>OY856410.1:751975505-753175505 GCA_963693085.1 Alisma plantago-aquatica
AAGCTTCAAAGCGCTACATGCAAGGTTGATTGACCTACAAAGCACCCAAGATTAGTCCTTCTTGCTCCTTCAATCTACAAGGACAAGCACAAGAGAAGGGAGAATAAAGAGGGCCGAAAAAGATACTTGCATGAAGAAGAGAGAGGTTATATACATGAAGGAGGAGAGATGTAGGGTGGAGATGAGATGGCAACACAAGAGGGCTCCAAAGGGATATTTTTCCACCCTAGAAACACACATGCAACCACTTAAGGAATGCATGCATGATATGGTGATACATATAAGGTTGGGAATCGACCACTTAGGTCCCCAACACATTGGTTTTGGCCTCAACACATCAAGAGGTCGAGACAAACATCAAAGCACATGTCTAGGTCAAGACAAAAGGGTCACCAAACACACAAGGTCGAGACACTTCACAAGAAGACAACTATCTTGACCCAACCACTCTAATACCATAATGGTATATACAAAGATCAAGCTAAGGTAGGTGTCTCTATCAAGACACACCCAAGACACCCATCAAGGTTGAGACAAAGATCGCTACACTCAACCATGGTCAACATGCTTGACACCAAGCAAACCCTAGAAACCCAAATCACCTCTAGAGATGTCACCACTCATCCAAGGCTCAACCAAAGAGCCACAAAGCATCACACTCTCTCTCATGAAGTCAAGAAAGAGAAGGTACACTCCAAATGTGGCAAATTGCAAGATAACCCTCACATTTGGCTAAATTGCACTTTGTCCCAAAACAAGCACATAAAGCAAAAACATCATTCCAAACAAGCTCAAACTGGAAACTTAAGATTATCACAAGCTCTAAAAGCACCTCAAAGTATTATAGAAAGGTTCTAAGAACATAAAAGAAAAACAAACAAGATTACCCCAAACCCATGTTAGGGATCTTACAGTACCAACCTATGAAATAGACATCGATGGTCAGGCAACATACTCTCTTATGATGGGTTCCTTGCCTCCTTTGACCCCAAAAAAATCTAACTTTGGCCTTTAAACTACCATTCTACCCATAAATATCCACCCAGTTTATTTTCTACAAATTCTTTAGCAAATTTCTTAGTTCTTTTCAGAGACTGACGAGTGCTCTTTAAAGGTCAATGAAACTGTTATTTGAAGGTGCATGTCCTAGATCTAGATTTTCTTTGATGATTGAAAAGTTTTTAATCTTGATCCTTACTCTGCAAAAATAATCTTTGCTTTTAAACTATTTTTTTGTTATTTTGTCTCCTTCCTCTTCCATGGACGAAATCGATAGTGTTATAAGTTGGAAACTTGTGAATATGATTTAAGAACCCTCTTTTCCCTGCCTCTTTGTTCTAGATTCACCTTGTTTGTAGAAAAAAGGGAACTTTCTTGGAGTTTTATGGACGAACTAGATTTTTTGTTGCTAATTTTTTGTTGTTTCCTCTATTTTGATTCATTTTCTTTAGTATGTTTCTTATTGCATTACTTACTCACTTATAACAAGCATTGTGCATATCTTATTTTAGTAGTCCCGTAATATGAGAAAATATGGTCTTTAGTATACTATTTGACATACTATATTGTTGATATAAATTCTTAAGTTTTTCTCATACTATACGAACATTTTCTCGTTATAATGTGAGTATTTTTTTGAACATGCACAATCTGAATTCATAATACAAGTGTAGTGACTTCTAAAAATACGATCCTTGTGGTGTTTTGGTTCCCAATAAAAAGGAAATTTGACTCAAATATTAAATCTTGGTGTATGGATGTTATGCTATGGATTTTATAATGATTATTCTTTCTATTATGGTTCTCTAATAATACTTGGACGAAATTCTATTAATGAAGTTTGCTCATCCATACTATGTGTTTAGCATATGATTTTCAAATTCTTAGAAATGGCATAACTTTTACATCTGATGGATTTTGAGTAGAAACTTTTGATGATTATTTGTTTTTGTTTCATTCATCTATCTATAAAATTTTGATTATAATGAGATTTATACAATAGAGTTATTCCTAATTTGGTCATAGTGATAAATTTAGTTATATGTCGTAGTTTGAGTATTTGTCCTCTTTATGACCAAAAATAGATACATAAACCATGATAGAGTAACATCAAAGTGTTTTGTATTTTTATATCTTATAAATCTGCAATACTTGATTTATTTTGTAAGAATTATTTTGGTTATTTTATATGACTATATTTATACAATAAAAAATACTTAACTAGCTTAATTAATCAAGTGTAACTTTAATCGTGTAGCGTTTGAGACTGTAGTATTATCTCAGTGTGAGAACTTAATGGAATGTGAAACTAGTAATCCAAAAGGAGCTCAGAGTCATATTCTATTGATTATCTATAGGTGCATGAAGGGTATATATCTCTAGCAGGCATGTTTCCAAGGTTTTAGAGAGTGGTAGAGGCCATGTCTCGGATTTAATGTGATATAGAGAAATTGCAGCCATAACTCAGATATGAGGGTTGTACCCTAGTTTATGGTATCGTGACTTGTTTATCCGGGACAGACCAGACTATTTTTAGTAGTTGTGTTGATGTACCAGTACAATTGGTATTCATACTAAACAAGGAGGAGAGATCTTTAGCATTTTAGTCAACCTAGATCTTATATGGGGTCGATTGTACTTTGTAGTGATCAACTAGAAGTTTGAGTGGTACGTCTCAAACTACTCAGGGCTTAATAAAATATGTAATTTATCCATGTAGTATACTTGTTAGGACTCTTCGGCAAATCACATTAGATGATAACCATTTCTTTGTTTTCTTGATAGTATTATATGTGATTCATACTTCTTCATGTGTAGTCACCTATACATGCAACTTTACTCATGCTTAATCATTGTTCATATATTTCTCAATCATTCTAATCCAATATACTGTCCTCCTTAGCTGCTTTAATTATACAACGTGATTGTAAGTAATAAATGTTGTTAGAGGTTATGATATCTTGTTGGGGCATGGGTCTCACTCATAGATTTGCACACCTTTTTATGTAGCTAGCAGCATGGTTAGACCCATGGTGGAGAGGAGGCACAATTTGGGGATCACCATAGCTCAAGAGGTTGGTGTGGTGGTATAGATTCTTAGAGGCATCCTTCTACTCTCAGTTCTGTGCAGGGGGAAGTGTATATTGTGTATACCGACTGGGACTTTTGGTTGTATTTCTTGATCAAGGTAAATGTCGTACTTATTAGGAAGACACCTTTTGGATACATGTTTTGTCTTAGGCTGTTGAACTCATGTAAAGTTACCTGCTATGAATATATATGTGAAGTTGGACCTTTATCTAATTGTTTCTTTTAAAATGTTTGAAATTTATTTGGTTCTATTTCTATATCTTTTTGTAATATGATTAATTAGTGTTTTATCGATGTTTTAGTTTTGATAAATCTCATCTAGTGTGGCCGGCTGTCACATTTGGTGGTATCAGAGATTTAGGTTCTATGAGTCTACATGGACATATGACTTAGGTTGTTGTCTCTATTCTTACGTATCAAACATATCAACCATGGTTTGTGTACGAGTTTGTACAAATATGGTTGGAGAACATGAAGAACATGCTGAGAATAGCTATGTAGCACCAAGAGATGGAGACAAGATGTGGGTACCAGAGGAAAGAGTACCAGAGACAGGGCCAAAACATCCCATTCTACATCCTTGCATCCATAATACTATAGCTGATCCAACCTTCCATTTAGTTTTTGGACAACTAATAACAACGATCACATATCTGGCTAATAGGGTGCCTACACCTCAACCAAGAGAACTTGTCCCAAATGTTGAATGTTAAGGTCCAACAAAGACCTTTGAGAGATTGAAACTTGTGGGAGCCACCAAGTATGCGGGCACAACATACCCAACAGATGTGGATATGTGTTTGAAAAAGTTGGACAAGGCTTTTAGGATCCTAAATATATCTAAGGAAGATAAGGTGAGGAATGCAATCTACCTTTTGAAGGATGATGTTGGCTACTAATGGGCCATAGAGGAGGAGAAGAGAACGGATGAGGTGATCAGTTTGGAGGAGTTTGGGTGAGAGTTTGTGAGATATTACTTCCCTGAGACATATCTAGAAGAGAATATGCCTCAGATTGAGCAATTGCGTCAAGGACCATGGTTTGTGAATGACTACAAGGCAAAGTTTATGAAGTTATTGAGGTTCTATCCTCACATGGAATATATGGAGAAAGAGAGGATTAGAATGTGTGAGAAGGGCTTGAATGTTGAGTTGGCATAGACGATGTTAGCTTTAGAGTGTTGTGAGAAGTTTTCCACCTTCATGGAGTCTTGAGGAGGACTGAGAGGACAACTGTGGCGTAGCGAGAAGCTAGTTCAAGAAAGAGGTCAGCCCAATTCTAAGGGCATTTATGTAGCAATTTCTAGAAGCAAAAGTTTTCTTACCCACATTATCAACAATTAAAATATGAGGTCGGTAGTTTTTTAGCCAAGGACACAAGTAAAGTCACAGTGGTCTCCTAAAAAGGGGAGAGGTCACAATTGTTTACCAACTATAGAAAATAGTTTGTGTTTGATGTATGTGGCATGATCATCTAGGTCACATTATCACATGACTATGTGATTCAAGTGTGGTTATTTTGGACATGTGAAGACCACCTACCCACAGTGAAGTTTCATAGATTTATGTAGATGAGATAGCTTGTTTGCACAACATAATAGTCACTATTTTTTTACAGAGGCCCTCAATTTACTAGTAGGTTTTGAGAACCTATACATATGGTTTTGGGGACACATTTGAGGTTCATTACATCTTTTCACCTGAAGAAAGATGGTCAGTTAGAAATAATCATACAAACATTAGAGGTTCTATTTAGGGCACATGTTCTTCATTTTCTAGGAAGTTAGAATATTTATCGAATTCTGATTGAGTATGCCTACAACAACAGTAACCAGAGGATCATTGTCATGGAATTGTAAGAGGATTTGTATGGAAGGCATTTTAGGTTGCCTCTTTATTGGTACGAGGCAAGTGAATATCAATTGTTGTGTCTTGAGCTAGTCCAACAGACTATAGAGAAGATCAAGGTGATTCAGCAATAGTTAAAGATTGCACAGGTTAGACAGAAGTCATATGCAAATAGTTATCATAGGCCTTTAAAGTGTCAACTTGGAAACCTTGTGTATGTCAAAATCTCCCCTTAGAAGGGTATCCTAAGATTTTGCAAGAAGTTTATGTTGGCTCTTAGGTTTATGGGACCTTATGCTATTGCAGCTTGAGTTAGAAAAGTAGCATACAAACTAGAGTTACCACCAGTGTTGTACAAGTTGTACAACATGATCCATATTTTGATGTTGAGTAAGTGCCTCCCAGGCACATTGCAATACAACTAGTAGAGGTGGAGTTGAATGAGGATGTTTCATATGTAGAGTCTCAACTATCGATCTTAGATACACATGTGTAGAAGCTGAGGAAGACAGACATAGTTTTAGTTAACACATTGTGGCATCATTGTGGAGCAGGGGAATCCATGTGGGAGTTATAGGATGACATACAAAGAAAATAGTTGTAACATCCTAGGATTTGAGGCCTCAGATAATATGATCTTATAAGGAATGATTGGACTACACATATCACCAAGGTGCACCTCCTTTTCTAGGAGCCCATCACTAAAGAAATCCATAGTTAAGCATGCTCAGCTTGGAGTAGTACTAGGATGGGTGTCCAGTCGGGAAGTTGACCTCAGCTTGCGTGTGAGTGAGGATAAAGTAGGCAGTTAAGGCTAGTGGTGATCTGTGGGGCCAGTCGTCATTCTTGAAACTCTACTAGAGCCTAGGGAAGTGAGCTCAGGCGTTACAAATGGTATCAGAGCCATAACCCCTCCAGTAGGTGGGGCCCACATGGGCATGTGACATGACGATCTTGAGTCGTGTGGTCCAGACATGTTGGAAAGGGCTGTCCATGGTTGATGTAGCCACCCTTGTGCTAGTATTCTGTGATCGGGATCTGGGTGTCCACGAGCCATTCTAGGTCTGCACTGAAATGGGGTGATATTATGAGGCCATATAGTGACTCTTGACGAGGACATCAAGAGTCTAAGTGGGGGAGATTGTAACATCCTAGGATTTGAGGCCTCAGATAATATGATCTTATAACGAGTGATTGGAGTACCCATATGACCAAGGTGCACCTCTTTTTTCAGGAGCCCTTCACTAAAGAACTCCATAGTTAAGTGTGCTCATCTTGGAGTAGTACTAGGATGGGTGACCAATCGGGAAGTTGAACCAGGCTTGCGCGTGAGTGAGGATAAAGTAGGCACTTAAGGCTAGTGGTGATTTATGGGATCAGTTATTATTCCTAAAACTCTACTAGAGCCTAGGGCAGTGGGCTCAGGCATTACAATAGTCATCTTTGTTTGCTTAAGATTTTGAAAGTGAAATCCTAGTTAGGGATTTATGATTGTAAGGCTCCTAACCTTGTTTTATGTATAAAGATAATTATTTGGCCTAATTGGATGCTTAGTTTCTAAAATTAACTTTGAATTATAATATAATATCGATAGACAAAGTTATGTTTAAAATTTTGTTAAGTTCCAACTTCATTTGCTCAAATTGTGCAATTTTATGTGAATTATGGACTTTTATGCAATTTTCCTATTTTTGAGGATCTATATATAATTTTAACTTTTGCATAATTTGTTCCATGGTATAATAATATTGCAAATTTTATTTCATATGGATACATTTTTTATTTTGTTCATTGCATGGGGTACTTCTCCTCTATAAATATTAATTTAATTGGTAGTAATTTCATGTGTTTTAGTCAACTGATGACTTAATATACCTATTGACCTATGAAATTTTCTTTCTCTTCTGAAGTCATCTACTATACTACCATACTAAACGTGAGGACTCGTTTCTGTCCACCACGTTACCCAGGAAATTTGGACTCTTATCTTCTAATTTAACCCTGATCGGTAAAAGTCTTTTGGTTTTGAATTTTTTATTTTAAGTATTTCTAATGAGCAATAGCTTTATGTCTTCCCACAACCCAACTTTGGCAGCCCAGCTTCAACAATAGCACATTTTTTTTCTGATTTCTATCTTTTGAAGCCGCTTGGACTCCATCTTTATTTATTACATCGACAACAATGAAATTTATGATAAATGTTCTCTCATGGAGTGCATTTTTCATTAATTTCCAATGCATGGGAAGAAACTTTAGCTTCTTTTGACTGCTATCCCTCTTGATCTATTAACTAGAGAGATAATTCCTTAAGACATCATTAAACAAATCAAAATGGTGTGTTTATCATCAGCAATCATGGGAAGAACATAGTTGCCACCATAAATAGTTTCAACTTTTGAAGCGAACATTCATCTTTAATGATTCTTAAGAGAAGATATTGCCAATCCACAACCTTTTTGGCATCCAACATGAAAACCACAAGCAAGGAAAAAGAGAAACCATATGATAAATTGTCCAAGCACAATGTCTACAAGGCACATCTTGTTTATAACTTCCACTAGCATAGTGCAACTACTATGAATTAAATGGTTGGATGTAGAGGGGACTTATACAATATGAGACCATGTTGCAATACTAATTAGATCAAGATTAAGATCCTAGAAGGATGTGGATGCCATGAAGAACCAAAATGACTAGGGCCACCGTCAAATGATCTGCAACATGGGTGGTAGTCTGATATCCTGTACTGAAGACAATCCTATGAATACAAAGAAGTCGAATGATAATTTCACCAGATGACAGCCAAGTAACTAAAAAATTATGGCTTTGAATCTAAAGAAGAAAAACTTGAAACACATGGAAATGATACTTTTCTTGATTTCATAAACAAACTACCACGATGCATCAGCTTAAGCAACTATACAATTATATAATTACAGAAGTGTCAGGTAGGTTTCTTTATCTACAACAAACCAATGAGATCAGTAGTGCTTTTTGTTCCCTTTTAATCTAGGTTTCCCATCCTCTAATGATTGCTTTTCTTGCATAAAAGATCCAGGTCACTAAAAGGGGCTGGGACTAAACTCTTCATGCTCATTTTTTTTTCTCTTAGCAAATAAAGCTAATGAAACCATGGTAATTGTGGAGATCCTTTTGCAAGTGCATCATGTTCTCACTCACATTCTTAGGTGAAAGAGTTAATGTATATCTTGATTCTTATTGATAATATAGAAACATTGTATGCAGTTGGTTTGCAGTGTCAAGGCCATGATTCCAATGTGTGTGAGTAATGGTATGGAATGTTGCTTCTTCTTCTTTACACAATACTTGTGTGCAATACACACAAGGAAATTGTGACATAAATATTTCAGATCATATCAAGATATACATTTAGAGATATGAAAGATAAAAAAATTAGAAATATCACAAATCTTTGTTTCGGGATTCCTTATTCAGGCTTTGTCATCGCAACCTCCATATCAAGTTTCTTTAGTATATCTCTTCCAATCTAGGTCATTGTACAATCACTGAGATACTAATGACATATGCTATCTTAGGATGTGATCCATAATGTCCATCACAATTTTGTTTCATCTTTGGCTATGCTATATTCTTGCCAACACTCCTAACTATTTTTTGATGTAATATAAGGTAAGGTAAGGAATTTTTGTAAAATAAGTCATTCGGACTACACGTTGGACATTGGGGCAATATTTCCATTGCATTCTAATTACATGATCCAATATTATATCTTTTGTATCAATACCAAGTCGACTAAACTTTGAGACAAGGAGGCATCAAACGCTCCTTAACAACAGGGCCCATTTTATCATGTGTTAAAAATGGGTTCGGTAGGTTGTTTTCTGTGAGGTGGCATTGAATTCCAATTTAAATGTATATCAAAAATGAATACAATACAGAAATTGAACAAATCAATGAATATAAATAAAAAAGAACAAAGAGTGTGAAAGAAAAGAGAGGTAGGTCATTATATATGTTCAATCTTGAACATGATGTATCATTGTCTTCTACATAGAGTTAAAGAGTTGTGTAGGTTTGAGGAATATTGAAGAACATGAGACCCCATATAACTACGCAAATGTCAATTTTATATTCTGAATTTCTTTAGAAAAAATAAAATCTCTACACATCTATGCAGTCATAATGTAGATGATGATATACTCTTCATATGAGAATATTATTATACATCCCAAGGTATTATCAACTCATCCCCATGATTAGGTCTATTGTACTTCAATAAGTTATGTTATTACTTCTTTAATTTGATATATTAAATAAATAAAGTATACTAAGAAATAATTACTAGTTGGCAATGATGACAATAAAATAAATATGAAAAACAATAGATGTTGTTTGAAGTCGATGAGCTACAATAATTATTAAAGAAAATAAGCTAGATGTGACCAAAAAGTCTATAGTAGATGACAAATTCGTCCAAGTCATTTTAATGGACAAAACACAAAAGGATATAGTAATGGCTAGGAACCAATTAGCACAAGAAATTGAAATCATTAAATACAAGACCACCACATGTTATTTCCATCCAAGAATGTTACATGTATGTTTTCTAGATCCTCAAAAATATAAGTTAGTAGACTCCCCCACCCTAATACCTTAGTTACCATTTCAACACATGGCTCTATAACCCATGGTACACTATCAACTGCTACAAGTGCACTTATGAGAATCCTAGGTAAGAGAAATTAAGGTTTACATTTTTTCACTACGATTGGAAAACTAATGTAACATACCAGATTTAGAAACCTACCCTAGAACTTTGACCTTTTAGGTTTGACCAAACAAGGTTGAGGTTAATGTTATCCTAATAATCAAAAGCATGAACATATCACCCTAATGTAATTTAACATGTCACATAACTCATTTGGAAAGTAATAAGAAGATAAAAGAATTAATTGGTTAAGTAATGATGCTAATGGGCCATTAGTGGGCCATAAGTCATATCATGCCAAAAGTGAAAATAAACTCCAAATTCGTAATCTACACATCAAAATAATCCTACATGTCTATTTTCATCAAATTTGGACAATCTTGAAACATTATGTTAAGTTAGGAGAGAGAAATTGCCTAAAAGATGTAAGTAATAAATAAATGTGATATATGGCACCAAAATATGGAAATAACGGCAAATTTGTATTCAACACACCTAAATTAACTTGGGATGAAGTTTCACCTAATTTGGATAATCCTAATGTCATTAATGCATGAGGAAATAAAAACTAAGAATTGGGTAATTAATGCATCAAAATTCTTCAAAAGGAAAATCTAATTGTAAAATTGGAATCTACATGCCTTAATTGGCCTCTGTGTAAAATTTCACCTAATTTGGGTAATGTTGGGCCCTTAATTGAATAAAGAGAAAGTAGGAAATAATTTCAATGTTACTTTATTCATATTTAACTCTAATTCAATTTATTTGTTGCATTGTCACGCTATGGTTCTTAGTTTATGAATTTCTTTGATATGACTAACGCTCATGGTCATTGGATCCAGATCCGAGGGTAGTGAGATCATCTCCTACCTCAGATCGGACTCCCTTTCTTTGTGAACAGTATTTGCAAGATTCTTTCAATGATTCCTCTCTCCCTATTGCACCTTTCCCCTTGTTCTCTTTCTCCTTAGTTTCCTCACCCATTTCCGATCAGAATGGTCCCTGCTTTCCTAAAGTTGCGTTTCCCTAATTGCTCGGTCGATTAGGAGGGTTTCTCGATCCTCTATTTCCTTTTTTCAATGGGACTTCTGGTATCCATGAACCTCCAAACTCCTATATAAGCATCAAGGGGTCACCAGAAAGTCTTCCTTGACCATGTTGCGGTTCAAATTTAGCCTCATCTTCCCTCAAACACACCCTTCCTACTCAATCTGTATCGCGAGGAAGCTTGAGCTTCGACGGCGTGTTCCAAATCACCAGACTTCCTTCCAACTACCCATCTTTCATTGTTAGGATCCCCTGAAGCTTTCCACGTTGCTAATTGGATATAGGAGATACCTAGCTAGTTTTCCCTCTTCTAGTCACCTTCTTCACTGACTTTGGAATTTTGTGCAATATCTTGCATTTTGACCTATAGTTGTCTTGGCTCCCCGCCAATAAGTTTGTTGTGGTGTTTCCAATCATTGGGTGTAATCGGTTCTTATCCAGGCCTCAGTTTCCCTTTTCCCCAATTTTTGCTCGATCATGCTGCTTTTGCTAATGCAGCCATGGCGTGCGAGAAAGGTGGTGGTTTGCTTTGCATTGTTTCCCGCCTGTACCCCTGCTCTCCTTTGATTCTTTGCTTTTGTGCTGAGGGTATTTTCATCTTTTTCCCCTTCTCATTTTGTTTTAACATTGAGACTCTATGCTCAGTTGTCTGGAGGGCTCGTCCTAGTTAGTGAAGCTCGATTGGACCAACTAAGCAAAGCTTGACTTTTGACCAGATTTTCTCAGCTAATCAGGATTTTGGAATTTCCTGATTGGTCTGATTTACAAAAATCATAACTAATTATCTGTTGGGCCAAAAATTTCAAATAAATAGTTGTTGGATTCCAAACAATGTAAGCTTTCTAATGGTATAGGTTTTGTTTCCTAAATCTAATGTTGAAAGTATGTGATTTTAATGGATTAATCTAAATAAGTAATGACTTGTAAAATTCATAACTAATAATTTATAAGTCAGAAAAATATAATAAAATATGTTTACACTCATAAAAATATAACCTAAAACATGATTGATTTAGGTAACCTAATTCACATATAATAAAAGGTGGTTTTAGGGTTTTGAATAATTAATGGAAACCTAACCCTAATTCTACATAAATGCATCATAAGTTCTTTGAAGGCCTAGGCTTGGACCTAGACTTGGCTTTGGAAAGAGTAGACTCTGAAGTTGAGGTATGTTGTATTCCCTATTACTCCATTTTGAGAAATTCACCTATATTATTCTTCCTCTTGGTCCTATGGACATTAGCCTATACACATTGTATTTTCTTTTGAAAATCATGGTTCATGTGAACGGCCTTATTTGTTATTGAACTTGTGATCATGTTTGGACATTATCTTACTTCTTTATAATGATTTGTTCATGATGGAACTCTATAATGTGACATGTGATGTCTTTTGTCCACTTGTGAGGTGGATGTATATGTTGGTCACTTTTGTGGTGACTACTTTTGTATAATCTGACTATATTTTCTACTTGACTTTACATTAAACATGTTGTGTGATTCAGTAGCACTAGAGTATTATAATTGCATTGGTTTTTGGGTTATGTGCCCTTATTCATTTTTGGGATGGAGGTTAGGGTTATGTGTCCTTATTCATTTTTGGGATGGAGGTTATGTGCCCCATACCCGGGTTTCAAATTTATGAGGTTTGGCCCACTTTATATATATATATATATATATATATATATATATATATATTTGGGAGTTTGATTATGTGTCATTCTCTATTAGGCTTCAGGTTTATGGGACTTTACCACCTTTGTCTTTATATTGTTCTAGGGCTATGCTTATCTCACATGCATGTAGGTTGGTGATGTTATGTGCTTCTTTTCCCACCATGGTAGTGGATGTATATATTAATAGCACATTCTCTTTATGTTGTTGTAGGGCAAGTATCTCTTTTTTTATGACTCTTTTCTCTTGATACCCACTTGGGTGGTACTTTTCTCTTCTATTGGAGGCTTCATTTTATTTGATGTCCTTTATTCCATATATTGTTCAATTTATCATTTTGTATGCACATACCAACCTTTGTTGATATCTTCTATTTTCTCTTCTTGCTGGGGTATGCTTCCAACCCTAGGTGGAGGACTTGGATGATATGGCATGATGACAAGGACTTAGATTAAGGAGTTGTAAGCTTGGAGACAAAGTTTCTACGGTTTAGATTTCCCTCTACATGGATCCTTATGATGTAAGTTTAAGATGTTCCCTAGTTTTATAATTGAATATAGTCATGTTTTTATTCTACTGCTACACTTTGGTTGTTTTGAATACCATTAATTAAGTTTGAAAATTTTACACCCACTCTAAGCATACCTTTGAAGTGTGTTTGGACTGGAGGTTCTATTGTTCAAATTTTTAGTAGAGAGGTGGTTTCACTTTTTTACAGCATGGTATCAAAGCCCATGGTAGTCAGAATCTGACTATTTCAATTTTGTCTCCCTATCGAACCCTTTACTTTTCTAAGTTGCCTCTAGGTGAGATATTCACCCTAGTTTTGATTAGTGGTGATCTTTTTATGCAATAAGGTTTGATTTGAGGATACAATTAGGTTATGAGTATGAGGAATTGGTAGGATAAGAATTCTTCATATGGAAATATTGTGACTTGGTTCTCGTATTGATTTTATGTCGGCATGTTGATTTTACATCGCAAAGTATTTCATAAACAAAAATTATTTTCATTGTTCTACAATATGTACAAAATTTTTTTAGACTCGCAAAAATATGTTTTAGACTCATAAAAATATAACCTAAAACATGACATGGTTTTTTAACCTAATTCATGTATAATAAAAAAGGTGATTTTTAGGGTTTTGAATAAATAATGAAAACCTAACCCTAATTCTACATATATGCATCATAACTTCTTTGAAGGCCTAGGCTTGGACCTAGACTTGGCTTTGGATAGAGTAGACTCTGAAGTTGAGGTATCTTGTATTCCCTATTACTCCATGTTGAGCAATTCACCTATATTATTCTTCTTCTTGGTCCAATGGACATTAGCCTATACACAATGTCTTTTCTTTTGAAAATCATGCTTCATGTGAACTACCTTATTTGTTATTGATCTTGTGATCATGTTTGACATTCTCTTACTTCTTTATAATGATTTGTTCATGATGGAACTCTATAATGTAACATGTGATGTCTTTTGCCCACTTGTGAGGTGGATGTATATGTTGGTCACTTTTGTGGTGACTACTTTTGTATAATCTGACTATACTTTCTACTTGCCTCTACATTAAACATTATATGTGATTCGGTAGCACTAGAGTAGTGTAATTACATTGGTTTTTGGGTTATGTGCCCTTATTCATTTTTGGGAAGGTATGTGCCCCATACCCATGTTTCAAATTTATTAGGTTTGGCCCACTTTATATATATCTATATATATGGGAGTTTGGTTATGTGCCATTCTCTATCACGCTTCAAGTTTATGGGACTTGGCCACCTTTTTCTTTGTATTGTTCTAGGGCTATGCTTATCTCACATGCATGCAAGTTGGTGATGTTATTTGCTTCTTTTCCCAGCATGGTAGTGGATGTATATATTAATAGCACATTCTTTTTATGTTGTTTTATGGCAAGTATCCATTTTGTTGATGACTCTTTTCTCTTGATTACCACATGGGTGGTACTTTTCTCTTCTATGGGAAGCATTATTTTATTTGATGTCCTTTATTCCATATATTTCTCAATTTACCATTTTATATGCACATACCAACCTTTGTTGATGTCTTCTATTTTCTCTTCTTGCTGGGGTATGCTTCCAGCCCTAGGTGGAGGACTTGGATAATATGGCATGATAACATGGACTTAGCTTAAGGTGTTATAAGCTTGGAGATAAAGTTGTTATGGTTTATATTTCCCTTTACATGGATCCTTATGATATAAGTTTAATATGTTCCCTTGTTTTATAATTGAATATAGTCATGTTTTTATTCTGCTGCTACACTTTGGTTGTTTTGAATACCATTAAGAATGTTTGAAAATTTTACACCCACTCCAAGCATACCTTTGAAGTGTGTTTGGACTGGAGGTTCTATTGTTCAAATTTTTAGTAGAGAGGTGGTTTCACTTTTTTACAACTAAGTTGAGAGTGGATTCACAAATCTGGTATTCTATTAACATTTGACATATTATTTTAACATTCCATCATTTAGTGGCCATTTATGCCTTCACAATTTTGTCTCTAAAAATTGGGGAGACCGTAGCCTCATGCAGTCACTTTACAAATTCGCCACTAGATGGCTAGAAGTATTGTATTAGTATAAGATGATAGGCATATTTATATAATTATACACATCTTCAAATCTTAAGTAATGGTTTCATGGAGAGTTGTTAGTACTTGTAGGTCACAACTAGTAACAAGGCATATCTAGGTAGAGTTGGCATGGTTCTAGGAAATGGTTGAAGTATGTGTAGGGGCTGCATCATTAGTATTATAATTGGCAACGATCTTGTTGTTTTTTATCCAAATTGTAAGGTTGCAACATATCATTTCTTGTGTTTCATTTGTGATTGGGCTTCCTATTGCAACATAACAAGAGTTGTTGTATGCTTCTCTAACGTACTACTAAAAATAGATATCCACTTCCATTTGTTGATGATGGTGGAACCCAAATACTTCTGGATGATTATGTGGGAGTCAAAACCACATAAGGTACCGTGCTCACTTTCTACTAGAGTCTCATCTTGTACATAGTATGTGTCTGGTGCATTATTTCACATCGATCACCTCTTTTGACTGATTCTTTCACATAATACACTTGTCATAGGACACAAAAAAGTTAAATTTTTTGGCATCCATATATCCTTCTCCATTCAAAGCATGAATGGGAAAATAATTGAGTCGCTTGTATTGTTGACAATATACATTTTTCTTTTTACTTCAATTGACCTTTCTTAAGGTATATGAGAATGTAATCCCAGTTGAGTGAACTAGATGTCACCAAAAACCATTGACAATCAAAGCAATCATCCCATTCAACCCAAAATAGGGGAGATGACCATTTCTTGGCCAGTGCATGATATGAAATTAGGTGATTGGTTATGGATGTAGACAACTACACCTTTTTTATGAGTATCAAGAACCACAAAATATACTTGAGTCTAATTACTAAAAAAAAGGTCAAATATTTTGTCTTAGAAGGGGTTGTGCAAACCTTCACACACCTTAGAGAGAGAGAGAGAGTCAGGCTAGTGTACACTCGAGTGTACCGGAGGCACCGTACACCTCAGTCATTTTTAAAGATGTAGTAAATTTTTAAAAAATCTAAACCGTTTATCTTCTTAATTATCACAAGAACATACTATATAATAAATTTTAGATCATTTGGACACTTATATGTCATGCATCTAAAGGAGACAAAAATCATGTATTTGAAATTAGTTTTGTGCGTCGATTTAGTTGTCCTCGGATGAGTGACTTACACTCATCCAAATGAGTTCAAATTTTGTATGTGATCTATTATTATTGTAACCATGAATATCAATGGATTAGATTTTGGAAAGACATGGTCTAGATAGGCAAACACCATTGGGGTGTACGGCGTTATCTGTACACTCGAGTGTATTCTAGCTTGACTCTCTCTCTCTCTCTCTCTCTATATATATATATATATATATATATATATATATATATATATATATATATATGTATATATATATATACATACACACATATACATAAACATATGCATAAATTTTATATATATATATATATACATATATATATATACATATATATATATACATATGCATAAATTATATATATACATATACATAAATAAATAAAAATATATATATGTATGTATATATGTATATTGTAAAACTAGAAGTATATTAAAGAATCCATCTTGAGGTTAGGAGAACTTATACCATAACAAAATCTATATGTAATTTTATGGGGGACAAATTACATTAGACAAGTCTATGTTAGCATGCTTGAAAAGCACATGAGACATGAAGTCTCTCTCTTTTTATTTTCTAAACACGGAGTTAAAGTGAAATTTAGGTGAATATTTAACCATTACCCATATGTGAAGACATTATTTTCCCTATTGTCTACATATTTGACATAAAAATATATTTGAAACTATGTGGAAATTAGATTTTCTTCTTATAAAGTAGAAAAGTAAGGTGTATTTGCATATATAGGTGAGAAATAAATAGAATTAGCTATATAAGTAAATGGTGATATCATATTTTTGTCATCAATATATAAATCAAAATATATACAATAAGTAGTCAACCACTATTGATAAACACTTACAATGATTTCTCACGCACATTGTGATCATCATATATGTGAAACAACACAAACAATGCAATTAAATGAAAATGTCATGTTTATAATCTTAGATTTTGAAAATTGACTACAAAGGAGAAAATAATTGAATTTGTTGGAATTTTTAGAAAAGCCAAGGGAAATATAACTTGCGACCAACTAGAAGGTGGATACATGACTAACAAAACAAAAAACTTAACTTCAAGTGTGAGAAACAAGAATGATATGATTATCGAATATAATTGTAAGGGAATCAACCATGAAAAATCATAAGATTCAATTATGTTTTCAGTTTTATTTTAAAACTCTTGGTAAGACTTGACACCCTCAAAATGTTGTGTAAAACATTCTTATTATTTTTTTTTGCAATCTTAAGTTCATTAATTATAGCATGACATGATAAATTACGTGCTATGCACGTGCAATTATTAGCACGACCAGGATGGGATTTAGGCTTGTCTTATTAGGCCATGTTTGTGCCACATCAGTATATCCAGTCCCGATCCAGTCCGGTTTTGCACTTGCGCATTTGGTTGAAAATCGTGAAACGGCCCTGTTTCGAGATTTCGTAATCCCAAAAGCTGGACTATCTCAGTCCTGTCAGCAGCAGGATTAGGATTCCCAGTCCGGATTTCATTATGTCTTTTGTGTATTTTGTTTTATATAGCAGAATGAAAAACACAAGTTACAGGGTCATAAGCACTGGCCATCCCATCGGACCGACAGCTACTTTATATGTATAGCTCGCTTCAAGTATAGGAAAGCTTTAAAATACGTTCTGAACTTTAGTTGTGACACCCAAGGTCAAAGATACTTCATCAGCTACTGTAGTAAGCGTCTGCTTCAGGATGCTGATGCTCCAAATGAGTTGCTAGATGAGATCGACATCAAAAACCTACTGGATTTACATTTCTTTCCCATTACCTTGGCTTCCAAGCTCAGTATTCTCATATTGTATGCTCTCTCTCTCTCTCTCTCTCTCTCTCTCTCTCTCTCTCTCTCTCTCTCTCTCTCTCTCTCTCTCTCTCTCTCTCTCTCTCTCTCTCTCTCTCTCTGTGCCCTGGTTAGCGACGGGGTTAGGTTGGTTGGGGCCTATGTACGAGAAGACTGGAAGCAACCAAGCAAGCTAAGCACGCCATCTCGGTGCCGGTCGGTCAGTCTCCGTATGTGAAAGTCTTGAACAGAACGGTTAGTAAAACACATACACGGCCCACTGGACCTGCAACTGCAAGCGGCTCGCCCAAGCTAGGCCCCGTGTTTTTAGCTAACTTTCCATCGGAACTGGGTTTCCTCTGTTTGGTATATATATATGCATCTCTTGATTCGTGTATATTTCAAACCAAGCACACTGGTTTGGAAAACCAATGCGCTTAATCGTGGACTATGAAATCTTGAAACTTTTATGCGTGATGGATACTTCAACCACTGTCAACAAACACACACTAGACTATATAAACAGGACCTAAAACAGACTCTGTAACTGAAGATCAGAGGGGGAAAGATTGTGATGTTTGTTCCCTTGCCTTAACCCCTTGGGCTTTGCTACTAGCATTTGCTCCCTGGAATTCGGTGGTGAGCCAACAACAAACAGCACGCCTGTATATAATGAATGTACCCTCCCCGGCCTCTCGTCTTTCTTATATATGTCTACTAGCCCAAAGCTGCAACCGGCTAGCTGTACCTGGTAGGAGGTGCTCTCTGAACGCACTTCATATCCATCTCTCCCAGCAACAATATGGCTCGGCTCCCTGCTGCCCACCTACAATTGCGCCTCTTCATCACCTCTGCGTCCTCCTCCACCACCCTTCCGTCCCCCTTGCCTATCCTAGCCGCCGTCCTGGTCGTGGTCTCTCTTGTATCCTTCCTCTGCGGCTCCCACAGGCTAAGGAAGCTGGGCGGCACAAAGGAAGGCAACATGCTCCCGCCCCGCAACTCCCCTAGGAAGGATCTCAGCGGCTGCGGCGTCATGGCCTTGGTGACTCCGACGTCCAAGAGGATCACGATGACACCGTGGAGAAAGGACACCAGCGGCGACTCCGAGGAAGAGGGCGAGGGGGAAGGGGAGCTGTGGAAGAAGACGATCCTGTTGGGTGAGAAGTGCCAGCCGCTGGAGTTCTCAGGGAGTATACTGTACGACGCACAGGGGAAATGCGTCGCGGAGCTGCCCCCGAGGTCGCCGCGTAGTGTTGTTGGCGCGAGCCAAGGTGGAGTAGGTATAGGGCCTACGGGCGCGTCGCCAACGGACATGGCAACTGAGAGGCCATGACGCCAGAATTACAAACCAGTAATATTTTTGGCTTTGGCGCCACGCATGGATCTCTCCAGTCCTTTTGCGCCAACACCTGTGGTGTTCCCATCATGTGATCCAGTACCTATGGATGCAGTCGAAATTTTGGCGTTCTGATTTCGTTATGTTCGCTGTTTGACTTCTCTTTTTAGGTTCTTCCTCATCTAATTGGCCTCGATATTTGTTCGGGAAAGATTAGTAGACCGTGTTTTATTTTTCTGAAGTTTAGTAGACCGTGTTTATCATGAGGCGAAATTGGGACTAATCATCCATCGATTCCATCCCCAAGTCATTGCTAAATATGAGTTATGATGTTGTATAGAGATCACCAATAGTGAGGGACGCCGATGCCTACTCCTAGTTTTCAATTGGCCGGTGAAGTGAGTCGGTCCTAGGGTGTTTCATCAACACGGTAATGATTGTTTCATACTTTATGGATAAGTTGATCTCGGCTAATCAAAGTACTTTCATCAGCAGGAGAGTTATTAATGATAATGTACCGGTGGCATACAAAGTTTTTCACATGATGAAGCACAAGAAAAAAGGCAAAGAAGGCATTATGACACTGAAAATGGACATGAGCAAAACATGTGACATAATTGAATGGGTTTTTCTTATGGGGGTCCTAGAAAAATTGGGTGTTCCACAATTATGGAGGTCTAAAGTGAGAGAGTGCATATCTTCTGTGTCACATTCATTCTTTATTAATGGGACAAGGAGGGGATCTACAAAGCCGACCAGAGGGTTATGCCAAGGTGATCATATTTCTCCCTATCTCTTTCTTTTTTGCACGGAAGCACTTTCCTTTGTTATTTCTCGAGCTACGCAGATGGGGAAACTGCATGAGCCAAAGTTATAAAATCCCTGACCTGGGTTACGCCTTAACCCTAGAAGTTTTGCTTAAGTAAGTCATTTATATTCTTGTCTTTATCATTTGAAAAGTAATTAAGACTAAAGGAGAGCTTATGTTTCAATTTTGATCTTATTTGAATAATGTTGAAACAATGTTTCACCTATTTTGGACTAAAGTGCAATTTACCCAATTTAAGGGGTTACCTTGCAAATGTTACATGATAAATGTTCCTCAAGTGTTATAGCATCATAAGAATGAGAATGATGTTGAGGTATGGATTCCACAAGTCTAAGTTCCAAAAAGGCGCTTGTTTGAGTAATGCTTGTGTATTGAATGCTAGTTTTGGTGTAATTTGCAAATTACCCAAAATCTAGGGTTGAATATGTAAAATACCACTTCAAGAATGTCCCTAATGTTTCTTGGTACCATTTAGAGAAAATAAAAAGAATGGGGTTCCTTGTTTGAATTACTTTTGAGGAGAGATAATCTTGATAATAAAATAATCAAGATTTAAGCATAATTGAAACCCTAATTTATTTTGTAGAAAAAATAAATATATTAATTGAAGTGTCCATCAATTAATAAGGATTTGGTTGAAATCCTATAATGCAAGGACGTCCAAATTCCTTGAGTGGCATCGAAATATCCTAAGTAGGTGAAGGAAACCCACTCACATTTGTTAATTAAAAAGTATTGTCCACAAAAAATGGATAATAATATTATATTAATTAAGGTGCTTAAATGGTTGCTTTTAATTCAAGGATAAACAAGAGGATATTAATAGCAAGGAGTATGGCTTCAGAGGAAAGGAAGGGGGGGCATGTGGAAAAGAGAGTGGATGGATTTGCTTCTACTTTCTCTCTCCTAGAAAATCGATTACATATACTTGATTTTCTCCCTACTTGAAAGGCTATTTTGCAAACCACTTTCTCCCTTTGCTTTGTCCAATGACCAAGGATCTTAGGAGTAGGATGAAAACATTCCCCAAGCTGAAGGTAAGCTCCATGATCATCTTCAACCTTGAATTGATGGTTGAAATCGGATTTCAACATTGATTTTCTTCTCTTTTCCAACCAATGATCAACCTTGCCCATCTTTTGCATCCAAAGAGTTGGAAACGAACCTTGAATAGTTGAAGAAACTTCTTTCACCATTAGAGACGTGAATATTGAATCTTTGAAGCTACTTTGAAGGCGGGTTATATAACTTGAACCCATCAATGTTGTTATTGTTTTCAATTTCTCATCATATGTTGATCTTTAATCTCTTCCTGAATAATTGCTGAAATAATCATATAAATGGCAGTAGAAATCAGAGGTATGAATCTTGATGATGATGACATCATCTTAGCACACACCTCAAGAAATATCATGAGAAAAGGGTTTCAAATTTGGTGACCAAACGGTTTCAAAACAGTTTAGTGATCAATCAGTTTCAAAACTGTTTAGTGGTCAAACGGTTTCAAAACCGGTTAGAGACCAAACGGTTTCAATTGACTCAAGGATCAATTGTTCCCATGATCTAATGACTTCAAATAATCAAATTCAATTGATTTCAGAACCCTGGCTCAATTGACTTCAAAACCCTAGACCTATTGATGTCAAAACCCTAATTTAGGTCCAATCAGTTTCAATCTGATATGATCGAACGGTCCCAAACCGTTTGAGGGACTAGAGGTCAAGACCATTTAAGGTCTAACGGTCTTCAGACATTTTAAGGATGTTGAGACTAAGACCATTTGAGGGTCTAACAGTCTTCAAAACCGTTTGGTGAATAAAGAGTTCAAGACCGTTTGAGGGTCTAACAGTCTTCAAACCGTTTGAGGTTTTATACCAAGACCGTTTAAGGTCTAATGGTCTTCAAGTCCGTTTGAAGGACAAGCGACCTCAAGACCATTTGTAGGTCAAGTGACCTCAAGACCGTTTGGAGGTCAAGTAATTTCAAGATCGTTTGAGGGTGCAATTGGTCCAAGATCGTTTGAAGGGTCAATTGGTCCAAGACCGTTTGAAGGTCTAATTGATTCAATCCATGTAAGTACAAATAACCCCATAAATGGTTGAAGAGTATCTCAAAATTGATTTCAATGAAAGTACCTCTAAAGTACTTAGGTGATTGGTATAATTAGAATGATTATTACTCAGTGCCTTTGAATGTAATAAATTCAATACACTAAGTTAGGCGTAGGTGGATGTACTTAGTGAAGGGATAAGTCAATTGAATAAGGTATGATGGTAATGTGTGTTCCTAGTACATGGAACAATGATAAGTATAATTTAATACTTTAATAAAGCTATGTGCTTCAAGATATGTGGAAGCACTGATATAGGGTTTGGAATAATAAGGAAATCATAAAACCCTAATTAATGGAGAATAAGAAACCCTAACCCTAATTTTGGGCCATGGGTTGAAAAACCCTAATTTTAGTTAATGGGATGAGAAACCCTAATTAATATATGTTGGGAAACCCTAATCCTAATATAGGGTGATATTATGTGAAACCCTAACATAGGGTGATGTTATGTGAAACCCTAACATAGGGTGATGTATGTGAAACCCTAATATAGGGTGATGTTATGTAAAACCCTAATTGATAAAGATGGGAAGCCCTATTCCTAAAAATGGAATAGTGACTAATATATTGGTAGGTGAAACACCTAAAGTGGTTGATAACGGATAACCTTATATCAATAATGCCTTAACCCGAGATGAGTCCATACTATTGAAAATGGTTGAATAATTCAAATAAGTGACTTATGACCACTACATTTCAAGATAAATGTGATTAACTGGTGCATAAAGTATTAGGATGGGAAATACCCTAATACAAGATAACTTGATGGACTTAAGTAAATTAAAAGTGATGAGGAAAGTGATACATCAAGATATGATAGGTATCACATTCAACACCTCAAGGTTGATACACCTTGATGTTCCCTAAATCCAATATACTTGGATGAGTAACACATGAAGTGTGTCATGTCAATTGTTACATTGAGATGTAATGCACTTTGATAAGTGTAGGCTAACATACCTTAAGAAAAGGTTAAGCCAAGTTAATAAAGTATGATGTAATCATATTCTGGTAAAAATGAGAAAGGAACTCATATCTGGTGTTGATAATTCATTTAATGATAAATGATGAGAATAAATAAGTATGATTGAATACTTATGATATCAATGTTGGCTCCTTGATGTGTGGAGAAATGAATTAGGGTTTGATCATTAATAATATGATCTTGAAAACCTAAATGGTTAATAATGGAAAACCCTAACCCTAATGAAGGGTGATGATATGTAAGATAAATAACCGTAATCGATAAGAAAGGGAAACCCTAACCCTAATGATGGGAAGGTTGTAATTCTTTGATATGTAATAGAAACCCTAATCGATAAGAAAGTAAAACCCTAACCCTAATGATGGGAAGGTTGTAACTCTTTTGTTGTATAAGCCTTGTAAGGCATGTTAAATACTTGAATAAAAGTATAATGATCAATGGCCTTGTGAGCCATGTGAATAGGTTGTTATCTAATGAGAGGTGACAAGATGTAATGGCCTTGTGAGCCATGTGATAATTTGTTGCCTAGTAAGAGGTGACAAGATACTTAATGGGCCTTGTGAGCCATGTGAGATGCTTGTGTAACAAGTATCCTGAATACCTTGGTCAGATGACCTGGAGGTAATAGTTACCTAATAAGTGGTAACCATGTTCAGTGATGAATTAAGGGTTTGATTGCCCAGAGCCAGTAAACATGATGATGGTGTTGTTGAGGGATGTGAATTCCCAGTAATGAGATAAGGGATTGAGATCCCAATGTTTTATAAAGTTTTGAAAAGTACTTGATAGATGTATTACACTTTTCCTTGTAGCATTTGTCATAATAATTTATGTTTGAAAACTTGAATGATGCTAAAAGAATATGGTAATACACTTAATTAATCAAGTGGAATCTTATCATGTAGTGCCCTGACCATAGATCCATCAACGTCAGGATTTGCTGAATGGTGAAACGGGTAGCTCCGCGGCATAACTCGGAAACTGCATATTTTTTAATATGTGGGGTAATGGGTGAATATATCCTTACGCCTCATAAGAATGACTGTGGGCCATATCCCTTGTACAGGAATGGTTACGGACCATATCCCAATAAGAGTATGGCTATGGGCCACAACTCCACAATACCAGGCATTAGCTACCAGCCATATCCTGAAGAGAGTATATGCTACGGGCTATAACTCTATAGCGAGGTTGCCAGTATACCCTGGAAAGCTATTTAGCAGTGACATTAGATGTCTTGCATATGGGGTCACACTGATCGAAACATATGAGGTGATGGAGTCTGGTTCTTCCATTAACCTATGTATGGAACCGATGCTTTATGTAATCGTGGTCAGTTGGAGCATGAACGGTATACTTCATCTCCTCATGGCATAAGTGTGATTGTAAAATGTAATCAGTCATATAGCATGTTTGCTTAAGGTTTGAATACGAAAATCATTGGCTGATGTTACATTTCTTTTATGCATCTTTAGTTGATAGATGATACATATGTTTCCTTACATTCCCTGCACAGCAGATAGATGATTTATAATTCTACCATGGGTAGATTCAATGTTCTCCTTAAGAAAGGAGATTATCTTATTTTGTTCATTCAATGATTATTACTGCTTGTTAATATAAAAGAACCCCTGCTCAGTTTTATAATGTTTATCTGCAATAATAATGTTTCTAGCGGAGAGATATATCTCTCGCTGGGACAATTTCAATTGTCTCACCCCCGTGGGATCCAACCTTTTTAGGTGAACGAGGACGAGGAGGTAGAAACCATACAGTAGGGAAAGGACAGCAATGTCAAGGACAGTAGTGACATCTTAGGTGGAGATACTGACTATCGTGTCTTGTAGATAAGAGTCCTATGTGTCATCTCTATACTCTCGGGTCCTTGGAGTCAGTAGTTAGTACTTTTATGATCGATCTGAGATTTTGTCTTTAATGCCTCGAGGTTTTATGTTGCTTATGTATAGTTTTGGCAAAGCAACTGTTGTATGTAATCCTCGAGAAGAGATGGTACATGGTATGTACTTTATGGACCAGAATATATATACAGTACCTTGGTTCTCTTTATAAGAGTTTCCTAGAATGGTATCTCTTTGCAAAAAGGTTTTAATTTTTAGTGATTTCTATTAATCCGCTGCTAATGTTTTCTTCCACATTCATTATTATCCGATGTTTTGGGTCTGTCATAACAAAAGTGAGCAAAAATGTACCTCGAATTTCACACCTTTTTTTTGCTATGACAGTATTTTCTTCTCGCGGGAGACCACCAAAAAATGTTCTGTACTAGCTGTATTACTCAGCCAATATAAAGGAACATCATGCCAGAAAGTTAATTATGACAAGTGGAGGTTTTGTTTAGTGGAAATGTAGATGTGGAATGCTGAGGAGTCGTCAGCAACATGCTACATGTGACGGAGGATGACAGACATGAAAAAAAACTTAGGACTACCCACAGCCATTGGTAGGTCTTACAAGCATATCTTTGCCTCAATAAAAGAAAGGATTTGAAAAAAACTATAGGGTTGGAAAGAAAAACTCCTTTGTAGACCAGGGAAGGAGGTTCTTCTAAAGGCAGTGATACAAACCTATTAACATACTTCATGAGTATCTTCAAAATAGTGGGGAAAATTAGCAGTATGATGGCTCAGTTTTGGTGGGGATCCCAGAATGGGGATCCCAAAATGGGGCTCGGGAAATACATTGAGTCATCTAGGATAAACTATGTACCCCCAAAGGTAAAGGGGGTTGCACTTTAAGGACCTCAAGCTATTCAATCAAGGATCACTAGATAAACAAGGATGGAGATTGTCGACGTACACGAAGTCCCTTATCAATAAGATTTTTAAGGAAAAATATCACAGTAAATATGTTTTTCTTAATGTGAAGATAAGAGGGAACTGAGCTATACTTGGAGGAGCATATGGGGGGCGTCAAATACACTGGAAACCTATTTCATATGGAGGACTGGGGATGGAAATTTGGTCTGAATATACAAAGACAAATGGATCCATGATCTTCACCTCAAGCTCTCCAACCACTACAACCCATCAGACAAAGGCCCCCGTGTAGCGGATCTTTTCACAGCGATAGGAAAGGCATGGGATGCATCATTGATCCATATCATGTTCCCAGCACTGATCGAGGAAAGGATATTGTCCGCCCCCATACCGAAAGGTAATGGGACCGATAGCATGTACTGGAGTCTAGACCCAAGAGGAGAGTTTTCTATGTGGTTGGCATATAGATGGCTATGAAGTGAGAGTTGTGTAGATGAAGAGGCACTGGGAATGGAGTGGGCAACAATTGGAAGAGACGTTGGGACCCCAAGCTCGCCTACTTCACATGGAGATTTATGAAGGGCTCTTTTCCAACCAGGGACAAGCTGAAAGCAAAGACCGTGGTGGTGTATGACATGTGCCAACGATGTGGACGGGAGACAGAGGATGCAACTGATGCTATCTTTCTTTGCAGCCACGCACAACGGGTGTGGGTGTGCTGTCACGGTCAAGCACCGACATTCTCCCCTCTAGCGTCACCAACAACTATCATCTCTAAGATTCTGGTCAAAGTGTCATCTAAGGAGGTGGATGATATGATCTCAGCTATGTGGATAGCATATATATTGAGAAACAAGGAGTGGTTCAAGGACCAACCTCCTTTTATACCGGCACTGGCGGCGGGCTTAAAGAACATGGTATCCGACTATTGTTAGCACTACCAGGAAGATCATCACGGCACACCCATAAATACTAGGATCAACACCACATGGCAGAAATTGAGGTAAGGGATTACTAAAATCAACATGGATGCTAGCTAGAAACTGAACTAGGCAGCTGACTTGGGCACAATCTGGAAGGACCAAGATGCAAGAGCAACACTTTCTATGCAATACCAATGCCACTTCTACTTGTATGTTGTTTGGGCAGAGTGTGCAGCAGTTCTTGAAGCTTTTAAGATAGCGAAAGAGACGGCCTTCAAACTCATTAGCCTAGAGACAGACTGCAAACTCTTGGTGGATGCGGTGAAGGTGGGGCACTATGGAGCTAGATATGAAGACCATATGATCT
Organism: Alisma plantago-aquatica; assembly: GCA_963693085.1. Taxonomy (NCBI): domain Eukaryota; kingdom Viridiplantae; phylum Streptophyta; class Magnoliopsida; order Alismatales; family Alismataceae; genus Alisma; species Alisma plantago-aquatica. Next base: position 752,002,738 of record OY856410.1, read on the forward strand.
AAGATATTTTTGACATGTCCATCTCCTTCTCAGATTTCAATATCTCCTTTGTAGCTAGGTCCGCTAATAGTGTAGCTCACTTATTAGCCGATACATCTTCAACTGAAGTAGGGGTTCATGTTCTACGCAACCCAGTGACAACCCTCTACATGTACTGTTGTTGAATGATCTAAATGAACAAGAGCTAGAGTGGGTTTTCCAAAAAACTTCTTACACCTCCATCATCCTTTTGATTTCTCTTCTTCTACTTTTTCTTCTGTGTTCTCCACTATGTAAGATTTTAGACTCATGGAGAAAAGATTATTGAGCACATATAACTTGAAATCAATTTTGTTAGATCTCTTTAAGATATCACTGTGTAAGTAATAAGGGAGAGATATGATTGACTAAAAATCACATCGTAAACACAACTAAAATTCAGTATAGATCACCTGCTGCCACTTAGTCTCACAGACTTGTATTTCATTTGTTTGTTAGTATATATTGTGCTAACTCAATTTCACTGATGTGTAGTGTGCCCAGGTTGTCAATGAAGTTTGGAGGTGAGAAGACACCAAGGTCCACCTATGTATTCTCGTCAAATTCATCTTCATGCCCTCCCTCCCCCTAATGGCACAAACTTTCTTCTTCTTGAAAACCATGCATAGCACCTAGCTCAGGGATATGACTATACCAGCAACATTGGTGCCATGACTATGCACAAAAGTTATAAGACTTTATCAATATTAATTAATGAAAAAAACATAAAAAGAACTTCTTTGCAAGAAAATATCCATTTCTTTAGTTTTCTAAGATAAAAATAAGAAATGCATTAAACATTTTTCTTGAAGTAAAGGAAAGAAAAGGTAAAATGTGAGAAGCTAAGCTATCCAATGAGATTCCCATATCCATTGTAGGTCTGCTTCTTTCTCTCTAACCCCCCAATGTTAAGTGGAAGGGAGAAGAAGTGAGACAATGGTACATGTAAGGCCTGGGAACAGAAAGAGAGAGATGGAGTGGTATCCCTTTGACCGAGATCCTTTACACTCGATGACAATTTGGGTTTCAGGTGAGGGGGAACCACAGTAGATCATGGAGGTAACAACCATGTCTACAAAAGTAAAATGCTTCTGACCCACTCACTCAAGAGAGATTTGCACTTACCATCACCCAAAATTCCAAATGCAGTGGACAACACAAACAAGACTAATTGGATAACTTCTTGAATGTGACTATTACACAGTAGTGGAAGTGGGGTAAAGGTATGTGATAGGAACAAGAGAAAAATGGATGTTTCAAAGAAAACCAATGTCTTGGAAAGCCATTCATGAATCAATAAAATAAAATGGTAACTAATTTACTATTACTGTTGTGAAAATACAAAGACTTGTTTGCTTACTAGGACCGAAAGAGGAGTAGGAATGAAGTTAAGCTAGCTTAATATATACTTACCAACAAATGAAATTAACTCAACCCCACAGCATAAAACTTGTCTAAATGTACTAAAAAATATCAGTAAAAAATGAAATTAGTTAATGAAGTGAGGTGGTCCTTGTTCAGTTCATGGATACAATAACAATGGTTCCATCATTTCTGGTTAGAGAGACTCATACACCTTCATCGTCCTCTCTTTCCTCTTCCTCCCCTTTTCTTCTTTATTCACCACTATATTAGACTCAAGAAGAAGAAGTAACTAATTTGATGTAACATAAAATCAATTTTGTTAGGTCACTTCATAAAATTATAATATAAGTAATAAGAGAGGTATATGATTGATTAAAAATCACAAAATAAACACAACTAAAATCCAGTAGCTCATCTTCTACCACTTAGTCACAACATCTTGTATTTCATTTCTTTGTTAGTATATATTTTGGTAACTCAATTTGACCATTACGCAGTGGGCCTAGGAAGTCAATGAAGTTTGGAGGTGGGAAGACATTGAGGTCCACCTCCATATCCTAGAGAAACTCATCTTCCCTTTCCCTCCTCGCCCTGGAGGCATCAACGTGACATCAACTTTCTTCTTCTTAGAAACCCTACACAACACATAGCTTAGGGATGGAACAATAACAACCCTGGTGCAAGGATTTTGTACCCAAGTTATAAGACTTTTTTAGTATTAATTATTAATAACATAAGATAGAACTGATTTTTCTTTGCAAGAAAACAAAGGTTTCTCATCTGTTACTTTAGTTTTCAACCACTACAGACTAGAAATGCATTGAACAATTTCTCAAAGCACATGAAAGAAAAGGCAAAATGTGTGAAGCTAAGTTGTCATATGAGATCCCCCACCCATCCTAGTCTATCCTCTCTCTCACTCTAACCCTCCAATGTCAAGTGGGAGGGAGAAGAAGTGTGGTAGTGGCAAATGGAATTCCTGGGGATGGAGTGGTTTGCCATTACAAAGAGCCTTCACAATCGATGACAATTTGGGTGTCAGGTGGGTGGGAAACACAGTAGATCATGGATGTGATGATCATGGCTAATCAACAAAAATGCTTTTCTCCCTCCCACTCAGGAAATCTTTGCACTCATCATCACCCTAAATTCCAAACCCAGAGGCCACACAAACAAGATTAATTATCTAACTTCTTGAATGTGATTATTACACAATTAAGGAAGTGGGTACTCATATACGAAACAATTTATTTCATCAAACATCGAGAAATCATCTATAATATTTAGAATTCGATATATGTGGGTACTCATAAATAACCTCATACCTTAGTGATGACAACATACAATTGCACTTCAAGTATATGCAGATCCAAACAAGAAAAGGAAGATCTAAGAATTCAATCATTATATATTCATGTATGTATAACCCTAAAGTGTCACCATGTATTTATATCATTAGATCTAACATAGGATTAGATCAAGTTTTAGGGTCAGATTAGGGTTAGTTCCAAAACCCCAATTTCCATGTATATGGTTCACCTAGTTTTAGAAACCCTAACTATAAATCATCATCATAATCATCATCATTATCTTGGGATCTTATTGTTATTCATCAATATTAGTTCATAGCACAAAATGGATGTATTTAATGCATTATGCATTCATCATCAAAACTAGGGTTTACATGCATAAAGCATTGTATATTCAAGTATTACCTATACTTTTGGAACATCAATGTCATCTAGGTCTTAAAACAATTCTATCCATATTTTGCACATTTTTTTTAGCATTTTGATATACAATTTCACTATTATATGAGCTACCATTTAATTACTAGAATTATTGCAGATTAAGCATATATGGGCCAATGAGAGCTTGACTCGTAACTAATTAACACATTATCCTTCATTGTCGTGGGGCCTCGACTAAGTTGGTGTGCTCACTCACCTTGGCATGTTGATCTAGTGTGGTCGACCTTAGTGAGAGGGGCTAAAGTCACTACTACAGAACCTACCTTTATTGTCAGTTATTTAAAGCCTTTAGTGTCGGTTTCTAAGCGACACCTATGTGGGCGACACTAAAAGCTCATCCATTAGGCGTCAGTTCCAAAACTGACGCCCAAACTCTTCGCGTGCCACCGAAAACGCGCCATCATGGCACTATAGGCATCAGTTATTAGATAAGAAACCGACGCCCAAACCCTTCGCACCACAGAAAGGGCGCCATCTTGGGCACTATCAGTGTCGGTTTTTTACAAATAATCGACGACATATATCTTCGCTCCACAGGAGGGCGCCAACTTGGGCACTATAGACGTCAGTTATTAGCTAATAACCGACGCCATATAACTCCCAACACAGTCGTGCTGGACAGCACGGCCGTGGTGTCTGGTCCGCTGCCACGGCCGTGCTGGCCAGCATGGTCGTGGTGTCTGGTCCGCTGCCACAGTCATGCTGTCTAGCACGGCCGTGGTGTCTGGTCCGCTTCCACGGCCGTGGTGTTAAGGAAATAGACGTCGGTTTCTATTAAAAACCGACACTGTAACTATTTGGCGTCGGTTTTATACAAATAACCGACGCCTATTGTTTTTTTTTCTGTCGGTCTGCACACCTGTTGTGGCTGGTCGTAGGATGAGAAACATGTTCAGTTCAGTTATGAACTGTAGGTTTTACGACATCCATTGATATCAGCCGACAACAGGCCACAAACCTGCAAAATTAACAACAAAAATATTCACACATGCATTTAGCAATGCAACCTGCAGTTCCATTTTATTTTCACACATTTAGAAACATTCATGTAGCTAGCAATCTGTAGTTCCATTCATTCACATTCACACATGTAGAAACATTCATATAGCAACCAACACTTTCATTCATTTTCACTCAGACACATGTAGAAACATCCAGACATGTAGAAACATTCACACATATATTATAATTCAGAAATTCATTTACAAAATATCATTGTTTAGTCATTATTCGCTATCAGGATCCCAATTATATTTTAAAGCCCCCACTATTTGTATGGTTGTTGCCCATTCTTCTCTTACTTCATGTAATTCTCCCATCGTATAGGGAGCATGTACATCTGGTAAGTCCGTTCCTGTAGTGGGGTCAGCTTTAAACACCTGTAAAGAGAATGATGTATATATATAATTAATGAGCTATAAATAAGATTGATATATTTCATATTATCTAATGAGACTATATAATACCTGAGCAATACAATCAATGTCCATACAACATGACAGACTAACACATATATAGTACATAACAACAGCAGCGTCGAATTTACATACAACACTAGCTTAGTACATATATAGTGGGACTTATAAGGTGACGATCCCACCTGGTAAAACAGGTTACTGACAACTACATGTTACGACTGGGAGGTCGTGATTCAGCAACCGTATGCATTAGCAGGAGGACAAACAGATCACCATATGTTTGTCCTCCTGCTAATGCATACGGTTGCTGAATCACGACCTCCCAGTCGTAACATGTAGTCGGTAACCTATTTTAGCAGGTGGTATCATCACCTTAGTCCCACTATATATGTACTAAGCTAGTGTTGTATGTAAATTCGACGCTGCTGTTGTTATGCACTATATATGTGTTAGTCTATCATGTTGTTATATGAATCTAAAGCACTTGTGTGTGCTGCACTTTATGTATTGTATTTGTATCCTGCTTCTCTTCATTGGGGCTTCTTTTGCTGTTTCATGGCTTGCTGCCTATATATCTATAAAACCTTTGGTGAACGCCTGCATATCCTGCATAGCTATGTCATGGCCGTCCTGCATAGCCTTCTTCCTATATTTATTTTTCAAAGAGAATACAAACAAAAATTATTAGTGTAGAGTTAGTGAAATACGGATCAATGTCTAGAATTGGAATCAATCAAGAACCTATTCTCAGCATCACGTATGTAATCTCGGGTGAGATTGGTCCTATAGTTCTTTAGCACCCTCCCACAATGTTGTGCATTTGTATTAACTAGAAGATAATGAAACATCAAATCAGAAAATGATATTGATATTAAAAAAGTAAACATTTAGCTTTAATAAAAAATATAAACATGCATGCCTCTAAAATTGTGATCTTTTATCAATTAACAATCCTTCATTGTGATCTCCGCGCACATATAAGTCATCATTAGCTTAAATATTTTGTGGAGTTGGCAACCCAACTGAGAATGGACTGGAGTCATCATATTTATCATAGTACTCTTCTTCATCTATAGGATCTTCAATGAACTGTCTTTTACCATGAAGAACAACCGATCATTTATCATTTGCAAGATCATCGATATAAAATACTTGTTTCGCATGTGATGCCAATATGAATGGTTCAGCCTTCTCGCCAATCTTTTCAAAGTTCACTAAAGTGAAACCCAATTCATCCACTATAACTCCTTTGGTGTTATCAACCCAATTACATTTGAAGAGCAGAATTCTGAAATCTATGTAGTCAAATTCCCATATCTCTTCAATGACACCGTAATATGACATTTTAGCTTCACGTGGACTCTTATCCTTTGCACTTGCAAAAAACATAGTCGATGCTTGAAGGGTGACCCCACTGTTTTGGATGACACTCTTATCATCTTGGCGCTTTGTGTAATATGTGAATCCATTAATGTCATCCCCTTCATAAGACATAACAGTCAACTTTGGTTTAAAGGCGAGGCATTTGATAGTTTCAGTAATATCATCTGGTGTTTGAGATAGTTGATGTAAGACTTTATCTTCAAACCACTTAATAAAAGTCTTGTTATGCTCTCTAGCAAGCCACATTGTATTGGCTCGAGGATATTGACTTTTGATGAAATTGGTATGTTCCTCGATATAAACGTTCACTTCGTCCATGTTGTGTAAAATATACAAATGACCTTGTTCCAACTGCTCACGGCTGATTACTTTCACACGTGATCCCAAAATTCCTTTGCCAAATAGCTCGTCAATATTCTTGTCATTATCAGGAGTGTCATTACCACTGAGAAAGTCATTACAGAAATCCATAACCTCTCTCGCCACATAACCTTCAATAATACTCCCTTCAGGCCGATAACGGTTTCGAACATCACCTTTAAAATGCTCATGTATCGTTCAAAGGGATACATCCAATGCAAGAAAACTGGTCCCAAGATTTTCACTTCCCTAGTCAAGTGGACAACAAGATGTACCATGATATCAAAGAACGAAGGAGGGAAATACATCTCAAGCTGACATAGGGTAACAACCACTTCTCTTTGCAAATTATCGAGAGTCTCAGGGTCAATAACTTTGCTGCAGAGACTGTTGAAAAAGAAACAAAGTCTGGTGATTGCAAACCTTACATGCTGCGGCAATATAGATCGAATTGCCACGGGCAATATTTGTTGCATTAGAGTGTGACAATCATGAGATTTAAGACCTATCAACTTCAGATCTTTCATTGATACCAATCTACGGATGTTGGATGAGTAACCATGTGGCACCTTAACATTTACCAAGCATTCACAAAAAGCTTTCTTCTCTTTTCTAGACAACGTGTAACAAGCGAGAGGTAAGTATGTTCTTTTATTACCCATTTCACGTAATTCTGTTAATTCTGACCTTATTCCCATTTCACATAGGTCCAGTCTAGATTTTATCCCATCTTTAGTCTTACCTGGTATATTTAACAGAGTACCAATGATGCTATCACAGACATTTTTCTCAACGTGCATTACATCGATACAATGTCTGACTGTCAAAGAACTCTAATAAGGAAGATCCCAAAATATTGACTTCTTCTTGAATGAAGAATTGTCACTCCGTGTAGTTGTAAAGACCAAGTCTCTACTATAAACATGATAAACAAAAACACCAATGGTGTGGCAGCGGAAGAATTAAATCTTGACGTTATTCAAAATGTATAAAGAGTACATTATAAAATTTCCCCAAATGGGAGTACAACTTTATACAAGCAACTACGAGGATCTAGGTAGAGGAAGACTTAGACTAATGCAACATTGTCTCCAAACAAACAACTATATATCATAAAAGAAAACATGATCACTCCAACTATATATTCCTTTCTTCTTATCCTATCCTTAGCTTTGGGTTCACCAAGCTTCCATGCGCACTCTGATTCCTATCCTGGATGGTTGGGGTCATCCAGCAAGAGAAAGATAAACAAGGTATGTGTTAAAAAGAAAGTATAGGACAAGGAATAATCAACAACTTTGCATAATAAAGGATTCTCCATGTTACAAGAGTTTGAGAGGATAAGATAGATAATCAAATAAGAATAAGAGGTCTGCCATATACAATCACCACAATAATAAATCACAAGCATGAATATATTAAGACACAAACTCATCTCAATGTAGGGTGAGGCACCTACCGGACCTCAACCAGGAGGAGAGGGCAAATAACATCCCAAACCTCAAAAATATATAAATTGGCAGGGGGACTAAAACCCCAGTGCCTGGCAGGGGGACTAAAACCCCAGTGCCCTGTGGGTGGTTTGTACTCATGTACACTACATTGTCATTTGGCCTAAAATACATCATGCTTAAATAGTCACTTGGCAGTATAGTGAAAAGTATAACAAGATGCAACAAGCATTGGGAATAAAACCCAAATAAATAAATAACAAGACCATCATAGGTCACAACCATATCCAAGATTTCCAAAAGGTATAAGAGTCAACAAGCATCAACATTATACAATGTTCCAAATATTTCAAAAGGGATATGCCAACATAGGCAATAACAAGATTAAAGCATTTCCAAGTAAAGGAGGCAACATATGTAGAAGAATGATTCACATGATTCAAATGATTAAGCCACAATGGCATAAACTAAGTAAAGAGCCAATAAATGTAATTAGAAGGATTATAAGGCTAGCACAATGATAAGTGGGGTTGGAAAAGTCCCAACTGAAAGATAGGTAGTTTGCACAATTACATCACATTTAAATTCCACAATTACAATAGGATCCACATACCTGTTCTAGATTCATTACCAATACTTTTACCAAGTTGATTGTATCACCATTCCATTTTCCCTAGTTGCAAACATTACACATGTATTAGGTTACTTAAAGGTACTTTAAGTGTAAAATATCCATATTTATAAACCATGGGTAAAGGCTTTGGATTTTGGTTCTGGAAACAAGTCCAAACGATCCCTAATAATTTTCTACTTGAGAAAACATATTTTATTGTCAAAAATGGAGTTAAAACACTATTATTATCATTTTACATCACTTTATACATTTAAATTAGGGTTCGAATTAATTATCAGGCTTACGATGGAAATCAGGGTACAAAGATTAAAAATTAGGATTCTACAGGTTTTTAGCTTTCCAACGAGTATTTATTTGTAATTTTCTGACAACCGAGTGATTTACTATGAATTAAACAAAATGGACCAATCAGAATAATTAAAATACCATTGGGAAAAAGATGACCGATATGCCCCTAGCGTTAAAGCAGCAAGGATGGGGCGCGCGAGGGTAAAACCGTAAAAAGCCTGAGCGTCTTCTTCGAGCAACTTGCCCATTTGGGCGTTTCCACGTTTATTAACCAAAATCGTCGTGCAGGTACTCGAAACGAAGGTATTCGAACGAGGAACTCACCTAGACAGTTGATTTCGATGCACAAGCATCCTAGAAGATGGGAGGAGCTCCGCAAGGTCTGCTGCAAAATCTCCACGTCGGCGGCCAAATGTACGTCCGTAGGCGAAATCGATGGTTTAGGCGAGTTTCTTAGGGTCCGACGAAGGCGTGAAGGTAGTTATTTATAGGCAAGATGTTGTATGGATGCGTTTCGAAGGTGGCCATGAGAGAGCTCGACCGGCGGCCCCAGCCGTTCGGGCTATGCTGCATCTCTCCAGTCGAGTGAGAGCTCAAACGGTTCGGGAGCTCACCACGATCACGTGGGTGAAGAAAAATCTAGAAACAACGGAGAATCGAGGGAGAAAGGTGGAGACGAAGCGAGTTGTGGCTGCTCGTTGCTCCTACAGTTAGCCGGAGGTAGGAGATGAAGAGTCGACCCTTGGATCGGATCCGCGTCCATCTTGGACCGTTGGATCGTGGCCCACGATGGGCCTGTGCGCGTGACAGCTAAACATAGGCTTAAATGATGTGCATAGCTATTAAATCGATGGCTATAATGTCACATTTTAATGAAAACTTGTTTATTGCATTTGAAAGGTCAAATGAACTCCAAATGACCCCAAATTTTAACCCTAGGTTGCTAATGACGTCTAGATTCATGCTATAGTATTAGATTTGCGTTTTACCCAACCTTTGGCATCCAAATAATTATTTTTATCATTAAAGCATATTTTAATATAATGTTAGAGAAATAAATTATTTGTTGCTTTTATAAGCAACCCTTGGTTCCCAAATTCGAGATTTGGAGTCCAAGAGTCCTCCACTCACTTATTACATATATTTTCAGTCTTAATTAGTCCATAATATGAGTGAGGTGTGAAGATGAGTTATTTATTCACCATTTTAATTTACACTTTATTAAAAGTATATAAAATCATTTTGAGGGGTCAAATGAATTCCAAAAATCACCAAATTTTGACCACATGCTCATATTAACATTTAGAACGATTCTACATAATTAGATTCTCGTTTAAAGCATAATAAGGCCCTTAATAAATACATAGATCATAAAAGAGTATAATAACACATTAAAATCAAGGAAGTATATGAAAAAGCTATTAATGAGAAACATGTGAGTAAACTCGAGATATAAAACATATTAGGATACAAATACTCATTACTTAACAAAATAACATATTATTATGAACTAAAATCATATTTCGAGGAGAGAGAAATAATTAAGGTTAATATACACATATATGAACTCAAATACACATTATTAATAATATATTTATCCAAAAAGCTCCAAATAAATATAATCTACTATATAATCTCATTAATGACCAAATTACAACATTAACCCTAACTTATCTCCTAATGTGGGTTATTTGTGCAAACACCCCTCAATTATCATAAAAGAGGGTAAATAGTGATTTCAACATCAAATTGTGCTCAAAATGCACAAGGAGTCCAAAAATGATCCAAAAGTATGTGGAATTTATGGAAAAGGTACAAATGGACTAAAAGTCAAAGAAAAGCTTCGAAGTGGGTAAATTGCAGGGAAGACCCTGAGATTCAGTATGTTACAGCACACCACCCCTTAAAGAGGATTTCGTCCCCGAAATCACAACAAGAGGAAAGAGAGGGTGAGTGTGTAACATCCCAACCATAAACAACTAGGTTATAACCCTTAATCTAGGGTACCACATAAATCTACATAGGTGAGGTGTTACTAAGGTTTCCACAAAACCTATATCCATTTATCAAACTCAAACTAACATCTTGTTGCATAAACTCTATCATGAAAAGGCAGCATATCAATTATACTAACACTTGTGCCACATTTATATTACATCTTAACATCTGAATATGTGTATTATGGGTATCTCCCTCATCAAGGGTTTTAAGCACAACTAGGGTTTACAAGGCCATTACAACATATACTAAACCATTCCTAACCACACTAATGTATTAGGTCAAAACCTAAATAACTCAACATTATAACCCAAAAACTACATCATGTGGGATTATGCCATATAATTTCATCCAACAAATTATTACCCTAATAACAGGTCTAAGGGTATAAGGCTTATCTCCAAGGAACATATTATCACAACATCTAACATGCTCATATCCATGTCATCACTAATCATATTATCTCACAATACTAATTACTATGAATTAACCTCACATTATATGAATCTAATTACTCATCATCTTATTACTGATTTGGTTCATAAACCAATAAGATGATCAATGAGATGTATTTTAGTCAACAAGGTGCTATGCCTAACATGTGTTGATAATTAGGTCACAACTATGATTAAGTGAATATAATCCATTTACATGCATTAAGGTACATCATGAGATGACACCTAATGTCACTAATATGTCAAGAAAGGCATGAAGGGTCTATATGTGTTGTCAAGGCTAGATGATTACATCCTAGGGTTTAGGTCAACATGACCCTAACATGATAAAGCATCCTTAGGGTGTATTTTATCATACACATTTTACCATTAGGGTGACTTAACCCAAACTATGTATATCCACATATGAACAATTAATGATTAGGTGCAACAAGAGTATATTAGAGTTCAAGCATAAGAATTACATGACTTATCCATTAGTTCATAAACAAACAAGATGAATTACAAACATATTAGGTTTATTAAACTCTAAACACATAAGCTCTCTATTCCCATGTCTAAGGAGTTAAGGTTACTTGATTTCAAAGCATTGAGGAACTCCAACCCCCTAAAGAGGATTTTGTCCTCGAAATCAAGAACTCCAAAAATCTACAAGGTACTAACACTACCTCTTCACTCAAAGGGTTGACTAAGTCAAACTATTCTAAGGGTATAAAGCTCAACATAAAAAGCCTTACTAAACTCTATCTTCTAAACTCAAGGTATAGCATAGGGTACACTAAACCCTAAACATAGGAAATCTAAGGCTCATAAAAGATTCTTAGGGATTACAAGATGATTTTTGTTTGAGAAAAGAAATCAAATCATCATACAAAGGATTCTAAGGTTATTCAACAATAAGGCAATATGTCTAAGGGTAGACTATTTCGAGCTGTCAGTTTCAGATCAGGCCAGGCCAGGTCATATGAGCTCAGGAGTCCTCGTGACCAAGCTAGTGGGGCAGAGGAAAATATTGCCAGCCCCCAAGCTCTGACCCTTTCTAGACACCATCACTTCAACTTCTTGCTCTAATAGTTACTCAATAAACAATTCACCAAAAAGTTGACAAATTTTATTTCTAATAAGAAATTATTATGATCCTAAATCAAACATTCTTTATGGGTCAACTCTAAGGTGAAAAACTAGATAAAGGGAAACTATATAAGATAAGGGTTCTATCTAGGAGACAATTTTGAACTAGTCAAGAATCTGACTACCTTGATGCTCTGATACCATGTTGTAAAGACCAAGTCTCTACTATAAACATGATAAACAAAAACACCAATGGTGTGGCAGCGGAAGAATTAAATCTTGACGTTATTCAAAATGTATAAAGAGTACATTATAAAATTTCCCCAAATGGGAGTACAACTTTATACAAGCAACTACGAGGATCTAGGTAGAGGAAGACTTAGACTAATGCAACATTGTCTCCAAACAAACAACTATATATCATAAAAGAAAACATGATCACTCCAACTATATATTCCTTTCTTCTTATCCTATCCTTAGCTTTGGGTTCACCAAGCTTCCATGCACACTCTGATTCCTATCCTGGATGGTTGGGGTCATCCAGCAAGAGAAAGATAAACAAGGTATGTGTTAAAAAGAAAGTATAGGACAAGGAATAATCAACAACTTTGCATAATAAAGGATTCTCCATGTTACAAGAGTTTGAGAGGATAAGATAGATAATCAAATAAGAATAAGAGGTCTGCCATATACAATCACCACAATAATAAATCACAAGCATGAATATATTAAGACACAAACTCATCTCAATGTAGGGTGAGGCACCTACCGGACCTCAACCAGGAGGAGAGGGGAAATAACATCCCAAACCTCAAAAATATATAAATTGGCAGGGGGACTAAAACCCCAGTGCCTGGCAGGGGGACTAAAACCCCAGTGCCCTGTGGGTGGTTTGTACTCATGTACACTACATTGTCATTTGGCCTAAAATACATCATGCTTAAATAGTCACTTGGCAGTATAGTGAAAAGTATAACAAGATGCAACAAGCATTGGGAATAAAACCCAAATAAATAAATAACAAGACCATCATAGGTCACAACCATATCCAAGATTTCCAAAAGGTATAAGAGTCAACAAGCATCAACATTATACAATGTTCCAAATATTTCAAAAGGGATATGCCAGCATAGGCAATAACAAGATTAAAGCATTTCCAAGTAAAGGAGGCAACATATGTAGAAGAATGATTCACATGATTCAAATGATTAAGCCACAATGGCATAAACTAAGTAAAGAGCCAATAAATGTAATTAGAAGGATTATAAGGCTAGCACAATGATAAGTGGGGTTGGAAAAGTCCCAACTGAAAGATAGGTAGTTTGCACAATTACATCACATTTAAATTCCACAATTACAATAGGATCCACATACCTGTTCTAGATTCATTACCAATACTTTTACCAAGTTGATTGTATCACCATTCCATTTTCCCTAGTTGCAAACATTACACATGTATTAGGTTACTTCAAGGTACTTTAAGTGTAAAATATCCATATTTATAAACCATGGGTAAAGGCTTTGGATTTTGGTTCTGGAAACAAGTCCAAACGATCCCTAATAATTTTCTACTTGAGAAAACATATTTTATTGTCAAAAATGGAGTTAAAACACTATTATTATCATTTTACATCACTTTATACATTTAAATTAGGGTTCGAATTAATTATCAGGCTTACGATGGAAATCAGGGTAAAAAGATTAAAAATTAGGATTCTACAGGTTTTTATCTTTCCAACGAGTATTTATTTGTAATTTTCTGACAACCGAGTGATTTACTATGAATTAAACAAAATGGACCAATCAGAATAATTAAAATACCATTGGGAAAAAGATGACCGATATGCCCCTAGCGTTAAAGCAGCAAGGATGGGGCGCGCGAGGGTAAAACCGTAAAAAGCCTGAGCGTCTTCTTCGAGCAACTTGCCCATTTGGGCATTTCCACGTTTATTAACCAAAATCGTCGTGCAGGTACTCGAAACGAAGGTATTCGAACGAGGAACTCACCTAGACAGTTGATTTCGATGCACAAGCATCCTAGAAGATGGGAGGAACTCCGCAAGGTCTGCTGCAAAATCTCCACGTCGGCGGCCAAATGTACGTCCGTAGGCGAAATCGATGGTTTAGGCGAGTTTCTTAGGGTCCGACGAAGGCGTGAAGGTAGTTATTTATAGGCAAGATGTTGTATGGATGCGTTTCGAAGGTGGCCATGAGAGAGATCGACCGGCGGCCCCAGCCGTTCGGGCTATGCTGCATCTCTCCAGTCGAGTGAGAGCTCAAACGGTTCGGGAGCTCACCACGATCACGTGGGTGAAGAAAAATCTAGAAACAACGGAGAATCGAGGGAGAAAGGTGGAGACGAAGCGAGTTGTGGCTGCTCGTTGCTCCTACAGTTAGCCGGAGGTAGGAGATGAAGAGTCGACCCTTGGATCGGATCCGCGTCCATCTTGGACCGTTGGATCGTGGCCCACGATGGGCCTGTGCGCGTGACAGCTAAACATAGGCTTAAATGATGTGCATAGCTATTAAATCGATGGCTATAATGTCACATTTTAATGAAAACTTGTTTATTGCATTTGGAAGGTCAAATGAACTCCAAATGACCCCAAATTTTAACCCTAGGTTGCTAATGACGTCTAGATTCATGCTATAGTATTAGATTTGCGTTTTACCCAACCTTTGGCATCCAAATAATTATTTTTATCATTAAAGCATATTTTAATATAATGTTAGAGAAATAAATTATTTGTTGCTTTTATAAGCAACCCTTGGTTCCCAAATTCGAGATTTGGAGTCCAAGAGTCCTCCACTCACTTATTACATATATTTTCAGTCTTAATTAGTCCATAATATGAGTGAGGTGTGAAGATGAGTTATTTATTCACCATTTTAATTTACACTTTATTAAAAGTATATAAAATCATTTTGAGGGGTCAAATGAATTCCAAAAATCACCAAATTTTGACCACATGCTCATATTAACATTTAGAACGATTCTATATAATTAGATTCTCGTTTAAAGCATAATAAGGCCCTTAATAAATACATAGATCATAAAAGAGTATAATAACACATTAAAATCAAGGAAGTATATGAAAAAGCTATTAATGAGAAACATGTGAGTAAACTCGAGATATAAAACATATTAGGATACAAATACTCATTACTTAACAAAATAACATATTATTATGAACTAAAATCATATTTCGAGGAGAGAGAAACAATTAAGGTTAATATACACATATATGAACTCAAATACACATTATTAATAATATATTTATCCAAAAAGCTCCAAATAAATATAATCTACTATATAATCTCATTAATGACCAAATTACAACATTAACCCTAACTTATCTCCTAATGTGGGTTATTTGTGCAAACACCCCTCAATTATCATAAAAGAGGGTAAATAGTGATTTCAACATCAAATTGTGCTCAAAATGCACAAGGAGTCCAAAAATGATCCAAAAGTATGTGGAATTTATGGAAAAGGTACAAATGGACTAAAAGTCAAAGAAAAGCTTAGAAGTGGGTAAATTGCAGGGAAGACCCTGAGATTCAGTATGTTACAGTAGTACATTGTGATCTCTTACCAAATTCATTGACAAAGTCTTTTATTCTTTCATAAACAACCTCCCCTGGTTTAGGTTTAGGTGCACTGCGTTCCTCATTCAATCCATTGAATGCTTTGCGCTTCCTACGATAACGATGAAATTTTGGAAGAAACCTTCGATGACCGAGATATACATTCTTACTGCCATGTTTTAGTCTTGTTGAATCAGTGTTCTCTTCACATATAGGACACGCTTTAGCTCCTTTGACACTATATCCAGACAAATTCCCATATGCTGGAAAGTCATTAATAGTGCAAAACAGCATAGCATGCAAACAAAATGTCTCTCTTCGTGAAGCATCATAGGTCATCACACCTTCACCCCAGAGTTTCTTTAAGTCATCAATCAGAGGTTCAAGATAAACATCGATGTCATTTCCAGGTTGTTTAGGGCCCGATATCAACACCGACAGCATTACGTACTTATTTTTCATACACAGTCAGGGAGGAAGATTGTATATAACAAGCATGACTGACCAAGTGCTATGTTGGCTGCTCAATGTCCCGTACAGATTCATCCCGTCTGTACAAAGCCCAAGTTTTAGATTCCTGACTTCTTCACCAAATTCAGGGTACAATACATCAATCTTCTTCCACTGTGGGGAATCAGACGCATGTCGTAGGATCCCATCATTATTTTTCTTAACATCTGCATGCCACCTCAAATTCTTCGCATCTATCGGATTGGAAAACAAGCGTTGAAATCGTGATATTATAGGTAGATACCACATCACCTTGGTAGGAGAACCAGTTTTGGACTCCCCCGAAGTCATCAATTTATACCGTGACGCACCACATTTTGGACAATCTTTCAAATCCACATAGTCCTTTTGAAATAATACACAATCATTAGGGCATGCGTGTATCTTCTTGGCATCCATTCCCATTGGGCACAACAATTTCTTTACCTGGTATGTTGAGATTGGCAGCTCGTTTCCTTCAGGAAGCATTTCTTTCAACAAAGACAACAATGACGTGAAGCTTTTGTCGCTCCATCTATTGTTAGCTTTCAACTTATACAATCTCAACACAGCGTTAAGCTTCGTAAACTTAGTACAACCTGTGTATAACGGCATCTCAGCATCATGCACAATGTTTCTAAAAATGGGAGGTGGATCGGTGTGCTCTACCCCACAACTATCCAGCATCACATCAACGATGTCTACTGGAACTGGTTCATTCACATCTACGTCATCGTAGGCAATTTCTTCTTCCACACAAGCACTGCTATCGACATCCACTGGTTTCGGGTTTGAAATCTCTCCATGCCAGTGCCATTCTTTATAGCCTTGTATAATCCCGTTGCACATGACATGAGTTTTGATTTCGTCACCAGTGTTGACTTTCAAGTTGTTACCGCAATGCCTACATGGACAGTAGAACCTATCTCCAGGTTGTTTCCTATGTTCCTCGGCAAATCTAATGAACTGGTCAAGACCAAAAATAAACTCTGGGGTGCAGCGATTGCGAATGGACATCCATGATCTATCCATTCTATGATCAAAGAGAAAACAAGTATATATTAGGACAAGATTAGGGTCTAGGGTTAACAAATACATGTGATGTCATTATTATATATAATAAATGTGTACCACCTATCCATTCTTGAACACCTAATCTCACTAGTAAGTGTATAATGTGTATTGGGTTTTCAAGAAAATTTCGGCAGCATTTCCCCACTGTTCTCCAAGTACATATGTACTTAGAGAACAAACGGGGAAATGCTGCCGAAATTTTCTTAAAAACCCAATACACATTATACACTTACATCCTAAGTGAGATTAGGTGTTCAAGAACAGTCCCAAACTGAGGACTATCCAAGATTTACTCCTAATGAGTAAATCTTGGACGGGTTTCTAGGCCAACAAATAATGTGTTGTCATTCTTATACCTAAAATCCTAGTTCTTCAAGTTAGGGTGATTATTGATGTCTTTAAAAGCATGATTGGCAATTTAGGGAAAAGTTCATCATTTACATTCCAAGCATGTCACATGTGCGCATTACAGTTCATCATTAAGCAAGATATAAGTAAGTATGTCATATTAAAATAGACTATACAATATGAGAAAATAGTAGTGTAATCATGCAAATGGGAACATTCATGGGAACACACACTTCAATTATAAGCATTCATGTAGCAACTTTTAGTTCCATTCATTAATCTCTTTTTACATCCACACACAGGGGTGTACCGCTAAACAATAACTAAACAAAGGGTTTGGTGTACCCCTAAACATGTGCATAATTAAAAAAACTATTAATACAGACAAGTATAGATAGATAGACAACTAAATACTACACCAACATGGTCCCGCATCAATAACTTCTTTTTGATGATGAAGTTGTGTCACAAAGCTCCTCATTGTATTTAGACGAATCTGAACTGACAGGGGCCTCAGATTCAGATTCGTCCGAGCTGATATGCGACGCCGTGCGCTCATACCGCAGTAGATGATCGGGGGTCTCGTAGTTGCTGTTGGTTATCCAAACTTTGATGGAATTATGGCCAACTGGATTGAGAAAAAGCATGTTGCAACGGATCACATGCATCTCTCCAATCCAATCACGCCAACCAGATTTTGATACAAGATTTCCCACCAAATCATACTCAACCTCGATAACATGTGAATAATTGCCAAAGGTTATGGTCACTTTACCAGGCATGTAGTGTCTTCCTTTTAGAAAAGGCCAATGTTTGGGTATGACCAATTGGTTTAAGGAACGATCATCTAGGATGATGTCCAATTGTTCTTCAATAGGGAACGTTAACATTGACATAGAGGCCCAGTTCATAGTGACTGTTATGGGTGGACAGAGACTGCAGAATATTAGTATTAACAAAGTGTAAGTACATATAACGATGTTATATATTTTCAGAAAAAGTTGTATAACATCAGTTAACCTTTTATTGCTTGTCATAACCAACTTTATTGTGGTAGACATGATAGCTTGAAAATAAGTCTACATATGTACTTAGAGAACAAACGAGGAAATGCTACCGAAATTTTCTCGAAAACCCAATACACATTATGCACTTACATCCTAAGTGAGATTAGGTGTTCAAGAACAGTCCCAAACCGGGGACTATCCAAGATTTACTCCTAATGAGTAAATCTTGGACGGGCTTCTAGGTGCTTACTAAAATAGAACCATTATATGGAACTAATCCTACATTATACACATACTTTTCCTGAGTAAGATAATGTGCACTTCATGGAATTATTAAGATCTGAATATATATAAGTTGTTTCTACCTACTTTGATGGGATTTTATAACATTTGAGTCTTCCATTTAAGGCATTAGATGCATATATTGCAGTCCATTGTGTTGAGATAAGAATCCCATGTGATACACACAATTGAGAATCTTTCACGATACTAGGAAAATACACAACTAGATATTCATTTAGGTGTTAGACATTCATTTAGGTGTTCCTGATAACTCGCAGGTATGCACAACTATAAAACAATAGACTTGTCACACATAAAACACCCTATACAACTATAAAACAAAAAAGTATTAAGATATGCATGATACAATAACTATTTTGCATCACATTACAGCAGAATTATCATTGATACCTTACTAACTTATTTCCACATTTACATATCATCACTTGATCAAAATTACATGTATTGTATAGAAAATAGAGGATTCAACTCAGTAGAAGCACAAAATCAGTACCTAAACCCTAAACACACATAAGTAAATAACTTGGAAAAAAAATGCCCAGCAACTGCTTGGGCGTGCCTTGGCACCGCCCAAGCAGCCTCCGGAGTAGAGGAAGAAGGAAGAAGGCAGGGTGGGCGGGCATACCTTGAGGGAAGAGGAGAGCAGCGGCCGGAGCACAGCAACCACTGGCGGAGGCGGCGGCAAAGAGAGGAGAAGCGCCGGTGAGGACACAGAGCAACGACAGCGAGGGCACGAAGCAGCGGCGAGGGCACGGAGCAGGAGCACAGATGGCCGCCAGTGAGCACAGAGGGCAGGAGCAAGAGCAGGAGCATGGAGCAGCGGCGAGGGCAGGAGCAGGAGCACGGCAGCGGCGAAGGAGGAGCAACGACCGGCGGGGGTGAGCAAGAAATCGCCGGACCTAACTGAAATCGAGATTGAAACTGGGAAAGGGGGAAGAGTCGCTCACGCTGGTGAGATATTAAGTTCACAATAAATGTCGGTTATTCAAAATAACTGAAAACTAAACCAACACTGTCGGTTCTTTTCCAACAACTGACGTCTATACTAGATTATAGTCGTCGGTTTTTAAGTAAAAGACAACCGACAACTATTCCTGTCCCGCGAATAATCTTTGGTCGTCGGTTATTAATTTATGAACCGACGCCATATGTGAAATTTTGGAGGTAATTTTTTCACTGGAATTTTGGTTTTGGCGGTTGATTTTAGGTGTCGGTTTTTTATTAATTAACTGACACTTAATAAAAGCGGTACCCGTGTCTGGTCGACCTTCACAGATTGTATGTCGGTTTATGTTATAAACCGACACTATCGAGTTTAGGTGTCCGTTTATGTATACAATCGGCACCTTGAAAAGTGACTATATAAGCCATTTCTGTAGTAGTGAGTGTTGGTACATATGCCCAGAGAGCCAATCATATGATGGTTGTGTGTGGCATTAGATACATGATTTGATGACACTAAAGTTAATTTCATATATTATGTTTGGATTAGTCATGGATGATGACAATGTTGGTATGTATGCCCAAAGAGAGAATCATATAATGATCATAATGGCATATCATGTAAATGATTTGATTATAATAAGGCAATCTTCCAATTTATTTTGTTATTCGATTATGAGATAATGATGTAACATAATAAATGTCTAAAGAATGATATTACTCAATGATGTATGTCTTCGGGTTGAGGACCTGAACCATGAGATCATACGGATGTCAAGAGTATATGCATTCTTGTTATGACCCTAGTCAGATGTTATTGTGGAAGGCTAATAGATAATAATAACACTTAAGACTAGAGTGTGTGTTGGTTGATGACAAAATATCATTAGTCATGATATGTTATATCAAACTGAGCTCATATGTACTTGTTAGATAATAGTGTATCAGATAGACCCACCATGAGAGTGACACATGGAAACCATGATTGGCAGTTAGAGTCATCTCTCATAGTGATGGTGGGATTGTAATTCTTAGACCTGAAGTCACTACACTCATCACACGTAGTTCAGTGTGCTTTGACATCATCCATTATGATCTTAAATAAGGGTTTCTATAAAGGTGGTTCTCGGGTGTACTATGACATGTGGGGATTCTTGTGAGTGATATAGATGGGATTTATCCCTCCTAAAGGAGTTTGATATCCTGGCCACTTGATAAGTAAGACTATGAAATGCATTGCCATGATGATGTGAGTCAATGTCTGATATTAAGCTTACACATATCTCATATATTCTGCTCTAGTTCAAGGAACATGGATTGAATATTGACGAGGATGACAATTCAATGCCTCCATTTTGATCTAGATATCAGAGACAAAGGAACTATACATTCATTGTACATCAATCACATATGATAGGTTAAGTTGTTCTCCAACTTCTCTAAATACTTGGGTAGCAATGAAGTCCTGCTAGATACTAATCATTGCTTGTGAAATCATAATATGATTATGATTTCACTACCAACGTAATGTGAAGCCTACTGGGTCACACACATAGGATGTGATTGGAATAGGAGTATATTTGTTGACATGGTTGGAAATGTTCCGAATCAAATTGATTAATAAAACGCTTAGGTAATCTACTATAATATTGGAATGTAATCTGAGTTAACTAATTAAAGTGTTTAAGCCAAATAATTAGATTCTATTATTAATTCGACTGGCTGATCAGAACAATTAACTAGAGATGGAGAATGGAAAGTAGTTAATCAATTAATGTGATTAATTGGTTAATTAATTGTTTCCAAAATATTCTTTTAATTGTCTACAAGCGGCTCATTTCAACGAACCTGTATCCTTTTTTCCAGAGGAATTTAGGAAACCTTACTTTGTTTCTCTTCTATTTATAAGGGGCATGATGGTAGACCTTTATAACTGCTTACATGTTGTTTCAACCCCATTTTAGGGCTTCATCTTATGTCACATTGCACTTCAATTACATTTGCAACTGCTAGATTACATGTTATTTCCCCTAATATGCATATTTGTGTAAAATGCACTTATGGATGGTTTTTGCATGTTTTATAGGTACTTTGTCCACTACTTGATGGAATGGAGAGAAGATGGTTGAATCAAGGGTTTTCTCAGGCTTGGAGGAGCCCAAAATGAGGCCAAAACCACTCCAATTCTACCACAAGTGGTCAAAGAATGTATTGAAGCAATAACCTTTATGGATGGCCAAGTTCAAGACTCAAATGCAGGGGAAGGACCCCAAAAGGGCTGTGCTACCATGGAATGGCCGTTCTAGGACATTCCCCAATCAGCAGAATCTTTAAAAATTGACCCAGTTGGCCAGAACGGTTGTACTATCAAGAATGGCCATTTTGGGAGTTCCCAGCATGGCCGTCCTGACCAGAACGGTCAGGCTACCAGTCCCATAAACCCAAAATTCCCATGTTCATTCTATTTTTCCACCATAGGCATCCCCAACTACCATGACTGTGTTACCTAATGCCCACCATAGCTGTGCTATCCAGCACAGTCGTGCTACTCACAATTTTACCCGATTTTCTACATTGTTCTACCCATTTTACCCCCACTTAACCTAATGCTTCCCCACCACCTATATATACTTGGGTGGCAGCTCTAGCATGAGGTTGGCCACCCCGAGCTACCTTCCACGACCTCCTAGATCCCAATTTTCACCCCTTAGCCATTCCACTCCATTTTCACCTCCATTTCACCATTTCTACCACCAAAACACAAGTTTATCCTAGTTCCTACCCATAATCCCCTTCATTCCACACCCTTTCACCTTAGGGGAGAGAGGAGGACATCTTATAGTAGATGGAGAGGAGGATTTCTCTGTCTACACTGAGCTCCATGGCTTCTTCTACCTCTTTCTCCTTTATTTTTGTATTTTCTATTTCCATGAGTAGCTAGGCCCCCTTGGGTGGGCTGTTTGGGGTGTAAAGTGTTACTTTGATACCATGTTGGGGGAAAATGATATGTAAACTTTGAAATTCCATTTTCTAATAATTATATTTGATTTCTACTTCATTCTCCATGAAATTCTTGTTGGTTTGTGTGTGATATCACCTAGTAATTTTGGAAAATTACTTATATGTGTGAATTTTGAGATTTGCCCCTAGGTCCAATTCTTGGATCCCTAGGTTGCCTCCAATCTTCATACATCCTAATCGATCTCCCTAAGCCTAAGTGAGAGATCTAAGTATCTAGATTAGGTGACTCTAGTCCAATTAGCATGGAACCTTCTCAAGGATAGAATGTGGGGGAATTGGGGTCCAAAACCCTAAATTCACCTCCCCATTACTGCCCTCGGCCCCTAATTGCCCTAGGAATGTCTAATCTAGAAACATAGACTTGTCTAGACTCTAATTGAGTTGAACCTAATCCCTAACCCATTTGAGCCTCACAAGGGTAATAGGGAGTGTTAGGGACTAGTTCCCCTATACACAACCTAGCATATGCATGGCTAGTTAGTAGCTTAGGTTAATTCATTAGACTCTAGCTTGTTGTTTAGTTTGGATAATCTAAATGTAATTGTAATGTTCATATGTCACCCCCCAACTTAAGTGATAAGTGCATCCCCTAAACAGCCCACACCTTCCTTAATTGCTTGGAAACCCTAGTTTTCATCTTGCCTAGCTAGTGTTAGTTTAGTTAGCTCTTTTCTTACTTAGTTAGCTTCTTACCCTATTTTTGCCTTATTCTTGCTAGTTTAGCTCTTTACTTGCTCTTATGCTTTTCTCTTGCTTGCCTTAGTGTAAATTGTCTTTCCATGTCTAGCTTAATCTTTTCCCTACTTAATTAGTCTTAATCTAGTCTAGGGTTAACTTAGATTTCATTCTTGTCTTAAATTGCTTTCTTGTTCATCCTTGGTTAACAATCAAATCACCTTTAAACCCTTAACCCTAGTCTCTACATTAGGAACTCAGCAAAACTAACCTAGATCTAGTGCCCCCTTTTCTCCCTGTGGATCGACCCTATACTTACTGCCCTCCTATACTACGATACGACCCCATACACTTGTGGGTGTAGTGTTTTAGTTTATGTCAATGCGTCGAGTTTAAGTCTTTATAAATTCGAAAGTTTAATCCACTCGTGTGCCTCCGTCCCCAACAAGGGTTCTAGAAAGCTTGGTGTGCCCCTGCCAATGGCGTTACACGCCACTCAATTGAGACTTGAATGGATGCAACTCTGCCTGAGCTTATGCTCTTGTACATGAATCCTAGTTGTCATCATCCCCAAGAGAGAGAGAAGGAGAGCAACCAACACTATCACATCATCAAGCAGGAGGCTACTCCTTCCTGTCAGCTTATGGAAGAACAACGTGGAGTTCCAATCCATTCATTTGGATGAAGTAGAGATCCATCTTTGAGTTTCCTAATTTTGGAGGATGGACGACGATTGTATGTGAACTCTAGGAGTGACTCACATCATCGGGCAAAGGGATGTCTCCAAACTTGCTCTAGGATGAGGTATATCCATACACCCTCCCTCTGAATATGCTTTTGTCGACGAGATCCTCTGGCATGGTATGTGTGGAGAAAAAAAATTATTGCTTCTATTGTGCCTGTCTCCTCCAAAAACCCCAACAGACACAAACATTTAGATGTCTACAGAATGATTTACTCGATGACACATGTCTTTAGTTTGATGGCCTTAATGGTGAGATCATATGTATGATAAGAGTACATACATTCTTGTTATGTCCCTAGTCAGATATTACTATGGAAGCAAAATAGACAACAGTAATACATAAGACTAGAGTGTGTGTTGAATGATGACAGATTCTCATTAGTCATGATATGTGATATCAAGTTAAGCACATAGGCACATGTTGGAGAATAATGTACCATACAGACCCACCTTGAGAGTGATACATGGAAACCATGGAATGGTAGTAAGAATCAAATCTCATAGTGATAGTGGTGACTGTGGTTCTTAGACCTAAAGTCACTACACTCATCACATGTTGTTCATTTTACTTAGACACCATCTAACATGACTTTGAATAAGGGTTGCCATAAAATTTTATGCTCATGTAATCTTTGACACATGGGGATTGAGTGTGAGTGATGTAGATGGGATTTGTCCCTCCTATAAGAAATTGATCCTGAGGCCACTTGATAAGTGAGACTAAGAAATGTATGACCATAGTCATGATTCAATATATGATATGTGAACTCACATGCATCTCAAACAATCTGCTTTAGTTCAAGGAACATGGATTGAATGTTGAAGAGGATGACGATTCCATGCATTGAGTTCAATGTGGATATCAGAGACAAAGGAGCTATATGATCACAGTAACAATTATCACATATTATTTGAAGTTGTTATCCAACTTTCCAAACTACTTGGGTAGAAATGATGGGTTGCTAGACACCGCTCATTGCTTCTGATGTCATAATTTGGTTATGGACATTCACTACTAACGTAATTTGGGACCTATAGGGTCACACGCATAGGATGCACTTGGAATAGGAGTATATTTATGAATGATGTTTAACTTGATTACTAAAAGTGTTTAGGTATTCAATTAAATATTAGAGGTTCAAAAATTGACTAACTAGACTCTGAACTAATTGGTTCAAGTGTCGAACTGATCGGTTGGAGTATCTGGTCAATTGGAATCAACATTGGTTGAATAATGCTTGAACAAGAGCATGAACCGACCGGTTCACCTAGTGAACCAGATGATTCATGGTCCCAAGTGACCGGTTCATATTATGAACCGCCAAATAAAATCATCAATTTGATTGGATCAAGGACCCTATAAATTCTTGGATTTTTTGCAATATGAGATTTAATGCCATCAGTTTGATTTGTATTATACTTGTTATTGGTGTTGTTGGGAAATCCGCACATATAGGATCTAGTGTTGACATCATGTTTTGCATTAATTGTGCATTGAGTACCAATGTGATTCAGAACATGAAACTGCATGGATCAACTGGTTCATGCACAAACCGACTGGTTGGGCATGCGAATCGACTGGTTTGCCATTCGTAGTTTCCAAAAAAAATTTGTTCCATCTCTTTGACTACCATACCGACTGGAAACCCTGACCATAGCCTATCCTATGAATAGAGAGGTACTAGGAGCTTCCTAAACACAATAATAGTCTCTGACAATTATTTTCCTCTCTGGTTGTGGTAACCAATAGAGAGCCTGAGCAAGTCCTACCCAATGAAGGGAGGGATATCAAGGGAGAGACAATTGTGGGGGAGCGAATTAGTGCTAGTACACTAATGTCTGAAGGGACAACTCCTTACCATTGGCTTTGGTAGAACAATGTGGAGTTCTTGATGGTCCATGTGGACTACTCTAGAGGTGAGGAGTTTTTCCCATTAGTAGGATTCCATCAACCCCCGTCTGTGGTGTTGCACTAGGAGGACGGATCAGACTATAGTTCAAGTGCTATCGCTGAAGAAGAAGCGTGTTGTTGCTTGGAGAAGAAGCACTCTACTGCATCAAGAGTTGTCGTTGGACTTGCTCTAGGACTAGGTATAACTCTTGTTACCTTCCTCCCAGATACATTGTGTTGACACAATCTTGGTGATTAGGGAATCATGCTATAATTTTTTGTGTCTGTTGCCTTATATGTCATCCTGATTTCTCTATAGTGGTATTAGAGCCATGCCAATTTATTGTGTCTCAAGGATTTAAATTGATGTGATCATATATTAAACTGGTTAATGTGCATATATGATTAATTACCACATTTGAATAAAAAACTAATGCATATATATGATATGATATAAATGCAATTTACACGCGTCGCCCTAAAATTGGTTTTTATGGTGGATGTTAGCATGGTTATGGCCAATAACCCTAGATTTGTGTGTTCTTAGTTGTGGTTGTTTATTCCTATTTATATTTTAGTTTTAATACCAAACCTCTCTCCTCCTTTCTAAATGTAAATTAATGCTCTTCTTCCTATTTCCCCTCAAATGTAACTCGATGTTTTACCTTTTTACAATGTAATATGAAATAGGATAGTTCTAATTTATGTTTTGTCTTGAGAAGATATTTTGCACCAGATGAACTGACCGACTCATGAGACGAACCGATCAACATGAGTTATGAGGAGGCAAAATGATAGGAGGATTAACCGATTGACTGGTGGCCCAACCAGTCGACTAGAGTATTCCAAACATCAGTTGAACTTGAGACTAAAAGAGCATTTCAAGAGCCTGAACGAGCGGCCAGGAGGTGAGTCAATTGGTTCTAGTGTTAAAATGATCAACCTAGATTGGTTCAAGCATGGATCTTCACCGAAAACAGGTTGTTTCATGTGATGTAGACCTTAGGTGGTAGTAATTCCTTATGGCTCCAAGGAATTACAATAGCCATAACCATCACTTGTGTTTATAGTTGCATACTTTCATTGTGGTTATAGCATGTATAAGGTACATACTATAAGTATGTGGTGATTGATTATGTGTATTTATATATTTAAAATACCTAAATCTAATATTAAGTCTTAGATAATTTCCATAAGAAACACACATGAAAATCTCGATCTTCTATTGGTTGGCAAGCCAAGTGTGGTGTGTTGTCTATCTCGTAGAAGTGTGATGATAGTTATGTGGGTCTATCAAGAAGGATTCATTACTATCATGTTGGCTTTTGGTCTAGGCTTAACTGGGTTTCCTTAATGATATTAAGGGCCTAGAAGCATGCAGATGGACTATGGCAAGGAGTTGTGCATACTTTCTATCCAAGAATTGTATAAGATGCAATTGGTAAAAGTTGTTGATATGCACAAATCATATCGTCTTTTTGATCATGTTTGGTTGCATATCCATGTCGTTTTGACTCAATTATCACTCTCATTCATGCTAGATTCTATATTTTTAGCTATTCTTACTTGTCTCATGGTTTGGATTGTAGGTACTATATTTTGCAATGAAATGATGATGAATATATCATATTATCTCTTATTTGATCACTCCTCAAGTATCTACATGTTTTGGGGTTCGAAACTACGCAAATACCACTTTTTACGGCATGTAATTTGGACCTACACGCTGAAAGTTATGAGCAGAATACACAACAGCCCAGAACAGCCAAGTGCACGTCGTGCACCAACAGTGCACGTCATGCACCTGGGAGAGTTGAGCAGACTTAAAGTTCTGGAAAGTTGCACGGCGTGCATTTCTTCAGTGCACGACGTGCACCTGGGAGCTAAAGGTTTCTGGAAAGTTGCACGGCGTACATTTCTTCAGCACACGCCGTGTACAATGCATTCTGGAGAAAATTGAAAGTTTCTGGAAAGTTGCACGGCGTGCACCTGACAGTTTCAGCATTTTGAAAAATATGAGTTTTTGTTTAAAACGAAGTGGGAACTTAATGGGCGGTTGGGCTCGGTCATTGGTGTCAGTTCCCTTGTCCCAGAGCAAGCCTAGAGCAGAGGAGGGTGATTTGGAGGAGAAAAGAGGTGGTTCCTTGCCAAAGAACCTCCATTCCTCTTCTCTTCTTCTCCAAACTTCTTCTCCAAGGTGCAACAGAGCTTCTTCACTCCATCAAGCTTCTTGGGAGAGAGGTTTTCCCGGTTTGGAGCAGCTTTAGAAGTGGGATTTCGTCCTCAAGTCGGAATTCTACCTTTCTTTGGTTACACCTTAGGATTGCTTAGCTTTTCCTTCTCTAAACCATGCTAAACTCTGAAATTTCTGCATATTTTCTGCTGTACACTATCATGGATGAGTAGACTCTTTTTCTTGGGCATGGGAGAGTAACTCCCATGTCATATCTTGTATGAACATATGAATTTCTTACTAAATGTTAGTTTCTTGCATGTTCCAAGAGTTGTTTCAGATCTAAAATGCTTGTTTGTGTGATTGGCCATCATACTTGCATATTTTATGCTTTCTTTCATATTATGAGAAGATGTGTTTGAGAGTATGGTGTTACTCTTTTGGCAACTTGTCCTTGACCGCGAGAGTGGCTGGGATTAAGTTGAGGAGCAAGGTTTGTGATTCAAAATGAAATACATGCACGAGAGTGATGTATGGAGTTAGAATCGTCAATACTTCACTGGGAGATGAGTGATGACTACAAACCTCCTTTGCAAGTTAATTAACATGTTTAAATTCATATTTTAATATAATCTATGATGTGATAGTGAAATCCCAAGTCTAATATCCTTCCAAATCTGAATCTTAACCTTTCTTAAGTGATAATTTACTGTTTTGTTTTATATCTATAATTTAGTTGTTCTAATCCAATCATCTTGTGTACAATGATCTAGATTATTGAAAATCATAACTCTTGCGCCTAACTAACCAACGCTCCTTTTGTTCGACCTCCACTACAACTACTCTTGTATACTTGCGGGATATAGCTAGTTGAGTAAAAGATCATTCTTATGATTGAAACTCGTTAGCCTAAACAGCCAACAAGTTTTTGGAGCTTCTTCACTCCATCAAGCTTCTTGGGAGAGAGGTTTTCCCGGTTTGGAGCAGCTTTAGAAGTGGGATTTCGTCCTCAAGTCAGAATTCTACCTTTCTTTGGTTACACCTTGGGATTGCTTAGCTTTTCCTTCTCTAAACCATGCTAAACTCTAAAATTTCTGCACATTTTCTGCTGTACACTATCATGGACGAGTAGACTCTTTTTCTTGGGCATGGGAGAGTAACTCCCATGTCATAGCTTGTATGAACATATGAATTTCGTACTAAATGTTAGTTTCTTGAATGTTACAAGAGTTGTTTCAGATCTAAAATGCTTGTTTGTGTGATTGGCCATCATACTTGCATGTTTTATGCTTTCTTTCATAATCTGAGAAGATGTGTTTGAGAGTATGGTGTTACTCTTTTGGCAACTTGTCCTTGACCGTGAGAGTGGCTGGGATTAAGTTGAGGAGCAAGGTTTGTGATTCAAAATGAAATACATGCACGAGAGTGATGTATGGAGTTAGAATCGTCATTACTTCACCGGGAGATGAGTGATGACTACAAACCTCCTTTGCAAGTTAATTAACATGTTTAAATTCATATTTTAATATAATCTATGATGTGATAGTGAAATCCCAAGTCTAATATCCTTCCAAATCTGAATCTTAACCTTTCTTAAGTGATAATTTATTGTTTTGTTTTATATCTATAATTTAGTTGTTCTAATCGAATCATCTTGTGTACAATGATCTAGATTATTGAAAATCATAACTCTTGCGCCTAACTAACCAACGCTCCTTGTGTTCGACCTCGACTACAACTACTCTCGTATACTTGCGGGATATAGCTAGTTGAGTAAAAGATCATTCTTATGATTGAAACTCGTTAGCCTAAACAGCCAACAAGTTTTTGGCGTCGTTGCCGGGGAGCATCGGTATTCCTGTTAGAGTAAGAGTTTTGATAAGTAAATGAGACTAGATCACAACCTTCATATCCACCATCATATCCATAAATCATAATTCATCATGATCATCATAATTTGTTGTATATTCCATGTTTGTTTTTGTATCTCACTCACCTTGTTTATTTGCAGGAGCATATGGGGTGTTCATAAAAAGATCCTTGAACCGTGCATATCTCTACATTTAGAAAATGAACACACTATTTGCAGCCCTCATGGAGCAAGAAGGAGTGAAACCCAAACATGTATGGAGGAATCACAACCCGCACAACCATCATCCATGTCACCATCATCCAAACGACATTCACCCATGCCTCCTTCATCCACATCACCATCATATACACCACCAACACCCATACCACATACATCACCACCATCTACGCCACACCCACCTAATCCTCCAGATCCACATGAAGAACTAGTCAAGGAGGATGACCTTCCTCTTAAGGACTACTTTGGTACAACTACAATGCACATGAGTGGGCCTATTAATATTTCAGAATTTGAGGCAGAGGAGTTTTCTATCAGCCCATCCATCATACAATTGCTACAGTTGAATGCATTTGGAGGGACACCAATGGAGGATCCAAACCTCCACATTGCTGAATTTCTACAGTTGCTAAGTACCATAAAGATATATGGTGTTCCTATTGATGGGATACTCCTAATTCTTTTTCCATTCTCTCTTAAAGATAGAGCCAAGGCATGGCTCTATACTTTGCCAAAGAAGTCAATCAGTACTTGGGAGGAGCTTCTAAAGGTCTTTTTGGCAAGATATTTTCCACATAGCAAAACTTTACATCTAAGGAGTCAACTCATCAATTATTCTCAAAGGGATGGAGATACCTTGTATGATACATGGGAGAGGTTCAAAGATCTTCAACATCTTTTTCCACAACATGGTCTAAGTAATTGTCTTCTATTGCAATCTTTCTATAATGGTTTGTGCTACAATACAAGGATGTCTATTGATGCAGTTGCAAATGGAGCTCTAATGAACAAATCTTATAGAGAAGCCTATGCTATTATTGAATATATGGCAGTAAATCATTGCCAATGGAGTCCGGCTACAAGCTACCACCCATCCTTTTCACATACTACTTCCAGAAACCAAAGGGAAGATCACACGGTTGGTTCTATAGACATAATTGCAGCAAAGATAGATACTTTGTCACAAAGGTTTGATAAGCTAAGCACACAACCATTTCAAGAAGCCAATATTATTTGTGATTCATGTGGGTTGCTTGGACACTCAACTTCTGCATGTTATGCTTCTTCTATTTATTCTCCAATGGGCTACACTCCACCAGACTTCTACATCAATGCAAGCCCAAATTTCATTCAGCCACAACAACCACAAGTAACTTCTAGATTAGAGTCCATGCTTGCAACATTTATTTCAACTCAAATGCAGCAAAATGAGGAGTTCCATCAACAAAGACAATCAATGAAGGGTGCCATTTTCCAACTCTCTTCTAAGGTGGACGATATTACCACTCATGCACACATCTTGGAGAAACAAATTACCCAACAAGCTCTTTTTAGCAAAGAAGCATTTCCACCTTTCTTGCCTAGTCCACCAGAGATGAATCCTACATATTTTAGGCCAGTGCCATTGAAGAATGGAGTTGTTATAGAGGTATATCCTTCAAAGTATGATGATGTTGATACCCATGATGATTATGAAGTTTCAATTAAAGGGGAGAAAGCTACAACACATGCTCTACATGTTGATTCTTCAAGCAAGCCACATGTCCTTCCTCCTCACAATCTAGATGACACATTACTTTATAATGAGAACACTCTTCCCAACTCATATTTTGATGATGCTTCAAAGAAGAATGAAAAGACAAATAGTATTGTCATACAAAAGACTATTCTTGTTGGAGCTCATATGTGCTTTCGCTTGCCCCAAATCAAGGACATATTTGCAAGGAGGCATAAATCTTTAGCACAACAATTTCCAGCTGCAAATCAGAGCACCGGTCCTCCATGGACTTTGATGTTTCCACCATGATGAGGTACCCAGTTGCAACCTTTTTAGTTTGATTTATGCAGTGAGGACACTGCAGATTTCAAGCTTAGGGGGGAGCAACCGGATTGTAACCTAGTTCTTTTAGCTTTTCCCTTTCATGTTATTTGCTTCTTGTCATTTGCTTTTGTTTTGTGTTCACATTTCAGTCTTTTGTTTTCAATTCTGCTTTTCTTGTGGCAAATCTAGTATGATATGAGGTTTATCTTTTATATGTGGATAGAACTCATATGCTTAACTGATTGTCCTCTTTTGATGAGAAATATCATTTGGAGAAATTGTAAAAGGAACGCATTAATCAAATGAAACATTTTGGCCATCAACATGTGCTTAACTCTGGTTTATGCTTCTAGCCTGAACATTCATCTTTCACATCCTTGATTTCTTAAAACATGTAATGGTTTCAATTTTTGTGAGTAAATCAACTTTACAACATCATTTGGAATACGGGATGCCCTTGCCAAGCTCTTAGTGCATTTTCAACCACTCTTCCAATGAAAAATTTTCAAAACAAATGAATGAAATCTAGCTAATGTTGCAATTTAGTTGACTCTCCTATCTTTTAGAAAAAAATTAAAATTTATTTTGTCTTATCTCATCTTTATACCCCATAAAAGATGGCTAAACCATCCAAATATCATGCTAGCCTAGTGTAAGTCCGATCTGGCCACGATGGTTAGGTGGTATGTCTTAAAAGAGGGTAAAATACCCCAACCGACATTCCATGTGTGCATAAGTCTACATTAGCAGCCGAGTGTCAGAACCCATAATCCATTATCATATCATTTTTGGGAAAGAAGGAGAGTACAACTAAAATTGTCAATTTTAACTAAGATTTCATCATTTGTATCCTTAATAGTTGAGAGTTTGAGTTGCACATCCACTAATTGTTTGGCTTGGTCATCCAAATTCTACTTAGTGTTGTTTATTTGATTGATTCATTTAATTGTGACCACCCCTATTGAACTAAAAATCTCTTGCTTGGGTGTTTAAGTTGAATTGATGGCTATGAGCATAAACATGTTGATCATGGTTGGTTTGGTCTTATACATATCTTTCATTTCATTTGATCTATTCATGAACTTGACAATTCTTCATTTATGTTTCTATGCTCTTTTTGCTTGAGGACAAGAAATGGTTTAAGCTTAGGGGGATTCGATATTCACAAATCATATCATCTTTTTTATCATGTTTGGTTGCATATCCATGTTTTTTTGACTCAATTATCACTCTCATTCATGCTAGATTCTATATTTTTAGCTATTCTTACTTGTTTCATGGTTTGGATTGTAGGTACTATATTTTGCAATGAAATGATGAGGAATATATCATATTATCTCTTATTTGATCACTCCTCAAGTATCTACATGTTTTGGGGTTCGAAACTACGCAAATACCACTTTTTACGGCATGTAATTTGGACCTACACGCTGAACGTTACGAGCAGAATACACAACACCCCAGAACAGCCAAGTGCACGCCGTGCACCTGGGAGAGTTGAGCAGACTTAAAGTTCTGGAAAGTTGCACGGCGTGCATTTCTTCAGTGCACGACATGCACCTGGGAGCTAAAGGTTTCTGGAAAGTTGCACGGCGTACATTTCTTCAGTACACGCCGTGTACAGTGCATTCTGGAGAAAATTGAAAGTTTCTGGAAAGTTGCACGGCGTGCACTTTTGGTGCACGGCGTGCACATGGCAGTTTTAGCATTTTGAAAAATATGAGTTTTTGTTTAAAACGAAGTGGGAACTTAATGGGCGGTTGGGCTCGATCATTGGTGTCAGTTCCCTTGTCCCAGAGCAAGCCTAGAGTAAAGGAGGATGATTTCGAGGAGAAAAGAGGTGGTTCCTTGCCAAAGAACCTCCATTCCTCTTCTCTTCTTCTCCAAGCTTCTTCTCCAAGGTGCAACAGAGCTTCTTCACTCCATCAAGCTTCTTGGGAGAGAGGTTTTCCCAGTTTGGAGCAGATTTAGAAGTGGGATTTCGTCCTCAAGTCAGAATTCTACCTTTCTTTGGTTACACCTTGGGATTGCTTAGCTTTTCCTTCTCTAAACCATGCTAAACTCTGAAATTTCTACACATTTTCTGCTGTACACTATCATGGACGAGTAGACTCTTTTTCTTGGGCATGGGAGAGTAACTCCCATGTCATAGCTTGTATGAACATATGAATTTCATACTAAATGTTAGTTTCTTGCATGTTCCAAGAGTTGTTTCAGATCTAAAATGCTTGTTTGTGTGATTGGCCATCATACTTGCATGTTTTATGCTTTCTTTCATAATCTGAGAAGATGTGTTTGAGAGTATGGTGTTACTCTTTTGATAACTTGTCCTTGACCGCGAGAGTGGCTGGGATTAAGTTGAGGAGCAAGGTTTGTGATTCAAAATGAAATACATGCACGAGAGTGATGTATGGAGTTAGAATCGTCATTACTTCACTGGGAGATGAGTGATGACTACAAACCTCCTTTGCAAGTTAATTCATATTTTAATATAAGCTATGATGTGATAGTGAAATCCCAAGTCTAATATCCTTCCAAATCTGAATCTTAACCTTTCTTAAGTGATAATTTACTGTTTTGTTTTATATCTATAATTTAGTTGTTCTAATCCAATCATCTTGTGTAAAATGATCTATATTATTGAAAATCATAACTCTTGCGCCTAACTAACCAACGCTCCTTGTGTACGACCTCGACTACAACTACTCTCGTATACTTGCGGGATGTAGCTAGTTTAGTAAAAGATCATTCTTATGATTGAAACTCTTAGCCTAAACAGCCAACAGTGCCTACCTTAATGATTGGTTATGGAGGTTGGCATTAGACGGGTAATAATTCAATTGTTTTAGGTCTTAGCTCACTAGAAGATTGTATGTTGCAATCTTTTGAATTGATACATGAGGGTTATCAATTTGAACAAAATAGTGGGAGTAATAATTAATGAAAAATCCTAATTAATAACTTTTCCTATGTTTCATACATTTTGTGTAAATGTAGCCACTCCCAAACCCCGGTAAAGGAGGAGGGTTGGTTGTAGTTTGATAGCCATCTAAAAAAACTTTGTCACTCTTTCTATGACATGGATCCTTAATAAAATATTGTTGGAGCATCCTTACCTAGATACACGCTACATCCGCACATGGGTGCAATGATAAATATGTAAGGGGATTCAACACAACATTGCTTGATTGTGTTGAATGACAGATAAGGGTTTCCACATATTTGACATGTGTGGGTAAAGAAAGTAGTCCTACTACTTCATTTCCCAGATGTAGTGAAAAATGTGCAAGGGTTACTACATCTTAGATGGGTGTGGGTAAAGAAGCTAGTCCCACCACATCATTGCCCAGAGGTAGTGAAAATTTGTAAGGGCAACATCAACAAAGATAGGTAAAGAAACAAGTTCAACAAATAAATTATTGTTGGATCTTGGAATATTGGCTCTATGACAGGGAAATCTTTGGATATAGTGGATACCATGATGAGAAGAAAAGACAATATTGCTTGCTTACAGGAAACCAAGTGGATAGGGGAATATTGTAGAGAGATTGGAGACACATGATACAAAATTTGGTATACGAGTATTGATAAACATAGAAACGGTGCAGGTATTATTGTTGAAAAGATGTTAAAGGATGATGTTGTCAAGAATATAAGGATGGGTGATAGAATCATAGATATCAAGGTTGTTCTTAGGAGAAATACTTTTAACATTATTAGCACCTATGCCCCCCAAGTTGGCCTTAGCGAGGAGGCTGAAAAGGATTTTTGGGATGACATGGATGAATTAATGTAGGGAATAATGAAAAAAGTATCATTATTTGGAGCAATTTAAATGTTCATGTGGGGAGTAGCAATGTTGGGTATGAGAGAGTTCGTGGTGGTTTCGAATATGGTAGCTGAAATGGAGAAGGAGAGAGGATATTAGACTTTGTAGTTGCATATGATATGATATTGGTAAACACCTATTTCAAGAAAAGTTAATCTCATAAGATTACTTTCAAGAATGGGCACAATTGTAGCCAAAGTGATTACCCCCTTATGAGGCAGGTGGATTGTAAATTATGCAAGGACTATAAAGTGATTCTTGGTGAAGAACATAAGTTGGTGGTTTTCGATATTGATATGAAGATCAATGAAGGCAAGCATAATAGAAACCAATATAGCAGGATCAAGCGGTGGAATCTTAAAGGAGAAAAGAAATTGACTTTTCATGATAAACTCATCAAAGAGGGAACTTGGAACTTGGAGTCTGATGTTAGCACTATATGGCATAACATGAGCTCCTGCATAACAAAAATTTCCAGAGAGGTTTTCAGAGAGTCTAAAGGTTGTGGGCCTCCACAAGAAAGAGACTTGGTGGTGAAATGATGGAGTACAGAAGGCTATTAAACTGAAAAGGGAGATCTATACGAGCTTGCCTAAATCTCTAGATGATGCAAGTTCTAGAGATACAAGCAAGCAAAGAAAGAAGCTAAAAAGGTTTTCTAAGAAGTGAGTTCTAGATACTTTGATGATATTTGTAAGAAGTTGGAGACAAAATAAGTGGGGTAAAGATATATATAAAATGGATCATATAAGAAAAAGGAAAGAAAGAGACTTGAGTCAAGTAAAATGCATCAAGAATGAAGATGGTAGAGTGTTGGTGAAGGATGATTATATCAAGAACCAATGGAGAATTACTTCCATAAGTTTTTCAATGAAGATATTGTAAATAATATTATAGGCTCGTGTGACATGAGTACAAGAGATATCATTTACATGAAAATTTTCATTATTTGAGGTCTAGAATTCTTTGAAAAAGAAGAAAATGAGAAAGGCATGTGACCATTGATGTAGGGAAGAGTATGGGGGATTAAAGAGTTATGTGGCTAACAAATTTCTTTAACAAGATCATGAAGACTAAAAAGATGCCAGATGAGTGGAGAAATATTACTATTGTCCCCATCTACAAGAACAAAGGTGATGTTCAAAACTGCACAAACTACATAGGTATCAAGTTGATGAGTCACACAATGAAGCTTTGGGAGAGGATTATTGAACAAAGGCTAAGATCTACAACGTTGATATCAAAAAACCAATTTAGTTTGCCTGGAAGATCAACAAGAGATGTTATTTTTCTTATAAGGGGGCTTATGGAGAAGTATAGAGAAAGAAAAAGAGATCTTCATATGGTTTTTATTGATATGGAAAAGGCTTATGACTAAGTACCCAGGGAAGTGATGTGGATGGTTTTGAAGAAAAAGGGTGTGCCAATCCAATACATGGACTTGATTAACGACATGTATGATAGCTCTACTGCAAGCGTCAAGACTCCTGCAGGAGAGAAACTGTAACATCCCTGACCTGGGTTATACCTTAACCCTAGGAGTTTTGCTTAAGCAAGTTAATTAGATCCTTAATTTTATCTTGTGAAAAGTAATTAAGGCTTAAGAGGAACTTATGTTTCAATTTTGGTCCTGTTTGATTAATGTTGAAGCAATGTTTGCTTATTTTGGACTAATGTGCAATTACCCAAATTGAGGGGTTAACTTGCAAATGTTACTTGATAAATGTCCCTCAAGTAGTTTGGCATCATGAGAATGATGATGATGCAGAGTAATGGCTAATGGTAGCCTGAGTACCAAGACAGAGCTAATAAAACAATGTTTGTACATTTTTTTTTGGTGAACTGAGATCCTTTGTATTGCTTTTTTTGTAATTTTTACAAGTGCGTATAGCTCTTTCAAAAAGAAAAGCTATTTACATGGGCTTCGCCCTCAGTAGAAAACACAAACTATGCAAACTAGAAGAGGAACGTAAAGGACCAAACCAACTTCAGAAGAAAATTATCCATCATTGAGGGCAAGAGCATCACTGACGATGGCCTCCCAGAGAATGTGATGGTCTCTCTCTATATTCCCATGCACTCTATAATTTCTCTCATCCCAAAGCAAATATAGGATGCAGAGAGCGATAAGATGAGCTTTTTTGCTTGTGCAACTGATAAGATCAGAACAACAGGTGGGTTTCAAAGACAAACCCAACCTGCAGATAGCTTTCTCCCATATCCTACTAGAAAAGCTACAGCTAAACATACAGTGATTTGAGTCCTCTTCGTTCTCTCTACAAAGGAAGCAGAAAGAAGGAGTAGTGATGCCCATTCTCCTGACATAATTGGTAGTAAGGGGTCTCTTATGCCCCACTTTCCAAGCATGAATTAAGAATCTACTTGGAGCTCTATAATTCCAAACCCACTCAAAAAAGGAGAAGGATCAGCTTTAGAACGGATGGTTTCCCAAATGTCCTTCAACTTAATAGAAGTATGACCATTGAAGATAATAGTATCATGAATCAAAGAGGGCTTATCAAGTGACATTAGGAGAGTATTCAGCTCCTTGTGTAATCTCGCGTCATCAAGGATCCAATTTCCATCAGAAATTAGCTTAGAAACTTTACAGCATGGATTAAACCCAAGCTTAATCAAGCTTTGCTTCCCCAACACCTCCATCACCGACCGACCCTTTGGAAGCCAAGGATCATCCCAGAAAAAAATGGTATTACCATTACCAACTTTATAAGTGAGGTGAGATTTAAGAAGATCTCTTTCTCTGAGAATTCTACTAACGAGCCATGAAAAGTTTCCATTGTCACAAATCGACCAGAAAGAGATTTTATTAAAATACCTCTCATGGATC
The DNA here is from genome assembly GCA_963693085.1 of Alisma plantago-aquatica. NCBI lineage: Eukaryota > Viridiplantae > Streptophyta > Magnoliopsida > Alismatales > Alismataceae > Alisma > Alisma plantago-aquatica. The sequence goes on from OY856410.1 coordinate 752,041,774, forward strand.
CACTTGACCCACAAAGAATCCGCTTTCCTTGCTATATCCCAGGCCAAATGAATAACTGAAGAGGTGTTAATGTCCCTGAAAGAATGGATACTAAGGCCTCCTTCTTTCTTAGGCTTCATGATAGTAGACCATTTAATAAGATGAACATTTGAGTGATCTTCAGTTCTGCCCCAAATAAAATCTCTTATCAATTTTTCTATATCCTCAATTACCGAGCAAGGAAGAGGAAAACAACTTGACCAATAAAGGCTAATAGAAGCCATAGTAGACTTGGACAATTCCACTCCTCCAGCCATCGACAACTGCTTTGCTTTCCAACCATCAAGTCTTTTTTTCACTTTATCCACTAGAGGGCTGCAAAGGCTTCTAGAAAGCTTCCCAACAAATAGAGGAATACCAAGATAGTTCTACCCAAGACTTCCCTCATTGATCCCCAGAATGCTAGAAAATTTAATCTTGTCAACCCCTGTGCTGAAGAGGATTGAGCTTTTATCAGTATTGCATTTGAGACCAGAAATAGAGAAGAAGTCGTCCAGAATTTTCTTTAGAACATGAGCACTGCCTTCGTCAGCTTCCATGAAAACCATAAGATCATCAACAAAAATTAAATGAGAAACCTCCAGATTAATAGAAGCCCGAAGGGGTTTGAATTCTCTATTAGCAACAGCTTTGTCCATAAGAGCAGAGAAGACCTGCATAACCAGAACAAAAAGTTGAGGGGCTAAGGGATCACCCTGCCTGATGCCATTGCTAGGCTTGAAAGGGCCCAAAGGTTCACCATTAATCAGAATATCATAGGATATAGTGTGAAAATTTTTCTTTGATCCACACAATCCAGCAATGGGGAAACCCCATCCTTTTGAGAATACAAAAAAGAGACTCCCAAGAGACAGAGTCATAAGCTTTAGATATGTCAAGCTTAAGACAAATTTTCCCTTTCCCTCCTTTTTTATTAAAGTCATGAATGATTTCGTTACTGAGTAGAATAGCATCTCTAATGCTAAGACCTCTGATGAATGCACACTGATAGGAACTAATGATAGCAGAAATAACTCCTTGAAGTCTATTACTGAGAATTTTTGTAATTATCTTTAAGATCACATTAAACAGAGCAATCGGTCTCCAATTCTTGAGACTGAGAGAATCCTTCGATTTAGGAATAAGAGAAATATAGGTTTTGTTCGTCTCATTAAGCATCCTCCCAGATCTAAAAAAATGCAAAATTCCTTCAATAACATTCGTTCTAATAATGTTCCAGCAATTTTTGAAAAACATCCCATTAAAACCATCAGGACCCGGGCATTTGTCATCATTGAGACCCTTCACAATATTTTCAATCTCCTGAACAGAGACAAACCTATCCAGGGCCAGTCTATGAGTGTCATCCAGCTTGGCAAAAGAGAGATTGTCAAGTAAGGAAGTATTACTCTCATGCCCATTGTTGAAAAGACTGTAATAAAAAGATTTAATGTGATTCTTGATGACATCGGGGTAAGAGGTTAGAGTACCATCGATTTCAAGACTCTTAATATGATTAACATGTCTTTTGACCTTTAGAGAGGAATAGAAGAAATTAGTATTAGAATCCCCCTCCTTCAGCCATTGTATTCTAGACTTCTGTCTCAGAAGAGACTCTTCATCTTTCAGAGCAGATTGAGCGGCTTTCCTTAAACAAACAACTTTATCTCTTAAATCATAATTAAGAGGGTCAGCATTAAGAAGGATTTGAGCTTCAAGAAGTTCACTTTCAGCAGCTCTCGCCTTGTCAAAGTAATTGCCAACTTTCTCCTTGTTCCAATGAATCAAGTTAATCCGCAGATTTCTCATTTTAGAATAAGATTTAAAGAGGGGGAAACCATCTTTGTTAGTTGACCATCCTTCTTTCACAACATCACTGAAGTCCGCTCTTTTAATCCAAGAATTAATAAACATGAACGGAGAATTAATCTTTCTCTTGTCTCCAATATTAAGCTTCAAAATCTTGTGATCACTGATAATATTCGGTATAAGGTAGCCAGTGACATTTGGGAATCTATTCATGAAGAGGTTATTATAAAGAATCCTATCAATACGAGAGGTAGCATATCTATCACCACCCTGGTGATTATCCCAAGAGAATTCTGGGCCATTAAGGTTTAATTCAAATAAACCACAGTTCAAAAGACAATTGTTGAATACATCCATAGATCTCTTAGTAGGAGGTTCACGACCAATTTTTTCACACTCAAGCCTGACAGCATTACAGTCTCCCATAAGAACCCAAGGAAGAATAACCGAGGAGTTAAGATTTTCAATACTGTTCCAAAGAGAGCTTCTATCTTTGTCCCCATTATGACCATAAATCGCCAAAAGGTTAAAAGAGTAGTCTTCAACTCTAATCAGGGTATGAATGCATTGGTCGTTCTCATAAATCTTCGAAACAGAGAAAAAGGATTTTCTCCACAGAATTATCACTCTCCCAAGAACATGGGAAGAGTGATTAGAAATCTAGTTGAAATCAGAAAAATGTCTACTAAGCAGTCTACCTACTTTCCTCTCTCTGGTTCTAGTTTCATTAAGAATAACAATATGGGGAACTAGCTTATTAAGACTTTCCGGAACTGAAGTGATCTTATTGTTGAGACCCCTCACATTCCAGGAAACTAAACAGAGATTCGGATTATCCATCAAGAAGATTTTCATCCAGTACTTCACTGGGCAGAGAGTTCTCTCCGTTGACTAACTCCTTATCAAGGTCTTTGAACCTATTATTGAAGGAATTCGGACTAGAAGAGTCAATAGAAGACTGATTCTTGTTTCTGGTTTTAGCTTTCCTTGACTTCTTCGGTTTATAAAAGAATCGTTACTTGACTTCTTTGAATTTTAGACATCCGCAGAGCTTGATGGAGTAAAAAGATCAATGATCCCCCTCACTTCTTCTGTCTCAATTGTCTTAGTACCAGACCCTTCCTCCTCAAACTTATCATTCGTACCATGAAAAACCTCAGTATCAGATGTCTCATCTTGTTGCAAAGTCTCAGGAGTCAGCTTGTTCTTCTTCGACATTTCCTCAACCAGTGTGACTACAGATTTCGAGCTCACACCTTCAGTGATAGAAGTAGGAGGAGGAGGAGGAGGAGGTGGAGGCTGCACTATCTTCAAAACCCAGACCTTATTTGATTGCTTATGAGGAGAAGCCTCCTGACATTCATGTCCAAACATATTACACACAGAGCACGGCTTGGGCTTCCATTCATACACAAAATTGATCGACTTCTTATCACCTTTCTCACTTGCCAGCTCCAGGTGTTCAGGAAATTCTGAGTTTTCCGGAATGAGAACCTGCATTCTGGCGAATTCAAGTCTTTTGAAGTTGAAAGTATCTCTGTCAACTCTCAGAGGCTCTCCCAGGTAGGACGCAATCATTTCAAACATGGCCTTGTCCCATAATTCAAGAGGAAGATCGTGAACTTGGATCCAGATTGGTACTTCAGAGAATTTGAACTTTGTCAATTGTTGGCCCGGTTTCCATCTCATCAGTATCAAAGGCTTATCTCTCATGAAGCAAGCTGCTCCGTCCAAGACAGACTCCAGATCTTCATTATCAGTGAATCTGATGAGAAAGAAGCCTTTTCCATGATTTAAGACTTCTATGGATCCTTTTAACTTCCAGATCTATGTAAGTAGCGTTCCAAGGAGGGAAGGTGAGGTCTGAATCCAACTACATAACCTGCTAGACACAATCTCCATTTCTCAGCATTTTTCTCTGCTTCCGCGCTTGGATAGATGAGCGTCTTGCCTCTCAGATCTATGTCTACTTTACCTAGAGATGTATCTCCTTGGATAGCTTTCTTAAAGAGGTCACTCCAGATACTAGATTAAGCATGAGAAGCTTGTCCTCCATCTGATACATCTCCGGCAGGGTTCACCACTCCAGTCACCACAATCGTCGCCGCAGCCGTCGCCATTGCACTAGTAGTACTTAAGTTAAAAGATGCAGGGATAATATAACAATGTTTGTACATTAAAACCTATTTTGGTATAAAGTGCAATTTACCCAAAACCTAGGGTTCAATACGCAAATTACCACTTCAATAAGGTCCCTAATGTTTCTTGACATCATTCAGATCAAATTAAATGAGAGGGGCACCTCATTTGAATTAATATTGAGGAGAGAGAATCTTGATATTAAAATAATCAAGATTTAATCCTAATTGAAACCCTAATTTAATTTAGTGCAAAAATAAATATATTAATTGAAGAACCCTTCAACCAAAAGTTTAAGGATGAATTTCCAAAGTGGTTGGATGAGCTTAATCCTTGCAAAGGCACGAGTATATCATAAGGAGGTGAAAACTCCACTCACCATTATTATAAGAAAAAGAATTTCCACTCAAATATGGATATTACTATTATAAGGGTTAAGGTGCTTAATTTTTTTCCCTTAATTCTTGGATAATGGAAGGGATCTCGGTGGGGATAGAGATGCCTTTGTATGCAAGAAATCAAGGGGAAAGTGGTGGAAAAAATTTTGGAATTAAAAGATTTTTATAAAATAGTTTCTCTCTCATTGAATTTCTTATAAAAAGACCCTTTCCAAGCCAAAACAAAGGCTTTTTCGGAACCCACCTCTTCTCTTTGCTTGGAAAACGACCAATGAGCTTTGGAGGATCAGGAGGATGAACCCCAACTTTTTGGTAAGTTTCTTGATCCCTTTTCACCTTGATTCCATGGTGGAAATCATAAAACAATGCATAATTTCTTCATATTTCGATCCCCTCTTCAATTCTAGCCAATCTTTTCAACCAAAAGCTTGAGGACGAGCTTAGGGGGAGTTTCAAAAGCTTCATCCACCATTTTTGCCATGAGATTGGAGCTTTGGAGCTCAATTGGAGGCGGGTTTTATAACTTGAACCCTTAATATTGTTATTTCAATCAATTCCTTATCACTTGATGATCCTTTTTACATTTCCGGAATTTGATTTGGTTGAGTGATGCAATCACCATGGAAATCACAACATGTTTTGTGAGTTTAGAGCTTGATGATGATGAAATGATCATAAGCATACACCTCACCAAATATCCAAAGCAAACGGTTTCCATATAGTTGCTCAAACGATTTCCCAAACCATTTGGGAGCAAACGGTTTCAAACCGTTTAGTGGCAAATGGTTTCATCAAACCGAATGAGGGTGTTGACCATGGTTGACCATTTGGGTAATTGTTGATAATGTTGATGGTTAATGACACATTAAATATAATTGACTAGTTTCAATTGGTTCATTAGTTGAAGGACCATCAATCACCAAACCCTAATCAGGTAAGTGTTGATTTCTCAATTGATTGAGTTGAATCTTTGGGTTGATTATCCCAAACGGTTTCAAAACCATTTGGGGATCACCCAAACGGTCTCAAGACAGTTTGAGGGTAACCCAAGACCGTTTGGAGGTCTAGGGTTAAGTATGGTTGAGTATTTGAAGGTCTAGAGATACCAAATTGAAATGTAATTAAGTGTTGATTTGATGATCAATCCAAATGATCCAAACCCTAATTGGATGTTATGGACTTTGATGTTGGAATGGGAAAACGGTCTCAAGACCGTTTGGAGGTCATCCAAATGACCTCAAGACCGTTTGAGGTCAGGTCATGTTCAATTGGGATGGTGGTTCAATGATTTCAAAATAATTAATATCACAATGATTGACATTGAAGGTTCATCGATTTCAATCCCTAATCCAATTGATTCAAAACCATATTGATGATCAAGTGAGGATAAAATTAGTTGAAGGATGACCTATTAATCTCAATTGAAGTATGGAGTTAGGCTCAATTGATGAGTGATTATATAATTTCAATCAATGAAGGAATCAATCCTGAAAAACCCTAAATCGATTGGAGTGGTTGAGACCATCTTTGGACCATTCAGTTTTGAGGAGGTTTCGACCAAACGGTCTCAAGACCATTTGAGTCCAAACGGTCTCAAGATCATTTGGGACCAAATGGTCTCAAGACTATTTGGGACCAAACGATCCCAAACTGGTTAAGGTTCAAACGGTTTCAAATGTCACTTTATCAAACGGTTTCAAGAATTACTTTGGCAAACAGTTTCAACCTCCTACTTTACCAAACGGTTTCAATGGTAGGTTCAAGACCGTTTGAAGGTCTAAATGGTCTTAGACCATTTGAATGTACTATAATCAAGACCATTTGGGGTCTGATTGGTCAAGACCATTTGGGGTCAAGAGACCAAGATCGTTTGGAAGTTAATCAACTAAATCGTATGAACACTCAAGGTGGTTAAAGGTCAATTGTTTAATTGAACAATTACATGATGTAATTAAAGGGTGATTATAATAAATGTATCCTTAATGTGATAAAGTGATTAGTACCCTTTGAGTAATTAATCTTTAATGGTCTTTAATGATCATGGAAGTAATGATATAATCCATTATGTTAATCCTTCATTCAAGTTGAGCTTGCTTAGTCTAATTAAGTCTGAAGTAAGTATCACCTTATAGAGGATGAGAGAAAGTGGACCTCTTACATGAATGATGATCATGTAATGGTTAAGTCTCAACACTTGCAACATGAATGAATGTATGTCTAGGGTATGATCCTTAATAAAGAGATCATGAAACCCTAATCAAGAAGATTGTTGAAACCCTAACCTAAGTCTAGGGCAATATCAAGACGTAACACAAACCAAGGGTAATGGTGTGACTCTAAGACATGATGATAATATGGGAAATCCAAATTCAGGGTAAATTCATGAAAACCCTAATTGAGAGGATACTTCCTGAAACCCTAATTGAGGGTGATGCCATGAGAAACCCTAATTGAGGGTGATGCCATGAGAAACTCTAATTGAGGGTGATGCCATGAGAAACCCTAATTGGGATGAACAGTAAGTCTAATTGTGGTTTATTGAATGTGAAACCCTAGTTTTAAGTGATGTTATGTGGAACCTTGATACTATGATGTGATGTAAAACTCAATTCAGGGTGATGTCATGTAATGATATGTGAAACCCTAGTGATTGTTTAATAACCAATACACCAAAGAGGGGTATGGCTTATTTAATTCCAATACACCAAAGAGGGGTGTGGCTAATATAATTAAATAAGATAAAAATGTTATCAGCATGAAGGGTAAGGTTGATGAACCATATGAATGATAATGTGGTGATTTTAATGAATAAGGGTCTAAGAGATAACATGATGCCTAAATCCTTAAACATTTAACTCTATTCATTTGTAATCATCCTAGGCACATTACAAACATGAGGATAAGAAACTCTTAGGAGTGATGTATACAAAACTACATAATGGGAGTAAATATCATCTCATGGGTTGGAAATACCCAAAGTGGTTGATGATGGTTTATCCTATAATGTCTAACCATTGGATAAGTCCATATCATTAAAGATAGTTGGATAATTCTAATGTGTGACCTATGCACCATATGATGAAAGGGACTAGTTAGTGGATAAAGTATTAAGAGGGTAATACCTTAATACAAGGTTAATTGATTAACGTAAGAAAGATGGAAATGAAAAGAAAGTGATACATTAAGATATGATAGATATCACATTCTGCATTTCAGTGTAGACTTATCTTGATGAACCTCTAATCCAATATTCTGGGATAAGAAACACATGGAGTGTGTGATATGTAATTGTTACAATAAAGATGAAATGAATTCAATGTACTTTGATAAATGTTGACTAATATACCTTGAGAATGGGGTAAGCCAAATCAATGAGTATGATGTAATCATACCATGACAAGGATGAGAAATGAACTTATACCTTGAATTGATGATCATTAATGATATATGCTGAGAATGATGGTCATAAGAAAATATTTATGACATCTTTGAATGCTCCTAGAGGGTAGGGTTGAACTAATAATGTGAGCATGAAACCCTAATTAATGTAAGATGGGAAACCCTAACTCTAATTTTGAGTAAAGGGAATGAAAAGCCCTATTTGATAGATAACCCTAATCCTGATAAAGGATGATGGTGTTACTATTTTTTCATATGATGTGATAAATGATTTACATGACTGTTATAATGTCTATTAATCATGTAGACACCATGAGATGATGAACATAGCCAGATTTGAGCTATGACATTTATATAATAAGATGTTGATTGGCCTTGCGTGCCTTGATGTTTTTGTTGCTTAGTAAAAGTAACAAAATGTGTATGGACCTTATGAGTTCAATGAATAAGTTGATTGCTGCCTAGTGAAAGGTGACAAGACACTTAATGGGCCTAGTGAGCCATATGAGATGCTTGTGTAACAAGTATTATGTATACCTCAGTCTGAGGACCTAGAGGTGATAGTAACCTAACAAGTGGCAACAGTGATTAGTGATGAATTGAGGGTATGAATACCCAGTTTTGATAAGTAAGATAATGATGTTGTTGAGAGATGTGAACTTTCAAAGAAAAGAGATAAGGGACTGAGATCCCAATGTCTCATAAAGAATGAGAAGTGAATGATGCAAATAGTACATGTTTCTTTGTAGCATTTGTCTTAATAAGTTATGTTTGAGTACTTGACTTATGCTAAAAGAATATGCTAATGTACTTAATTAATCAAGTGAAATCATATCATGTAGAGCCCTGACTATAGATCCATCATCGTTAGCAATAGATGATGGTGAAACGGGTGCTCCGCGGAAAAACCTGGAACGCATATTTTGAATATGTGGGGATTATGGGCGAATGTATCCTGACGTCCTAATGAGGGAATTGGGGAAAGGTAAACATTAAACCTCTCAATCCTTCATTACTTATACCGGGATGAATGTATCATGAATCTCCCGATGATTTGGACAGATGCAGTACACATCTCCCAATAATGTTAATGCCGGATCGATGGAGATAAACATGAAATCTCACGATCGCCAAGAGAGTACAGCACGCCACTGTAACTCTAATAGAGAAGTTGCCAGTATACCCTGGAAAACTATATAGCAGAGACACAAGATGTCCTGCATGTGATCTCACGCTGATCGAGATGTGGGAGGTCTTGGTAGCCGGCTCTACCATTGACCTTGTATGGTACTGATTTTGACTTTGCTGTGGTCGGTTGGAGTATGAATGGTATACCTCATCTCCTCAGGGCATAAGTGTGATTGTAAAATGTAATCAGCCGCATAGCATGTTTACTTAAGGATTGAATACGGAAATTCATTGGCTGATGTTATATTTCTTTTATGCATCTCTAGTTGATAGATGTTATTCATATCTCTTTATATTCATTGCAAGTAGATGGATGAATTATATGTCTACCATGGATAGATGCAATACCCTCATTAGGAAAGGAGATTACTTTACTATGTTCATTCAATGATTAATATTGTTGTTAATACATAAGAACTCCTGCCCAGTTTTATTATAATAAACTGCTATAACAATGTTTTGGTGGAGAGTTATATCTCCCGCTGGGGCAATTTTTAATTGTCTCACCCCCGTGGGATCCAATGTTTTTAGGTGGACATGGATGAAGAGGCAGAAACTCTATAGCAAAGAAAGAACAACAGCAGCATTAGGGACAATAGTAATGTCTCAGGTGGAGACATTGTCTGTCAAGTTATAGTTAGTAGTCCTATGTGTCGTCTCTGTACTCTCAGGTCCTCGGATTTTATAGTTAGTGTTTTTAATGAATCGATCTGAGATTTTGGCTTGATGCCTCGAGGTTTCTTATGATGTCTATATATAATGTTACTAGGGCAGTTGATGTTGTAATCCTCGAGAAGAGATGGTACAAGTTATGTACGTTTGAACCAGAATGTAAATGTTATACAATGGTTCTTAATGAAAGTGTTTTCCTATGTTGGATCTCTTTGCAAAAAGTTTTAATTTTTAGTGATTTTCAGTAATCCGCTACAAATGATTCGCTTCCACTCAAGTAAATATTGTTTTTGTGAGTTGGATGCCACAATTTAGTGGTATCAGAGCTCTAGGTTCACTGAGTCTATAGAGGCATAGGACTAAGGTGGTAGAGTCTGTTCTAGTGTCTTCCAGTGTATCTGATAGTGTCTTCTGCTCATATAGGAGGAGAAGAACTTGAACATGATTGGGTCTTATGAGAAGATTGCTACAGAAAGTAGCAATGCTACACCAAGAAGGGGTATAGGGGATCAGAGCAGAGAAGAACATATATCTGCACATCCCCAGTTTGACCTAACTATAATAGAGAGCCCAGCTTTTCCTGCTCTGTTTGAGCAATTTAGGATAGCTATGATGCATATAGTAGATCGTGCATTAGCAATGCAACCAAGACTACCAGCCCCCAATGATGAAGTTTTGAACTCTAATAGGTTTCCTTCTCAACATCAATATGTTGGAGCAATGAATAATGATGAAAGGAATAGGATACAATCTGAAACCAGGATCTGCCATATGTGTAGAAAGCCTGAACATATCAAACGTAATTGTCCAGAAAAGGAATATAAAGGAAGAATTGAGAAAAGGCCTATCCAAATCCAGGAACAAAGGCCTAGTAGTTCCAAAAAGAAGAAGTTTTTGGTACCACCAGCACAACTAGGGCCTAGTGCACCAAGGCAATGGCTATCCAGAAAGGGTAAAGAACCTTCTAGACCACACCTGGCACCCAGAATTTACTACCAGTGTAGACAGGTGGGACATCTGGCAAGGGACTGTACAGCCAGAAATGTTATGATGAATCAACCTCTGAGGCAGATTCAGCCTGAGCTAATGAATAATCCACGAATCATGACAGGTTAGACAAAATAATGTCATTCTTATATGTCTTTTTATGGCTTACTGAAGGTAATTGATTGAGCTTTCCTTGATTAGTCCTATGAGGACTTACAATTTACATAATAAACATTATAGATGTTTTATGATGTTCCTACCTCTATGAGAAGAAGATGAGGTATTGAAGAGATGCCTGGATAAAATCCAGTAATGTTAAATCTTATACTTGATAATATGAAAAGGAAGGAATATGATAGTATAAAAAGTGCATACTACTTAATCTCAGTATTTATATACCCTGGCCAGGTATACAACTATTGATGATAAAGTAAGTATGGAAACTCTTAGATTGTTGTCTTTTTTATTGCTCTGATCAAGTAGTCATTCTGAGATAATCTAATGAGTATCATGAAATAAGAAATATGGAATGAATAAATGTGTCATATCCTAAGCACAAGAAAGAGAAGTCTGGGATAGTTCTAGATGAGTATGTATGTATGAGGAAGTAAAAAGTATATTCCTCATAAGATAAGAATGGGAACAAGGGAGATGATCCCTGTCTAATAAAGTTTGTAAGTATAATAAAGATCTTTCCCCATAATGTGGAAATGGGAAATGTGATGAGATCATAGGATGCTCATGAACATGTTAGATAATAACAAAGAAAGGAATGATGTTATGTGATCATCCTTATAAATTCCTATGCTGAGGGCAAGGAACTTAGGATGAGATAAAGAGTAAATGATTCATGAATAGTTGAAAATACATGAAATAATGAGAGGAATATGATCCCTTGTTTTCTTTCCTTTTGGAGACATGGAAATCAAGTGAGTCTTAAAATACTTGTTGTGTATAACATAAAAATGTTCATGTGATGGATACTTAGAAAAGTATCAGTTTATCTTGGACTTTGGTTCCAAGGTGATCATACATGTAACAAGTAATGTCCCAAGATGAAAGGAAGATAAATATGTGATGTGTTTTCAACACATGTGATAGATACCAAGGTAAGAGATTCTGGTATCTAAGAAATATCAAATGGTTTATGTTGAATATCTGAAATGGTCAACCAAGAAATTAGATTAATCATGTAAAATAATATGAACATCACATGTTAGGGGTTTATGTTTTGCATAAACATAACAATTGAAGATATCTTTGAGATACGTTCTTGATTAATAGGTAACCTCTCCTTATGGTAAGAGAATGCACAACTAATGAGATAGTTAGTACAAGTAATAAGGAAAGTGTTACCTAACACATAAATTGCTCCACAGTCAATAATAAGAAGACAATGGAGCATGTGTCTTGTGTGTTTGATTCTATGAGAATCTTGTATGGAAACACTTGGTGTTTATCAAATCTTTATGGTGCCTCCATAACAATGAGATGTTATATGGATACTAGATAGTATGATGGATGAATAACAACTGTCTTCCTTTATCTGGGATTTCGGGGACAAAATCCATGTTAGGGGTTTATAATTTGTAACATCCCTGACATGGGTTATGTCTTAACCCTAGGATTTTGGAATAACCAAGTTAATTATATCCTTAATTTTATCTTGTGAAAAGTAATTAAGGCTCAAGAGGAACTTATGTTTCAATTTTGGTCCTGTTTGATTAATGTTGAAGCAATGTTTGCTTATTTTGGACTAATGTGCAATTACCCAAATTGAGGGGTTAACTTGCAAATGTTACTTGATAAATGTCCCTCAAGTAGTTTGGCATCATGAGAATGATGATGATGTAGGGTAATGGCTTATGGTAGCCTGAGTACCAAGAAAGAGCTAATAAAACAATGTTTGTACATTAAAACCTAGTTTTGGTATAAAGTACAATTTACCCAAAACCTAGGGTTCAATATGCAAATTACCACTTCAATAAGGTTTCTAATGTTTCTTGACATCATTTAGAGCAAATTAAATTAGAGGGAAGCCTCATTTGAACTAAGATTGAGGAGAGAGAATCTTGATATTAAAATAATCAAGATTTAATCCTAATTGAAACCCTAATTTAATTTAGTGCAAAAATAAATATATTAATTGAAGAGCCCTTCAACCAAAAGTTGAAGTATGAATTTGCAAAGTTGTTGGACGAGATTAAGCCTTGAAAAGGCACGAGTATATCCTAAGGAGGTGAAAACTCCACTCACCATTATTATAAGAAAAAGAATTTCCACTCAAATATGGATATTACTATTATAAGGGTTAAGGTGCTTAATTTCTTTTCCCTTAATTCTTGGATAATGGAAGGGAGCTCGGTGGGGATAGAGATGCCTTTGTATGCAAGAAATCAAGGGGGAAGTGGTGGTAACAATTTTGGAATTAAAAGACTTTTATAAAACATTTTCTCTCTCATTGAATTTCTTATAAAAAAGACTATTTCCAAGCCAAAACAAAGGCTTTTTTGGAACCCACCTCTTCACTTTTCTTGGAAAACGACCAAGGAGCTTGGGAGGATCAGGAGGACGACCCCCAACCTGTTGGTAATCTTCTTGATCCCTTTTCACCATGATTCCATGGTGGAAATCATAAAACAATGCATAATTTCTTCATATTTTGATCCCCTCTTCAATTCTAGCCAATCTTTTCAACCAAAAGCTTGAGGACGAGCTTAGGGGGAGTTGCAAAAGATTCATCCACCAGTGTTTCCATGATCTTGGAGCTTTGGAGCTCAATTGGAGGCGGGTTTTATAACTTGAACCCTTAATATTGTTATTTCAATCAATTCCTTATCACTTGATGATCCTTTTTACATTTCCAGAATTTGATTTGGTTGAGTGATGCAATCACCATGGAAATCACAGTAGGTTTTGTGAGTTTAGAGCTTGATGATGATGAAATCATCATAAGCATACACCTCACCAAATATCCAAAGCAAATGGTTTCCATATAGTTTCTCAAACAATTTCCCAAACCGTTTGGGAGCAAAAGGTTTCAAACCGTTTAGTGGCAAACGGTTTCATCAAATCGAATGAGAGCAAACGGTTTCAAAACTGTTTGAGGGTGTTGACCATGATTGACCATTTGGGGAATTGTTGATAATTTTGATGGTAAATGACCCATTAAATATAATTGACTAGTTTCAATTGGTTCATTAGTTGAAGGACCATCAATCACCAAACCCTAATCGGGTAAGTGTTGATTTCTCAATTGATTGAGTTGAATCTTTGGGTTGATTAGCCCAAACGGTTTCAAAACCATTTGGGGATCACCCAAAAGGTCTCAAGACCGTTTGAGGGTCACCCAAGGCCATTTGGAGGTCTAGGGTTAAGTATGGTTGAGTATTTGAAGGTCTAGAGATACCAAATTGAAATGTAATTAAGTGTTGAATTGATGATCAATCCAAATGATCCAAACCCTAATTGTATGTTATGGACTTTGATGTTGGAATGGGAAAATGGTCTCAATACCGTTTGGAAGTCATCCAAACAATCTCAAGACCGTTTGAGGTCAGGTCATTTTCAATTGGGATGGTGGTTCAATGATTTCAAAATAATTAATATCACAATGATTGGCATTGAAGGTTCATCAATTTCAATCCCTAATCCAATTGATTCAAAACCCTATTGATGATCAAGTGAGGGTAAAATCAGTTGAAGGATGACCTATTAAGCTCAATTGAAGTATGGAGTTAGGCTCAATTGATGAGTGATTATATAATTCCAAACAATGAAGGAATCAATCCTGAAAAACCCAAAATCGGTTGGAGTGGTTGAGACCATCTTTGGTCCATTCGGTTTTGAGGAGATTTGGACCAAATGGTCTCAAGACCGTTTGAGTCCAAATAGTCTCAAGATTGTTTGGGACCAAACGGTCTCAAGACCATTTGGGACCAAACAATCCCAAACCGGTTAAGGTTCAAACGGTTTCAAATGTCACTTTATCAAATGGTTTCAAGAATTACTTTGGCAAACTGTTTCAACCTCCTACTTTACCAAACAGTTTCAATGGTAGGTTCAAGACCATTTGAAGGTCTAAACGGTCTTAGACCGTTTGGAGGTATTATAAGCAAGACCGTTTGGGGTCTGATTGGTCAAGACCGTTTGGGGTTTAAGAGACCAAGATCGTTTGGAAGTTAATCAACTAAATCGTATGAACACTCAAGGTGGTTAAAGGTCAATTATTTAATTGAACAATTACATGATGTAATTCAAGGGTGATTATAATAAATGTATCCTTAATGTGATAAAGTGATTAGTACCCTTTGAGTAATTAATCTTTAATGGTCTTTAATGATCATGGAAGTAATGATATAATCCATTATGTTAATCCTTCATTCAAGTTGAGCTTGCTTAGTGATGCATGGGTTTTGAGTCACTTTTATAGGCTTATTTTATATCTGTTTTATGCATGTATTTGTCATTTTCTTGATTATATTTGCATAATTCACTATAATTGGCCCTTAAACTCTTTTTGCATCAAATATACTTCTTTTATAATATTTATATGATTTTATATAATCCCCGGACTTATACACATGTTTCGACACTTTTTCAGGCACTTTTGCATTGTCCGGAGTCGATATTATCGACCCCCAGGTCGATAGTATCGACATTTCATCAAAAAGCAACCCCAAAACGCAATCTTGGAAGGAATAACATGTGCCATGGTTGATACCATTGACCTTGGGGTCGATACTATCGACAGCGTCGGGATCTTGCGATTTTCAACACTAAAACAGAGCGTTTTAATCCTACGGTTGAGCTTTTTCGGAGCCGTAAAGTGGTCCTATGACCTAAGAAGAGCACGGACGGCCCGAGGGGGAGAGGACATTGTGTTGCACAACATCCAAGAAGGAGAGAGAGAGATAGGAGAGGAGAGACGAAGGCCGTCAACCGAGCGATCCGGGCACCTCCGACGGGCGATTTTGCTGCCGGAAGACTGCAAAACACACGTTTCTCGAGGAGGATCTCCAGGAACACCTTTGTATCAGGGGTTACACGAGTTTGCTCCATGTTTCCCATGTTTTTCTTCTCTACTCCTCTGTCTTTCATTGAGATGACCATGCGGGGCTAATCCCCTTTGTCTTTAGGACCGGGAGTAGCCCGGGGATTCATTGTATGACAGTTTTATAATAGTAATTCATATTTTCTCTCTTAAATCTGTGGTATAGCTTCGTTTTCTCCATATATTATTATTATTGATCACCATAATAATAATATAATGCCCTTAATCACTTTGACAGAAGGATTAATGGATGAAAAGAGACGAAACCTACATTAATCGATAAATCCCTTGAACAAGGTGGTGTAAAATTAATGGTGGATACTGAGAGATCGTTCGTAATGCACTTAGTTTAGGGAATAGGTTACTACGACGGTGGAACCGACCTAAACCTAAGTAGTGAATTGCACCACGACAGTGGGCAATTCTGTTTTCAGGCCACTACCCGGATAGAGAGAGAAGAGTGAGGCATTATATAAAACCTAATACAATGAATACCCGCGGTGAAACCGCAATCCTAAAGATATCCCTTTGAATTGATTAAATTAACCTTTAATCGATTGTTTGCTTTGTTTTATTTTTAGTTTCTTTTAATTTTATTCGACAAACCCAATTTGTTATTCGGCTTAGCTGATCGCAAATAGTTAGTAGGAGTCTCCAACAATTCCGAGTATCCCTGTGTTTGACTCGAGCCTCACAAAGGCCTGTATTACTTCGACGCGTTCACTTGCGTTTTAGCGCATAGTAAAATACACATCAAGTTTTTTGCACCATTGTCGGGGATACGGCGAATTGTTGGCACTTCAAGTGCTACGAGCGGCCACTCTAGGCCACAATTTTTTTTTATAATTTTCATTCAACTTCAAATATTTTCTTTCTATTGTTCGTTCATTTTTATACTCGTCTAAGCATAGTACTGAACTCGAATTTTCCTATTTCAGGTACTGTGTATGGTGCATACACGTAGTACGGACTACGCGAATCGCACACCCGAGGTTCCACCTCCGGGACCTGAGGACGAGGAGCACTTCGAGCAAGAGCACCTAGAAGAAATAAATTCTGAATCTGAAGCAGAAGACATGGCAGAGCCACAGACCATATGGGAGAAGATCAAAGCTTCTTCTTCATCAGCTTCAAAGGGGCCTATAAAAAAGCAGGCGATCAATATACCGACATACAAGATCGATCCAGCGTTGATTAACTTGGTAAAATCAAATGCATTTCATGGGTTGAAGAACGAGGATCATGTTGCACATATCAGCCAGTTCGTCGAAAACTGTGACATGGTGAAGATAGACAGGTTTCCACAAGATGCTTTGTACCTCAAGCTGTTCCCGAGTTCCTTGGCAGGAGCAGCAAGAGAGTGGCTACATAACCTCGATGACGAATTTATGGAGTCTTGGGATCATATGGTGAAGGTTTTCTTTGAGAGGTTTTTCCCTCCTGAGAAGACTAACGACATGATTAGGAAGATTCACAATTTCACCCAACAGGCGGGTGAAACATATTCTGAGACCTGGGAGCGATTCCAGGTTATGTTGAGGAGGTGCCCACATCATGGGCTGGACAGGGAAATACAAGTGAAAATCTTTTATTTTGCTCTCTCCGATCACGATAGAAGTAACCTTGATTCAGATGGATCCGGATTTTTTTTTAATAATACAGATACCCGATGTTGGGAGATATTAAAGAACATGGTTAGGAAACAGTAATGGGGTGACAGAGGTGTCGTGGAACAGGTCAAGGCTACTGGCAAATCTAGAATAGTTAGGGAGCTGAATGATAAGTAAGATCTTCTAGCCAAGAAGCTGCTAACTAAGGAAGATGCATCTGAAGATGAGGAGGCCCAAGTGAAATTTATGCAACAACAGGGCTATAGAAACAAGGACTACTCATGGAGAAGGGACAAATAGTTTTCATGGAAGGATCCAAACAATTTTCTGCAAGATCCGGAGGCCAAGCCACAGCCAAGATTCGAGGATAAGAACACTGAACTATTGAGTCAAATGGTACAGCAAAACTAAGAGATGATGGCCATGTTTGGTAAGCAATTGCAATCTCAAGGTGATATCCTAACCAAGTTTGGGCAGACGCTGCAAAGCCATGGAGCACAAATGTGGGCATTGGAAACCACCGTGGCACAGATTTTGAGTGAAGTGGCGGCCATCAAGCACGCCAATCAACAGAAACCAGCCGAGAATGCAAATGTGGCCCAAGCACACCATCAGGTCAAGTATATGTCTGTGGTAAGCAATGAGGAGGAATCTCAGGTGCAAGAAGCTAAAGAAGAAAGAAAAATGACTTTTAATATGCATGCGTCACCGGCGATACCGTATCCACACACTTACTATGGACTTCCGGGCGGAAACCCGTTCTTCAGAAAATCACAGCGAGTTATGAATATTGCATCTCCATCTAGGCAGGAAGAACAATTGAAGGTTGTTTGTGCACGTGTGGAAACATCTAATGTGAGAGAGAAACCACAACAAGCTATTGCTGTTGATGATGTCTCGCCCAAGCCCACGTCAGAGGGAGTGATTGAAGCAAGCTTAGGGGAGTTGGCCCCGAAAAGCTCATATGTGCCACCTCACAGGCGTGTGAGTGCAGCAGTTGTGTCAAGTCCAGGAAATCCAGGGCCAAAGAAAGAGCATCGTCATTTTAGGAAATTCTTGGAAATATTCCGAAAACTCCACATCAATATTCCATTAGTGGAGATGATCGAGAAGGTTCCCGCCTATGGGAGGTTCATTAAAGATATAATCAACAAAAAGAGGCGGATCAAAGATACTGATGTATGCAGGATGAATGAAATGGTGAGCTCAATCATTCTTGGGAGCTTACCAGAGAAGAAGAAAGACCCGGGGAGTTTTTATATCCCATGTTCAATAGGTGACCAACATTTTCCACAAGCACAGTGTGATTCGGGTGCCATCATTAATCTTATGCCTCTGTCCACATTTCAAAAGCTTGGGTTGAAGGAGATAAAGAAATTGGTGGCAACGATTGAGTTGGCAGATGGGTCCATTGTAAGGCCATATGGAGTGTGCGAGGATGTACTCGTCAAGGTAGACAGGTTCATCTTCCCGGTAGATTTTGTTGTCATGGACATGCCACAACTCCAAAGTTGCAAGATGCTATTGGGAAGGCCGTTCCAAGCTACGGCTGATGTCATCGTTGCCATTGGGAGAGGTACATTGACCTTGGGGATTGGACATGATCGAGTTCAATTCAAATTGCCACATGACTCATTGGAGACATCTCTTGACAACCCAGGTTAAAGATATCTTTATGTCAAGCCTAGGACATTAAACAAGGGTGCTTGTTGGGAGGCAACCCAACTTTAGGTTCAATTTTATGTTTGGTTATGTTCTTTTATTTTTATGTACTTAGTTTTTGCTTAGGTTTTGATAATTTTTGTAAAAATGGTACCCTAACTCGTGTTTTGAAGTGTGCAGAATGTTAAGGTTGATACTATCGACACCCATGTCGATAGTATCGAGTTTGGAGAAGTAAACACTGAAGAAAAGTTGATACCATCGACCCTAGGGTCGATAGTATCGAGATTCCTGAAGATTTACAGAAAAATTGGTGCCAGTAAAGTCGATACCATCGACCCTAGGGTCGATAGTATCGACACTTTTGAGTTCCCAGGCTTTTAGATGCGTCGATTCAACAAAATCGCTGAGTCTGGGTCGATACCATCGACCTTGGTCGATGGTATCGACACCTGCAGGACAGCTACATAAAATAGGTCGTAAAAGGTATCGAAATGAGATTTTTTCGAACCGTTTTTTGCAGAGGAAAGATGGATGAAGCAAGTCACGTCTTAGAACCACTAAGACACAAAAATGGGCCACAAAAAGGAGGGAGATAGCAAGCATCACTTGGTCTACTTGAGCATCTAACCATCCTTCTTCACCACACTTCAAAGCGAATGGTACCGTTGTTCCACCTCTTAAGTGAGAATGTTGACTATGAGGCCATAGTCATATTCAAGCTTAGGGGGGGTGTTGGAACAACCCTCTATCTTAGTTTTTACTTACTTATTCATGTTGATTTTACTTTTGAGATGTTAGTTGTTTTTATTTCTAGGTTTACCGCTTTTGTAGGATCCACATCTATCTAGTGTAATCTGTGGAGCAATAAATGCATGGTTTCAATTGTGAGTTTTACTCTTGGGTTGTGGGCATATGAAAATATAAGCATATTGAACACTTTTTGAGCTTATTCTTGTGAGTAATTGAGTGGCATAACTGAGGAAGTGCTTGGGTGAGTCAGCTTCAGGACACGGGGACATGAATGACCATCTTTATTGTCCAAGGAAAAGTGATTGACAAGGATGTTTGAGCCCAAACCGACCAAACGCTAACGTGACCTTAGACTAAAGTTTAAGTGATAAATCCTTCAGTTACCATGTACACAGGTCTTTAGAGAGGGACATATGATATTTTCGGAAGGTTCTGTCAATTAGTCTTGTGATCTGATCCACCGCAATTTCATTCACACTCCACCATAAGAAATGGGAGCACATTACTGTCTTTCACTCTTTGATTGCATACCATGTAGATAGGTCTTGCATTACAACTATTTTCACATTTTTTGCATGAGAATGAAAAAAAAAGATAGAGTAGTTATACATGCACATTATCCTTAGGTGCATGTCATAGTAGTTGCATAATTGTCATTATGTAGTTGCATTTACATGTTTTGAGCATATTGTACACCATGTATCTTATGTTACTCTGAAAATATTAAAGGTGATGAACTTGTTCCATACCCTCCAAATAGAATGCTTCAGATGCACAAGTATGTAACAAGAAGTGAGCCCGACAAATAATTCATTGTCATCTATGAAAATAAGGGCTTGAAAAAAAAATTTGAAGAAAATTTAAAAAAAAAAGAGAAAAAAGAATTGAGAAGTAATAAAGAAGAAGAGGGAGAAAGGAACATGTTATCACCTGAGAACTAAGAAGAATAAGGACATGGTGTAGTTTTCTTAGATATTCCATCTCACCTTGAGACGGAATGATAGTGCATGCATCATTCCACCAAAAATATAGCATTAGGACATTTTCACTTGCATTTTGCATCATGATAGGTCATTAATTTTTGTATTGCATGATTGACTATTATGTGCTTCCATCTCTTCCACAACCACCTATCCCATCCACCCGTTGCTCTAATCGGTAGGCCACCCATGATATTCTCCTCATTCATTAATATCAGGAGATCTGCTTCCATTTAGATGGTAGTTAGGAAATGAGCAACGTAGATAGGAGATCACAAGATGCATCAAGTATGGACCAAATGAGTTTATCATATTAACTACTTTTATTGATAGTGTTTCATTGATTGGGGGACAGACATCTTTTACATAGGTCTTTGGTCGCCTGGATGGCAGTTAGTGTTCAGTGGTCAATGAGGGTTGGTTTGTGGAAAGAAAGTGGGGATGATGTAGATTCATTTCATGTATTTATGTCCTATTGCTGACTTATCTCAACCAAATCCAAAGTTTTGTTGCTCGAGGACGAGCAAGGTTTAAGCTTAGGGGAGTTTGATGCATGGGTTTTGAGTCACTTTTATAGGCTTATTTTATATCTGTTTTATGCATGTATTTGTCATTTTCTTGATTATATTTGCATAATTCACTATAATTGGCCCTTAAACTCTTTTTGCATCAAATTATACTTCTTTTATAATATTTATATGATTTTATATAATCCCCGGACTTATACACATGTTTTGGCACTTTTTCAGGCACTTTTGCATTGTCCGGAGTCGATACTATCGACCCCTAGGTCGATAGTATCGACATTTCATCAAAAAGCAACCCCAAAACGCAATCTTGGAAGGAATAACCTGTGCCATGGTCGATACCATCGACCTTGGGGTCGATACTATCGACAGCGTCGGGATCTGGCGATTTTCAGCACTAAAACTGAGCGTTTTAATCCGACGGTTGAGCTTTTTCAGAGCCGTAAAGTGGTCCTATGACCTAAGAAGAGCACGGAAGGCCCGAGGGGGAGAGGACATTGTGTTGCACAACATCCAAGAAGGAGAGAGAGAGATAGGAGAGGAGAGACGAAGGTCGTCGACCGAGCGATCCGGGCACCTCCGACGGGCGATTTTGCTGTCGGAAGACTGCAAAACGCACGTTTCTCGAGGAGGATCTCCAGGAACACCTTTGTATCAGGGGTTACACGAGTTTGCTCCATGTTTCCCATGTTTTTCTTCTCTACTCCTCTGTCTTTCATTGAGATGACCTTGCGGGGCTAATCCCCTTTGTCTTTAGGACCGAGAGTAGCCCGGGGATTCATTGTATGACAGTTTTATAATAGTAATTCATATTATCTCTCTTAAATCTGTGGTATAGCTTCGTTTTCTCCATATATTATTATGCTTGATCACCATAATAATAATCTAATGCCCTTAATCACTTTGACAGAAGGATTAACGGCTGAAAAGAGACGAAACCTACATTAATCTTTAAATCCCTTGAACAAGGTGGTGTAAAATTAATGGTGGATACTGAGAGATCATTCGTAATGCACTTAGTTTAGGGAATAGGTTACTACGACGGTGGAACCGACCTAAACCTAAGTAGTGAATTGCACTACGACAGTGGGCAATTCTGTTTTCAGGCCACTACCCGGATAGAGAGAGAAGAGTGAGGCATTATATAAAACCTAATACAATGAATACCCGCGGTGAAACCGCAATCCTAAAGATATCCTTTTGAATTGATTAAATTAACCTTTAATCGATTGTTTGCTTTGTTTTATTTTTAGTTTCTTTTAATTTTATTCGACAAACCCAATTTGTTATTCGGCTTAGCTGATCGCAAATAGTTAGTAGGAGTCTCCAACAATTCCGAGTATCCCTATGTTCGACTCGGGCCTCACAAAGGCCTGTATTACTTTGACGCGTTCACTTGCGTTTTAGCGCATAGTAAAATTGCATCACTTAGTCCAATTAAGTCTGAAGTAAGTATCACCTTATAGAGGATGAGAGAAAGAGGACCTCTTACATGAATTATGATCATGTAATGGTTAAGTCTCAACACTTCCAACATGAATTAATGTATGTCTAGGGTATGATCCTTAATAAAGAGATGATGAAACCCTAATCAAGAAGATTGTTGAAACCCTAACCTAAGTCTAGGGCAATATCAAGACGTAACACAAACCAAGGGTAATGGTGTGACTCTAAGCCAGGATGATAATATGGGAAATCCAAATTCAGGGTAACTTCATGAAAACCCTAATTGAGAGAATACTTCCTGAAATCCTAATTGAGGGTGATGCCATGAGAAACCCTAATTGAGGGTGATGCCATGAGAAACCCTAATTGGGATGAACAGTAAGTATAATTGTGGTTTATTGAATGTGAAACCCTAGTTTTAAGTGATGTTATGTGGAACCCTGATACTATGATGTGATGTAAGACTCAATTCAGGGTGATGTCATGTAATGATATGTGAAACCCTAGTGATGGTTTAATAGCCAATACACCAAAGAGGGGTGTGGCTAATATAATTAAATAAGATGAAAACGTTATAACCATGAAGGGTAAGGTTGATGAACCATATGAATGATAATGTGGTGATTCTAATGAATAAGGGTCTAGGAGACAAGATGATGCCTAAATCCTTAAACATCTAACTCTATTCATTTGTAATCATCCTAGGCACATTACAAATATGAGGATAAGAAACTCTTAGGAGTGATGTATACAAAACTACATAATGGGAGTAAATATCATCTCATGGGTTGGAAATACCCAAAGTGGTTGATGATGGTTTATCCTATAATGTCTAACCATTGGATAAGTCCATATCATTAAAGATAGTTGGATAATTCTAATGTGTGACTTATGCACCATATGATGAAAAGGACTAGTTAGTGGATAAAGCATTATGAGGGTAATACCTTAATACAAGGTTAATTGATTAACGTAAGAAAGATGGAAATGAAAAGAAAGTGATACATTACGACATGATAGATATCACATTTTGCATTTCAGTGTAGACTTATCTTGATGAACCTCTAATCCAATATTCTGGGATAAGAAACACATGGAGTGTGTGATATGTAATTGTTACAATAAAGATGTAATGAACTCAATGTACTTTGATAAATGTTGACTAATATACCTTGAGAATGGGGTAAGCCAAATCAATGAGTATGATGTAATCATACCATGACAAGGATGAGAAATGAACGTATACCTTGAATTGATGATCATTAATGATATACGTTGAGAATGGTGGTCATAAGAAAATACTTATGACATCTTTGGATGCTCCTAGAGGTGTGGAGAAATATATTAGGGTTGAACTAATAATGTGAGCATGAAACCCTAATTAATGTAAAATGGGAAACCCTAACTCTAATTTTGAGTAAAGGGAATGAAAAGCCCTATTTGATAGATAACCCTAATCCTGATAAAGGATGATGGTGTTACTATTTTTTCATATGATGTGATAAATGATTTACATGACTGTTATAATGTCTATTAATCATGTAGACACCATGAGATGATGAACATAGCCAGATTTGAGCTATGACATTTATATAATAAGATGTTGATTGGCCTTGTGTGCCTTAATGTTGTTGTTGCTTAGTAAAAGTAACAAAATGTGTATGGACATTATGAGTTCTATGAATAAGTTGATTGCTGCCTAGTGAAAGGTGACAAGACACTTAATGGGCCTAGTGAGCCATATGAGATGCTTGTGTAACAAGTATTATGTATACCTCAGTCTGAAGACCTAGAGGTGATAGTTACCTAACAAGTGGCAACAGTGATTAGTGATGAATTGAGGGTATGAATACCCAGTTTTGATAAGTACGATAATGATGTTGTTGAGAGATGTGAACTTTCAAGGAAAAGAGATAAGGGACTGAGATCCCAATGTCTCATAAAGAATGAGAAGTGAATGATGAAAATAGTACATGTTTCATTGTAGCATTTGTCTTAATAAGTTATGTTTGAGAACTTGATTGATGCTAAAAGAATATGCTAATGTACTTAATTAAACAAGTGAAATCATATCATGTAGAGCCCTGACCATAGATCCATCATCGTCAGCAATAGATGATGGTGAAACGGGTGCTCCGCGGAAAAACCCGGAACGCATATTTTGAATATGTGGGGGCAATGGGCGAATGTATCCTGACGTCCTAATGAGGGAATTGGTGAAAGGTAAATATTAAACCTCTCAATCCTTCATTACTTATACCGGGATGGATGTATCACGAATTTCCCGATGATTGGGACAGATGCAGTACACATCTCCCAATAATGTTAATGTCGGATCGATGGAGGTAAACATGAAATCTCATGATCGCCAAGAGAGTACATCACGCCACTGTAACTCTAATAGTGAAGTTGCCAGTATACCCTGGAAAGCTATATAGCAGAGACACAAGATGTCCTACATGTGATCTCGCACTGACCGAGATGTGGGAGGTCTTGGTAGCTGGCTCTACCATTGACCTTGTATGGTACCGATTTCGACTTCGCAGTGGTCGGTTGGAGTATGAGTGGTATAGCTCATCTCGTTAGGGCATAAGTGTGATTGTAAAATATAATCAGCTGCATAGCATGTTTACTTAAGGATTGAATACAGAAATTCATTGGCTGATGTTATATTTCTTTTATGCATCTCTAGTTGATAGATGTTATTCATATCTCTTTATATTCATTGCAAGTAGATGGATGAATTATATGTCTACCATGGATAGATGAAATACCCTCATTAGGAAAGGAGATTACTTTACTCTGTTCATTCAATGATTAATACTACTGTTAATACATAAGAACTCCTGCCCAGTTTTATTATAATAAACTACTATAACAATGTTTTAGCAGAGAGTTATATCTCCCGCTGGGGAAATTTATAATTCTCTCACCCCCGTGGGATCCAATGTTTTTAGGTGGACGCAGATGAAGAGGCAGAAACTCTATAGCAGAGAAAGAACAACAGCAGCATCAGGGGCAACAGTAATGTCTCAAGTGGAGACAATGTCTGTCAAGTTATAGTTAGTAGTCCTATGTGTCGTCTCTGTATTCTCAGGTCCTAAGAGTTTATACATAGTGTTTTTAATGAATCGATCTGAGATTTTGGCTTGATGCCTCGAGGTTTCTTATGTTGTCTGTATATAATGTTACTAGGGCAGTTGATGTTATAATCCTCGAGAAGAGATGGTACAAGTTATGTACTTTTGAACCAGAATGTAAATGTTATACAATGGTTCTTAATGAAAGAGTTTTCCTATGTTGGATCTCTTTGCAAAAAGTTTTAATTTTTAGTGATTTTCAGTAATCTGCTGCAAATGATTCATTTCCGCTTAAGTAAATATTGTTTTTGTGAGTTGGATGCCACAGAACCCAACTTTTCCTACCATAGTTGGGGTACACAAAGGATCCACACTCAACCCATATTTGTGTGTTCTTGTTATGGATGAGTTGACAAAGAATGCTCAGGATGATATTCCTTGGTGTATGTTATTTGTTGATGATATTGTGTTGTTTGATAAAACTAAAGATGGATTGAATGATAAAGTTGAACTTTGGAGAAAGGATTTGGAATCAAATGGATTGATGATTAGTATGAGAAAAACTAAATATATGCATTGCAATTTCAGCCAATCTCACAATGTGAATGGTGGAGCCAAGTTAGATGGAGTAGATATACCAAAATGTGATAAATTTCGCTACTTGGGTTCTATTATTCAAATAGATGGAGATGTCCAAAATGATGTTTGTCATAGGATTACAACATGATGGTGGAAATGGAGGAGTGCAACTAGAGTATTACGTGATCAGAAGATCCCTCTCCAATTAAACAAGTTTTATAGAATAGCTATACGACCAACTATTCTCTATGGAGTTAATGTTGGGCGGTGAAGAAACAAGGTCTCAAAAAGATGAATGTGGCTGAAATGTGTATGTTGAGATGGATCTGTGGGATGAAAAAAAGATCACTTGATAAATGACTATATCAATAGTAAAGTAGGGGTGGCGAGCATTTAGGACAAGTTGTGTGAGGGTCGACTCAGATGGTATGGACATATGCAACGTAGATGACTAATGCACCTATACGAAGCAATGCTATTGAGTCATGTACAATTACTAGAAGAGGAAGGCCTAAATTAACATGGGAAGAGCTTATAAGGAGAGATTTTGAATCTCTAAATCTTGACCAGAATATGACCCATGATATAGCTAAATGGAAATGAAGGATCCATGTAGCCAACCCCAACATAGTTGGGACTGAGGCTTATATGATGATGATGATTATGAGCTTATCAAATCAAATTAATCAAAATAAATGTTTTGACTAAAGTTGCAAAAAAAATTTAGTAGAATCTAATGGCAAACATAAAAAACATTATCATAACAATCAGTCCTTAAGTAGAACAGACTAAATAAGATTTACTTCCACATCTGGTTTAGGACTTTGAGAAATGTTCTCAATCATGAGTGAAAGATCTATGTCCTTGAAAGATTGGAGCCAGAATAACCCACGCCAAAATGCGTCGAAGACTGAAATAGATGCTTACTTGAAGCATGCCAATGATGTCGTAGAAATTTGGTACCTTATGCTATGTTGTATGAACTAAGAGTTGCATGATAAGTATGAAAACATGGACATTCTCAAGATGGTAACACATATTAAAGAATCATATAAAGCTAGAAAGGTATAATGTCTCCAAAGAATTATATGAGTGTAAACTAATAGAAGGAGATCTAGTAGAGTCCCATGTGCTCAATATGATTGGCCATATCGAAACACTGCGATTTCTTTTAGGTCAAGAGTTGGCAATGGATATGATTCTACAATCATATCCTGAATCATATAACCACTTTATCAAGTGTTATCACTGTAATAACTTGGTCAAACTATTGTCTGAGTTGCTTGCCATGTTGATTAATGTCAAAGCACGACTGAAGAAGGACAAATCTATGATGGTGGTCAGCAGAAGTGATTCCAAGGTCAAAGGCAAGTCCAAGAAGAGTTTTGAGGTTAAATTGAAGTCCAAGTCTTCTGCACTCAATATAAGGAGGGGTAAGTGCAAAAGGAACTTGTCAATTACACTTAAATGATTAAGGAAGGAAAGTGCCACCATTGTCACCCGACTGGAAATTGGAAAGGGAACTATCCTCTTTATAGAGGATCTTGGGAAGAAGGAGATAGAGTTCTCCACTTCAGGACCTGAGAAGAAGTAAGCTAGAACTTTGCAGAGCAAGAGTTGCTACCACTACAATTAGAATTTATTGCTCATGTAATGGGCATGTAGTAGAATTAGTGAATTACTATTATGTACCTACCATTAATGAAAAACATCATGTATCTTGTATGGACAAGAATAGTATGAAAAACTATTTGATATTTTGCATTCATAGATAATATTGTTTATGGCATTGCCATATGTATCATAATCTATACTTTATATTTATAAGAGAAATATGTATTGAATGACTCAATGAGTTAAACAATGAATACCTATAGAGTTGTCATCTTGAGAATGAAATGAGAAATGCATTTCTAGAATCCATAATGATGGTTATCTAGACTCTTTTGGTTATTGAACCAATAGAGGCATGCAAGTCTTATTTTGTGCAATATTACAAAAGCATCTTCACTAGATGTAGTGGGAAAGAGACTACTCTATTAGGGCTCATACATATTTTTGTATATAGACCTTTTAGAATAAATTCTAAAGGTAGTTACCAATACATCATTATATTTACTAATGCTATCAGTAGATATGGATGTTAGTATGATGAAATACAAATATAGATCTCTTGAAGTATTCAAGGAGATTATGAATGAAGTACATAACTAACTTGGTAAAAGTATTAAGATACTTTGGTGTGATTGATGTTGAAATATTTTAAACCAAGAGTTGAGCACCTTCTGGGAGACCATGATAATGTGTCATGATGACTCTACCTGAAACATAATGATAGTGTATAAATAATAAGGAGTCACACCATGTTAAGTCATGGTGTGATTATCAATAAATCTAGTTAATCTTCCAATTTCCTTTTGGGCACATGCTTTACACTCAAACAATGTACCATCTTAAATTGGTTCAAAAGACACCATATGAGATATAGCATGGGAGGTGTCCCAATATGTCTTTTATAAGGATTAGGATTGAAAGCTTGTGTAAGAAAATAGTTTCTTGAAAATCTTTGTATGAAAATCACATAAATCATATTTTGTTGAATATTACTTTCATATTCCAATCCAACAACAAAGTTGTTTGTTGATCAGTATAGTTGTATTCCTGAAGAGAAACTTATTCCAAAGGAATCAATGGAAGTAAAAGTAGAACTCAAAAAGTTTGATATGAACAAGAAAACATTGAACCTAAATGGGTACAATAGGGACAAGGAGAATCACTAACTATTATGGAATCTCAAGCTCCTTATGTAACACAAAACTTGTAGTTCTAGTAGAATATGCATTGAGTTTGAAAGATTATGATATATTATAAATCAAAAGGCGGTAGGTTGATCATATATGATGCGTCAACAACCTACCCAACTATTGAGGAACCAGAGTCTAAGATATGGCTTAAGGTCATGAGATCAAAGATGGACTCCATATAAACCAACAAGGTATGACCTTGATGGATCCACGTAAAGGGGTAAAACCCATAGGGTGCGATTGATTTTTCAAGAAGAAGACTGACATGGATGGAAGTTACAAACCTATACGAGCATATTGGTTGCAAGGATTTCAAACAAGTTCAAAATTTTGAACTTAATGAAATCTTCACCCTCTTCCACGGTCAAATTCATCAAGATCATGCTTGTCATTGCAGCTTGTCATGACTATGAGATTTGGCACATGGATGTTAAAACCAAATTCATTAAATGGAATAAAGTATAGGATGTGTACGTGACATGACCTAAAGGTTTTATAAATCCATTAATGAAAATAAAGTCTATAAGCTACAAAGTCCAATCTTTGGATTGAAGCAATCATCTCATAGATGGAAACTATAAAATGAAAGATGGTCAAAGAGTTTGACATGAGTCATAATGAAAATGAAATCTGTGATTACAAAAGATTTAGTTGGAGCATATTTATATTTCACATATTGATGGGGAATAACATCTTTATACTACAAATGTGAAAACTTGGCAAAGAAAGTACCTTTTCTATGAAGGGTTTAGGTAAAGCATCCTATTTGATATGAATTGGGATCTAGAAAGATATCTCTGGAAAGATTCTTGATCTAAGTAATAGAACATACATTGCCAAGATGTTGAAAGGGTTGAGAATATGAAATTGGTACCCCTAGAGCCTAGTATCCCAGTTCTTGTGAAGAACATGAATACATGAATAATATGCCAAATTGCATTTGCAATATTACATACTCATTATGTTATCTCTTATGTATTGGGAATGATGAGTAGATATGCAATCATCCAGTTGTCTCGTATGTATTAGATATGATGAGTGGATATTTGTCAAATCCTAGTGAGAGTTGTTGGACTGCCGTAAAGAACATCCTTAAGTACTTGAGGAGCACTAAAGGATTTATTGTTTGATTATGGTAATAAGGAAGAGTTGGATGTAAAGGGTTACTCCGATGCAATCTTCCAAAGTGACAAATAAAAGTAATGAGTACAATCTAAATTTGTGTTTGACCTTAAAAGGAGAATTGTGAAGCTGGAAAAGTTTCGAGATAGAAACAATTGTTTAATTATACAATAGAAGTTGAGTATCTTGGTTTTTCGAACAATAGAGGAAACTATATGGGTCGATAAATTCATTTGAATGAACTTATGGGAGATGCCAACCGTTGATGACACTATCAAAATACCATGACAACAACAGATCTACTGGTTAGGCAAGGAATCTCATATAGGATACTACAACATTTCCATATCATATGAGATGTCATACAACGAGGAGATGTGAAACTTACAAAATACTAACTAGAAGTTATTGTTTCTGGCCCACTACAAAAGCACTTGCACAGTAGAAACATGATGGACATGTTATGATCACTTGGAATAAGATTCGTGGGTGATTGGCTCTAAGTGCAAGTGGGAG
This sequence comes from Alisma plantago-aquatica, assembly GCA_963693085.1. NCBI lineage: Eukaryota > Viridiplantae > Streptophyta > Magnoliopsida > Alismatales > Alismataceae > Alisma > Alisma plantago-aquatica. Next base: position 752,072,516 of record OY856410.1, read on the forward strand.
TTTTTTGGTATGTATGCCCAGAAAGCCAATCATATGATGATTGGAGTGTGGCATTAGATACCTTATTTGATGACAATAAAGGTATGTCTATTATATTTGTCTCAGTCATGAGATGAAGACACAAACATATTAGATGTCTAAATAATGATGTTACTCAATGACATATATCTTCAGGTTAATGACCTAAATGATGAGATCATATGTATGATAAGAGTACATACATTTGTAACGTCCCAGGGTTTGAGGTCTCGGATATAATGATCTTATAAGGAATGATTGGACTACCCATATCACCAAGGTGCACCTCCTTTTTAGGGAGCCCATCACTAAAGAACTCCATAGTTAAGCGTGCCCAGCTTGGAGTAGTACTAGGATGGGTGACCAGTCGAGAAGTTTATCCTTTCTTGCATGTGAGTGAGGAAAAAATGTGCAGTTAAGGCTAGTGGTGGTCTGTGGGGCCAGTCGTCATTCCTAAAACTCTACTAGAGCCTCAAGCGACAAGTAGATGGGGCCCACATCGGCATGTGGCATGTCAGTCTTGAGTCATGTGGTCCAAGCATCTTGAAAAGGGTTGTCCATGGTGATGTAGCCACCCTTGCGTTGGTATTCCGCGATCGGGAGTTGGGTGTCCATGGTCCATTCTGGGTGTGCACTAAAATGGGGCGATGTTATTAGGCCTTATAGTTGATCCTTGACGAGGACGTCAAGAGTCTAAGTAGGGGAGATTGTAACGTCCCAGGATTTGAGGTCTCGAATATAATGATCTTATAAGGAATGATTGGACTATCCATATCACCAAGGTGCACCTCTTTTTCAGGGAGCCCATCACTAAAGAACTCCATAGTTAAGTGTGCTTAGCTTGGAGTAGTACTAGGATGGGTGACCAGTCGAGAAGTTGATCCTGACTTGCACGTGAGTGAGGAAAAAGTGTGTAGTGGTGGTCTGTGGGGCCATTCATCATTCTTGAAACTCTACTAGAGCCTCGGGCAGTGGGCCCGTGTGTTACAACATTCTTGTTATGTCCCTAGTCAGATATTGTTGTGGAAGCAAAATAGACAACAATAATACATAAGACTAGAGTGTGTGTTTATTGATGATAGAGTCTCATTAGTTATGATATGTGATATCAAGTCAAGCACATAGGTACATGTTGGAGAATAGTGTATCAGATAGACCCACCTTGAGAGTGATACATAGAAACCATGGAATGGTAGTCAAATCATCTCTCATAGTCATAGTGCTAATTGTGGTTCTTAGACCTGAATTCACTATAGTATTCATCAAATGTCATTTGTTGTACTTAGACATCATCTAACGTGACTTTGAATAAGGGTAGCCATAAAGGTGATTCTCATGTACTCTTTGACACATGGGGATTGAGTGTGAGCGATGTAGATGGGATTTGTCCCTGCTACAGGAGATTGATATCCAAGACATTTAATAAGCGAGACTGAGAAATGTATAGCCATACTAATGTGATTCAATATGTGATATGTGAACTCACATGCATCTCAGACAGACTGCTCTAGTTCAAGGAACATGTATTGAATGTTGAAGAGGATGACGATTCCATGCATCGAGTTCAATCTGGATATTAGAGACAAAGGAACTGTGTGATCACGGTAACACTGATCACAGGTTGTAGGTTGAAGTTTTTCTCTAACTTTTCAAGCTACTTGGATAGGAATGATATGTTTCTAGACACCGCTCATTGCTTGTGATGTCATAACTTGGTTATGGACATTCACTGCCAATATAATTTGGGACCTATAGGGTCACACACATAGGATGCACTTGGAATAGGAGTATATTCATGATTTTTAACTCGATTACTAAAATTGTTTAATTATTTAATTAAATATCAGACGTTACAAATTTGTCTGACTGAACTCTGAACTGACCAGTTCAAGTGTTGAACTGATCGGTTGGAGTGCCAGATCAATTGGAATCAACATTGGTTGAACAATGCATGATATGGGGCATGAACCGACTGGTTCACCTAGTTAACCAACTGGTTCATTGTCCCAACTGGCCGATTCATATGATGAACCACTTGATTTAATTATCAATTCAATTTGGGTCAAGGATTAGTGTTGATGTCATGTTTTGCATTAATCGTGCATTGAGTATCAATGTGATTCAGAATAGGAAACTGACGAACTGACAGGATCATGCATGATTGACTAGTTGCGCATGCAAACCGACTGGTTCACCATTTGTAGTTTCCATAAAATTTGTGAATTTAGTCTCTTTGACTCCCAAACCGACTGGAAACCCTAACCCTAACCTCTTCTATAAATATAGGGGTACTGGGGGGCTTCCTAGATATAATAATAAGATGTGAAAATTGTTGTCCTCTCTGGTTGTGGTAACCAATAGAGAGCCTAAGTAAGTTCGATCTGATAAAGGGAGGGATAGAAAAGGAGAGACAATTGTGTGAGAGCGAATCAGTGCTAGTATACTAACCTTCAAAGGGACAACTCCTTCCCGTTGGCTTTGATAGAACAATGTGGAGTTCCTGATGGTCCGCATAGACTACTCTAGAGGTGAGTTTTTCCTGCTAGGAGTACACCATCAACCACCATTTGTGGTGTTGCACCAGGTGGATGGATCTGACCATAGTTCGAGTGATGTTGCTGAAGAAGAAGCACGTTGTTGCTTGGAGAAGAAATATGCTATTGCATCAAGAGTTGTCACTGGACTTGCTCTAGGACCAAGCATAAATCTTGTTACCTTCATTCCTAGATAAATTATTGTTGATGTGATCTTGGTGTTTAGGGAATCAGGTTTTAGATTTTTTTTCCCTACCTTATTTGTCGCCTGATTTCCCTACACAAAGGACCTATGTACCCATATATAGTGAACGCTTTTATCATGCAAGATAGGGATGCTGATCTTTCTACCCCAAGGATTTTCATCTCCCATTTGTGGCCCAAGCTTGTTTCTCCAAACATGGTCGAGGTCAACCACAAGGTTGACTCTCGCCATCAAGGTTTGGCGGTGGCAACTGGGACCTAAACCATGTTTGGTCAGGTCTGAAGGACTGATTGAGCCCTTTGTGGCTATCTACGATGGCTAGTTGGTCTTAAAGTATATGCAGGTACCTACTGAGAGGGGAAGAGATTCAAAGAGAGGGAATTACTAGAGAGTTATGCATTAAAGTGAGCTATAGGTGTTCACTAGGTCATGATGAAGCTATTGAAGCACGTTTTGGGGACTATCCACCTTGAGATGATGTATCAATCTCGGGCTCTATTGCTTCACCTTGTGAAGTCAAAGTGGACACAAGTGATCTCCATGGGAGATAGCAAGGATCGAACATTTTTCCCTTCATCTCAATGGTGCTCCAGGCCAAGTAAATTGGATGGAGATTCCCTGAGTCATGGGGATAGGGTCAAACCACTAGAGTTGGAGGGAAGAGTCTTCTAGGGTGCTTGGAGGATATCTAGGGGCAACTGGTGTTTAGGGGTGATCATAAGTTGTGAGGGTTCACCCTATGGTATTAAATAGGATTGTCATGACATATAACAAATGATGACTATGATCTACAGAGGTCTAGTAATATGGGGATTTTGGGTGTATCAATGCATGCCGAGATGATGGTGAATTAATGGTCCATTGAACTCCCCTCTCTTGTGAAACCAAAGGGGTAAATATTTGGATCAACTATGGACTAATGGGAGAGAACGAGGGATTTGAAGGTTAGTACAGTGCCCAACTTGTGTAGGTTGTTGGGTGTGAGGTGGTAGATTCTCTACCAGTGACTCAATCTGTAGATCACTGCTAGGATCATCAGACAACTCTATGTCACATATCCAATGCCCCTCCTTATCCAATCTTTGGGTGTGACATTGATTATTTTGATAAAAATAAAATGCATATCACAACTATATTAGGATTATCTCAAATCTTGTAATATCTATGAGTGGATCTTGAAACATCCTTTTGATACCAAATTTTGGTGAGTTCGTTATCTCAGCCATATCTCAGATTGAAAAAATTAGATATTATAATATTAAGGATAATCCTCAATTCTTGCCATATATGATTACCTAATTTAATCACCAAGGTCATAGATAATTATGTAGTTATCCAAAAACTTGAATTTATATTTATTTAACCATTATCTCATATTATACCAAGTATTAAGTCAAATTGCATATTTTGATCCCCAAATACTTGAAATCCAAGATAGGACTAGATAATTACTTCTCTAATTATTTAGGTCACTTATCACTTTCGAATCTTTTGGTAGTTCTCTAATATCTCATAATGAGTTTAATTGATCAACTCTCTATATTATTATCATCATGTTTATTCACAAAATTCCAATTTCTTTATTATAGATCACATGAACCTATTTGTCATTCACACAGTCCATGCTTGGTCCTGAATTGGATCCCAAGGAACATAGTTCATACTTAGACCCTCTAATTGGTCCACAAGCCTTATTATTTTCTTAATTACAAAATTAAGGCTTGAACTAATCATAATATCTCAAATGAAGTCACATATTCATATATTTGCTCAAAATCACTTTATTTACTTGAATTGAAGACTCAATCTAAGTCTAGGGCTCATATTCATCAATCAGAGTCATCATATTCTCTTTATTACTCTACATTGGTTATCATGTCATATTATTAAACTATACATAAAATTCCCAAATTTCAAGGATGTTACACTTTACCTTCTATATATAATGATTCATGCTTAATTTTGAGATGAGGGTTTCTTACATCTTTAGGGTTTCATGCCTCATTGACTCATCCTAAATAAGACAACCCTTAATCTCACATGTATTGTGGAATAATTTTGCATACTATATTTATTTACTAAATTCATTCAAACAACGGGACAATTTCTCTTATTTTTAATGCATATTCTGATTAGGTGGTTGTAAGGACTTACATACTTCATATATTGTATCCCCATATCATAAAGCTTCTCATTTTTGGGTTCAGGACCTTCCACGACATTTAGAGTTGCCTCAAAATTGGAAACCAAAGACAAAGTGGTTCAACTCATCTTTAAAGAAGAAGTATACTCTAGGGTGTTCTCTTATTTCTCATTAGGAGTTTAGGCTCCCTAGACACATATCATGACCCCATGGGATTTAGACTATTCTTCCTCTATAATGTCCTTCCCTTTACATTGAATGACCTTCCATATATCTAAACACCACTCCTTAATAGAGAATTTGAGTCTCACGTAATTCCTTATATAACAATTGGTCCCTTGTGTTTTTCTTATTGGTATAACCACTATGTGTACCTTACATACTCACATGACTTCCCGTACCTTACATACTTGTATGACTGCTTGTACCTTAGATATTTGTGTGCATGCAAATACATTTGGTACCTTAAAATTTGTGGCTTAGTCTAGTTTCTAAAATTATTTGGATTTTCACAATACTGATGTTTTCATGTGATTCACTTATCCAAAAGCATCATTATATGCTACCATAGAATCGTCTAGCTAAGATGGGTTGATCAAACATATGCTTAGATTTCTTACTGGTCCTTCCAAGCCTTTTCTAGCTTGATTATATGATATAACTAAAAATCATCTAATCATTTATGGAATTATTACAACTTACCTTTGATTCATATATGTACATCTAAGTTTAATGAATGGTCTATAAATGTTCGAATGAGATGATTTATTTATCACATCTAATGTAGGTAGTATACATCCAATCAATATTGTTATACTATGTTGTAGATTATTTTGAACATTTTAAATATCAAACAATTATATATACGTTCACGGTACTTAGTGATTGTTCCTTTAGTCTTATTAATATGGCATACTTACTATATTAAATATGGTTTAAAAAGTTTGTAGTCATATGTATCGTACAAAAGATATACTATATATGAGCATATAGTTATACATACATGTTGACCGGCCTAAATCGCGCGTCTGAAAAGTGGAGTGGATTTGAAGTAGTCGGACTTTTTAAATTTATAACATGAAACCTTCTAGGCCCCCACAACTTTGTTTACGGGGTCGAAGTAGATATACGGGGTCGAACACAGGGACAAGGGTGGTAGTGTTGAGAACGCGGAATCGACACGTTACACTCCAGTAAGGGCAAGGGGATGATAAAAGTTCCACAAGGGAACTTCAGGCTAAGATCGATAAAATAGAAGAAATCTATCTCCAACTGGAGCTACGAGGAAAAATTAGGGTTTTAAGCATTTATCAGTTTTTAGGGTTTTTGTGCAACGAAAACAAAGAGATAATACTATTGCTATCGCAAGGAACAAAGGAGAAAGCTTCGGTAAAACAAGCGGCATCAGAAACATCCTGTACCCCTCCTCTCGAAGCGGGTTCCTCTAACCAAGCATCAACACCCCTCCCGAGGTTGTTGGACTTAAGTTAGAGTGGAAAGGTTACTAAAGCAACTACGATCCTGGGCACTCTCGTACTCTTGTATCAGACCAAACACTAGAGCTGCAACACCTCTCTTGAGGCTTTTGCAATGGGAAAACACGATTCGGTAGATAATCGAAACGCGATCCAAGCGTACAAGCTAGAGTTCAGATGTTAAGCATAGCAATCATCCAACAAAGGTACCAAACATAAAGCACCAGATAATTAAAATCTTCTAATTCCATTAACATATAAGGGTCTGATTACATTGCATAAGTAAAGGAAATAAATGACTGAAATAAGTAAAGATAAATGCCACCTTCTTGATATAGAAGGGCGACAGGCAGTAGTAGATCCTCCAGCCCGATATCGGGCAGGGGCCTTGCCTGATACGCCCATGTTGGGCGGCATACCCTCTCGGGCGATACACTGTGACGCCGGACGTATCGTGCGGGGTGCCCTTGCTCGATACGATCGTGTCAGGCGGCACCCTCTCGGGCGACACGCCGTGACTGGCAATGCGTATCAGGGTTTGGTATCGTGATGGGTTAGAGTGTTGCTTCCAGTATCAGGCACTCTTGTTGGCCGATATCGGCCTGCAGCGGTGCCCGGGACGACCCTAAGTGAACCATTCCCTCCCTCTCGGGATGGGGAAGTGCTCACCTAGAATCTCCCGTCACACCTCTAAGGCATGATACGCTAGCTCCAGATGCTTTCCTTAGTTAGCTCTTGGGGGTTCCGACCCGTCCCATCGGAGTCATGTAGCTGCTATTTATAGGCAGCGGTTGGGGGAAGTTATGGTGCTCCAGACGCCAGGTATTCTTCCTTCAGCTCCATTATTGCGGCTTCAGGGACGCCCGATATGTATATCGCCCGGCACAAGGATGTCAGGCTGTTAGTCATAGTGACGAGTGGCGCCTACCGGTTGGTAGTCTGTATCGCGCGACACGCTTCAGCTGTCGTGGCGAGTCCGGCTCCCTGTCGGGTAAATGGCGTGTCGCTCGTTCGTTCCTTCTTGCGCGACATCCTTGTGTCACATGGTATGGTATCGCACACCTGTGTTGGGCAGCGAGGGTATCGGGTGGCCGGTTGGTAAGAAGGCCGATGTAGGTGGAACACGTTCGTTGGTCGGGACGGGCCTTTTTGCTGCTAAATGAGTTCAAAAATGAGGAAAACTCTGCAAAATATGATAAAATTGAGTTAATAGCGTAGTGTGGCCTGTTTATTCAAAAACATGACAAAAGAGAGAGGAAAACAGTTTAAAAGGGCAGTTTTGATAACGAAATAAAGGCCAAAAACATCACAAAATTTGGTGTTATAAACTCCCCCAAACTTAACATTTTGATTTTCCTCAATCAATCTTTAAACTTTGTTTTGTGATGCTTCTTCTTGACCGGTATGGTTTTCAGACCATGGGTTCGAGCGAGCATTGAGATGTCTCATAGAGAATGCGGCCTAAACAACAGACTTTATTTCTCCTACCTTATTTAAGCAAAAAATTTCTCCACAACTTCAGCGAGACTTGGGTGCATGATTTCGAAGTTAGTTTTCACACCAAATAGCTTTTTTGGGAGCAGAAAGTTGTGTGTTGGGTAGGCTAAGGCTTTTTTTGGATTTTTCTTGTTTCCCATCAGTCCATCCAGGTAAGGGTCCATTAGCGGGTGAGTGGTCCCTACAGTCCAAGCCAGTTGGATTTGGAGCAGTGATTTCACATCCTACGTACCACTGCCCCAGATCTACCATGCCTAAAGATGGGTACTTTTGGAAAACAAGTGTGTATATATTTCTTTTTCTTTTTCTCTTTCTTTTTATTGGGCACAACTCTCATGCTTTTATTCACTCTCATAAGGCTATTCTCTCTTTTTGGGATTTTGTTGGGTAAGGGAAAACAAGAGGAATTTTTGTTGCTGTTTGGGCAACTTTTTCCTTCCGCATACACGTCTCTTAGTTGTTGCGAGATTATTTTTCGAAATTTTTGGCGTGGGAATTCGTAGTCTTTTGTCATTTGAGGCTGCATTATCAGAAAGACATAACAAAACCTGCGTCTGTTTGGGCACATAGAAAACAAACTGGCAAGAAGTCGTATCAGGTTCTTACTATATAGCATCTTTGTACATATGTTATGGAGACAAAAATAAGCAAAATTTTTCAAAATTTTTGTATGAGCATGTATATGTAAATATGATATAGAAGAAGAATAAAAGAACAAAAAGGTGAAGTCTGAAAATTTTTCAAAATTTTTATACCTTCCTCACTGATACATGGTACCCCCCAAACTTACTCCACACTCTGTCCCAGAGTTGTGAAGTAGATAAGGTAGGGTAATGTTAACTAAGTGAGGGTTATAGGCTGGTGAGCGCGCCTGCGCCAGATAGAAGCTCCCACACATATTCTCCTCATTTGCTGTGGTAGAGTTGGTCAGGCGTCTCTTCGTTTGATATCCAATCCAGGACGAAGATGCCGCAGCCGTTGGATAGAGGAATTTGTTGTGGACTGCGGTGGCAAAACTGAAGCTTGTGCCATTTGCTTGCTGCTGTGTCCAGGAATGGTTGTATCTGCGCCGACACCTCGTCGTAGTATTTTCGTACTAAGCGCTCGAGGGACGTCAACGTTGTTGATGTACACTGCACTGGATGATCTTTGTTGCTGTCCGAGCTGTTGTAGAAGATTCCTGCTCGTTGGTGAGTGTACATCGTCAGGAGCGTCTAGTGGTTGTAATGTAGGATGGGTAGGAAGATTGTACGTGGAACCTTGTGCTCCAACTCTGCCAGAAATGATTGCTTTGCTCCTATTTCATCGGCAAGGCAGATGCCGTTGAACAACATTGGATGAGCAATGTATGCATGTTCGAACTTCTATTGTAGTGTTTGGATGTAGGCGGCCGCCATAGATACCGCTAAGCGCCCTCCTTCTTTTACCATGTCCCTTAAGTCATCAACTGGGACTATGACATTGCCTGCCTCATAGATGACATCTGTCGGGGTAGAATCATCCAACTTCAGAAGAATTTTGTTGACCTGCTCCTGCGTGAGTGTAGCGCACGAGAAGCAGTCGAAATTGTTGATCAGTCCTTCTGGAGTTTCAGGCGAAGCAGGGTCTTCAAATCCGTGCACTTCCCACAGGATCTCTAACTGCTTGCCTACCCCGTAGGTGTCAGTTTCTATTTCTGCTTCTTTCTCCAGAGAGCTGCTGGGTTGTGAAGATTTGCTTTCTAGGTCACTGTCCAGTAGCTTTTCAGGTACCCCCGCATCTTGGAAATAGCGCCTGTCTTTTATCAGCAGCAGTGCATATATGCTCCTGAGGATGTAGAAGTTTTGGCCTTGGAAGTGCCTCATGTATCCAAATATGTTAAGCAGCTCCATGGTGCGCAAGACGACGAAGGCGATGTTTTCGCTTCCCTCTTCTGCTTGGACGGGGAAGTCTTAGATAGAAAATAAGTTCCAAACGCCGTTCTGACGTTTGACTCCTTGCTTTATAGCTCGTAGAAGAAGTAGCGGTAGAAGCCTCAGGTGTTTGTCCTCCGGGAAACTAAAAATAAGCCCGGAGCGTGGCACCTCGTTGTTGCTACAGCTCAGCAGCTGGACATCGTGGTTCCTGAGGTCTGCCAAACAGAGGAACCATACGTTGCGGTGCTTGTACGGGGCCAACACCATGTTCGTGTTATTCTTTTTGATGTGTTGCAGCATGTTGGCCACCGCAATGGAGTATGGTACTCCCATCATCAGTCTTCTTGCCAAGGTCGGTGTGGCATTGTATACTGTTTTTCGACCTGTCCCGGTGCTGATGTTCTCTATTATTGCACCTTCTAGGACCTTGAACAGCTTCTTGCCGATGACGGTTGGTGAGCGGAACATGCTTCTGAGTGCTGCCCGTCGTATGGAGAAGTAGTCGTCGCTCCAGACGACGTCTTCTTCCTCTGCCTGCGACCTCAGGACCTTGTTCAACAATTTTTGATCCCTGATCGACAGGTAGCTGATGGCCCTTCTGTCGAAGTCGGCCATCTCAAAGGAAGGTAGCTCTGACGGTGTAGAGAACTTATCTGCCATCGAGCATCTTCCTCTGGGGAGGTGTATTTTGTTGGCAGCACAAATATCCCCCCCTTCTCCCTCTGATTCATCAGAAGAGTCATCCCCGACGCTGATGTCTTCATTGTCATCTTCAGCTTCGTCTAGGGGGACTGAGGGAGCTGTTCCTTCCAGACCGTAGGAGCTCGCTTGTCCTTATGGAGCTCCATTGGCCGATCTTTGTGGCGTCCTTTCCCCGGGCGTTGTGGATGGCCCGCTGGAGGAGGAAGAGGATGATGATCTTGAGGATGCTGCTAACGAGGACGGTGGGGAGCCAGAGCCAGGGGGCGATGGAGACCTTCTCGGCTGCCTTCGGCGCGGATGGTCGTCTTCCCTGTTAAGCCTCTCCTCGATCACGTCAAGGCACTGGAGGGCTTGCTGAAGCATTGTGTTGAGTGCCTCTAGTTGGCCAGGAAGGCCAACTAGAGTCAGCAATTCCCTTTCCTGGCTATTCAGCCTCTGCTGGAAAAATGAAAACTTGCGGGTTAGCGAATTAAATGTAGCCGAGTGGCTCTCTGTTACCTCCCGTAAGTGGTCAAACTCGTACCCCATCATTTTTTCGAGCGACGGAGGGCTCCTGCAGATCTCCCCCCCCCCCCGTCCTCGCGATACTTCTCTCGCGTGAGGGTCTACCCGATGAGGTAGAACTGATCTCGATCATCTGCGAGGTGGATGGTGTTGGGTGAGGTGTCAGCACCCTTGTGTCCATCACAGCCTCGCCTTCTTGTCGTGGTGGAGATGGATGTGGTGTGGGTGGATGTTACTCCACCACTACGTTGTCGGTGATCTCTTCAGCAGCTACTATAGGGGACACTGGCGGTGGTGTCGGCGTTAGCTGTGTAGCTCCGAGCTCCATCTCAAGGATCTCAGCGAACACCCCATCACTGGCGTCCGGCTGTGCTTCCTCTTCTGCCTCTAGAGGCACCACAGAAGCTTCGGGAGTTGTGGCTGTCTCTTCCGCGACAGCTCCCTCCGGGGCCTGTTCTGTTGTTTCCGCCCCGGTTGTCACGGCAACCTCGACAATCACCGATTCTTTTTCAGCCACGGCAGGTGTCGTCATGATTGTGACCGGTATGGTAGGAGTGATGACAGCTATGTCAACTGATGCCGTCAGTGGCTCTGGAGTGGCAGCTGGCTCGGCGAAGGTCGTTGGAGTTTTGTCCTGCCTTGGGTCGAGAGGGATTGGTTCTCCTCTTGCAGCCGCCCTTTCTTGAATTCTGGTGGTGGCGGCGTAAGCTGCTCCTACTGCCACAGGTTCAATTTCTGCTATGGTGAAGACCAGCTTTTCTGCGTCATAGGTGGCGCATTGAGGGAGTGCAAGGAGGGTGTTTGTCCTTGCGAACTTGTAGAAGTAGCTTCACCCCTCCTTCTTTATAATGCTGCCCCTCATGAGGTACTTGAGGTCGATCAACTCATCGCCCCTTGTCCTCGAAAGACTGCACGACTCCAGCGGGTACCCAAGCCCAGCTGCGATCAGGTTGATGATGCCACCCATGCAGTATTCTTTGGTGGCATCCTTTATTGGGTGCAACCTGTTCAGCAGAAACCGTCCCAAGTTGATTACTCTACCCTCCATCATGTGTCACATGACGTGGAGTTCTTCGGTGTAAATATTGCTGGACTCGTTCTTGCTTAACAGTAGGCATGCCACCAGCTTGTGCATTATTCTCCAGAAACATGAGTGCACCGCCGCCACTTTACTTCCCGGCTTGAACAATGACTCATCGGTCAGCCTTTTTCGGAGCTCCACGGGGTTGAACCCATCTCCTTCGGTGATCCTTTCACCGTTATTAATCAGCTTCTTCTCCTCCTCGCTGGAAGAAAAGATCTCATTGAGCAGCTTCTCGGAGATTGCGTGCTTCGAGTTGTACAGCCGCCCTTGCAGTCTGTCTGCTCCGCCATATTCTTCAACTTCCTCAGTAGTATTCTTCACCCGACAGAGAGATGACATGAACTCCCTTGTGAGTTCAGTGTAGGAGGCGGAACGGTAGAGGCATATCTTCCTCAGTCCTGCTGCGGCGAGGACATTCTCCAGTCTTTCAAAAATCCCCAATTGAATGAATGATGACTGGTGGCAGAATCTGCTCGGCCTATAAAGTTTAGTCGCCAATTCCGAGTACCGGCATCCATGCTCGTCATCTTTTGGCACGAACCTTCCTGGTGTGTGATCTAGGGGTTCTGCCGCTGCGGTTGGAGATGTGGTTGGAACCGCCACTTCTCCTGTCCTTGTTCTCTTTTCAGCGGTTGATGGCCCAGCCGCCTCAGGATTCGGGTGTTTCTGCCCGACCATTTTTGCTTCAGCTGCGGCCTCGGTATCGATTCTTCTGCCATGCTTGTCAACTCGAATGACGGTTTGCTTTGTACGGGCCATATCTATTATCATTAAACAAGTTCATTGATCAATCAAATGTGCCGACATTAGGTGGGTAGAACTAAAAGTTGATACCAGCGTTTAAGAGAAAAGCTGAATGCACGATAAAATTCGGCCCGATACAAAAATTACCCGACACCACTGTATAGGGCGATACGAAGCTTTCAAAGATGAAGGCTCGTGCCTGATACGAGATCTGGGTATCGCCCGTCAAAAGAACATCGATACAGAACTGGTCGATACAGAGAAAACTGTGTGTTAGGCTCGTCACCCGACATGGGTGTGTCGGGCGATACGGTCACGAAAAACAAAGTGCCCAATAGGGCCTTCCTGATAGAAAAAACAATGTGTCGCCCAACAAAAAAACAAGTGAGGCGGCACAAGGGTGGGCAACACGGTTATCGCCCGATATGGCATATAGGGAAAGCACGTGCTAAAGGTGTGTCGTGTGACACATGTGTCAGGCGATACGAGGAAATTAACCAAAACTGTTAGCCTAATACGTTATGCAATAGGAAGGTCGTGTCGGACAAGCCATGACGATATGGCTGTCGGGCTATACCTTTCCTGTTTTCTTAAGCTTTCCACGCGACACGAGAGTAGAAGAGGGCTGTGCGACACGGGAGCAAACTAAGGAAATCACAGCACGATACGGGTAGGTGAAAAGAGTAAAGGCAGTAGACCGACACGGTAAAACCTCCATACTATATATATAGCAATCCCAACCAGGGGTAAAACAGGTAATTTCGGGACGCGTGTCGGCCGTTGAGATAAGTCATTACTTGCGAAACCTCTGTACTATATATATAGCAGTCCATCCGTCGAAACAAGGGTAATTACTTGCGTTGTCCGAATCGGGTGCTCGCCGCCCGAGCATGTCATCTGTCACGGCTTTTGCGATGCCCGATATACCTTTTGCCTGATATGAGCATGTTCTGCGTGCCGGTTGGGTTGCTGCCCGATACGAAGCCTTCAGAACAAAATCTAGATGTAAAACTTAAAAACAAAGTGGGGGGAAAAGCGGTCGATGAGTAAAACATCATTGGCCTAAGGTTAAGATCCCAGCCTCAGATAGTATTACCCATCCAGGTTCATAAAATGGAGCAGTGTCCCATAAAACAAAAGAGTCAACGCTCGTGGCGCATGCACTGACTCGGGCCTTATTACAGTCCAAAAGTTCATAATGTTTGTCTTGTAAGAAAGTAAATAACATCCTATTCTTGGAAAAAAAATAAAAGCTCAGGCTGCCTCCTGAGGAGCGTTGTAGTTTGCATCGTCAGCTCGACAGCTCCAGGTTCTTCTCTTTTAGCCTCCAGCATCATCCATGTCTTGCAACTTGATCTCTGTCTTTCTGATCACAGCCTTGCCTTTTTGGCAGTTTCGGTGTTGGAAGGTATTTTGCCAGAGGGATTCTTTATTAATTCGGCCATCTGAGCTAATTGCTGATCAATTTGGCATTGATGCGTCTGCATATCCGCCATCTGGACCTGCAGTGAGTTCAGAACCCCCGAATTTGAAAGTGCACTCTGCGCTAGCTGGTTATTAATTGTATCCTGTCTTTTTACACAATCAAACAATTGTCGAACCACATCCGATTGGTTTGAAACCTTGTCCTGTCCCTGCTCTTTGGCTTGACCTTGGTATTTAATTTGTCCTTCGGAATTTCCTTTGTTTGACTGGAAGGAGGTGTTTTTGGCAAACTGATTCTGTCCTCCCCTTTTCTCGAAAGCTTGAGGTGGTTTGGAGGAGTTATGCAGCTGATGCGAGTTTTCAACTGCATCTTTGTTGCCATAACTGAAACAAGGATGGTCCGGCCTTTTGAAATTTACAAAAGAGACATTCTCAGTCTCCTCAGCCTCAGATTCAGTATCTCTCGATGCGTTAGGTCGGGTGTAGATGCAGTTATCTACCCTGTGTCCACCCTCTCCATAGGTGACACACTTCATGACCTTCTTGATCTGCTTCTTTCCCTTTCCACTGGATTCTTTTAGCTGCTTTACATCAGTTGCTATCCTCTGGATTTGAGAGGTGATAGTCTCCAGAGCCTTGGATTCAAGAGAAGGTCCTTCACTAGCCTTCTTAGCTTGCCCCCTGTCGGATCTATCATAGTCAGTGCCGACTTGCAGCTCGGCCATGTTCTTGATGATCTTCTCGGACCTGCTCGGCTTCTTCCCCAGAAAGTCACTTCCTGCTGCTGCATTCAGTGAAACCCTTTCCTCAGGGGTTAGACCGTTATAAAAGGTAGTTATCAAGAAACCTTTCTTGTAGTTGTGATGAGGGCAGTCCCTCTGATATTCCTGATATCGCTCCCATGCATCATGGAGATTCTCGCTTGGCTTTTGCATGAAGGATGTAATCCTTTGTCTGTTTCGGACGGTTTTCCCAATAGGATAGAACTTGTTCATGAAAGCATCTGCCAGTGCACCCCATCCGTTCAGAGCTTGGTGGGGCAGCCCCAGATACCATGATAGATCCTTATCTTCCAAAGAAAAGATGAAACCCTTGTAATAGATTACCTCCTGGGGAACTCCCCGCATCTTGATGGTGTCGCAGATGTTTTTGAAAGCATCCAAGTGGTGATAGGGATTGTCATTCTTAGAACTCCCTCTAAAGCTTTTGTTTTGAATCATGGAGATGACTGATGGCTTGAGCTCGAAATTAGTGGCGTTGAATCGCGGGATGATGACAGGGCATCTGGAATTGTTAGCCTTTGTGGAAGCTAACTCCCTTAGAGTCTTTTCTTCTTCATCTGAATTATCACTGTCGCTGCCTCCCTGGCGCTGTTCTTGATTATTGTGATTGCTTCTGTGCCTCTGGTGATGACGACGTCTATCACGGCGATGGTCTTCCTCGAACTACTCCATTTCTGGATCTTCAGGTTGATCATTGCCGTCATAGCGGTCGTTGTCTTCAGGTGGAGGCGAATGAGGTCTAGCCCTCCCTTGGCGTTCACCTTCAGAAAGAGGTTGTTCAATGTGGGTGGCATGTTTGATGGTGTCGGTGCTCAGTTGAGCAGAATGCCTTTCTTCTGAGTACTACGAATTATTCATTTCAGGTAAGAATAATAATAAGAAAGGAAAAAGAGAGTGTTGTCAAGCTCATTTCTAAGCTTGAGGCACTGGAGTGTAGTTAGTGGATTCGGGTTCGTCAACAGTACCATTTTGCCTTGTCCCCGGCAACGGCGCTAAAAAGTTGACCGGCCTAAATCACGCGTCTGAAAAGTGGAGCGGATTTGAAGTAGTCAGACTTTTTAATTTTATAACCTGAAACCTTCTAGCCCCCGCAACTTTGTTTACGGGGTCGAAGTAGATATACGGGGTCGAACACAGGGACAAGGGTCGTAGTGTTGAGAACGCGGAATCGACACGTTACACTCCGGTAAGGGCAAGGGGATGATAAAAGTTCCCCAAGGGAACTTCAGGCTAAGATCGATAAAACATAAGAAATCTATCTCCAACTGGAGCTACGAGGAAAAATTTGGGTTTTAAGCATTTATCAGTTTTTAGGGTTTTTTGTGCAACGGAAACAAAGAGATAATACTATTGCTATAGCAAGGAACAAAGGAGAAAGCTTCGGTAAAACAAGCGACATCATAAACATCTTGTACCCCTCCTCTCGAAGCGGGTTCCTCTGACCAAGAATCAACACCCCTCTCGAGGTTGCTGGACTTAAGTTAGAGTGGAAAGGTTACTAAAGCAACTACGATCCTGGGCACTCTCATACTCCAGTATCTGACCAAACACTAGAGCCGCAACACCTCTCTCGAGGCTGTTGCAACGGGAAAACACGATTCAGTAGCTAATCGAAACGCGATCCAAGCGTACAAGCTAGAGTTCAGATGTTAAGCATAGCAATCATCCAACAAAGGTACCAAACATAAAGCAGCAGATAATTAAACTCTTCTAATTCCATTAACATTTAAGGGTCTGATTACATTGCATAAGTAAAGGAAGTAAATGACTAAAATAAGTAAAGATAAATTCCGTATTCTTGATATAGAAGGGCGACAGGAAGCAACAGATCCTCCAGTCCGATACCGGGCAGGGGCCTTGCCCGATACGCCCGTGTCGGGCGGAATACCCTCTCGGGCGACACACTGTGCCGCCGGACGTATCATGCGGGGCGCCCTTGCCCGATACAATCGTGTCGGGCGGCAACCTCTCGAGCGACACGCCGTGACTAGCGATGTGTATCGGGGTTCAGTATCGTGACGGGTTAGGGTGTTGCTTCCAGTATCATGCACTCTTGTTGGCCGATATCGGCCTGCAGCGGTGCCCGAGACGACCCTAAGTGAACCATTCCCTCTCTCTCGGGATGGAGGAGTGCTCACCTAGAATCGTCGGTCACACCTCTGATGCACGATACACTAGCTCCAGATGCTTTCCTCAGTTAGCTCTTGGGGGTTCCGACCCGTCCCATCGGAGTTCTGTAGCTGCTATTTATAGGCAGCGGTTGGGGGAAGTTATGGAGCTCCGGACGCCACGTGTTCTTCCTTCAACTCCATTATTGTGGCTTCAGGGACGCCCGATATGTGTATCGCCCTTAACAAGGATGTCGAGCTGTTAGTCATCGTGACGAGTGGTGCCTGCCGGTGGGTAGCCTGTATCGCGCGACACGCTTCAGCTGTTGTGGCGAGCCCGGCTCCCTATCGGGTAAATGGTGTGTCGCCCTTTCGTTCCTTCTTGCGCAACATCCTTGTGTCGCGCGGTATGGTATCGCGCACCTGTGTCGGGCAGCGAGCGTATCAGGTGGCCAGTTGGTAAGAAGGCCGATGTAGGTGGAACACGCTCGTGGGCCGGGACGGGCCTTTTTGCTGCTAAATGAGTTCAAAAACGAGGAAAACTCTACAAAATATGATAAATTGAGTTAATCGCGTAGTGTGGCCTGTTTATTCAAAAACATGACAAAAGAGAGAGGAAAATAGTTTAAAAGGACAGTTTTGATAACGAAATAAAGACCAAAAAATCACAAAATTTGGTGTTATCACATGTGTATGTAATAAACTTGAATATGTGGATTTTTCGGGCCTAGGTTTACCTTTGTTCGCATGTATGAATATTTGGGTCAAAAATATTATCCCAACCCGCCCTTGTAAATTATATGGATCAGGTTTGGGTCTGATTATGTGGACTAGGACATGATTAGGATCGGGTTGATCCAGTCCAATGCTCATCCCCACTAGTAGTGAGAAAAGTGGGATAGAAAGCAACCAACAATAGTGCTGAAAATGAGTAGATCAGAGAGTGGCTTCTCCTCTGTCTATCATCCTAAACACATTCATGTCGTATCATATTAGTAGATGTCTATAATTACCCACGGAAAAGATGGATTGAGGGTAACCGAAGTCTTTACTTATATTGTATACGATAGAAGCAGAGGGTTACCAGTTTATTACAACCCATTTACATCCCTGAGCTTTCCTGGAGGCAAGAACAATGGTATTTGAGATGGAAGTCCCCACACAACCTCATTCAACATGTATTGAAAATACAAAGCTCCATGGTCAACCGTCGTTCGACCTAAGTAATCCTTTCCAGCCGTTGGACGTTCACGGTTTTTTGGGCTTACAATTATAGCTGAGGCTTTGGCCTCATGCAGCTCAGACCTATCTCTGCCATTGCTCTGATCTTCAGTTGGCAGGTATGAATCCACCTAGGTTAGATGCTCCATCAATATTTCGCTCTAATGTGTTAGCTACCATGGAAGATATACAACTTCTTCGAACCTTGAGTCTGTCATTCACAATTTTGATCATATTCAGCTCTACCGAGATCAGCCTGTTCACATTTGGACTGTCCAGTCATGCGCAATTGCATATCTATACTACTATAAAAAGAGCGAGTTTGATGTTGCGCTTTCCTTGATTCACTCTCTTCTCTCCTTTTTTTAAAGAATTTTACTCATACAAATATTTATTCCCACACTCACCTATTAACTTTTATTATCTTTAATTTTGTATTTCTCTCTCCATCCCACAGAAATGGTTTCCTTGATTCTCTCCTTTCAAACAACCAACACAAATATCTTTTACCGTAGGGACCTTTTCATCTTCCCACACATTTTCAACAAATTGTATATGTCACGTGCATGTTCACGTGTGCGTTCACTAGTAAACCTTAAAAGTCCAACTCAGGCCTCTGGTCATTATGTGATGTATGAGTTAGAAAACGAGCTGCTCTTATTCTAGAAACGGAGTGTTGCAAGGTGTTAATCCTAACATCAAACGTACCCAATCAGCTATAAGATGATGTTAAAGATATTGAAAAGAGTCTTACAATCAGCTATAAGATGATGTTAAAGATATTGAAAAGAGCCTTACAATCAGCTATAAGATGAAGTTAAAAATATGAAAATGTATCTTACATCAAAAGCCACCAGGAAGGGTTAGAGTGAACCGTGACGGAGTTTTTTCTTTCACAGTACAGCCTCACGAGCTACTAAAGGAGGTGCCTTATCTATACTACTATAAAAAGAGCGAGTTTGATGCTGCATTCTCCTTGATTCACTCTTTTCTCTCATTTTTTCAAGGAATTTTATTCCTACAAATATTTTTTCTCACATTCTCCTATTAACTTTTATTATCTTTAATTCTATATTTCTCTCTCCATCCTACGGAAATAGTTTTTTGATTATCTCATTTCAAACAATCAACACAAATATCTTTTACCGTAGAGACTCTTTCACGGACGAGTCCTCTCCCCACACATTTCCAACAAATTTTATATGTCACGTGCATGTGCACGTGTGCGTTCACTAGTGGGGATGAATACGGCAGATGGGTGATTTCGCGCGCGAAACTGGTCACGCGTTGATCAAGCGCAAGGAAGAATGGTTTTTGGAAAGTTAAAAAGTTTTGCCTTTTTGGATGGGTGGTTTCGGAGAGTTGAAAAGTTTTTTCTTTTACTGGGTGATTTTGTTGGGAGAGAAGTTTATTTGGGGTGTATGACGTGATGGACTTTAATTGGATGTGTTGGTAGATGTTAAGTACAAATTTGTTTTGCTTATAACTTTTGAACCATGATGAATCTTTTGATGAAATAAAAATTATTAGATTCGTTATCAAAAATACATTCCAACGAAACTAATATTAATATATTTTTAACAAAAAATACAAAAATGATATGAATAAGTGATGTGATGAGAGAGAATTTTATTTTGTTTATAATTTCTAAATCGTGATGAATTTTTGAACAAAATAAATATCATTAAATTTGTGACAAAAAATACATTCAAACAAGAGTAATGTTGATATACGTTTGGGGAAAGAGGTAAAAAAAGGAGGGAAGTGATGATACAAGATTAGAGAAGTGAGGAGTCCAAAAATGAAGTGCTTGAAATTAGTGAGTATGCGCCTAAAAATAGATAAAGGTGCCTAAAGATGACTATATAACACCCAAAAAATGATAATTAGTACAAAAAAGGTCATATGTCCACAAATGGTTGAAAATGTCTAAAAATGACTAAATAACGCCCAAAAATAGCTAAATAATGCCAAAAAATGGATAAATACCGCCCAACAATTGCTAAAATTCTTAGGTGTCAAACATGCATATTTGGACGTCGTTACGTTATTTTTTATTGTCAATATCTTATTTGGGCACCATCTTTATATTTCTGGGTGTCAATGACCCATCTAGGGCGTCAACTAACCATCTTTGTGTCAATTAACCATTTCTGGGTGTGAAGTACCCACTCCAAATCTGTTGTCCCATATTTGATGTCTTAGTTGTGTCCCATGAAATCCTCACCATTCATTCACCCAAAAACCCACCCCTAAAAAAATTAATGTGGAGTGTATACAGTAGAGATTAGCAGGGACACGTCCGGGACAGCATGTCCGGGACAGCATGTCCGGGACAGCAGATTTGAACCCGTGAAGTACCCTTATACCCTACTTAATGTGTACAACCATATTTGAGCGTCATTAAGTTGTTCTTGGGTGTCAAACAAACATAGATGTATGTCGTTACGTTGTTTTTTGTTGTCAATACCTTATTTAGACGCCATTTTTATATTTCTGGGTGTCAATGAACCATTTTGGGCGTCAATTAACCATCTTTGGGTGTCAATTAGCCATTTATGGGCATCATTAAGTTGTTATTGGGTGTGAAGTACCCTTATTCCCTATTTAATTTACAACCATATTTGGGTGCCATTAATTTATTCTTGGGTGTCAAACAAACCTATTTGGGCGCCCTTACGTTGTTTTTAGTTGCCGATACCTTATTTGGGCACCATTTTTATACTTTTGAGTGTCAATGAACCATTTCTGGGTGTGAATTAACAATTTTTGGGTGTCAATTAGCCATTTATGGGCGTCATTAAGTTGTTATTGGGTGTGACACCCTATTTAATGTCTACATCTATATTTGGACGCCATGAAGTTGTTTTTGAGTGTCAAATGTGTGAATTAGCACGTACAATATTTACTTGGACGCCATTGTTATACTGTTGGGCATCAATGAATCATTTTTTAGGCGTCGATTAACCATATTTAGGTGTCAATTAGCCATTTCCGGGTGCCATCGGTGTGAAGACCCTTACAGCCTATTTAATATGTACAACCATATTTGGGCGCCATTAAGTTGTTCATGGGTGTCAAACAAACCTATTGGGCGTCATTGCGTTGTTAACCATATTTATGTGTCAATTAGCCATTTCTAGGTGCCATCAAGTTGTTGTCGGGTGTGAAGTATCCTTACACCCTTTTTAATAAGTATAATCATATTTGGGCGTCACTAAGTTGTTCTTGGGTGTCAAACAAACCTATTTGGGCATCCTTATGTTGTTTTGTTGTTGTCAATTACCTTATATCTGATTTAGCATGTATAATATCTACTCGGGTGTCATTTTTATACTTTTGGTGTCAATGAACCATTTCTAAGTGTCAATGAGCCATCTTTGGATGTCAATTAAACTTTATATATCATTATTATATATTTTTCTAAAAAATATGTCAACATTAGTTTTGTTGGATTACAATTTTTCGTAGTGAATCCAATAATTTTTGTTTCATTAAAAAAATTCATTATACGAAATAATTTTATTTGCCTATTGTATAATTTAAAAAAAAATCACTTAGCCGGAGGCGGTTTTGAAGAGTGGCTTTGACGGCGCGTCAATGCACGTGCCCAAAATTTAACCACACTGTATTATATTATCGAGACAGATGGTGTGGAGATAATGAAGCCACACTGTATACAAATTATTTAAGGTTTGCAATTTCTAGTGGTTTCTGCTAACGCCTGTTACAGGCGTTTGTTAGCCATTGGTTATTCTGAAAGGTCAAAGTTGCATAAGATGTTAATCATGAAGTAAGACATACAACTTGCTCCATGAAAGTGCCATAAACAAGCTGGTGAAAGATTTGATCATCGAAAAGCTAGAGACAATCTTATTTACTTTGACTCTGTGACTCTCCTTGCAAACATAGCATTGTAACACTACGTCTGTACCCAACATTGAGGACATGAAAACAAACAAGAGGTAAAGAGTCAAGAACATGGAACTCCGTATCATAGCTCTCAGTTATATGAGCAAATTGGTCAGCCCACTCCATTACTCTCCTCTATACGTCTACACATGATGAGCATTGAGGCTCCAAACTCTGTCCTTAATATTTCTAATGCAGTAAACAATATGTACGTACATAGTCATTCTCAATTACAAAAAATGTGCAGCAGTCCTCAGAATCGATTTCAACAACAATCACACTGGCTTACACATTTGTTTCAAACTGGATGAAAAAGATTCGTTTAATCATTTGACCGAAATGAATAATCTGCAACACGCTACATGTTAGAACTTCAAATTCTTGTGTGGGAGTTTGACTGAAACATGTTGCAACCAGTGAGCCTCCGTAACCGACCTCCAGTGGCAGTGGCTGTATCACGCGCAGTTCAACCCACCAGGGTAAGCTACAGAACATCTTAATCCTAAGAAATTGAAACTTTAAGCAGCGTTAAGCGGTCTTCTTGTTCATGTTCGTCGCCAACTGCCGCATCTGGAACCTCCAGAAGAAGAAGACGGCGAACCCGAGGCCAAGCATGATCATGGCCGTCATTTTCTCCCCGGACGTCTCCCTCTCTGACTCCACCTCCTCGATCCTCCACTCAGCCTCCTCCCCCTCCAGCCCACTCCCGGTCATCAGCACGTACACGCTTCTCCCTTCCCTGACGGCCACGCCTCGGGCCTTCTGCCCCTCGCCGAGCTCCATCTTGTCGTACACCCCAGCCTCTGCCCACCCGTCCTCGCTCTTCACTATCCACGCAACACCGTCCCCGACCGCCGCCGCAGACCCGTCGGACCTCATGGCGACGCCTGAGAGACCTGGGATGCCCTTGTTTAACAGCACAAGACGGGCACCCGCGCCGTTGTCAGGATCCAGCTTGAACAGCCTCCCGCTGCCCCGCTGCGCCACAAGGAGGTAGCCGTTGGAGTTGTACACTATCCCATCGAGCCCCGAAGGCGAAGATGGGTCCGCGCCAAGGAAGGCCTTGGACTGAGAGAAGATCTCGGCTTTCCCGTTAGAGTCGACCCGCCACACGAGGCCGGAGTCGCCGGAGGCTGTGACGTAGGCGGCGCCCGTGGTGGGATCGACCGCCACGCCGGATGGGTGGAGCGGGGAGTCCGACGGAAGGGTGGTGAGGAAGATCCGGGCGTGCGGGCGCGGGGATTTGAGATCGTATGCGGCGATTTGGACAGGAGCTGAAGGGGAGGCGACGGCCGCAAGCAGGCGGCGGCGCGGGAGGTCGAGGCCGATTGCAGGGAAGGAAGCGTCGATGGGGAGGTCGGCCTCTTCGTCGAAGATGACGGTCTCGAGGACGCCCGCGTCGGAGACGGAGGCGACGGCCGGGCGAGCGAGGGAGCCGATTAGGAAGTGCTGGGAAGATGGGTCCCAGGCGAGGGAGGACGGGGAGAGATCCCGAGGGCGGAAGGTGATCACGTGGGGGCTGCGAGCGAGGGCTAGATCGGCGGTAAAGAGTAATAGAAGGATGAGGAAGACCAGGGATTTCGAAGTCGTTGACGACATCGCCGGCGGAGTCGCCAGTGGCTGGCTTGCTGAATTTCTCTCTGACGGGAGAAATTAGGGATGTCGATGGAGAGAGAGGGCGTGGAATCTTGGGTGGAGTTGAAAGTGAGGCTCAAGCAGGATCAGAAATTTTATGCAAATTCGCCTTCCCAAAACAAAAAGAAAGATGACTAAAATTTGGGCGAGTCTCCGTTTTATTTTCCTTGTTTCCGCTCCAATCAGCAATCGACGCGTACATTTCCAAATTAGTCCGCAGAAATACTGGAAAAATGCTTTGAGAGACGCGACGGACATTATTAGATGGTTGGAGACGTTATATAACACACAAATAAATTTATTTTGTTTATAACTTTTGAATCGTGATCAAATTTTTGATGAAATAAAAATTATTGGAATCCTTATATAAAACACAATTCAACAAAAATATTGTTGATATATTTAAAAAAAATTATAAAAATAAATTTGTATTGTTTTAATGAAATAAAAACTATTAAGTTTGACCTGGTAAAGGGGTGTCTTAGTCGTTGACACGTAGTCGACATTGGTTGGCTGGCTTGATTTCTCTCTGACGGGAGGAAATTTGGGATGCTATGGAGAGAGAGGGCCTCGAATCTTAGGTGGAGTTGAAAGTGAGGCTCAATCAGGAATTTTATGCAAATTTGCCTTCCCAAAATAAAAAGAAAAGAGCTACGCTACACATCCTCGCCCACCCACCCGGTCATCCACCCGATGGTTGGTATGTGTGGTCAATGTTGATGTGGCAGAAAAAGTAAATACACCATGAAAGAGAAAAAAAATAGAGAGAGAAAAATATTTTGTTCATAACTCTTAAATCGTAAGGAATTTTAGGTCGAAATAAACATAATTAGGTTCGTCATAAAAAAAATTCTATCAAAGACCAATGTTGACATACTTTGAAAAAAATAATATTCGAAGTATATTACGAGAGGAGAGAAGTATACAAAAGTACAGTACATTTTCGAGTATTGTATTCAGATTAACCATTTCAGGTATAATATTTATTGCCTCTTTATTTCTTCATATTCCATATTATGAGCTGAGTTCCTTTTCCAAAATTTATTAATATGGCTAGGCCTTGATTCAAACTTTTCGTAGCAATGGCCGGCCGTGACTCCATTGGATGCGTTTTCTGCGGCATGGGCATCGGGTAGGTGCCCTTTACGTTTTGACAGGCCCATGTTTAAATCCATATTTTAACTGTGATGTGGGCCGGGTTTAAGTCCAAGTACATCTACAAACTTGACTCATACTCACCGAGATAAGAGAGTGGGTTCAAGTCAGATTCGAACTAATATAGTAAAGTAAGATATTTCGAAGAAGTACATGTACAATATATGTATGTATCATAGTAAGTTAAGATATTTCGAGCAAGTACATGTACTATATATTTCTGACCTCTAGATAAGATGACAACTTCCTTAGCATCACTAATCCTCTCCTGGTCGTGACATCCAATTAGATAAAATATTCTTTGGGGTGTGTTGGGAAGCTCCCCTTGCAAGGTATACTTGTGCCTTAGTGCCAAAAGGGGGAAAGGAGGTAAAATCTTTAAGATTGGAAATAGTTGAATGAGAGTCAACATGACACCTATCAACCAGATGTCCCAATTTTCCACACTGATAGCATTCCTTTAAAGGGTTGCATTCGACTTGTCGGTGCCTAGTCCACAGATAACATAAGCAAGAGTTATTTGGAACCTCATAGAAAGATTTCCTCTTGCCAATTGAGTTTTAGGATTCTTGGTGGCGTCTTCATGGTGTGAGCAAACCAACACAAAGAGTGGCTTTGCCAACCTCCTCTATTTTCAAAACCAAGAGTGGTTCTTATCTAGATGTATTTGAGCATCATCCTTAGGATTGAGGCATAATTGTGCCAAAGGTTCACCTTGACCTAACAGTTGAGCAACACTATGTAAGGATTCCTCCAATTTTGTCTGTATCAAGGACGTTGATCTTCTTCTCTCTACGACAATCTTCCAAGCGATGAGAGATAAGACACATCCACATTGCGAGCTAAAATGGATGAGGGGATAAAGGGACACCTTGTAGAATCTTAAAAAAATCGATGGAAGACAACACCACTCGGGTGACATCCAACTCTAGCGGGGCAGATGAAACCCTTCACCACATGAGACTTCCATATTAAAACTCACTCATGCTCCATTAGTTGTATCTTGGCTTCATTCTTCACTCAAATTTGTCCATTAATAAAATGGAATCCCAAATCAAGGACTTTCCTAGGATCATGTTCTCGAGTGGGTAGTCATAGAGGGAGGCTAGATGGTTTAAATTTTCACCTATGTAAGTTGGTGATGTAGTATGTTTAGGAAACCTATAAGTAAATTCATATCAAGTCTTAGGCTTACATAATGTACACAATTATGCTTATTGATGAGTGTCTTTATTTTCGGATGACATGTGGGACGAGATTTCTCTAGTTCAAGGAGTAGAGTAGACTCGAAGTAAGCAGTTCGAGAGTAGTTGAGCAGAGAGTCCTTAGACGGGTGAGGTGTCGTCGACCATATCACAAGATCAGTTATCCAAATTAGACGTTTTGTTTTCTAAGTTCTGTTCAAACTTCATGTATTAGGACTTCAGTTCCATGTTGAAAACATATTTTACGTACTAGGTTTTACTCTCAAGAAGTCATGTTTAAGTCTAATTTTCAATTAATGCATAATGTTTTATTTATATTGTTGGATTTGATTATTGGTGTTGTGTCTCTTTCACAAGTTGAAGGACTCACGTTATGGATAATATGGAATTTGCTTTCCACTTGCATATATTAACTTTTGGGGGTTTACATAATATTTAGTTTGAAATCTAACGTTTGTGTTTTTTACCTGTTCGGTTTTGCTATCTTCTGGACCGTCCTCCGCCTACCTACCTATTGTCGATTCCTGGCGCACTCGCTCGCAACTCAAGCATCGTCCAAAGGTACCCATCCGTCCGTCCTTTGGTTAGTACAAAAGCAACCGGAACTCTATTGTTCGGCCACTGTTTTGATCTATTTATACGAACACTGCATATCGACGTGCGACGCTGCCAACGGATGTGTGGTAAGTAACCACGAGTCTAGCTACTACATGTTCTCATCCAGGACCGTCATCAACCTCTGCGCGCGTGAGCTCTTGAGCGTTGATAAGAAGGGAGAATCTAGCTAGCTAGATGGGATGGTCCTGCAATCTGTTCGGGAGGGTTATTTCCATTACATCCCCAGAGACGCTCGACGGTGAAACTGGTACGCGTCAACTGATCCTCCAGCTTCCTGTCATGCTGTTTTCTTCTTTTGCTGTATGATAGTTTCGTCCATTGTTCAGTAACTAACCACCTTTGATTGTGCACGCTTATGATCCGTCTTCGTTCGCGGAACAACAAAAAGGGAGGAACAGCAGTAAGAAGAAACGGAGAAAGGGACGCCGCCGCGGCGGGCCCATGGACGACGAGGAAGAGGAGGTTAGCAGCAACGTCGTGGACTATCGCTGTGCGCCCCACCCCGCGCTGCCGCCAGCCGTCTACCACAGCCAGTCCATGGCGCGGTCTGTGTTTTACAGCAACGATAGCCCCGTAGTCATCATGCAGGCTCCCACCACAGGCTTCAGCCCCGCTCCGCCGACCACTTCCTATGCGTACGCGGGAGCCCCGTCGGTTGTTCCGGTTGTCATGGAACAACAAGCGCCGGCTCCGTCCAAATCCCGAGTCCGTTTCGCGCTGCCGGGAGGAGGAGGCCAGAACAACGACGAGCCCGTCGTTGCCATGCCAGTTGGCGCGTCAACGGGGGTGGCCGAGATGTATTACCAGCCCCCGCAGCACGACCAGTACCACCAGGTGGTGCAACAGCATTCCAACGGCAACCAGCAGCAGATTGTACGGCACGAGGAAACTACAGGACACGTCCCAGCGGTGTTCGGCGCGTACCAGCCGGGGCCGCCGCCATTGAGTTTCATGCACCCTGCGGCGGCGACTCCTGAGTACGGACATTACAACTACAGCTACCCAACCCCGAGGAGGGAGGCCGTATACCGGATCGGCACAGACACCAACAGGTTCAGCATGTTCAGCGATGAGAACCCTAACGCGTGCGCGATCTCGTGAATGAATGAGCTCAGAATGACGAGTGCATGGGGAATTAGCTAAGTGATGGCTTTTTCTTTTTGGTGTTACTTTTTTTTTTTCTTTCTGGAATTGAAAGATATGTGAAGCTTTGACTGTGAAGAACTTAGAGAATAGTTAGCATTTTTTGCTTTTACAATGGTTGCTGTCATTTTGATCATTCTGTTTCTCTTACTTTTCTTCATCTAATTATTCCGCTAGTTATGCTTTGTGCTTTTTCCACCGTCAGTGTTTTCTTTTCTTCAGTTCATTCTTGTAGCTCGAACCAACTAGTTATTTGCCTTTTCTCTTCTTGCCAAGAGAATCGGATGCTCGATGCAAGAAGACTTTTTGAATTCCTGCATTGGAAACCAAGATGTGATGGAGTCCCGTACTCCGGTGGTGTGGCCGGACACGAAGGAATAAAGCTTCCATTTCTAAAAGTTTCAAGGTTTGCCTTTACGCCATCTCCTGTCTGGTCCTGTCCCGCTTGAAAAGGATGAGTTTTGATGCCAAAGGAGGAATATGTCTGAACAACAGATATGATTTATGGCCAAGAAATAAGTGCGGCTACGGGAGTTGGAATGCCACTTTCCGATTGTTCGCATGACTATGAAATAGTCTGTGCAGCTTAGGCCTAGTTTGGCCGCCTACTTTTCGAATCCCGGCAGTCTCCAGTACAGGGCATAGCTACGTATGGCTTCGGGAATTCAGTATTAACTAGACAGAAACCCGTGCTATGCACGGGCTGGAGAATGTCGAGAATCATAGATAAATTACTGGTTTAAATAAAAGTAAAACAGAAAACCTACACGTATGCTTTTAGTTCAGAATAAAATAGTAACAAAAAGTATGCAACATGAACTATTGGTTTAAAGAAAACCAAAAGATAAAAAATTGGACGTCAACTTCTAATTTGAAACAAAATAGCATGCACATTAACATTAGTGGTGCATTTAACGAAGTAGAGGAGACACTTGATGTCTAGCAAGAAAATAAGATTTTTATTACACAATAAGTAAGTTGTACTATATGTCTAGGTAGTTTGAACTATTAAGTTTGGTATCACGTAAATATATATGCTTGTACCCAAATTGGAACAACGTGAGTTCTTAGCATTTTTTCATACAACAATATAGAAAGGATCGACAGATCATTCCTCGTGAAGGATCTTCACATTGCTTTCATGTAGAGCTTTTTCTTCATGGATTTCTTTTTCCCAGGAGCCTTGATCCTTTCTATCAACTATCATGATCTTTTTACATCTTTGGTGTATATACTTCCTGCAAGTCAATTAAATAGAAATGATTGCAAAAATCAATCAATTTTAGTGGAATTCAAATCCTCAATTCATATACACCATACAACCACTTCATTGCCATTCTTACTCTGCACTCCGTATAACTATTTAATTGAAATACTCAAACTACTTACCATACCACCAGTGACAAAAATTACATCCCAGATACACAATTCAGGAACATAAGGGAATAAACGTCAAAGATATTAAGATTCTAACTTGATGATAAACATGTGGATGTATGTTAAAACCATTAAATGCATATGGAAATCATAATAACGCATGTTGAGCAGTTTCAATAGACATCTATGATCTTTCTTTTTTCTTACGAAATGGTTTGTTGTAGAACTATGAAACATTCATATATAAAATATAAATTCTTTATTATCATTTGTCATGTTTTTTTTAGACGTAATGCATACAAGTTGATGTAAATTAATCATTAAGTTTGATTAGCATAGAAAATGGAGTTGAAACTCAATTTCTCGAAACTCAATTTCAATTCTGGAAAAATGAGTTCTTGGAAAATTACAGTTACATCAAACCCGTCAGACCCTTAATAAACTTTCACATAAAATCTCGTTCTCACAACATCTCATTCACCATTTGTAGAAATGGAGTTTGTAGAACCTTAATTATGATAAATATTTAAGACTTTACTTTAAGAGTAAACAAATCATGACTATTGATGCCTTTAGGATAAGTAAAATGCTTGTCGAATCTTAATTATTGAGGTGTCGCCATGAGATTAATTAGAAGTCATCAACCCTACAAAATTTATTAGATGTTCAAAATAAAGAAAACAAAATATCAAAGAGAATTATACATTATCTCATTATGATAAAAAAGAAACAATGTTAAATTTTTGAAAAGAAATACAAAAACAATATTGAATTTGATTCTTATTTTGGAATTGGCAAGAAGAAAAAACATTCTAATTAAAAATGGTGGCATAAAAAGGTCCGCATGTGTAGTGATGCAAATTAGAATGTACATTAGTGGACTTTATCATATATATGTTCCTTGTCAGTCTGTATAAAGAATACTAATTTATTTTTCCAAAAACAACCATGTCATGGCAGCAAAAAAAGGAAATCTAAAGATGACTACACTACCATTTCCAGTAAATCAAGTTATAACATAAAAAAATAAATGAAAGAATGGGTGGTTTAGGTCCTTGAGGTCAACATACATATTGATGATTCCACGGAAGCAAAAAGAACCAACATTATGATGGATGTCTAGCCATTTGATTTCCAAATGGTACAAACCACAAAATTTATTGTTGAAGCAAACCCAATATTGTCCTTAATCAATTTTTATTGAAGATGTATTAAACATCCGATGGACTCACACTTTTTCTATACAAAATGTTAAAATACTAATGCCAAAAAGGAGAAAATACTACACAATAAAAAATTATAGAAAGAAGATACAACCCTCCACTGCTACTCTTCCTCCGGAACTACTTCCCTAAGCCACTGGAATTGAAACAATATGGAAGAGATGTTTACGCACAGAATACAGTCGGCATAGTCTGTGTGTTTCGACCATGGTGAATAGGTATTGTGCTAGGAAGCATGGACACTTCTAGACCGTCCCGTGTCTGACACTTCCTAGGCAAGGCCCAAAACATTTTGGACACGGATGGGACATGTCCAATTCATTTTGTTTTTTATATACCCTGGACACAGCTGGACACTTCCCAGACACTTCCTAGACACATTACTATAGAAGATGCTGCTGCAATTGCTTATTTCACAGTGCAAATACTGAATATACATATATTGTTAGTCTTATTACTGAGGAAATGTAACTTAGAGTTGTGATGTGATCACAATTACAAACAAATCTATTGAAAAGAACCAATATGTATGTATATGTATATATTTTGTAATCTACTATATTTATAAAAAAGCAATCGTTTAATATCTACTTCATATTGTCTCTACTACACACACAAAGATACATCTATATGCATTTATACATACATAGAAACATTTATCTGGACAAATTTTGAAATAAATTCCACCCCAAACATCATACACCCACATATATGTGTATATTATAAAAAAAACCCTAATCCAATGACGTGTCCGTGTCCTACATTTTAGAAATTAGACGTGTCCTGTGTACGTGTCCTCGTCGGTGTCTGTGTCTAGAAACATGTCCGTGCTTCCTTGGTATTGTGACAATGGGATACTAAATTGTTTCCCGATCAATGAAATTGTGTTAGGAGTGGCATGTGTTATAAATGTTAAAAACTCATAGAAAGACGAGTCATATATAATACAAAACTGAACTGAACAAATGATATCACATTCTCCATTGCCAAAGGTAATAAAAAGTGAATCATACTCAGTCTTGGACAAACATCCTTTGGGTTTTGGGATCCTATTATGAACTCAACAATGCAAGTTGAGAAAGAATTGGATAGAAGAGAGAAGAAGAAATAATGAGGAGCAAGATGTTGATGGGTAACAACAAAGAGCATATCCACATACTCCTCCTGCCACTGTTGGTCGTTTTGGTCTGTCTCCTCAAGAAGGTGCTAATATTTGTAGCAGCATAAGAGATTAGAATAGAAGGGTCCAAATACAAGGCAAAACACTAAATTAGCAATATGATACACAAATTAGAAGAAAATAAACCAAATGACGATGCAAAACGGCAAAATAGGTAGTCCTGAGATACTAATTGATTGGTTAGGAAAAAAATTATACAGCTAAAGTTTAAAAATAAAAGTGAAGATCCTTGCAGTCGTGTGGAAGATGGCGTTGCTACCTCACTTGGCCGAAACTTCACAGCCAGATTTTCATTTCTCGCCAGTGAGAACCATTGCAGACGAACCTTTTGCCAGGAAAAACCAACGTAGATAATCCTAGCACATAACGAAGTGAAGTCAGTAATAAGAAGAAATGATCGTCCATTCTCGATAAAGTTAAAGTTGTAGAAATTGCGGAGAACCACAACGATTCTTATACAGAACAAAGGATTATTTTGCAATTTAGAAAAATGAATGCAAAAATTGTAGAAGAAACCTTGATCTTCTTTTTCTTATCTGTCCCCAGCAGACCTTTATTGTTGTTTCTCAGTTCCTCTTTCTTTCCCTTCCTCCATACCCGCAACCATCTCCCCTCTTTGGGATTTCTCGATCATCTATAAGTTCTAATTTAATTAAGGGAAAAGGATAGGTATTCTTCCATTTAGTCCCACCTTCTTCGGCGTGTACCAGGATGAGAACTTTCTACACAGTTGGGAGTACTAATCCACATCCCTTCCTCCTCTTACTGAGAAAGAAACTACATCTGAAAGCCCATTTCTAATATCTAGACCCTTCTTTGTTTTCTCCCTCTAATTCACCTTTGTCACTCCCATTCCTTTTCCCTGACCAACCCTATTTACCTCATCTATGTTTGTTTTAATCAAACATCATGTGTTCTCAATTAGATAAGAACCACACAACTCCATTCCACTCACAGACATGCCGTAAATATAGTTAATATCATTAAATATGGAGTACAAATTAAAATTTAGAAGGGAATTCAGATATAGCATTCCCTGGGATGAAGAAATGGGAAGCATTATAGACGAGCATTGGAGATGGGAAACAGGTACCAGAAAGGGAAAGGAAGAGATCCATCAAATTGCATCATCGTTAAATGAAAAAACTAGAGCAAGTAGGATGAGGGGTGTGAAAGCACTTATGGCTGTGAGCCACTAGTACAGAAACAACATTCAATGTCACTTTTCTGGGCGTCGGTTATTTAGGAAATCTGACGCCTATAACATTCAACGTCGGTGATGTAGTTAAATCGACGTCTATAGTCAAGACACGGGTACCACTTCATATTCAGCGTCGGCTTGGTAACAGGAAACCGACGCCTAATATCGCCCGCGAAATCCAATTTTTGAGTGAAAAAAAATTGGCCCCAAAGTGTCACATACAGCGTCAATTTTTTAACATCTAACCGACACCTATATAAGATGAAAATTTGTGCAAAAAGTTCCAACTTAGGTGTCGGTTATCCTTTGATAACTGACGCCGATAATGGTTCCCGCCAAATTATTTAGGGCAAAATTTGTCTAATTGGACGTCAGTTCTTTATGAACAACCGACGCCGAAGACTTTAGGTGTCGTTGGTGTTTTATAACCGACGCCGTATACCAACTTAATAGACCCACGAACAGCAACTGTTCCCCTTTCTTCTGTTTCATCGTCTTCTATTTCATCGCGCGCTGTTGCTCGCCGCTTGGTGCATGTTGCTTCTCGCTCGCCGCCGACGCTGCCTGCTGCTTCCTCGCCGTCGACGGTGCTGCTGCTGCTCTGCGTCGTCGCCGCCTTCCTCCTTGCGTCGCCTCCACGCCGCCTTCCTCCTTGCCACCGCCCGCCGACACCGCTGATGTTGCTATTCCTTCCTGTCGCCACCCACCGTCGATGCTGTTGTTGCTGCTGCTATTACTTTGCTCGCCTCCGCCCACTGTCACCGCCCACCGACGCCGCCACTACTGCTGCTATTGCTTTGCTACTGATAACCATTCCTCTCCCTGCTCATGCCCTACTGCGGCTGCTGGTCTGTCTGCCCTGCCGCCTGGAGCTCGCCGGCCACCGCTGCACCTGCCTGCCCTGCCGCCTGGAGCTCGTCGGTCACCGCCACCACTGCTGGGAGGTTTGTTGCTGTTGCTCGCCTACTTGTCCGCCGCCGCTACCGAAAGGTATGCTTCCTCCAGTACTACTCCGCCACAGTTGTCTAGTTATGCATACCTGTGAGTTATCAGGAACACCTAAATGAATGTCTAACACCTAAATGAATATCTAGTTGTGTATTTAATTTGGATGTATATGCTGAACCTAGATTTAGAGAGGACATGCTATAGTATTTTCCTAGTATGATGAAAGATTCTCAATCATGTGTATCACATGGGATTCTTATCTCAACACAATGGACTGCAATATATGCATCTAATGCCTTAAATGGAAGACTCGAATGTTATAAAATCCCATCAAAGTAGGTAGAAACAACTTATACATATTTAGATCTTAATAATTCCATGAAGTGCACATTATCTTACTCAGGAAAAGTATGTGTATAATGTAGGATTAGTTTCATATAATGGTTCTATTTTAGTAAGCACATAGACTTAATCAACATTGCTACTTGTATGATCCTAGTGATTAAAAGCACTCTTTCCTAGTCCCCTCAGTAACTAATGTTCCCTTGAGATGAGTGTTAATTGATCTAGCTTGCTTACTTTCCTTATAATGCCATCTTTTATGTTCTATGACCCACTAGTCACCTTTAGAGTATTAAAATGATGCAACTTGTACACTTGTTAAATTTGAATCTATAAATCCTATGAAATGATATCACCCCACAAAATCAGTAATCACTATTATGTCTTGTACACTCTAGAATCAAGATCTAATACTCTTATGCTATTTTAACACCTAGAAACCCGTCCAAGATTTACTCATTAGGAGTAAATCTTGGATAGTCCCCGGTTTGGGACTGTTCTTGAACCTCTAATCTCACTTAGCATGTAAGTGTATAATGTGTATTGGGTTTTCAAGAAAATTTAGGTAGCATTTCCCCGTTTGTTCTCTAAGTACATATGTACTTAGAGAACAGTAGGGAAATCCTGCCGAAATTTTCTCGAAAACCCAATACACATTATACACTTACTAGTGAGATTAGGTGTTCAAGAATGGGATAGGTGGTACACATTTATTATATATAAGAATGACAACACATGTATTTGTTGGCCTAAAGTTTTAACCATGCAAAAACTCTAATCTGTTAACCCTAGATCCTAATCTTGTTGTAATATATACTTGTTTTCTCTTTGATCATAGAATGGATAGATCATGGATGTCCATTCGCAATCGCTACACCCCAGAGTTTATCTCTGGTCTTGACCAGTTTATTAGATTTGCCGAGGAACATAGGAAACAACCTGGAGATAGGTTCTACTGTCCATGTAGGCATTGCGGTAACAACTTGAAAGTCAGCACTGGTGATGAAATCAAAAGTCATGTCATGTGCAACGCGATTATACAAGGCTATACAGAATGGCACTGGCATGGAGAGATTTCAAACCCGAAACCAGTGGATGTCGATAGCAGTGTTTGTGTGGAAGAAGAAATTGCCTACGATGATGTAGATGTGAATGAACCAGTTCCAGTAGACATTGTTGATACGATGCTGGATAGTTTTGGGGTAGAGCACACCGATCCACCTCCCATTTTTAGAAACATTGTGCATGATGCTGAGATATCATTATACACAGGTTGTACTAAGTTTATGAAGCTTAGCGCTGTGTTGAGATTGTATAAGCTAAAAGATAACAATAGATGGAGCGACAAAAGCTTCACGTCATTGTTGTCTTTGTTGAAAGAAATGCTTCCTGAAGGAAACGAGTTGCCAATCTCAACATACCAGGTAAATAAATTATTGTGCCCAATGGGAATGGATGCCAAGAAGATACACGCATGCCCGAATGATTGTGTATTATTTCAAAAGGACTATGTGGATTTGAAAGATTGTCCAAAATGTGGTGCGTCACGGTATAAATTGACGACTTCGGGGGAGTCCAAAACTGGTTCTCCTGCCAAGGTGATGTGGTATCTACCTATAATATCACGGTTTCAACACTTGTTTGCCAATACGATAGATGTGAAGAATTTGAGGTGGCATGCAGATGTTCAAAAAATAATGATGGGATCCTACGACATGCGTCTGATTCCCCACAGTGGAAGAAGATTGATCTATTGTACCCTGAATTTGGTGAAGAAGTCAGGAATATAAGACTTGGGCTTTGTACAGATGTGATGAATATGTACGGGACATTGAGCAGCCAACATAGCACTTGGCCAGTCATGCTTGTTATATACAATCTTCCTCCCTGGCTGTGTATGAAAAGTAAGTATGTAATGCTATCGTTGTTGATATCGGGCCCTAAACAACCTGGAAATGACATTGATGTTTATCTTGAACCACTGATTGATGACTTAAAGAAACTCTGGGGTGAAGGTGTGATGACCTATGATGCTTCAAGAAGAGAGACATTTCATTTGCATGCTATGTTGTTTTGCACTATTAATGACTTTCCAGCATATGGGAATTTGTCTGGATATAGTGTCAAAGGAGCTAAAGCGTGTCCTATATGTGAAGAGAACACTGATTCAACAAGACTAAAACATGGCGGTAAGACGGTATATCTCGGTCATCGAAGATTTCTTATAAAATTCCATCTGTATCGTAGGAAGCGCAAAGCATTCAATGGATTGAATGAGGAACGGAGTGCACCTAAACCTATACTAGGGGAGGTTGTTTATGAAAGAGTAAAAGACTTTGTCAATGAATTTGGTAAGAGATCACAATGTACTATGGCCACACGGAGTGACAAATCTTTATTCAAGAAGAAGTCAATATTTTGGGATCTTCCTTATTAGAGTTCTTTGACAGTCAGACAAATCTTTTTTTATATGTTTTATTTTTCTGAATGTGAACTTTACAATGTGAATGTGAACTTTACAATGTGAATTTTACAAAGTGAATTACTTTATAATGTGAACTTTACAATGTGAATTACTTTACAATGTGAATGTGAACTTTACAATGTGAGCTTTACAATTTGAATTACTTTACAATGTGAACTTTACAATGTGAATGTGAATTTTTAGATGGCTGAGCATTCTCCTGATGACCGTGCTGATGATTACCATGAGGGTGAGGACATCAATGCACCACCTCACAATGTAAGTTTTAAAAATATATCATATATTTATATCTATATGTCCATTTATAGTTATACCTTGTAAATGTGTTTATTTTGTCAAATTTTAGGTTGATGATGCACATGTACCATCTGAAGAACTTGAGGCACTTGATCAAAAGCACCAAAAAGTTGACAAGAGAAGGGGCATCACTATGATGAAGAAGTTAATAGCGCAAAAGGGCAATGGACCCAAACTTATTGTGGATTTTGATAATGCAGGAAATGCATCTGGTCTGAATCACAATTTGTTTGTTTCATATCTTGGGTATGTTACTCGTAGCCATTGCGGTTGTAAGATAGATTCTTGGAATAAAGTTTCTAAGGAGAAGAAAGACGTAATATGGAAGGATTTATGTGTGAGTTATTATTAATTTGCAATTCTATTTTGTAGATTACTAATTTTTTGGATACTAGTTAATAACAATTCTATTTTGTAGAGTATATTTGAATTGGATGAAAAGATGCATCGTAAATGCGTGATGCAATGCTGTGGGAGAGTCCTAAGGAACTATAGGACAAATCTCACCTGAGAATACATAAAAGAAGCTTATAAGAGGAAGAAGACAGCCACTGAACAGTGGAACTTCCTGGACAAAGAAGAATGGGACGTATTTGTTGCTTCAAGACAAACTGATGAATTCAAGGTATTAGGCGTCAGTCCCAATCTCATTAATATATGTTGTATTCACCTATTCAAGATTAACATTTACTGTTACTAACCAAATCATTAATGTGCATACTAACTAGGCCCTCAGTGAGGCACAAAAATCAAGGCGTGTACTGAATGTGCATGACCACACAATGGGTCCAAAGGGGTATGCAGGCATTTGCCAAAGACTACAGTCTGAGGCTATTGCTCAGTATGCTGCTACTCAGGAGTCCTCTACTATAGGTAGCACACCTATGCCTCACCATGATGTCTGGATAGTTGGGAGGCAAAATAAGAAGGGAGAAATAAGGAAGCCCGTAACTGTTGAGGCGGCTACAAAAATGGTAAAATACAACTCTTACAGCAATCGTTCAAATATTGATTATTTGTGGTGTTTACTTAATTAAAAAATTTTGTTTTGGCGATTAGCGGGAGCTGCACGAGCTGAGGAAACAAGGCAAGTTCATCCCTGAGGGCACAAGGGATGAATTGATAGTTTCTCTGGGTAACCCAGAGCATCCTGGACGTGTTAGGGCCGCAGGCGCTGGTGTGGGCATCAAATCGTTTTTTAGGCCATCCCAGCGCAAACATGTCCTAAAAGTGGGACTTTCACAAGAAGAGGTAACATATTCTTTCTTTATAATGTTACTGTAAAAAGAGAATTCAATAATTAGAAGCTAACATTTCTTTTATCCATGTATAGGTAGATAAGCTAGTTGATAGGAAACTCGAAGAAGCACTGAAAAAGTGGTAGGCATCTCAGACTGCCACTCAGCAGACAATACCTATTATAGCATCCCTCTCTAATCCTATTACAGAGGTTGGGAGTAATCCTGTAGACCCACCACCTAGCACATCCGCTGTAAGTATTTTTATAACATAGTAACTAGTTTTTTAATTCAAGATGATATGTTTTCAAGATGATATGTATATATGAAATTGTAGTCATTTCAAAAAAAGATGATATGTATATAGGTATATAACATTCTTTACACAAAAATTTGTAGGGGTTGAAGCCATGTCGTCTAAAAAGTAAAGAATATGTCATTGCAGATGCGTCAGCGTACCCATCCCTACCAGGGGAAATGTTTCACGGGTCTCCATTACCAGCTGGTTGGATTCGTGTGAGCCCGGTACATATATTCTTCAAGTGGATGGATCTTCCATTGCCATATGCCCACCCAGATTGTGAAATGCTTGGTAAGGCAGAAGGCGGAGTGATATTGTGGCCAAAAGCGGATGTCCTCTTTACTGAAACTGTATGGTAAATTTACATTACGTTAAATTGTTAGTGTGTGTATATGATGTCAGTTGATATGAAATTATATATATATATATATATATATATAGGTTAAAAAGAAGACACCCACAACATTTAGGCCTCCACCTCCACCTCCTACATTACCCAGTTGGGTTCCACAGGATCTACCTGTCCCGTTAGGTCCTAACTGTAGGGGTATGGCAATATAGTTAGGCGAACATGATATAAATTTCCCTATAATTGTTTCTATAGATTCAGATGTTACAGGTCAATCATACGAAAGCAAACTATTTATACAAGATATTTTGGAGTTATTTCGATATGATTGGCTAAATACATTTGTGATAGAGCTATGGATAAGGTGAGATCTTCTTTATACATCCATATACCTTGTGTAGGATCTGGTGATCTGTTTTCTTATTTATTAATGCATGCGTAATTAATAAATATTTTGCAGCTACTTAGACAAGATATGTGCAGATTTTGCATTCGAACATGTAGGATTTTTGATTCCATCTTTGATTAGTCTAGTAGCTAAAGACCCTCCGTTAGTTCAACAATACTGCTGTGAGGCTTTTACAAATTTTTCTCAAAATAAGAAGACGATGATATAGCTCCATTCAATGTAGAGTAAGTTTACTTTGCTTATTATAATTTGGACTTAAAAAATTACATTTTTATTGTGGATTTTGAGTTATTAATTTTTAACTTTTTTACCTCTAGTGGTATGCATTGGGAGTTACTAGTTATTGTCCCCGAGACGTTCACTGTCTATTATCTAGATCCTAAGGGGAGTAAATTGAATTCAAAATATGGACACATAATGAAAATGGCATTATTCCAGTGAGAAATATTTCATTTTCATATCTGTTAACATATGTTATTACATTACTATTTAATTATGTAATGTATTGTGTTACATTAACATGTAGGGGTTTACATGAGTTCAAAAAGGCTGGAGGAAAGGTCCCTATGAAAAAAACCAGCCAATAATTTGGAAGAACGTGAAAGTAAGTTCCCGAATGCAATATATGTATATATTATTTATGTGAACAATGCTTAATTAGTTGTATTTTTTAATATTTTGTATGTTTGAATTTATAGTGTGCTACACAAGACAACGGATGGGCATGTGGATACTATGTGATGCGATTTATGCACATGATTATCAAATATGCCGCAGTGGACATCGATACTATTCCTGAGGTATTATATAGTCTCATTAGATAATATGAAATATATCAATCTTATTTATAGCTCATTAATTATATATATACATCATTCTCTTTACATGTATTTAAAACTAACCACACTACAGGAAATGCCTTACCAGATGTACATGCTCCCTATATGATAGGAGAATTAAATGAAGTAAGAGAAGAATGGGCAACAACCATACAAGTAGTGGGGGTTTTAACATATAATTGGGATGTTGATAGCGAATTATGACTAAAGAATGATATTTTGTAAATGAATTTCTGAATTATAATATATGTGTGAATGTTTCTACATGTCTGGATGTTTCTACATGTGTCTGAGTGAAAATGAATGAAACTATTGGTTGCTATATGAATATTTCTACATGTGTGAATGTGAAAAATGAATGGAACTACAGATTGCTAGCTACATGAATGTTTCTAAATGTGTGAAAATCAAATGGAACTACAGGTTGCATTGCTAAATGTGTGAATATTTTTGTTGTTAATTTTGCAGGTTTTTGGCCTGTTGTTGGCTGATATCAATGAATGTCGTAAAACCTATAGTTCATAACTGAAATGCAGGTTTCTCATCCTGTGACCAGCCATACAGTAGGTCTGTAGACTGACAGAAAAAAAACAAAAAACAAGCGTCGGTTATTTGTATAAAACCGACGCCACATAGTTACAGTGTCAGTTTCTACTCATAACCGACGTCTATTTCCTTAACACTACGGCCGTGCTGGCCAGCACGGCCATGGCAGCAGACCAGACACCACGGCCGTGCTGGCCAGCACAGCCGTGCTGGGAGTGATATGGCGTCGGTTATAGTGTCGGTTTCTACTCGTAACCGACGTCTATTTCCTTAACACCATGGTCGTGCTGGCCAGCACGGCCGTGTTGGGAGTGATATGACGTCGGTTTCTTATCTAAGAACTGACGCCTATAGTGCCCAAGATGGCGCCCTTTCTGTGGTGCGAAGGTATATGGTATCAGTTTCTTATCTAATAACCGACGTCGATAGTCCCATGCTGGCGCATTTTTGGTGGCGTGCAAAGGGTTTTGGCGTCGGTTTTTGAACCGACGCGTAACGGCTGGGCTTTTAGCGTCCCCCACATAGGTGTTGCATAGAAACTGACACTAAAGGCCTTAAATAACCGACACTAAAGGTTGGTTATGTACTAGTGAGCGCATAAAATTGACCTTGCTGGGTCCAACGCTCACCTCTGATATTTGAACCTTGCGGACAACATGGGGTGCCAAAAAGGCAGTGTTCAGTGGCTCATAATCTCACCTAAAACTGATGGAATTGAGATGCTCGCAGCCGGTTCAGAGAGAAACGCCATAACCACCTCCACCTAACAGGAAGAAGATATCTTGATATCAGTAAAAGGAGAAAAGTAGTCACTGTCTCTACCGCTTCGAATATGACTTCTCACGCAAGAGCATGCCTGCTCCTAGACTGTCGTGGAGGCTCTATCTATGAAACCCTAGCACGAACAAAAATTGAAGGCCTGAGAAAGACAGGTCGACTGCTTCTGTACTCTTTTCGCAACGAATTAGGTGTGACAATTGCAGAGTGCCCCACAGATACCTTTTCTTATATCAGTTGCGACTGGTTAATGTATAAAAGGACTAGTTTGCAATTCAAAAAAGTGATGTCAAAAATTGCAAGGAAAACCCCAGACGTGCTTTCCTATATAGTTTAGATTGGTGAAGAGAAAAGATGCAATAGTATGGAAGATCGGCCTAAAGTCTGGCATTTTCTAGTACCGTCAGTTATGGCATGACTAGAAAAATTGTCATTCGCAGTTACAATAGCTACGTGACGGTAATTACGAGTTCCATTTATAACATCATGAACTATCAATTATTAAGTTGATTATTGGGATTTCTTGATTACCGAGATTTCTGAAGCCAGCGGACAAATTGGACCTCAATGGGGTCCAAATATTCTATTTTTGGGTGTGCCCTATTTAATCTGTATGGAACCTAGTTAACTTTTTAGGGTGAATGCGTGCTCTATTTAATCTCTATGGCACCTAGTTAACTTTTTAGGGTGAAAGTTTTTTGTTTATGTATGATTGGGATTGAATGAGACATAGTTTGAAACATAAATATGGAACAGAAGATCTAGAGTGTAAACAACGTCTCGTTGAGTGGTATAGCGGTGATCGT
Organism: Alisma plantago-aquatica; assembly: GCA_963693085.1. Lineage (NCBI taxonomy): Eukaryota > Viridiplantae > Streptophyta > Magnoliopsida > Alismatales > Alismataceae > Alisma > Alisma plantago-aquatica. The sequence continues at coordinate 752,114,839 of OY856410.1, forward strand.
TGTGAAGTTGTCTTTGGGGCGAGGGAGAATGTGTCGATAAGGTAGATATGTCAAAGACTTTTGACAAAGTAGAAAGACCCTTTTTGGAGGGAGTGCTTAGGAAGTTTGGATTCTTGATCGGTGTGGTTTGCATGGTGACTCATGAGAGAAGGCTTGTTTTCATTTAATGTTAAATAGAAGCATAGATGACTTCTTCACTTCCAAGTGGGGCTTGAGGTAGGGAGACCCCACTCTCACTGATTTTTTTCCTCTAAGGCCTAAATTTTTTAGAAAATCCACCGGAGGAGGCCATTACTATGGAGTGTGTCTAGACAGTGAGTTAATGGGACGAAGTCATCCATCATGGTGGGGTGTAAAGTGGAGAAGAGGGGACATGCCTTGGAGGGATGAGTTTGAATGAAGCGGGTAGAGGTGATATCCTGTCTGGGGATGTTGTTTGTAAGGGTTGAATGAGGGAGAAGTACTATGATGGGATGGTTGATAAGTTGGCGAGGAGGTCAGTGTCTTGGGTGAGTAGGCTCTTGTCCTTCTCTAGGTGGCTTGCCTTGATTAAATCGGTTCTATATTTGATATCAATTTACACATGTATTGCTTGTGTGGTTCTTATGGCCGTTTGGGAAAGATAGAGAGGAATTTTGTTACATTCCTTTAGGCTTGCAAAATAGGAGAGAAGAGGAGAATCTAGGTTAGATGGGAGAAAGCGGCCGTGCCGGTGGAGTACTATGTCTTGGGGATCAATTAGTTGAGAGGGGTTTATTAAGATTGTTTGATGAAGGTTTTTTTAAGGTTATGGATGCAAGCTTTGTGTGGGTGATCTTTTGTAGACAAAAGTATGGAAGAAAGGTATGGGTAGGGGAATGAAGCTAGGTTTCTTAAGAAGGGAAGCTATATGTTTAATAATCAGAAGAGGATGTGGTCGGAGTTTCTCTAGGTCCTTGGGGGCACCAATTTTGGAAATAGGGAAGGAAGATGTCTCTTTCAGGATGGCATGTTGTGGTGGTAGGGGATGGAGGAGATGGAAAAGGAGGGATTTGTCTTGGAGAGGAGCATGAGGGTGAGGGATTTTAATGAAGAATAGGGATGAGGTGCAACATGTTGATGGTGTCTCTTAATGATGAAGAGATGGAGTTGTTGAGTGTTGTGAAACCCCCTTTGTCTTTGGATAGGGATATGCCAGATTGGATGCCTTGTGACAATGGCTCTTTTTCATTGCAGTTTGCAAATACAATAATGAGAATAGAAGGTAGGGCAGAGGGGGGAGCTTGTAGAGAGGTTCTGGTTGGTTTTGAGATAACCTCCATCTAGCATTTGTCTCAAGCTTTGCTTAAAAGGTTGGTAAGAGGGAAATTGTAACAACCTCACTTTTCAACATCCCCCAATTAAGGAAAGACTCATAAAGTTGAGAGTCATTTCCCAAAATTCCCAAGGATCTAGAATTTTTTTTCAAATAACAAATAATAGCAAATAATTTTCATTAATTAAAATATTGTTTACAAGATACTCCTATAAGGATTTACATGAATTTCTATCATCAAAATTGTACATATGAGAAGAAGTATCTATCTTATTCTCCTTAACTTAGCTTTAATGACTTGAGGTAATTTCATCTGGTTTATCATGTCTTGATATCTTCTTATCTTGTATTTACCTAAAATGGTGTGAAGCGGAAGCATGGATCGATATATTGCTATATTGTGTATGTGGGCACATGTAGAAGTGTGCAAGTAAGATAGAAACATAAATTAATCAATTACTTGCAAATAAGAACTTTACATTTCATTGCATATTCTAACCCATGCTAGATTTTCTCGCATGTGATCACTGACCCTCCAAGGCTCATGTGCATCACCCCTAGATGCATGCCACCCTAGGGTTTAGATTATTATATCTTTCTTTATGTGTTATTGATAGTGGCATTATAATTGAAAATATTTAAATAAACAATCAATAGTTTATTTGAACAATCTTCATGAAACACTCGGAAAACACCAACAAACAATATTGTGAATAGTCATAATCGTAACCACATACCTCAATGGAGATCCATGCAGAACATGAAACCATACTTCAAGTACGTTAAGCATACCATCCAATCAAGAAAACAATTCAACATTTAATTTGCATGTAAGTAAACCTTAAAGTGTCACCACCACATTATTCAAATTAAACCCTACTCGGGTCCTAATATAGGGTTTTAAGATTGGTTAAGGAATAAGGGTACAAACTCTAATTCCATCCACATATAAAACATTAGGTGAAAACCCTAATTATTATATTCATGATATCCTTCGATTATGAACACTTAGAATAGATTGTGTACATTAACAACATAGGAAGTTATGATCTTGAACCCCAATTATTGATATATGATCATTATTCACTTTAGGAATCATAATTCATCATGTATATGGTTATCCACTTCAGAAACTCTAATTATCATCATTGTTATCAAAATCATCTTGGATTATCATTATCTTCAAAAAACAACAGACAACAACAAGAATAAAAGCATTTAGGGTATTTAAACACCTAAACATCATTCTAGGGTTTTCATTTACTAATCACTACTTAAACAAATATTTAACCCCACTTTTGGATTTGGGATTAGAATTATGTCTCAATTGTATTTTATATGTAATCTACTCATTTTTAGGTCAATTTGATATATGCTTTCGATATCATTGGATCTACAGTCTACATACTAGAATATTCACTAGATAACCTTTTATTAGCCAATTATAACCACCACATCAATAGAATAATACCTTCTATTTTTGTTGTGCTTCTTCTCTAGGATCACAGATCCTTTTTTAGGTCATCCTAATTGATTATTGGTTCATTCCTTCCTCCATCCTCACAAACATGCATTCTCTTCTATGTCGGTTTCCTTAAACAAACTTCTATGACTAGAGGGAGATAGAACTCCCACGCATCATCAAGTTGGCTCTGACTTTCACACTAACCGCGGGGGTGACTCATTCACCACCCTAGACTCCATGATCCTCCCCATAGACCTTCTTCCTCCCTTCTCTCATTGTCTCCCTCTGTCATCCCAGGCTTTCATACGATCATTTGCATTTTTGTTGCACTACCCTCCAACGAGTTCTTTATTTTGATCCCCAATCAGCTTGTCCCCCATTGAAAGTCTGCCCTCAAGAAGCACCACCGTCACAACAACTTCATCTTCCAAGATGCTTCGATGGTAACAGCGCCCAGAACCCTAGTTTACCACTTGGATGGTCAAAGTCGCCCATATTCCATTCTTGTCCTCACAAAGAACACAGACAAGAATCCACTCGAGTCATGTGCATTGAGCACCACATCAACTTCCCCAGATTTGGTGGGATTGTCCACCACACCAGACCACCCCACTACCCAAAGAATTACTAGTACTCCATGGTCAAGAGCCGTGTCATCGTGCATGGGGAAGCAATCTTGTAGGTTAGGTCTTTCCATGACTCTAGGGTTGAACATGACACTCTAGCCATTTTGTTCTCCCTTGGCTAAAGACATATAGTGCCTTATATAGATGCAAAGTGCACATTAAGGGATTGGGGATAAAGTACACCAAGAGAAGGTATGGGCTTCCTTTCTCAATACATACAATAAGGGACAATCGTGGCTTATGATTTACATACTTGGAGGGAGATTGATTCTCTTTAATCACTGACCCACCAGAGACCTTCCTAATAGTAATATAAAAGCCACCAAAATAATAACCATTTCTTTCCATCTTGGATTTTGGCCAACTTCTCGACATGATAGTACTTGGTTGGTAACCCATATCTATTAAGGAAGGTGTGTAGAAATAAAACACATTTTCTCAATTATTCTTTCTCTTCCTCTCAACAATATATTTCCTTAAATATATTATAGGAACTCATTAATATTTTTTCCAATTAGTATATAGTAAATTGGGATTTATTGGGGTGTCTACAAATCTTGATCTTTTAAACATTTTATTAAATTGATTAACATTATCTTACGGAACATCCTTTTTCTCTCAAACTCTAGCATTCTCTTCATTTTGTTATTATCCTCAAATATATCAAAAGCCAGTTTAAGAAATACTACTTGATGCCTAAAAACTTGTGTTTCCAAATTGGCTTAGACAATTACTCCATTAATTATATAAAATACCACACATCTTATTTTCTTTTAGAAATTTACTTATTATTTCACAATTCTATTTTCCAATAATCTGCAAAGTCGCTATCCATTATTTATGCATGAAAATTTTTATTTCTTTCTCGTGTTCCCCAAGGACCTATTTGCAAAAAAATCTCATGGGCCTCACTTGGCCCATGGGTTGCACCCATGCCACAAAGTGAAAAAAAATATTATTCGATCAAAAATTGCATTGGGGAATTTACAAATCAATTCATTTATATAGTTCAATTTCACCAAAATGGAGGATATTACATGCATCCCTCCTTAAAAGGAATTTTGTCCCCAAAATTCAAACCTGGTAAACTTAAGGTGAATGATAACCCAACTTAGTCTCAAACCTTAAGGTTAGCAACCCTTCTTGGGTATCCTTAACATCTTTTATTGGTAGGCAAATTCCACACATTACTAAAATTGGAACCTAAATTTGATTTAAGGTATAACCACATCCTTATTATTTACATGATATCATCTCTTGGTGATTACATTTTCATTTGTGATTTCACATGGTGACTATCCTTTTACCTAGGTTCTCAACCTATTATTCATTTATTTCCTCATAAGGACGAGGTAACACCTCAAACCCTAGATCATGCCATTATCCTCAACTGAGGATATTTACTCACATGAGTCAATTTTAAGCATTACACGTGTCTACCCAATCTCTCTCACCCATAATGAGATGAAATAAGAATTTTAATGCAACCTAAACACAAAGTTCATCCCATCCCAAAAGCAGAGATGGTGTACCCACATATTATCTAAAAATTTCACATTTTAGATTGAATCACTCTCAATAATGACTCGAAACCGTTAATGATTTTTAAACCCACAATATTCTTATATTTCATGAAGTCAAGTGACTTTCTCACTCTTGAGTTTGTGCACAAATCCCTTAAGTTTTCATTATTACACAACTTCTTACATTTACATCTCATGTATCAATAGTCGTAGTCATTTCCTCAAGGTCTCTAGGGGTGTAGGTACCTTTAAAATGGTCTCATCTTGGCCTCGTGGGCCTTATGCACTTAGGGAGTGCCTCTCACACCTACCCCTTGGGCCTCATGAACTCATGAAGGTGGCCAATCTCCTAACCCATGGGCCTCGGGAAAACATGGAATGCTAATTCTTGACTCCATGGTCTAATGCATTTAGGGCAACATCACCTCCTAATCTCATCGGTCTTATGTACCTTCAAACCTACCTACTTTTAATTAGGATTGACCTAGGGTTCTACCCTTCCTAAGGTTTATTATGATATGACATCTTTAATTTTCCAAGCTTTAGGTGGCACCCATGGTTACCTCAACTCTTAACACTAGTTTTGAACTCACCCTTCTAGGGAAGGTCCTATCCCAGGGTGTCTTCTCAAATATCAGGAGTAGGTTAGGCTCTATAACCCCAACCTAGCCCCACAGGATTAGGCTTTTTCCTCCCCCCTAGGTACTTTTCCCAGTTTCAGGTTGACCCACCCCAGGTCGAGACACCCACCCTAAAGTTGAATTGAGGGTTTCATATTTTTGTACATACATTTATTTTAACTTCTCAATCCTTGTTTTATCAATCTATGGGATACCCTCTCATGGGGTTTTATCCCTACCACCTTCCCCTCCAGGGGCTTGGTGCCTTACTGCACTTCCCAATCTGGGGCTTGACCTTTTGTGACCTTCCCTATCTAGGGCTTGGTCATCTACACTACAAGCTCAGGCCAACTTTCCTATATGAGGCTTGGTTCCATGTCGGCCTTCCCCTCCAGGGGCTTGACCTTTCTTGACCTTCCCCTCTAGGGGTTTGATATATTATGACCTTACCGTCGAGGGGCTTGATCTTTCATGACCTTCCCCTCTATGGTATTGAACTTTGTATGACCAATTCCTTTTTAGTGCTTGATCTTTTATGACCTTCCCCTCCAGGGGATTTCTTTTCTGACCTTCCCTCCAGGGGCTTGATCATAGTCATCTCAATGAATTTCTTTTCATATTCAAACTTCTAGATATAGCATAGGGGGTTCAAGTAAGTTATGTTTATATCACGTGTTACTCACATGTTCCTTATGTTTCTTAAAACCCTTCACATGAATCCTAAATGAATTTCTCCACATGCTTGCATGCACATGATACTGGTCACCTAAACACATTTATATTCATGTTTTACTTACTCACTTATATTATGTTTTCCTTAGTCCTCTTATCATAGTTTGAGTTCATATGGGTAGGGTTATGATATCACCCACACTACTCCCATTTCCCAGGATTAGGGTTTAGTATGCAGGTTAGAGACTACACCCTGCCCCTTAGGGTTTCTATGTGCCTTTAACCATTAGGGTTTTTCTAAACCAACCCTAGCTCCATCTAGGGTTTACAATTGCAAGGTAAACCATAAAACAATGTTTATTTCTTTACTTTGTCACTATCTCCACGTTACGTGTACATTAATTGGTAGAGGATACCTTAATATTACTTCTTCCCAAAACACTAACTTAAGATGAGGAGGGAAGTATGTTTTAGGGTTTATTAAGCATGAGGATGAGAAGTGGGTGAAACTAGAGATGAGAAGACTTAGAGGAAACATTACTTTAGGAAAACCCTAGCATCTGATCAAGTCAGTATCATATTGGCTAAGGGAGTCCTCATATACCAATGTAATGGTATAGAGGAAAATATTGCCAGCCCCCACAACCATGATTTATTCTAGACACCATTACCATTAGATAATGCCTTAATAAGTTTCCTTAAAATTTTATAGATTACTTAAAATTATAAACTATTAAATATTATTTGAAAATTCTAAGGCTCTAATACCAAATGTAACAACCTCACTTTTTAGCATCCCCCAATTAATGGAAAACCTAAAAAGTTGAGAGTCATTACCTAAAATTCCCACGGATCCAAATTTTTACCAAATAATAGATAATAATAAACAATTCCCATCGATTCCAATATTGTTAACAAGATGATCTTTTAAGGAGTTAAATGAATTCTATCATCAGAATTGTACATATGATAAGAAGTGTCTATCTAATCCTCCTTTGCTTAGCTTTGATGCCTTCAGATAATTTCATCTGGTTTATCATGTCTTGACATCTTCTTATATTACATTTACCTAAAACGACATGAAACGAAAGCACATATAAGTGTATTTCCATACTCTATGTGTAGGTGCATGCAAAAGTGTACAAGTAAGCGAACAACATATAATCAATCAATTGCTTGCAAATATGAAATGGCAATTTCATTGCATATTCTAACCCATGATCGATATGCTTTCTTAGGTGTGATCATTTTCCATCTAGGGTTTGTTTAAATCACCCCTCGATGCATGTCATCCTAGGGTTTAGAATATGATATATTTCATTATGTGATACTCATATTGGCATCATAATTGGAAATAATATAAATAAACAACCAACCATTTATTTGAACAATCTTTGTGAAACACTCGACAAACACTGGAAAATGATATTGTGGGTAATCGTAATTGTAACTCCATACCTCAATGGAGAACCATGCAGATCATGCAATCATACTTCAGTTACAATAAGCATATCATCCAATCATACAAACAATTCAACATTTAATCTGCATGTAAGTAAACCCTAAAGTGTCACCATCACATTATTTTGATTAAACCCTATTGGGGTTCTAATCTAGGTTTTAGGATTGGTTAAGGAATAAGGGTATAAACCCTAATTTGACACATATTACATATTAGGTGAAAACCCTAATTATTGCATTTATCATACCCTTTCATTGTGAACACTTAGAATAGATTAAGTACATTAACAACATAGAAAATTATGATCTTTAAACCCTAATTATTCATATATGATCATTATTCACTTTAGGAATCCTAATTCATCATGTCTATGGTTATCCACTTAAGAAACTCTAATTTTCATCATTGATATCATAATCATCTTGGATTATCATTATTTTGAGAAATAACAGATAACAACAAGAATAAAAGCATTTTGTGTCTTTAAATACCTAAAAGATCAATTCTAGGGTTTCCATTTACTAATCACTATTGAATCAAGTATTAACCCAACTTCTGGAATTGGGATTAAAATTAGGTCTCAATTGCATTTTATATGTAATCTACTCATTTTCCTGATCAATTTAATATATGGTTTTGTTATTATCGGATCTACCATCTATTTACTAGAATATTCTCAAGATAATCATTTATTAGCCAATTATAAACCACCAAGTTAGCAGAATAATACCTTTTATTTTCATTGTGTTTCTCCTCTGGGATCACGAATCCCTTGCTTAGGTCCACCTAACTGATTACCCAGTTTAGGCCTTCCTCCATCTTTGTGAATACATGTTCTCGTCTATGTAGGTTGCGTTGAACAAACTCCGATGATCGAAGGGAGATCAACCTCCCACAGACCATCAAGTTGGCTCAGACTTCCACAGTTACCATAGTGGTGACTCATTTACAACCCCATACTCCATTATCCTCCCCAAGGACCTCCTTCCTCCCTTATCTTGTCATCTCCCTCTATCATCCCAGGCTGCCACTCAATCATTTGCATCGTTGATGCACTGCCCTCCAACAAGGAACCATCGACAATGTCCTTGTGGTGATCCCCAGTCAACGCCTATCTTTATTTGATAGCCTACCCTCAAGAAGATCCACCCTCACGATGACTTCATCTTCCAAGATGATTCCATGGTGACAGCACACATAACCCAAGTTTTCTACTTGCATGGTCGAAGTCGACCATATTCCGTTCTCATCCTCAATGAAGAATGTAGATAGGTTCTCACTTGAGTCATGTGCATTGAGCGTCACCACGACTTCTACAACTTTGGTGGGATTGTCCACCACACCTGGACACCCTACTGCCCAAAGGATTCCTAGTTCTCCATGGTCTTGAGCCGTGTCATCATGCATAGCGAAGCACTCTAGCCCTTTTGTTCTCCCTTGGCCAAAGACCTATAGTGGCTTACATTGATGATAGGTGCATGCGAGGGGGATTGGAGAGAATGGCCCCAAGAGAGGGTCTTGGTTTTCTTTCTCAATACGTGTAGTGAGGGATAATCATGGTTTATGACTTACCTAGTTGGGGGGGGAGATAATTATCTTTAATCACCGACCCACCAGAGACCTTCCTAATAGTAATATAAAAGCCACCAAAACTATAACCATTTCTTTCCATCTTGGATTTGGCCAACTTCTCCATATGATAGTACTTGGTTGGTGACCCATATCTATTAAGGTGTGTAGATGTAAAACTCATATTCTAGATTATTGTTTCTCTTCCTCTAAACAATATATTTCCTTAAATCGATTATAGGAACACATTAATATTTTCCCAATTTGTATCTAATAAGTTGGGGTTTTATTGGGATGTCTATAAATCTTGTTCTTTTAAACATTTTATTAAATCAATTACCATTATCTTATGGAACATTCCTTTTTCTCTCAAATTTTAACATTCTCTACTTTTTGTTATTATCCCCAAATATATCAAAATTTGGTTCAAAGAAATACTACTTGATGCCTTAAAATTTTTGTTGCCAAACTGGGTTAGATAATTACTCCATTAATTATCTAAAACACTATACATCTTATTTTCTTTTGAAATTTTTATTTTTATTTTATATCTCAGTTGTCTAATAATCCTCAAAGTTACTATCCTTTACTTATGCAAAAAAATTCTTATTTCTTTGTCTTGTGCCCCAAGGGCCTATTTGCAAAATAAATAGTCTCATGGACCTCACTTGGGCCATAGGTTTCACCCATGCCACAAAGTGTAAAACATTATTATTCTATCAATAATAGTATTGGGGAATTTACAAATCAATTCATTTATATAGTTCAATTCACCAAAATTGTGGATACTATAGAAATTTTGATAGATAATAGAATCAAAAGATGTCAAATTCAATTCGCCTTGAGATGTGAGTGTTGTGCAAGGAATGAGGATTCATCACATGATCACTTATTTATCAGAAGGAAGTCATGTTGGAGTTTGAAGGTGGACAGAAGAGGTTCTGGAGGCTTCATATTTTATAGATTCTTAGAGGCTAGGGTGTGTGTTGCTTAGGTGTTTGGGTGGGGGGCAATTATCACACCGTAGATGGTTGGGGTGATGAGAGGATTGTTTCCTCTAGTAGTCATGTGGTGCATTTGGGTTAGTATTTATGTAAGAAAATATGATTAGAGATATATGGTAGATTCATAGATCTAGAGGATGTCATGTGAGATGATGCACATTTTCTTATATGAGGTTGTCTTTGAGTGGAGGGTGGGTGGGCAAAGAGGGTGTGAGTGAAAAGATGTAGAAGTGTGTCCTAGGGGATGAAAAAATGAAGCTTATGTAGAAGTTGTTAGTTGGGATAAGTTGAGTAGTAGAATGTTGAAACTAAATTTGGGACAAGTAGGTTGGAGAGGATGAGGAGATGGAGGTAGATGAAGAGCAGTGGAAGGTGTGTTGAGGAATGAGGAGGGAACAATATTCTTTGGCTTTACGGAGAAAAAAAAAAGAAAAACATTAGATGGAGATAAGTGTTTTGGATTAGGAGTATGAGCTTAATTTATGCCTCAAAAGTAGGGAGCATGTGCATATGATATGGGGATACTATAGAGTCCCTCTATGGACGAAGACATTTCTTGAAGAGTTTGATGAAAGGTTATCGTGGTATAGAGGACTTTATGTGACATCAAATATACATTCAAACATATTCACGACGAGGCTGATTAGATGGACACTTGCCTTGTGGAGTACATTAGTGATTTGTATGTTGCATATGTGTTCTTTTCAGAGGAGGCGATGTCTTCCCTGGTGAGAAGTGTGTACATGATGGACATGGAAGTTGTGGCATATATGAGGTAGGTGACAACAATGACTTGTATAGATAGAGTTTGATGTTCATGTATAGTTGTTTTTTTGTATATTGGGTTTGGTTTCTGGAGAGTCACATGTTTTGTGATGCTTATTTTTTGGCCTTTTATATGGCATTTTTATGCATCTGGCCATGGAGCATGGGATGGATTAACCCATTCATTTTTTTAAAGAAAAACTTAGTTATAGGTTTGTTTTTGAATTGTTAGCATGCATGTATATTATCTATGTTTTAGATTTTTTCTAGAAATCCACGATGTTGCATATAGAATCATCAAACTAGGATTATAAGAATAAAATAATTTATCTTTTATATGTATCATGTAGCATAAGAATAAGGCTAAAGGTTTTCCTTACCCATTGCCAGCTACATGATACTCACCAATCTATATTGGGTATGGGTAAGAGAGAACAATTATATATACCCACTAACATATTACCAATCGATATTTACATATGATGTTGTGTCATATTATATCATATTGTTTTATATTATATTATATTACAATATATTATAGTATATTATAATTTATTATATTATACTATACTATATTGTATAACATTATATCATTATTTTAATATAGTATTATATTATATTATATTAAATTTCTTGGTATTATACTAGTTGGGTTTTGTGAATTTTATGAATCATATTGTATTATATTTGTATCATTGATATTGTAAATAGTGTTCTTCTCTACTTTTCTTGGGCTAAATGGGTAGTGTATATAAACTATTGGGATGTAACTCAAGCATGTATGGTTATATATATATATATATATATATATATATATATATATATATATATATATATATATATATATATATATATATATATATAGGGCTTATCTTTAATACCCGGCGGGTAACTAACAGGTAGCTACCCAACAACACTTCCTGATATTTTTTTTCACACTTCCTGATTTTTTTTTAATTTTTTTTTTCGCAATTGTAGAGGAACATTTTATCTAGCTCTCCAAAAAATTTGATCAAAAAATAATATCATTTGCCCCCCCCCCCCAAAATAAAAAAAACCTGTCCATATATATTACTGACTGTATATATGTATACACACACACACACACACACACACACACACATATATATATATATATATATATATATATATATATATATATTTCACACTTCCTGATATTTTTTTTAATTTTAATTTTTTTCGCAATTGTAGATGAAGATTTTTTCTAGCTCTCCAAAAAATTTGATAAAAAAATAATATCATTTGCCCCCCCCAAATCAAAAAACCCGTCCATATATATTACTGACTGTATATTTTCTGCGCAGTTACTCTTTTGCACTCAGAGTTACTCCAACATACCATATAGTTACTCTTGCTATTCAGACGGGTTACTCCAGCATACCATATAGTTACTCTTTTGACCCGAGTTACTCCAGCGGGTAGAGAAAATTCTGGCTACCCTCCGGGCAACGAATGAACAGCCATATATATATATATATATATATATATATATATATATATATATATATATATGTGTGTGTGTGTGTGTGTGTGTGTGTGTGTGTGTGAGTGAGTGAGTGAGTGTGTGTTTGTGAGTGTGTGTGTGTGTTCATACATACATACTATATATATATGTTTTTGTGTGTGTGAAAAAATCAATACTTTGTTAACTGTTGCTCGCTAAATGTAGGTTTCTACTAATTTTATGTTTTTTTGTTTGACCATTTAACAATAGTTTGAGTAGAACATATGTATAGAACAACCATCACCTTGAAAATATTTTTAAATGCAAAATAATTTGACTATAAGGTTGTACATTGATCATAAGAATTAATTTTATTGGTGATTTTCATTGTTAATAAATCTAGTTGTTCAAATAAACATTTACATGTTTTGAACAAGCCATTATTGTTGACATTAACACACATTTTATAAACATGTGAGTTCTTCAATTCACCCTTACCCCATGTTTACCCTTAGGGTAAGAGTATAAGGGTAAATAAAAGAAAGGGCATTGGTGGATTAGCAAATACCACTACCTTTACATGCAATGCTTGAATTGTAAGAATAAAGATAAACACTTTCACATACACTTCACATAGATGACCTATGTTAAATTATATCCTAGACCAATGGTTCAACCCATTTGATATTAGTTTAGGTATGGGGAAGGTCTCACATATTGACATGTGAGTGTTCACATATACAAAACTAAAAAGAAAAAAAGTACGCATCTAATCTTTTATTATCTTGTGAGTATTTAGGTATATGGATGGGTGCTTGTGAAATTTTGAGTATTTTTATCTAGCATGTGAAAATTTCCCATTTTTGTTTTTGAATTCACAAGAAATTGTATTATTATTTTTATATGTATTCGTATTGGTCATTGTTGAGTCTTTGTGATGACGACTATCATGATAAATTTTTGTGTTTATTTTATGTTATTTGAACTAACACCATCCTTCAGTAATAGTTTTTATGCTAAATGTTTTTGTTTTATGAAACTTCAACTTACTTAACTTAGTGTTGGTTTTTAGTACTTTTTGAATTGAGTCCCAATAACTAACTATGTTTTGATTTATTTACACTATAAAGCTAAAGATGATTGTACAAAAATATTTTTATTTTGTTTATTGAAAATTGTCCAAGTTAATGCAAAGTATATGAGTGATATGTGGCCCTAGCAATTGGCTTCCTTGTTCATAATTCTCCCATTTGAGGTATAGGTTTTAACCAACCCCTACAAAACCATACATGCAATGAATCAAGCCAACAAACATGTTTGACAATTTGGTTGATATCGAGCAAAGACTATATTAAAATAGTCTTTAAATTGTTTGTTCTTTTATCAATGATCAACTGGTAATTTTATTAACATAAAACCATAAAAATTTTTCACATTTCATATTTTTTTAGAAGTTAGTTGTATGGCCTCTGATTTAACTAAACCCCTGTTAATCCAAGTTTTTTTACCTTACCACCAATTTAGATGCTTGTTGTGGCATGCTCCTAGTTGGTGAGAGTTTTTCTTATGGGTTGATATACAAATTATTGAGGGTATACTTGCAATTTGTACATGACATGTTGGTTGATTTTTTATTTTCCTTGGTTGGCTTTAGGTGGATTCACTTTGGTGGTTTGACATAGCCTTGTTGTCTTTTCATCAGGTGAGATATGATAGGAACACTCTAACCTTCCATTGGCAAGGAGGGATGGAAGTGTGTCTGGCCTCTCTTTGTTTGAGATCCAACAAAGCTCTTCCGCATTACCATCTATTTGTTTGTGTGCTTGATTTTCTCAGTTGAACAGCAATGACGTTGCTTTGCCTAGGGATGTAGATGGATAGGGTATGATAGGGTAATGGCTTACCCTTACCCTTACTCACGTCAATGTTGCACGTAGCGGGTAGGGTAATTACCCTTTTCTTAAAAAAACCTTTACCCTACCCTTACCCGCACCCTTTTATCCACACGGTAATTGGTGAAATGGATAAAGTAGTATGAAGACATGTATATGATATTTTCAACAACAATCTCATATAATATTTATTACATCCAAGCACAAGTAAATCTTAAAAATAGTTTTAGATAATAATAATTATGTTTTTGGTGATATATAATAATTATAGTAATATATAGCCTAATATTTTTTTTAAATAAGATTTAACATTTTTGTATATATTTTTTATTAATGAATTTATTTTTCTCACTAATAGATGATGATAATAGGTGTTACATACTACCCATCATCTATAAATTTTTTGGGAATCATAATAGTTCAAATTCATAAAGTAGTGTTGTTTCTTATTGAGGGTTTTAGTAGGCATTGACACATATATTAGAATATGAAAGTATTTATCCAAACTTATATTAATAGGTAAATGGGTAAAGAGAGTAGGGTAAAACTTCATTCTTACCCTACCCTCTTTAGATGTGAGTAAAGCAAGTAAAGAATAAATAGGTAGTGGGTAAAAATATGCTTACCCTTACCCTACCCTACAGGATATGGTTGGTGGGTAAAAGGTAATACCATGCCCATTTATAGTCCTAGATCTTCATTTCCATCAATAGAGGACTAGGTGGAGGGTAAAAGGGTAATACACTGCCCATTCAAAATCCTAGCTTTGCCTTTCTATCAATAGAGGATCAATGGAAGAGGACTACCATTGATGTTCAGTGTTTCTACCTATTCTTTACTAACAAAACAACTAAATTGCTAGAAAGTGAGTTTCTATCAATGGAGTGAAAACCTCTAGAGGGGGGGTGAATAGAGTTTTATAGAGATTTTAAAATAATTTAAACTCAAACAACCAAACTAAAGATTAAGAAGAGGAACACAGGTGTTTAGAGTGGTTCCACCTTAGCAAATACTAAGGAGTCAGTCCACTACCCGGTTGCTTACCCAACCGGGATTTTGAAAGTACTAAATTTTATTACCTCTCAAGGATGTTACATAAAATTTACAATACTTTCTAAACACCCTTTGGACAGCCTTCACCTTGAAGTAGTCTTGCCAACCTCGAAGCAGCCTTCCTTGAAGTAACTTCAAGCTCCCCCTTGAAGTAGCCTTCCTCTCGAAGTAGCTTCCCGTCAAGACAGCCTTCTGAAGTAGTCCAAAGTCTTCCTCTTCACCACGAAGAGCTTCACCCTCTCCAATCCGCAGCCTCCTACCTGGAGTAGTAAGGAGAGTACAAGTAATACAAGGAACAAGAAAGGAATAAAAGAAAATACAACTTATCCTTGTAGCTCAAGGCTTGATTTCCCTAGATCAAGCGTTTGGATTTTCCTAGCCAATATGATGGACTTGTGATTGCTAGGGTTAGGAAAATCTAGCCTATAGGACGAGCTTGAGCTAAAGGGAAAATGGCCAATTGATCACAAAGCTCAGTTCACACAGATTGCACAAGAGGGCTCAAGTATTTTCTCAAGTATAGCAAGTGTAAGAAGTGTCTTCTAGTGTCCTATGGCTTGTCCTATTTATAGGAATGACCTAAGTATGCTTAAGGACGTTCTAGACAACTTCTAGGGGGTTCCTAGTGCTTAACTAGCCGTTAGGAATAAGTTAGGCGCATTAGCAACGGCTAGTTAATTAATTCTGCAGTTGCTGTCAGAGACCATCTCGGTCGAGGACTTGTCGACCGAGATGCCCAGTCGGTCGAGGATTTGTCGACCGACAGGCTCTCTGGATTAACGTTGATTTGCAACTGTCAACTGCTGTGTCTAACGGCTACTTTTGGTCAATCTCGGTCGAGAAGTTTGTCGACCGAGAGTGTCTCGGTCGAGGAGTGTGGTCGACCGAGATTGACTCTGTTTTCAATCTTTTAATTAAGATACTAAGTATGTGCATGAGTGTGCATTATGTGATCTATTTAGAAGGAGATGACCTAACTAAGTGTGGTGTTTAGCTAGGGAAAAACCAATGCTTGATTTACATGCGATTCTAAGTACTTGTACATTATAATTCTGTACAAGTTTTTACAATGATTACATTTGCATGAAAATATAAATACTTCATGTTGTATTTCCCTTATAGTTGTGTCATCCTGCACACTCAAGTAGCTCGTCAGATAAATAAGAATGAAATGTTTGTCATAATCAAAACAAAGGGATTTTATAGATGTCCATTTAGCCAACAATTTCCCCCTTTTTGAAGATGACAAACATTTCCAAAATATGAATAGAGGAAATATAAAACATATAAATGCCATACCTTTAGATTGCCGTTTGGAACTTTTCCTCTTATTTATAAAATGTGTGCTTAGTATCCCCAATGAATTATGGAACATGAAATCCAGTTCATTTGGGAATATAGCAACTTTCAATGTAAAGCCAAGAGTATATTTATGAAACTCATTGATTGAGTTTGTCATAAATATTAAGTTATATTTTTATATATCTCTCCCCCTTTGTCATCTAAAAAAGATAACCGTTTTATTAAAAACTCCCCCTTAATTAGATATCCCATCAAAAACGAACGAAAAAGATGTCCATTGAATAGCCAAAATGTGAAGCAATGAAGTTTACGAAAATGATGTCCAAAGAGGCATATTTGGCAAAGCGTTGTTTTAGGTCGCCCTTGACTACGACCGTAGCGCCCCTTGGCTAAGTTTTGTTTTAGCCAAGAGGCAACAATTTGCAGATTTCCAATTTAAACGTGCATATCAATGTTGATACTAAACATAAAAGCATAAGTATTCGTTTTAAGAACCGCAGATATCAAAGAAAACATCCTCCAACGGAGTAATAAGTAGTTGCTTCCTAATGTTGTTAAATTGATCTAATGGAAGCGGTTTTGTAAAAATATCAGCCAATTGATTTTCCGTATCAACATGATGAAGGGAAACATGATTCTTTGAGATGTGATCCCTTAAGAAGTGATGACGGATTTCAATATGTTTGGCCCGACTGTGTAGAATAGGATTGTGTGCTAAGTTTATGGCGCTTGTGTTGTCACACAAAATAGGTGTAGATGAAAGATGAAAACCATAATCGCTTAAAACCTGTTGCATATAAAGCACTTGAGCACAACAAGACCCAGCTGCCATATATTCAGCTTCGGTTGTAGATAGGGCAACCGTGTTTTGTTTCTTGCTAAACCAAGATACTAAGGCTCTACCTAATAAGAAACATCTACCACTAGTACTTTTGCGATCAAGTCGACAACCGGCATAATCCGCATCAGTATATGCTTTAAAATCCAAGGATTGTCCTTTTGGATACCATAAACCAAAACAAGTAGTGCCGGCTAGATATCGAAGAATTCGTTTAACCGCAAGAAAATGAGATTGCATAGGCTGGGATTGAAATCGAGCACAAAGACCAACGGAAAACATAATGTCCGGTCGAGAAGCGGTTAAATATAACAAACTACCAATCATGGCTCTATATAAGGAATCATCAATAGGTTCCCCATTTTCATCCTTATCAATTTTAATAGAAGTAGCCATAGGAGTAGTAGCATGTTTGCATTGATCCATCCCAAAGCGTTTTAACAGTTCTTTAGTGTATTTTTCTTGGCTGATAAAAATTCCGGCGGGTGTTTGCTTAATTTGAAAACCAAGAAAGAATGTTAGTTCACCCATAAGGCTCATTTCAAATTCTTTTTGCATAATGTCACTGAATTGTGTGCATAATGATTCATTTGAGGCACCAAAAATAATGTCATCAACATATATTTGCACAACTAAGAAATCAGATGCATATGTTTTGAAAAATAAAGTAGAATCTGAATTTCCAATAGAGAAACCATTATCAAAAAGATATGTCTTGAGCCGTTCATACCAAGTCCTAGGTGCTTGTTTTAGACCATAAAGTGCCTTTTTAAGTTTATAAACATGATCGTCCTTTTCTGGTATTTCGAAGCCAGGTGGTTGAGCAACATAAACTTCTTCTTGTATGATGCCATTTAGAAATGCACTTTTGACATCCATTTGATATAGCTGAATGTTTTTATGGGCAGCAATAGCTAGTAACATCCTAATAGCTTCAAGTCTAGCTACGGGTGCATATGTTTCATCAAAATCTATTCCTTCTTGTTGATTATATCTTTGTGCAACTAACCGTGCTTTATTCCTTATGACTTCTCCTGCCTCATTAAGCTTGTTCCTAAAAACCCATTTAGTTCCTATGATAGTTTTATCTTGTGGTTTAGGAACTAAATCCCATACATCGTTTTTAGTGAATTGATGTAATTCTTCTTGCATGGCTATTATCCAGTAATCATCCTTAAGAGCTTCGGATATTTTCTTAGGTTCAATGATAGAGACAAAAGCCATGTTTGCAACATCTTGGAAAGAGGACCTAGTTTTGACTTTATCATTTGGATCTCCAATAATTAGCTCTTGGGGATGATCCTTGATCAGCCTAGGTGTAGGTTGTGTTTCAACTGGAGGATCGGATGTGGGAGTTTTCTCATTATCATTGGGAATGGTTATAGTTTCAAACTGATTAGTGAGATCAATGATATCTAAATTTGTGGATTTTGATTCTTCATGAAAAGAAACATGAATGGATTCCTCAACTTTTCTAGAGATAGTGTTATATACCCTAAACGCTTTGCTAGAAGTAGAGTATCCCAAGAAGAATGCTTTGTGTGATTTAGAATCAAACTTGTCTCTATCATCCTTGGTGTTTAAAATGTAACATGTAGAGCCAAAAGTATGGAAGTAGTCAACTCTAGGTTTCTTAGAGTGTATTATTTCATATGGAGTTTTCTTCAAATGAGAGTGAACCGTGACTCTATTTAGCACATAACAAGCAGTGTTTACAGCTTCAGCCCAAAAGGTTTTACGTGTGTTGTGTTCAAGCATCATGGTCCTAGCCATTTCTTGTAGAGATCGATTTTTCCGTTCTACAATACCATTTTGTTGTGGGGTACGTGGAGCAGAGAAATTGTGAGTATACCCCTGAGAAGTACAAAAAGTTTCAAATGTATGATTTTCAAATTCGCCACCGTGATCACTTCTAATGGTACATATTTTATGTTGTAAAAGATTTTCAATCTTAGAACAAAATTGCATAAAGACATGAATAGTATCATCTTTAGTTGCAATAAAATGTACCCATGTAAATCTACTATAATCATCAACAATAACAAAACAGTATCGTTTACCACCAATAGATTGTGTTCTCATTGGTCCAAATAAATCCATATGAATTAATTCTAAGGATCTACTGGTGCTAAGTACATGTTTTGATTTAAAAGATGTTTTGGTTTGCTTTCCCATTGTACAAGGTTCACAATTTGCAACTTGATCAAAAGACAAAGCAGGTAATCCACGAACAAGATCATATTTTACTAACTTTTTAATAGTATGTGAACTAGCATGACCAAGCTTTTTATGCCATAGTTGTAAGGTGTTTTCATTTGCAAGTAAGCATTTACCTACTACTGATTTCATAGAGTTTAGTTTAAGGATATAAAGATTTCCAACTCTATTTCCTTCATAAACAACAATTGTAGTATTTTCTATCAATAATTTGCAGCAGGTTTTGTTAAATAACACATCATAACCACTATCACATAGTTGACTTACACTTATTAAGTTATGGTGCAATCCATCAACTAGTAGAACATTTTTGATTTCAAGATTTGTTCCAACATTACCTATTCCAACGATTTTGCCCTTACCATTGTCTCCAAAAGTGACCGTTCCACTTTTCTTTTCTTCAAAAGTTGAAAATGCATCCTTGTTTCCGGTCATATGTTTGGAGCAGCCACTGTCAACGACCCATTCCTGCATTAGAATGTAGATTTTGGTACCCATGTGATGGTCCGATAAGGTTAGAAACTTTTTAATTTGCTGATGTGTATAAAAGTTCTGATACAGAAAACCAGTCGGTCGACAATTGTTCGACCGATATCATTCTCGGTCGACAATTTGTCGATCGAGCAGGTTACTGTATTATAATCAAAAGACACAGAGAATTTCTCGGTTGACCAATTTTCGACCGAAATAAGTACTGGAAGATTTTCGATTTGTTAAAGACATCCAGTCGGTCGACAATACTTCGACCGACCCAGAGCTCGGTCGACAGTACTTCGACCGACGAAGTTTTTGTTTTAGTACAGCAATGCAGAAAAAATAATACTAATAAGCATAGCATTGTTTGTTGAGATAGGACAATATAAATTGCAAAAATTAAGTATTTTGTCATATCTCAACTACATTCCATTCTTCTAAATTTGGGGTCTTGGGGTCCAAACTAAGTTGGACTTCTTAGTCTTGTAGGGGCATGAAAAACAGTAATGTCCAAGACGTAAACAGAAATGACAAGTAATAGAATCAACTTCATTTCTCTTTCTAGCCATTGTGTTTTTGGGTACAAACATAGTTTGGATCTTTTTGGTTTGGTTTTTCTTTGGAACATATCCCAAACCTTTTCTTCCATTGAAGGTAGTACCACTTCTCAATATGTTATCAAGAATATCTTTTCTTCTTAACTCATAAAGTTCTCTTTGCAATTGAGCAATGTCATTCATCTTCTTATGTATATCTTTTCTTGCCTGGTCTAAATCAGAAAACAATGAATCCTTTTCTTTTACAATATTGTCATAGTCCGAATGATTGCACAAGATAGGTTGAGTTTGAAAAGCTTGTAGTTTGGCTAACAAATCAGTCTTTTCTTTTGATAGAAGATTAAGATTGGTTTCCAAAGTAAGTAGCTTTCTAGTGCAATCATCTAAAGATGTTTTTAAAGATACATTTTCAAGATCAATGTTATTCTTTTCAGAAGAGAGTTCATCTATTTTGGCAATGAGCTCATTATTTGATTTCATAGTCCTTTTTAGTTTCTTCTTGGCATCAACATACTTATCATGAGTTTCTTGTAAGCTAGCAACTAATTCTTCTTTAGGAAGATCAATAAGGCTTACCTCTTGAGAGTCTTCATTGTCTTCTCTTGCCATTAGACATTCCACATTTTCATCTCCACTTTCACTTTCACTGGTTTCATCCCATGCCGCTTTATAAGCTTTTTCTTTCTTCTTATGTGAGCTTTTCTTTCCCTTCTTTGCTTTGGGACATTCATTTTTGAAATGTCCTTTCTTTCCACATTCGAAGCACCTGGGAGTGGAAGAAGAACTAGAAATTTTATTAGATTTAAACCTTCTGTATTTCTTACCGTTGACTATCAATGCTTCTTCTCCTTCTTCTTCACTGGATTCCTCACTCTCATGTGAGGGAGCTTTTGATGCTTTGAGAGCCACGTCTTTCTTTGGCCCCCGTTGATGCTCATGTTCTCTTCTCTCTTCCTCTTCTAGGTCTGCCTCATGAGCTTCTAGGTTTCCGATGAGCTGCTCCATTTTGAGGCGAGTGAGGTCGTTTGCTTCTGCAATAGCTGTCACCTTTGGTTTGTACTTTGGAGGAAGAGATCGAAGTATTTTTGATACCTGATCCTCCTCAAGAACAGGTTTCCCTAAAGCACTTAAACCATTAACAATAGTAGAAAATTTTGAATACATTTCACTAATAGTTTCGTTTGGATCCATACGAAAATGTTCAAACTTGGTTTTAAGCAAACTAACTTTAGAGTTTTTAACTTGAACGGTACCCTCATATGTTATAGATAATCTATGCCAAATCTCATATGCGGTATCACAGTTTGATACTCTATTAAATTCACTTACTGAAATGGAACAATATAAAATGCTTACTGCCTTTGCATTTATTTGAGCCATTTTTACCGTATTAGCATCCCATAATGCGAAATCGTCTTGTGGGAGTGTGTATGGTGTAGATACCATTCTCCAAAGATCCCAGTTGATTCCTTGGAAGTAGAATTGCATCCTTCTCTTCCAGTATTGATAGTTTGTCCCGTCGAACGCCGGAGGTCTAGCAACGAGCGTTCCTTCAATGTTGAGGTTGTTGAGCACTCCATCCCCCATCTTTTCTTCAAGACTTTGTTAGAGCTCCTTGAAGCCTGCTCTGATACCAATTGAAAACCTCTAGAGGGGGGGTGAATAGAGTTTTATAGAGATTTTAAAATAATTTAAACTCAAACAACCAAACTAAAGATTAAGAAGAGGAACACAGGTGTTTAGAGTGGTTCCACCTTAGCAAATACTAAGGAGTCAGTCCACTACCCGGTTGCTTACCCAACCGGGATTTTGAAAGTACTAAATTTTATTACCTCTCAAGGATGTTACATAAAATTTACAATACTTTCTAAACACCCTTTGGACAGCCTTCACCTTGAAGTAGTCTTGCCAACCTCGAAGCAGCCTTCCTTGAAGTAACTTCAAGCTCCCCCTTGAAGTAGCCTTCCTCTCGAAGTAGCTTCCCGTCAAGACAGCCTTCTGAAGTAGTCCAAAGTCTTCCTCTTCACCACGAAGAGCTTCACCCTCTCCAATCCGCAGCCTCCTACCTGGAGTAGCAAGGAGAGTACAAGTAATACAAGGAACAAGAAAGGAATAAAAGAAAATACAACTTATCCTTGTAGCTCAAGGCTTGATTTCCCTAGATCAAGCGTTTGGATTTTCCTAGCCAATATGATGGACTTCTGATTGCTAGGGTTAGGAAAATCTAGCCTATAGGACGAGCTTGAGCTAAAGGGAAAATGGCCAATTGATCACAAAGCTCAGTTCACACAGATTGCACAAGAGGGCTCAAGTATTTTCTCAAGTATAGCAAGTGTAAGAAGTGTCTTCTAGTGTCCTATGGCTTGTCCTATTTATAGGAATGACCTAAGTATGCTTAAGGACGTTCTAGACAACTTCTAGGGGGTTCCTAGTGCTTAACTAGCCGTTAGGAATAAGTTAGGTGCATTAGCAACGGCTAGTTAATTAATTCTGCAGTTGCTGTCAGAGACCATCTCGGTCGAGGACTTGTCGACCGAGATGCCCAGTCGGTCGAGGATTTGTCGACCGACAGGCTCTCTGGATTAACGTTGATTTGCAACTGTCAACTGCTGTGTCTAACGGCTACTTTTGGTCAATCTCGGTCGAGAAGTTTGTCGACCGAGAGTGTCTCGGTCGAGGAGTGTGGTCGACCGAGATTGACTCTGTTTTCAATCTTTTAATTAAGATACTAAGTATGTGCATGAGTGTGCATTATGTGATCTATTTAGAAGGAGATGACCTAACTAAGTGTGGTGTTTAGCTAGGGAAAAACCAATGCTTGATTTACATGCGATTCTAAGTACTTGTACATTATAATTCTGTACATGTTCTTACAATGATTACATTTGCATGAAAATATAAATACTTCATGTTGGATTTCCCTTATAGTTGTGTCATCCTGCACACTCAAGTAGCTCGTCAGATAAATAAGAATGAAATGTTTGTCATAATCAAAACAAAGGGATTTTATAGATGTCCATTTAGCCAACATGGAGTACTAATGCGAAGCATGCACCATGGCTACTGATCATTTCAAGTAAGCCCTCTATCGATGGTTGTCTATGATGTATCTTTTGATGGTTTCTCAGAAGTGTTTGAATTGAAGAGTTTAGCTGATTGGTTTCCTACGTGCATCTACTGATGCGATGCTTAATTGTGTGTATGAACGGAAAGTTAGGGTCCGTCTACCGATGGTGTGATTGATCAGTGAGAGTACAATTTCTAGTGGATGACATGATGTTTTGATACCTTTTCTCTTTCCTTTGAGGCTATATATACCTCCTAGCCTTCCTTATTGTCTAACTTATGAATCTAAGCCTCAAGGTGCTGCTATAGAGCAAGACACCGTTAGTTGCAACAACTGATAAGATGTTTTCTTCATAGGCCTTAGTTTCTAGCAAGATCTTCCATCATTCTCTTCTTTGTTGATGTAATCTGATCCATTTGATGACTTCTCAATAAAATTTAAACCTCAATCTTGTGATTCCTTGGTGATGTTTTAACTTGTTGTGCTTCTTAGACTTTTTTAGGGTTATATTTATTAGTGTTATGGTTGTAGAGTTGTAATCCATGTTTCAACCTTTCTCTAATTTGCTTAGTTGCCTTAGGTAGGGAATCAACTGCGATAGAGTGTGGTTGACTGAGAGAAACTCAGATATTAGAGAGTTTGCCTTTGACTTTAGAGTTTTTTGTGAAATGGGGAGTTTCATTATTTGGATCTATCTTTTGAACAACATAAATTCCAACCATTAGAGAGAAACCCTAAATCTAAATCCAATTTAAGAAACAAAATAGTTGTCTCTCAACAAACACAATTCACACAATATATGAGAAACACAAGTATTTTTTTTCCTTTTGTCTACAAAATCTTATAAACTGATGTCACATCAAGGACATCATATTTAGTTATCACAAATCTTATTTAGCTACACTAAAACTAGAATCAAATTATTGCTCATATGTAATCCAGTTTACATCACTTACATGCACACGAAAGTACAAACTTAATATACTACACATCCTTGAAAAGTGAGAGTACATGGACATTTTAATCTATATTATTCTACTTACTTCTTCTTTGTCATGACCTTCGCGTGGGGTGGCATGATACCCAGGAGACAACCTCAGGAGACTCATAGCCCAATTATTGGATACTCCCACTCAAGTTGAGTACATGCATCAACATTAGATTAAGTATTTTGACATGATAAGAATTTTTAGATAGAACTAAGTTTAATAGATGATTCTAGCATTTAACACATCTATTAAATAGAACAAATTTTTAGATAGAACTAAGACTAAGTATTTTCTGAGCATCAACCACTTGTCAACATTTAAGTTCAGATTCCTAACCAGACAAATTATGGAAATGGAAACATATTATCTTTATAAAATAACGACTACTATCTACAACAAGAAACTTATTAAAAAACAACATGTTTATCAACTAACAATAAAAGGCACATAAAACGTTCAACTCATACTCTCCATGGCTTATCATCTTTTATTCATTTTCTCTAAATGACTCGGCGTGTATCTCACCAAGTAGAAGTAGTCATGATTGATTCTCGTGTCAACAACTCACCAACACTATCTTAAATTTTCCCAGCCACCCTAAGATATCAATAATAGACCCTAGTCAATAGCAAGGTTTCCTAAAGAGTCTCACTTTAGAATTCTCATTTCTATTGTTTTCAACAAAGACTGGCCCCTATTTCATTTAGACGTCAAAAATGTGGTCTGTATGGAGACTTGCAGTAAGAAGTTTACATGGAGCAACCACCGGGATTTTTTGCTCAGAGGGAGTCTTCCTCGCGAGTTTGTAAACAGAGAAAGGTCATCTATGGCCTAAAACAAAGCCCTCGTGCTTGGTTCTACAAGCTTAGTCAGATCTTAGTAAATTTTGTCTTTTGTCATTCTCATTCAGATCATTCTGTGTTTATCCGTAAAACTGTGGCTGGGCTAGTCATTCTTATTTCCTATGTTGATGATATTATCTTATCTCACAGTGATTCCTTGGGCATTCAGGCTACTAAAACTTACTTGGAAAAACACTTTGTCACCAAGGATCCCGGAAAGCTGAGATATTTTTTAGCTGTTGAGATATCCAGATCATCTGCAGGATTGGGTCTTTCCCAGCGAAAATATGCCCTTGATCTTTCGAGGAAACTGGTATGCTTGGTTGTAAACCAACCAACACCCCTCTTGACCCAAATACGGTTTAGGATGATGAAACCTCTCCCCCTAACCGCCAATTCCGAAGACCAGTTGGAAGGCTTATTTATCTCACTGTCACGAGAGCTGACCTTACTGTTGTTGTAGGTTTTTTGATCCCTACGCATTTCACCGCAAATTCCCCCACCCCAGAAAGACAAATCAGGAAAGGCTTGCTCTATCACCCATGGGGGCCAAATAGACTGCATTAGTGGAGGAGGGGCTGCTGCTTTTTTCAACACAGAATCGGCTAAGTTGTGGCCAGCCTTTCCATTTCCAAATGTCAGTCTCTTACACGCAGGCAGCAAGGAGATGTTGTTGCTGGATGTCATGGTTCTGGGGTGCCATGATCCTTCTCTCGAGCCCCTCCGGGCATCAATCATTGCTCTATCTTTCCGCCACCAAACCAAGGAAGGGGCGGCAAAAATCAGTCAAAGGGGTCGCTCTGAGACCTCTCGCTTCGCTCGATTTGTACAAAGCAGGTATCTTGACAAACTATGACAGTGTCATTGAGATGTTGTGTGTCACATTCTGTGTTATCTCAAAAGCTCTCAGAAAAAGGCTTATTATATAAGCAGGGGCATTGCAACCTATCAGGTTTTTTTAGATTCTAACTATGCAGGAAGTCAATCTGATCGAAAATCTACATCTGTCTATTGCACATTTGTGGGTGGCAATCTAGTTACTTGGCGAAACAAAAAGCAGACTGTAGCAGCCAGGTCTAGTGCAGAGGCAGAATATTGAGCCATGGCCCACACTGCATGTGAACTTTTGTGAGACCAAAGTCTTCTCAAGGAGTTTGACATATCCTACTCCAGTCCTATATCGATGTTTGTGACAACAAGGATTCTATTTTTATTGCGAGCAACCTGACATTTCATGAAAGGACAAAACATATAGAGGTCAATTACCACTTTGTTCGCGAGACTATTCTTTCTGGTCGTATTTGTACTCCATATGTCAGCACTGAGCAACAAGTAGCAGACATCTTCACCAAAATTCTTCCAAAGGCTCGCTTCCAGACTCTAGTATACAAGCTAGGCATGTTCGACATCTACGCTCCAGCTTGAGAGGGAGCATAAAGATATGTTTATGTTACACTGAGTGTCATGTGCCTAGCATGTGCCTCACTTATGTTTTTACTTTTGTGGTTTAGTCCCATATTGCTCATCTCTGGTTTTGTATCTCCTCTCTTATCCTATATAAGAGAATGAACTGTAAACCTTTTAATCATCCAATACAATTCTATTCAACTATCTATAGATAACATAGATATGGTGTAGGTATTATTGTTGATAAGATGTTAAAGAATGATGTTGTCAAGATCACAAGGATGAGTGATAGAATCATAGCTATCAACGTTGTTCTTGGGGGAATGATTTTTAACATTATTAGCGCTTATGCCCCTCAAGTTGGGCCTTAGAGAGGAGGCTAAGAAGGTTTTTTGGGATGGCATTGATGAATTGATGCAGGGAATACCGACAAATGAGAAGATCATTATTAGGAGTGATTTAAATGGCCATGTGGGAGTAGCAATGTTGGAAATGAGAGAGTTCATGGTGGTTTTGGATATGGCAGCAAAAACACCAAAGGAGAGAGGATATTAGACTTTGTAGTTGCATATGATATGATTTTGGAAAACACCCATTTTAAGAAAAGAGAATTTCATAAGATTATTTTCAAAAGTGGGCAGAATCATAGCCTAATTGATTACCTTCTTACAAAATGAGTGGATCGTAAACTATGTAAGGATTGTAAAGTGATTCCTAGCAAAGAACTCACGACCTAACATAGGTAGGTGGTTTTAGATATTGACATGAAGATCAATAAAGGCAAGCATAATAGAAACCAAGATAGCAGGATCAAGTGGTGGAATTTTAAAGGAGAAAAGAAATTGACTTTTCATGATAAACTCATCACGGAGGAAACTTGGAACTTGGAGTCTGATGTTAATACTGTGGCATAACATGATCCCCTGCATAACAAAAATTACCAAATAGGTTTTGGGGGAGTCCAAAGGTTGTGGGCCTCCACAGAAAGAGACTTGGTGGTAGAATGATGAAGTACAGAAGGCTATTAAACTAAAAAGGGAGATCTATAGGATCTTGCCCAAATCTTGAGATGATGCAGCGTTCCAAAGATACAATCAAGCAACGAAAGAAGCTCAAAAGGTTGTTCAAGAGGCAACGTCTAGATACTTTGATGATATTTATAAGAAGTTGGACACAAGAAAAGGGGAAAAAGATACATATAAGAGAAAGGAAAGGAAGAGACTTGAGTCAAGTAGAATGCATTAAGAATGAAGATGGTAGTGTTGGTGAAGGACGATGAAATCAATAACCAATGGAGAAATTACTTCCATAAGCTTTTCAATGGGGATATTGTAAATAATGTTAACGATTCGTGTGATATGAATACAAGAGATATCATTTACACACGATGAGTTTCACTATTTGAGGTCAAGAATGCTTTGAAAAAGATGAAAATGAAAAAGGCACGTGGACCGGATGGTATTCCCATTGATGTATGGAAGAGTATGGGGATGAAGGAGTTATGTGGTTAACAAATTTTTTTAACAAGATCATGAAGAACAAGAAGATGTCAAATCAGTGGAGAAATAGTACTAGTCTCCATCTACAAGAACGAAGGTGATGTTCAGAGCTGAACAAACTACATAGGTATCAAGTTGATGAGTCACACCATGAAGCTTTGGGAGAGGATTATTGAGAAGAGGCTAAGACCTATAACACAAATATCAAACAACCAATTTGGTTTCACACCTGGAAGATCAACAACAAATGCAATCTTTCTAATAAGGGGGTTTATGGAGAAGTATAGAGAAAGCAAAAGAGATCTTCATATGGTTTTTATTGATTTGAAAAGGCTTATGATCGAGTACCCAGGGAAGGGTTGTGAATGGTTTTGAAGAAAAGGGGTGTGCTAATCCAACACATTGACTAGATTAAAGACATGCATGATAGCTCTACTTCAAGTGTGAAGACTCCTAGAGGAGAGACACCAACTTTTCCTATCACAGTTGGGATACACCAAGGATCCACACTCAGTACATATTTGTTCACTCTTGTTATGGATGAGTTGACAACAAATGTTCATGATGATATTCCTTGGTGTATGTTATTTGTTGATGATATTGTATTGATTGATGAAACTAAAGATGGATTGAATAATAGAGTTGAACTCTAGAGAAAGGCATTGGAATCTCTTCTCGAGTACACTAGATAGGAACCCACATAACATAATGTCACATATCATCATATTTCACATGTTTTAAAGTTTTTATTTAAGTAGAGTCTAATCCTCATAGACATAGTCTTTCATGTAAGATGATTTGACACAAAAATAATACAAGATGACACATCCTAAACCCTAATGGTCTAAGTTTTAAGTTTTCAATCCACACTCAAAAAATCCTTCTCATAATTCTATGATTATTACAAGGAGAACTCCTTCATTTCCCCGGTATGGACTTTGGGGGAAAGTCATGGTGTTTCCAACACCTAAGTAGATGTTTCATCATATCACTTGTTATCAATCCTTTCTACTTATCTTAAAGAAAATTTAAATCACCCTTTATCATATGTGTATATTCTCATGCAACTAGAATGACATTAAGAACATCACTCCTTCTACTTGTGTGGATCTGGATTTCACCAATGCTTTTGAGTCTGTTCGATGGTCTTACCTTTGGGACTGTCTTCTTGGTCTTGGTTTCAGTGAGGAATGGATTGCTCTAATCAAACAATGCATTGAGACTCCTTCTTTCTCTTTACTTGTGAATGGTTTATCTGTCGAGTTCTTCAAATGTTCTAATGGCTTGAGGCAAGGTGACCCACTATCTTGGTTGCTTTTTTCTATTGCCATGAAGGGCCTAAGCAGTAGAATTGAAGATGCTCATAATAAGAAACTGATCAGACCTTACCCTATAAATAAAACAAAGGTTCTAAGTCATCTTCTTTTTACAAATGATATATTAATCTTCTCTGAAGGTTGTTCACGAAGTCTCAATCACCTCAATTTTCTCCTTACAAGATTTTAGGGAAGTCTTAGGCATGCAATGCAATCCTTCTAAGACCCATATCTACATCTCTTCTTCTTGTCGTAACAAAGATGGTCTGATTAATATCATGGGTATTTGAAAAGGCACTTGGCCAACCAAGTACCTAGGATTCCTGATGGCTGGTGGTAACCTGTGAAGGAGACACTTCCATGATTGTCTTGATAGACTCAGAGACATGATTAACAAATGGGATGGCACCAAAATATCCATGGCAGGTCACCTCATGCTCTCATGTATGACTTTGTTTGGGGGAGTTCAACACACCAAGCTAGTTGGTCCAAACTAGATTTTCTGATTGAGGAAGGTGGTCTTAAATCTCAAAAATCTGGATGAACTTGCTGATTATACCAACTTCCAACACTGGATAGAATCAATAAATGGAGTGGTTCTAATAGTGCTCACTGATTTCTTTTCCTTCAAGAAATTGACTCCATTGAACACCTGTTCAGAACTTGTAAGTATTGGAGATATGTTTGGGTACGTGCACAATTGAAACTTAATTTCAGGTGCTCCTACTCCCTATGCGATTGCCTCTTTTATATTGGTAATAGGTCCAAATACAACAATATCATTGAGCTATGGGCAATTACAGGAGCTGTTCATTTAATCTGGTATGAAAGGAACTGGCTATGCCATGATAGTGGTACTTTAGATTTTGTTGGTATCTTCAATCGCCTTGCTAAGGAGATGAAATACTTGTATTCCACCTATAAGATGAGGTTATCAAATATCTCTCCTCTTATAGCTAGGAATTGGGAGTTTTATTAGTTGAATCCTTTCATTTGTAAGTTATATGCTTGACTAAATTATCTTGTCTATTCTCATATGTAAACTACATGATAGGGTGTAGTGTGTAACTTTTCCCCCGTTTAGGGTTTTGGAATATATTTACCCAAATATTAAAAAAAAACTAGAATGACGTGATTAAAGTAAGACTTATTAAGAAATACAATGATTAAAACAAGAAGCACAACAATATGTAATTTACAACATATATGTTTACCTCCATTTCCACATCACCCATATAAGTTTTCATCATGAGTTATTACCTTGAGAAATCTTCTTATTGCCTATCATTTACCCTAAATAGGGTTTCTCAAATATGATTTCATGTTAATCCAATAGCAACATACTTCTTATCTGTTCATTCCATGTCATGATTTTCTTCAAATATTCACGAAGACATTAGAACTAGCAACAATATAAGAATATAGACATCTTGTATCATTCATCATGCTCAAAGTAGGTTTATCATACAACATATACATATTCCATCTAATTTTTATAGAATAAAAATCAAAGCATTCAATGCTCCTCTTTTACTATTTACCATTCTCTAGTTATAGTTACTATTCAATACAAGTGATCTCATTTGAAATCCTTGAGAATAGACCATTCTCATAATACAAGTACTCTATAGACAATTACAGTCCAAAAATGTGTTTTTATGAATCAAATCACATCCTTAAACTTCATCTTGTAATTGAATTACATAATTCTTATCTACATTCCCTAGTCCCTCATTTGAGAACATTATTCATCATTATTACATATCTAATCATAATAGGGTAAGGATTATGTTCCTAGATCCAACTATTATTTTTCTTCATTTTCCCATCATTTCACATCATTTCATAACATTAATCATAACTTCTTTCATGTCATGTGTAACGTCCCAGGATTTGAGGCCTCTTATAAAATGATCTTAAAAGGCACGATTGGACTGCCCATATCACCAAGGTGCACCTCCTTTTCAGGGAGCCCATCACTAAAGAACTCTATGGTTAAGTGTGCTCGGCCCTAAGTAGTACTAGGATGGGTGACCATTTTAAGGCTAATGGTAGTCTATGAGGCCAGTTGTCATTCTTGAAACTCTACTAGAGACTTTCATAGTTGTCTCATGCGTTAAAAATGGTATAAGAGACAATTTCCCTCCGATGGGTGGGGCCCACTTGGGTCTGTGGCATGCCGGTCTTTGAGCCGTGCACTCCAAGCATGTTGGAAAGTGCTATTTGTGATGATGGATCTGCCCTTGCACTATTATATGTGACTAGGAGCTGGCTGTACATGGGCCATTTGGGCCTGCACTAAAATGGGGAGAGATAATGATGCCATATAGTTGATCCTTAAGGAGGACGTCAAGAGTCTAAAGTGGGGGATATTTTAACATCTCAAGATTTGAGGCCTCATATAAAATGATCTTAAAAGGAGTCATTGGACTATCCATATCACCAAGGTACACCTCCTTTTTAGGGAGCCCAACACTAAAGAACTCTATAGTTAAGCGTGCTCAACCCAGAGTAGTACTAGGATGGTTGATCAGTTAGGAAATTTATCCTGGCTTGCAAAAGCATTCATTTAAGGCTAGTGGTGGTCTGTGGGGCTAGTCCTCATCCTAAAACTCTACTAAAGCCTTGAGTAGTGGGCCCAAGTGTTACATCATGTTTACTACTATTATTGGAATCAATCATTCAAAATTTACTTAATGCATAATGTTTCTCTCTTTGAAATTCTTTATAATCTAAGTTTGGAATATTTCATTCAATTTAGGTCAACCCACATGTATTTAAAATAAATAAATAATAGACTTATTTATTTCATTAATTTAATCCATAACTTGTCATCATTATGCAATTCTTTCTTGTCCATTTCCTTCTTGTACTTAGATGAGCGTACCATGTCGATGACTTCCAATGACATTCTTAATATAAATTATCCTTTAGTTCCTTATAAACTAATCACTTTAAGAAAATAGAATGGATTGGGAATACTTATTCTGATAACATAATCTCTAATCTTCTTTCCAATTCATTATTAAGTGACTCATATAAAAGACTTCCACTCATTGTGGGTTGTACTTATTAACCATAAATTATACTAGAATAGATGTATTAGGCTTTTATCATCTTAATAAGACTTATCACTTTCAATTGAAGTAATAAAACCTAGAAGTGAGTATCACGTTAACAAGATTATATAAAAGTTCATTCTTTATCTCACATGCTTGTCTTAATACTAAATTTCTAGGGTTTTCTAAAAGTTGTATTAAATACATACATCTTAATTCATTGTCATAAGAGCCTTATTATTAAATGACTTCATCATGGTGTACATGGACTCATTAATGCTATTCATGTCACATGACAACCCTATTTTCCATTTCCATGCAATTCATTCATCAATTATATGTATGCAAATTCATTGGCTCAATAGAATCAATGCACGACACTAACCCTAGAAACAAAATGCCTCCAATTTAAACCACATTGATCCTCATCTACATTCCGTATGTAATTCTAGAAAAGATATGAAAATACAATTGAGAACACATTCTTATTAAGTTCAAACATGATTCTATATATTTCAACTCAATTTCCAAAGATTTCATTAGGACAATTTTAGGAAATATATGTATACAACATTATAGTTATATATCCATAGGGTATTCATGCAACTTAAATCAATAGACTGAGAACTAAAAAAATATAAATAATGAGAAAGAATGTAAATCACTAGCATCTGATCCCCTAAAATCTCCCCAGTTAATTACATATTCATATACAATTAAAAGCAAGGATTTTGATCATTTTAATTGCATAGGATTAAGATTTCAACATTATTACAGATCTTAGTAGGGAAATAAATGTCACATCAGGCTCCAAGCACCTTAAGAACGTCCCAGATAATCTAAATTTCTAAAAATCAATCAAGGCTCTATCCATCGACTCCTTTTCTTCCTCCCTCAAACTCAGAAACCCTAGAAAAGGAGATTAGGAAGACAAAAAGGGAAAAAGTATGTTGATTAGCTATATTATTTATTCAATTTAGAGGGAGGGTGAAATATAAACATAATAAAGAATATTCACCATGAAAATCTATCTAAAGAATACCAGCTTACATAATTTCATCAACTTGAGGAATACAATCCTAGATCACCATCTCCAACTTTTTCTCCTCTCAAACTCTAAATCTCAATCTGTCACAAAAAATTTGCATCTCAGATAGGGATGATAGATTATGGGATATGCTAGGGTGTTAGGTTGATGACATAGAACAATTGAGGTGTTTGTAATAGTTATAAATGATGACATAGAACAATTGAGGTGTTTGTAATAGTTATAAACAAGCCCTTGATTTCATTTTTCATTTGGGCTGAATTTGAGTCGGTCGAGATTGTTCTTGTTAAAGATCTCATCCGATGAAGGGGTATGGGTCAAACAAGCATACTCCAAAAAGCATGAAAATTTTACATGATATTTGACATAGAATTTGTAAGATAAAATTAAAATTCCACCAAATAGATAACCAAATCAATTATTAAAATCAAATATTAGGCTTCTATAATTTAGGATGAATGCTTGGTCGGTCGAGTTTATCTTGGGTGAAATCATCACCGATGAAAAGAGCAAACAACATTAAAAATTCTCAAATTTTGCAAGAAAAATTAAATTTAAGTTATCCAAACTACATACAAATTTCAAAGAAATTATAATTATAGATAAAATACTAAAAATCATTTACTACACCACTATATTTATCAAATTATATTGCCATATACAATAGAAATTCTATTTTTTGTCGATTACACTTCTCAAAACCTAATTATGCAAAATAAAAGTATGCTTTGAGTTTCTAATTAGGATTAAAACATCATAATTTGACTATGATCATTGATCAAGCTTAAACAATGATCAATATGATTAAGCATGTAATCATCCAAGTAAACCCTAATTACATGACAAAGATCAAAATGATATAATACATTCATGGTAGTTTCTCATGTACAAACTTGTTTCTATCTCTTTCAGATGAATGATATACATTTTGACTCATTTAGTACATGCTATGCGTCTGCATGATGTAGATCTTGTTGTTATGTGACATGTAAAAGCTAAAAGATAGTAACTTTACGTACATGGAGACTGGAGATGGTTTGTGTGCTTTCTAGTATGTAACATGTATTATTTGTTGTCATCTAGGAAGGATGTAGCTGATGGTGGTAAGAGAAATATGAAGATTTCTTCTTTAATGCTGAAAATTGTCTGCATCTCCAGAAAATGATAGCTCGTAAGTTGATTGTGATTGTTATACATTTAGACTACATGCCTTGAGTTATTATGTTGTTTCTATGTTGTTGGGATATGTAAAGATGGCCCCTTTAGATGAAAATCAAGGGTTCAATGTATATAATTTTTGTTCAACTATGGATGCCTATAGGTGTTGATGTTTTTGGAAGATGTGTAATCATCACTTGTGTGAAGGGTTGATGCCCTAGAGTGCCTATAGGCGTAACTTGTGTGCCTTTCCTAATAAGTTAGGTTATGATGACTAAAGTTTTATACCTTTTGGAGTTGTTATTGTGTTAATATTTCTATATGTATGATGGGGATTCTTATACTCTAGATGATGTAGTCATAGCAATGAACCAAATTATCAAAGAGATACAAAAGTAGTAGAGCCCTATGTCAATTGGTATGTTCCCCTATGTCGTTTGATGGGATATAAAGATATAATCCTGTAATAATGCTTGGAGCCAAGGGATTCTTAGGAGGTGATATCCTATCATCTTTAAACACTTTTGGGACTCGGTAGAGGTTGATGGTTCCAGGGTATTGCATGAGGTATGAAATATTGTATGAGATGTGTTATGTAGGGTTATTAGCCTATTTGTGTGGTGATATGACATGTGTACCCATGGCATGCCTAAGTTTGGTGAATCTTCTTTAAATCATATATCCATGGTAGATAGGCATGTATGCACTTGCCTTTAGAAACCTTACTTCTGTTGGGAAATATGGCATCTGATATGGCAGTAAAAACAAAAAAATCTTGCCATATTCACCTTAGATAGCAGATCATGTCAACACCTATAGACTTCGAAGGAAGGTAGCAAGACATATACCTTCAACTAGAGCAACTACAACAACTATCCTTGTTGTGGCATGCTTCTTTTACAAGCTACATCTAGATAGTTGTCGGAGGTGGCCTCCTGATGTAGCACCATGGACAGAAGTTGATGACGTCCTCCTAGCGGGTGGCAAAGGCCTCCTCGCCTCTATAGAGTCCATGAAAATCACCAGAAACTCCATGTTGTGCTACCAGAACCAACAGGAAGGATTTTTCCCTTCGATTGTCAACCTACTAAGATTGATTCGCTCTCCCATGTTGTCTCTCCCTTTCTGACCCTCCCTTTTATGGGTAGGACTCGCTCGGGCTCTCTAGTTACCACAACTAGAGAGGATAAAAATTGTCAGAGCTTATTGTTGTGTCTCCTGAAAGACTTGATCGCTCTTGTATTTATAGGATGGCTAGGGTCATGGTTTCTAGATTAATTGGGAGTTGAACAGACATAATTTCATGAATTTTCTAGAACATGCAAACATTGAACTGGGCAATTTACTATTGAACCTACCTTTTCACATGTGAAACGATCGGTTCAACACCTGAAATGGTTAGTTTACTTGCTTTCCTGTTCTGAATCACATTTTCTTTCAATATTCAATTATTTCGCAACATGACGTCAATATCAATCCTCGATCAAATATTATTGATCATTGAATTGGTGATTCATAAGTTGAACTGGTCGTTTCAGACCTTGAACCGATCGGTTCACCAATTGAACCAGTCGATTCATGTCCCAGTTTAGAAAATGTTTATCCAATGTTGTTCAAATTGACCTGACACTTGGATTGATTGGTTCAACACTTAAACTAGTCAGTTCATAATCCAATCAGTCAATTTTCATCCATTATTGTTTAAATTAAATACCTAAATACTTTAGTAATCAAGTTAAACATCAATCATGAATAAACACCTATTCTAGGTGCATCCTATGTGTGTTACCCTATAGTATATGTGACATCCTCATATTTTCTAAAACTTAATCTAATATGTGAAGTCCAAATTGAAACCTCACCTCAATGAGAATCCCAATTTAAACACCCCACACTAGGCCAAGAAGAAGAAAATCAGAGGAAGTCAGAAGGAAACAACAGTATCACATGCACATGAAAAATAAACAAACCACAAAAACACAAGCTCACCATTCAACATATAACTACATAGTGAATTGCTAAACCATTTGATATTAAATATTGAACAACAAAATTTTACATATACGTGTACTACATCTATTACATGATCTTAATACAACAGGTCCACCTGTACATCAGCTCACCACACAACTCTCAACTATCAGGTTCTTCAAGATCACATGTCCACAACTTAAACAAAAGATTACACGTGGTACACAGCAAAAAAATATTCAAGAATATTGTATCGAGTACGCCTACGTGTATTTTATATACCTCTCATTACTAAGCTTGGCAATAAGATAAAACTAATACTTGGTAGTAGAAATAAATATAACAAAAGCATACTTGAACAAATATATTTATTAACAAAAGAGAACACATGTTTTAAGCTTATTTTCCATTATATCATCCCTATATTTGCCACCTGAGGTAATAATGCATCATCTCAGCTATCAAAGAGCTCAAGACGTAAGGCCTTATGATCTACTACCAAAGAGTTCGATCATTGTACAATATGATCTTCTACCAAAGAGAGTGATCACTTTCCAACACTATGCTACCAAAGAGAAATAGTGCTTTCATATAATGGAATAAATATATTATGTTTCATGTGTTCATAATCATAAGTATGGAAAATCAAACAACATATCATTTAAGAACAATCATTTCAACCAAACCATATGCCAAGTATTTGTACACATATAACACAATCATACTAAGTAGTAGGCAAAGTAAGAGGTAAGGGTGTACCGTGATCAAGATAATCTAATCATCACATATTCCTTATGTCACTATATCCTCTTAGTCAGACAGTGATAAAGACAAGACCATGTATTATCATCAGATTCCCATCATCTTAACCCTAGTTATATCCATTTTAGGGTTTACCTAGTTCATTAGGATATTTCCATCATTACTTACATTCTTGTCTTAGAATTATCTTACTGATGTCATTTTCCAGATTATGTTATAGATTAGGGTTCATCACCTAAACATTTGCTACATAGTATTTTATGCACATATTAACCTAATGTTACATCATTAACCTAAATTAGGATTTCATAACATGTATCAAGGGTCATCTTCATATAACATGAATTCTATGAATCTAACTAATATTAAGATTATATATTAGCTTTCAGTTACTGATATGAGCTTACTCTATAATTTCCAGGGTTTCTTGAGCATCTTTGAAATCATTGCTCATTATTTAGGGTTAATAGCCCTAATTAGCCATATGGAGAAAAATTATGATTTCATGCATCAACATCATAATCACTTACCTTAAATGGATTATAAACATAAATATGGGTTTATTGACATTTTATCATAATTTCAGGCCATCATTTGATATTTATTATCCATAAAACAAGTATTTCACAACTTTCATCATATCACTATGATTTAAGCATCAAAGGGCTAATATTATAGTTTCAAGTTGTTCTACTCATTATTTTTAGAATATCGGTATCTTACTTGTATTTTTCTGATAACTGTACTATTTTCTATGAATTATACAAGATCTGGGATATATTTGGGGCTTTTTCGGCCAGTTAGATGACGCCACATGGCCACTAGAGGTGCTGCTCTTTTTTGGCCAGGGTGACCTGGCGGTTCAGGCAAGGGATTGACGGTTCAGTGCTTGGGTCGGTGGTCTGGGCAAACTGAACCCAGTCTCTTCTCATTTTCTCACGTAGGACTGGACTCTGTCTTTCCTCGCTCGCGAGTCCCCAGCTGGACTCCGATCTGGCGTGCGTGAGCGCCGTCGAGGCCGAGCTCCTGCGGCATGCAAAATCAATGGCGAACAGATCCTCCTAGCCGCAAATATCTCCTTCCTCCACCTCGCGTCTTCTCGTGGTCTTCCATCCGCACGCTGCGCCCGCGAGCGTGGGCTTTGTTCCGCCCAAGCCGCCGCTGTGGGGACATTCTCCGACATGGAAACGCTCGTGCACGAATCCTCTATTTCAAGCACTATCGCATGACTGCACCATGGTGAGGAGTCTCTGTGGTCATGCGATCGTTGCTGGCCTCTAGAATTCTGGTGATAGATACGTCACGAACTCATCTTCCTCGGCGACCTCGTCACAGAAGCTCTATGACACCTGCTTGTCTCATGCGGCTGCTTGGAAGGCAAGATGCGCCTCTGAGACGG
The DNA here is from genome assembly GCA_963693085.1 of Alisma plantago-aquatica. NCBI lineage: Eukaryota > Viridiplantae > Streptophyta > Magnoliopsida > Alismatales > Alismataceae > Alisma > Alisma plantago-aquatica. The sequence continues at coordinate 752,154,154 of OY856410.1, forward strand.
TGCTGCCACAGGCATGCGCTGCTTGCTCCCACTGCGGTGGAGGAAAAGAAGCAAACGGCCTCCATGCCAACAAACCTCAAACGGTCTGAAGTACCTTCTACAGATCCCCGAACTCCTCTTCTCTACTCTCTATCTCGTTCTCTAGCTCCTTCTTACGGTCTGTACATGTAGGTGGGAGGCAGCGCAGCGAAGATGGCGGTTCTTCGAGCATTCTTCACGATGACTACTATGAGGGGTCCTTATTCTGCTCTCCTCGTGGGGTAAAACTTCTCTCGTAAGATAACCACTCTCAGGCCATGATCAGCGAGAACTACGACCTGTGTGGTCGTCCCCCAGAGTCAATTCTATAACTGCAAGGACGTAGACACAATCCTAGCCACTGGTTACTAGCGTGCGGCTGAGACGTATCCTACTCCCTAGTTGATTTGTGGATTCCTCTCAAAAGATGTGTGACATCATAATGACCCAAAATTTAATTTGTAATGATATCAAACCTTGCTACGTCATGCCTATATATACATATCATTTCATAATTTTCATACTTCAACATCTTCTTCTAAGAACATCAAAATCTCGTGAAACTTTTACCATAGTTTTTTTTTTAAACAAAAAGATCAACTTCATTAATCATAAGCCATACGACATCTACAAGAATGAAGAAGAACACTAACCAAACATACAACAACCAGAACCAGGGCTACCCAAACACCAAGAATCAAATTGGAAAGAGAGTAAAACGCTTCTGCCTTGATCCTCCTACACGGATTCTGACTAAAACAATTTTTCAACGAGGATTCCTTCAACATGAGTTTGTAACGGTGATAGGTAGTCTGCCTCCAATTAGTATTCTGATCAATATTTTCCACATCCAGCTTGACCATACGACCAAGATCAATAAAACTAACTGAGACAAAATGGAGCACCAGCACAGCAAGAGCTCCTTGCTCCCACAAAGGAGAGACTAACCAGAAGAACAACAAACACAGATGACCGACGACTAAAACGGAAAACGAAGCTGCCACAGACCAAACCAAACACCTGACATGGGTAGAAAATGAAAACAGGCAAGCAACTAAAAACAAAACAGAGTAGAACAGAAAGGGGGAAAGGAAATCTCAGCCCCTCAGACCCAAACCGTCGCCCAGCCTGACACGACAAGTGCCTGCAAAGGCATCGACACCATGCACTGGGCGAGATGGGTGAGTCCCCCACCAGGTGAGAAACTACACGAGTACTCGCCCATGGCAGCAACAACGTCACCCAAAGATCCCGCCACACAAGAACGGTGAGAGGAAGGACCAGCCGAAGGCGTTTGACGACAGCTTGGTAGAGGAGAGGTGAGGCAGGAAGAGGCCCCGAGGGAGTAGGGGAAGAGACCACCGGCCGCGGCCGCCGCCCCCGCCCCCCCAAGCCAAGGGGCACCAGTGCTAAACCTAGATCGCAAGGGCGATCGTCAACACAGATGGGAATCGAGAGAGAATGCTGCCATAGCTTTATCATCATAATAACTACACTCCACTAAATTTTGGTGCCAAGAATCAATTTTTTGATCAATCAATTACTTACCTCAAGAAAAAGCATAAACTTAGGAATGTTCTTTGATGTAACATCAATTGACATTCTTACTTTTTCAAACACATGGAACTCTTAATCTAACTCAAACACATAACTTACGTTATTAAATATTTATGGAATCCAAAAGTTCAATATGTCACATTCTTCACACCTCAAAAGAAATTTCATCCTCAAAATTAAGCCAAAATCTAGCCTATCACATCATATACATCATAAAAGAAATTTTGTCCTCAAAATTTAGTTGTCCTCTTACTCCAAGGTAAACCGAAAGATATACAACCATATGTTGGGAACCATCCTAGGTGCAACCCAACCACAATCATAATCTCCACAACTATATCCAAACCACTATTAGGAGTTTTTAAAACATCTTGGATGAATCACCCCTTCCTAAAAGATTGAAATAATGGCTTAGAAATTCTGGTTATGTCATGACATATCTAATATGTTAGGTTGCATCCTTATCTTTATCCATGCATTAGGGTTCCCACATCATATTACCATGTTCTAAAGGGTTAACTAAAGTTAACCCATTATATCAAGGTGTCATCAACATTTTTATTGAGCTAATTGTTAGAACATGTTCAACATTAACATATGCCTTTTTGGAGGTAGTTAACTATAGTTAACCCACTTTATCCAACTAGATCATATAAAGGTGTCATCGTCATTATATTGCGTTATTTGTTACAACATATTCAACATACTCGTTAAGCACTAAGATTAACACCTCATGTAACATGTTTCATTCATATGATCTTATTTCATTACTCATAATAAATTGCAACATTTACTAGTGATTTCATCACAAGATTAGCCAACAATATCACATTATCATCATTATTCATGTATATGGTTAACCATTTATATAGAGAACTATTAGATCATTACTAGGTTTTCCATCATGTTATCTTCATGTATCACATCTCAAGATTAGATCACAAACACCTATTATATCAGGGTTGTACTAAACAAACTTATGTGAGTGGCTTGTTAAACATATATCAAAACTTTATCTAGTCCAATTGAGATTATCCCAACCCTTCTTGAGGTTAGTGCCATTCTCGATATATCTGAGCTAACTCAACTCTATTAGTATCACATACATAAGCAAAAAAATATCTTCCCTCTTTGGTCTAGGGTTCCCGGGTGTACCTCATTGTAACCAAAAGATAGATTTACAAGCTCTAGGCACATAAGCACAAACCAAAACATGACATGACATTCTCTTCATTTATCTCTACTCATGAAATACTATTTCTCAACTCTCTCTCTCTTATATACACCGCTAGAGTCCTACAAGGAACCACCAACACATGTTTGAGGCTTTACAAAACTAATATAGTTACCTCATCCAGGGTCTTGGGATTCTCTCTCCCTCACCCAAATGGTAGGTTCTCATATTCATGTTCGCATGTTCATATATAGACAACCTCTCTCTAACTCTAGGGTTTGGCCCTCTCAAGGACATCTAAGGTTCAACATGACTATAGGAATCATGCATAAAGTAACTCAACTCATTCACTCAAGAGTATTCTAGTTTAGGACATATCATATCACATATTTCTCATAATTCTCATATCATGGAGTTTAGGTTCTCTGACCTTCTCCGTGTGGGTCTCACTCTCTCTAGAGTTAACCCTAAAATTGGTCCTAACAGTCGAGGTCCTCCTTTGTAAAAGAGCTTCAGGCTCATGCTAATTCACATCCTTGTCTTAGCCTAACTTAACTTAGCTTATCTTATCTTAGAAAAAACACACATACTTGCATCATCAAAGCTTACTTTGCATCATTAAAACTAACTCAGATCCTCAAAACCAACTTATATCATATCACATAAACATATTTCATCTATTCCATCTATCACATTGTGACGCACCGTTCGAACAAAACGACATTAACTAAGTGGAAGCGGTCATTAACATCGGGTTACTGAAAATCACTAAAAATTAAAACCATTTAGAAAGAGGTCCAAACATAAGAAAACTCTTTTATCAAGAACTAATGTATTTTATTTACATCCTAGTTCATAAGTACATATCTTGTACCATCCCTTCTCGAGGATTACAAGCATCAAATGCTCTGTTAGAACTTTACACAGGCAACATAAGAACCTCGAGGTATCAAGCCAAAATCTTAGATCGATTCATTAACAGTACTAACTACTAACTCTGAGGACCTGAGAGTACAGAGAAGACACATAGGATTCTCTATACAAAATATGACAGCCAGTGCCTCCACCTGGAATATCATTGTTGTCCCTGTTGCTGTCGCTGCTGTTGTTCTTCCCCTGCTATAGGGTTTCTGTCTCTTCTTCCACGTCTACCTAAAAAGTGTTGGTGACCAACGGAGTGAGACCCAGTCCCAGCAAGAGATATAACTCTCCACCAAAAACATTATTATTGTAGTTTAATAGAATAAAACTGAGCAGAGGAATCATATATATTCAGCAACAGATAAATCAATGTCTAAACATATTAGAGCAATATTCTTATTCAAATTATTTCAGCTATAACTTGATAAAGCAACATGTCACTTATCCAATAAGGAATTGAAGAACATGTATAACATTTATCCATCTAGGATATGCTTAAGGAAGGTAACATCAACCAATGATTCTCATATTTCAACCTTAAGCAAATACATTACACGGCTGATTACATTTTACAATCATACTTAAGCCCTAAGGAGATGAGGTATACCACTCATACTCCAACCGACCATTGCGAAATCGAAATCGGTACCATACATAGGTCAAGGAAGATCCGGGTTCCGAAGACCTCATCCTCCTCAGTCAGTGTGAGTACAAAATGCATGACATCTTGTGTCTCTGCTAAATAGCTTTCCAGGGTATACTGGAAACTTCGCTATAGAGTTACAGGGGTGGTTGTACTCTCTTCACAATCGAGAGATTTCATGTTTATCTCACATCGATCCGACATTATCATTATAGGGAGATTTGTGATACATCCATCCCGACACATATAATGAAGGATTGAGAGATTTAATGTTTATCTCACATCAGTCCCACATTAGGGCGTAAGGATATTCGTGCCCATAACCCCACATACTCAACAACATCTCATATGGCTCTCAAGCCCATTTAATCCCTTGTTACCTCTTACTAGGCAACAAAGCATATTATGGCTCACAAGGCTCATAAATCAATTTCAATAATAAAACATCATAGCTCATACCTGGCTATGCCCAACATCTCATGATACCTGCATGATTAGTACACATGATAACAATTATATCAATTACATATCAACACTATACAATGTAAGGGTAGCATCACTATTCCCTCATTAGGGTTAGGATTTCCAAATTCATGTCAATTAGGGATACTCATCCCATTACCCAAAATTAAGGTTATGGTTTATCATCATATTGCCCAAGATTAGAGTTTCATGCATTATAACCCAAAATTAGGATTTCACATACCTTCTCCCTATATTAGGGTTAGGGTTTCATATAGCATTACATAGCATCACTCTGGATTAGAGTTTCACATCACATCACTGCATTAGCATTTCACATGGCATCACCCTAGATTAGGGTTTCACACATCATTATCTTGAATTAAGGTTCCTTATAACTTTTCCCCAAATTAGGGTTTCATGTAACTTTACCCGAAATTAGGGATTCATGAACCATCCTCTTAAATTAGGGGTTTTCATTATATTACCCTGAATTGGGATTTCTCATATCATCACCCTAGATTAGGGTTACACCATTACCCTAGATTAGGGTTTCACCTAGAATTGCCCTAAATTAGGGTTAGGGTTCATCAACCTTCTCGATTAGGGTTTCATGATCTCTTTATCAAGAATCATACCCTAATTACATATTTTATTCATGTTGAAAGTGTTGAGCCTTAACCACTACATGATTATTATACATGTATGAATTCCTCTCTCTCTCATCCTCTCTAGGATGTTGATTACTTTAAACTTGATTAGATTAGGTCAACCCTTCATTCAAGTACATACATTTAGGGTTAGCATAGTGTATTGAGATATTGCTTCTATAAGCATCAAAGGTTAACCCCTCTAAGGGTACTAATCACCCTAGTACCTTAAAGTTACAACCATTGTAATTATCTTGGATATACATCATTAATAATCATGGGGTTAATAGTACTTACATGGTTTGAATCAATTAGACCTTCAAACGGTCTTGAGGTACTAGACCCTCAAACGGTCTTGAAGTACTTTGATCTTCAAACGGTCTTGAAGTACTTTGACCTTCAAACGGTCTTGACCTCAGCACCCTTAAATGGTCTGAAGACCATTAGACCCTAAACGGTCTTGGTCCCAAAACCTTCAAACGGTTTGAAGACCGTTAGACCTTAAATAGTCTTGGTTCAATTGAATCCTCCAAACGGTCTTTGAACCAATTGCACTTCCAAATGGTCTGAAGACCGTTAGACCTTAAATGGTCTTGAGGTGCTTGACCTCCAAACGGTCTACATCTTCAATCGGTCTTAAGACCGTTAGACCATCAAACAGTCTTGATCTCAAAATCTCTAAACGGTTTGAGACCGTTTGAATTAAATATTAATTAACCCCAAATGGTTTGAGACCATTTAGTCCTCAAACGGTTTGAGATCGAATGGTCCTCAAACGGTTTGAGACCGTTTGATCAATTCATCTTGAAATCGTTTAACCCTAAATTAGGGTTTTGTTCCTCAATCGATCTAGGGTTTGCAATCTAGGAACTATCAATGTTGAAACCTTTGGGACTAGATCAATTGTAACCATTGGATCTCCATCCAACCATGACACCACTTGACCCCAAAAGGTCTTGAGACCATTTGGTCTCAATCGGTCTTGAGACCGTTTGACCTCAAACGGTCTTTAGACCGTTTGGTCACCAAAAAGGTGAAATTGTTTGCTCATAATTTGTATTGAGGTGTGTGCTAAGATGACATCATCATCTTCAAGCTTCAAACCTTCGAAAGTTTCTGTAATTCTTATGGTGATTTCATCAACTAATCAAAAGGAATTTCGGGAAAGAAGAAAAATTCAACATATGATGAAGAAGTGAAATCAATAATAAAATTTAAGGGTTCAAGTTATATAACCTGCCTTCAAAGTTGAATACAAGCTTCAAGATTCACGTCTTTAATGGTGAATGAAGCTTCCTCAACTGTCCAAGGTCCGTTTTCAACTCTTTGGATGCAAAGGATGATCAAGGTTGAACATTGAATGAAGAAAAGAAGAAAATAAGCATTGAATTTCGATTTCCACCATGAAATCAAGGTTGAAAATGATTAAGGAGCTCACCTACAGGTTGGGGTACATCCTCGTGTTGCTCCTAAGCTCCCTTGTGCTAGGCCAAAGCAAGGAAATAAAGAAGAGTTGAAAAATTCTTTCATGTGGGTGAAAGAATGGAGTGTTTATAAGCGAATTTCAAGAGAGAGAAAGTGTTATAAAAATCCTTCAACTCCCTAAGTTGGTGCCACTTATCCCCCTCACTTCCTTGCATACAAAGCAATCATCCTCCCCTTCGAAATACTCTTCTTTATCCATGAATTAAAAGAAAACAATTAAGCACCTTAATCAATATAATAATAATATCCAAAAATTAGTGGATATTACTTTTTCTTTAACTAATGTGAGTGGGATCTCCACTCACTTTAGATATTTCGGTGCCATTGCAAGGCACAAGGACGTACATACTTATATAAATTCAACCATCACATTTTTTGTTGAAGGGCACTTCCATTAATATATTTATTTTTGCATTAAATTGAATTCGGGTTTCAATTATGCTTAAATCTTGATTATTTTAATATCAAGATTCTCTCTCTCCCAAAGAGATTCAAATGAGACGTCCCTCTGATTTTCTTGTCTCTAATTGATACCAAGAAACATTAGGGACTCTCAAGAAGTGGTATTTTTCATATTGAACCCTAGGTTTTGGGTAAATTGCACATTACACCAAAACTAGGTTTTAATGCACAAACATTGCTTAATAAGCTCTTTCTTGGTGCTCAGGCTTGTGGAAGCCATACCTCTGCATCATTTTCATTGTTATGATGCTTCAACACTTGAGGAACATTTTATCATGTAACATTTGCAAGTTAACCCCTCAACTTGGGTAATTTTCACTTTAGTCCAAAATGGGCAAAACATTATTTTCAACATTATTAAAAAAGGACTAAAATTGAAACATAAGTTCCTCTTGAGCCTTAATTACTTTTCAAAAGATAAGAGAAAGCATATAATTATCTTTCTTAATTAAAACATCTAGGGTTAAAGCATAACCCAGGTCAGGGATGTTACAAATTATCCACCGCTAACAGGGATTTCGTCCCCGAAATCATCAAGAGAAAAGAGAAGGGTACTTCCTCCTCATCTCTTCCTCTAGCTCCCACGTAGCTTCTTCAATGCCATGGTGATGCCAAAGAACTTTTACAAGACATATGTATTTCTTTTTTAGTTTTTTAATTCTTTTATCAAGGATCATCACATGTCCTTCAACATATGATATATCATCATTTAATTCTACCTCCACATGTTGCAAAACTAACACTGTGTCAGGATGACACTTTCTCAGCATGAAGATATGGAACACTGGATGCAACTTATGCAACTCAGGTGGCAATTCCAGCTTATAGGCTACCTTTCCAATCCGTTCAATGATTGGATAAGGCCCCATAAATCTAGGAGCTAACTTTCCCTTCTTTCCAAATCTAAGGACACCTTTCCAAGGTGAGACCTTGAGATATACTCTCTCCGACTTGGAACTCTAAAGGTCTTCGTTGTTTGTCGATGTACGACTTTTGTCTATCATGTACAGTCTTTAATTATTGTTGTATTACTTTAATCTTCTCAGTTGTCTGTTGTACTAGCTCAGGACCCAAAAGTTGACATTCTCCTGTTTCATACCAACATAAAGGAGATCTACAACGTCTACCATATAATACTTCATATGGTGCCATATCAATACTGTGCTGATAGCTATTATTATAAGCAAATTCTATCAAGCTCAGGTGTAGATCCCAACATCCTACAAACTGAAGGATGCATGCCCTAAGTAAATCCTCCAAGGTTTGTATGGTCCTCTCAGATTGTCCATCTGTCTGTGGGTGAAAGGTAGTACTAAACCTTAACTGCGTACCCAAAGCTTTATGTAGTTGTTCCCAAAAATGACTCGTGAACTGGGGACCTCTATCAGAAACAATAGTAGCTGGAACCCCGTGCAACCACACTATCTCATCTATATATATATATGTACAAGATTCTCAGTAGTGTAGGTTGTTTTGACATGATGGAAATGTGTTGTCTTAGTCAACCTATCAACTATCACCAATATGGAATCATGACCTTTGGTTGTTCTAGGAAAACCAACCACAATGCCCATGGGCACATGATCCCATTTCCACTGCGGTATAGGCAAAGGTTGCATTGTTCCTATGGGATTTTGATGTTCAACTTTAACCTGCTGACACACCGGACACCTCATAACAAACTCAACTACATCCTTCTTCAATCCTGGACACCAATACATATCCTTCAAGTTATGATACATTTCGGTGCTCCCTGGATGCATTGCATACATCGAAGAATGAGCTTCCTCCAAGACTAACTTCCTTAAGTCATTGGCATCAGGTACTACCATCCTACCATGGTAACAGACTACCTGATCCTCTGACTCATGAAAGCCATCATGTTTCTCACTACCATACTCTGACCTGATCTGCTAAACCACAACATCAGCTTGTTGTGCTTCTTTAATCTGCTGTCTCAGAGTAGGTTTTACTTGCATCTCAACTAACAGCCCGACTAACAACGATACCTTAAGCTGTATATTGTTTTGCCTCAAGGAGATAAGCATATCTCTTTTAAAGCACACTAAGGAGTTCAACTGTGCTTTATCTAAGGCTGGTGATGATGATTTCCTACTTAGTGCATCATCCACTACATTATCCTTCCCTAGATGATAATCAATTGTGCAATCGTAATCCTTGATTAACTCCATCCAGCGGCTTTGTCTCATGTTCAACTTATGTTGTGAGAAGATATATTTTAGATTCTTATAGTCTGTAAAAATCTGAAATGTTTCTCCATAGAGATAATGTCTCCAGATCTTCAAAGCATGGACCACAGCAGCTAGCTCTAGACCATGTGTCGGATAATTCTCCTCATGTTTCTTAAGCTATCGAGAGGCAAAAGAAATCACTTGATTATCCTGCATCAACACACATCCTAGACCATTCTTAGATGCATCACATAAAACTATGTACCCCTTCCCTTACTCAGGTAACACCAGCACAGGTGCACTTGTTAACCTTTCTTTTAACAGCTGGAAAGAATGTTGACACTTGTCATTCCAGACAAAAGGAACCTCCTTCCTAGTCAACTTGGTTAGGGGTAAAGCTATAGAACTAAAGTTCTTAATGAACCTCCTATAGTAGCCTACCAGTCCTAGGAAACTGCATATCTCCATATGTGTCTTTGGCTGTTCCCATTGCAAGACAGATTCTACCTTCTTAGGATCAACACGAATACCTGAGGAAGATATTACATGTCCTAGAAAAGAAACTTCTGGTAACCAGAACTCGCATTTACTAAACTTAGCATACAAATTATGCTCTCTTAGCAAAGTTAAAGCCTTACGGAGGTGCTGCTCATGCTGTTGAGCATCTCTACTGTAGATCAAGATGTCATCTATGAAGACTACTATGAACTGATCAAGAAAAGGCCGGAAGATTCTATTCATGAGTTCCATGAATGCAGTTGGTGCATTAGTTAGTCCAAACGACATAACTATGAACTCATAGTGGCCATACCTTGTTCTAAAGGCAGACTTAGGTATGTCACTCTCCTTGATACACAACTGATGATATCCCGACCTCAGATCTATGTTAGAGAAGATAGTTGCACCAGACAACTGATCAAACAGGTCATCGATCCGTGGCAGAGGATACTTGTTCTTTATGGTTACTTTATTCAACTATCTATAATCAATGCATAACCGCATAGAACCATCCTTCTTCTTAACAAAGAGAACCGGAGCACCCCATGGTGAAGTATTCAGTCGGATAAAACCTTTCTCAAGTAACTCTTGCAGTTGTTTCTTGAGCTATGCCATCTCAACAGGTGCCATTCTATACGGTGTTTGTGCTATTGTTTGCATTCTCGAGATTAGATTAATCTTAAAATCAATCTCTCAGGGAAGAGGAACACCCGGAAGTTCCTCAGGGAACACATATTCAAACTCCCTAACTATCGAAACTTCAGAAAGATTAGGGTTCTCCATTGTGGTGTCTACCACATGTGCCAAGAATGCAAAGCATCCTTATCTCAACAACTTCTCAGCTACCATATCTGACAGAAGACATGTTGGAAAAAGCTTTCTATCTCCCTGAAAGATCCATGTGTCACCGTCATCTGCAAACACAGCTTGCTTGGAATCACAATCCAAGACAACCTTATACTTTTCTAGGGTGTCCATCCTAAGGATTATATCAAACCCGTGCATCTCAAGTGGTATAAGATCCACCTAAATGTAATGTTCAGAAAAGGAAAGAATGCAGGGAGAACACACCTCCCGCAACACTACAGATCCAACTAATGGAGTTTCTAATAATATATTATCTGCTCTATGACTGATAGTCATTTTGCATTCATGAATCACTTCTCGAGTGATAAAAGAATGTGTAGCACCCAGATCAATCAAAATAGATACGAAGCAGGATGAAGACATATCAGAATGAAATAGTTCCATTTGACCTGTCACAACTTGAGGGTTGACTACTGCTTTGGGTTGATTCATCGCATAGAATCTCATCGTTGCTTGCTGTTGACCCTATGCTAAGTTGTTGGGTGCCAACGAACTAGCTTGGGATGCTTGTTCACATCCTCTAGCGCCACTCGAAAATGGCCACCTCTGAGAGCCTTGCTGACCCTACCTTGAAGGTTGAGTCACACTTACATCTCTAGCTCGACAATCTTTCATCAAATGTCCCATCTTTCCACACATAAAACAACCTCTGCTCTCCCTCTGTGGCCTGGGTGGTCCTATTACTAACATTGAGGCTAAGCTGTGGGCTCCCTCTGGTGGTAAACTACGGCCTCTACCCTTGCTGGATGTCCATTGTGTCTGGGTATTGAATCTCGATGGTGCTATTGGTGCAGAAAATCTCAGTTTCTTGAAACTTTCAGACCTCTGTCCTTGAAACTGAGTATACACCTTCTTACACTTAGTCTAATGCTTCTCGATCACTGACCTTTCTATCCGTCTCATGAACTCCACAAAGGTGGCGAACCTCTCCCTGTTCTCTAAGGAAGTCACATGAGTGGTCAATTCAGCGTTCAGCCCCTTCTCAAAATGCCAAATTCTCTCTTCATCAGTAGCTACCATATGTGGACAAAACCACAAAAGCTCCATGAACTTAGCTTCATACTCGCTAATGTTCATTGGTCCTTGGCTTAACCTCTCAAACTGAGAGATCTTCTCATCTAGATACACTTTGGGGAAATATCTACTGACGAATTCTCATCGGAGTTCTCCCCATCCGATTTCAACACCTGACCTCTTGCCCTCTTCTATTGTCCACCAGTGGCCAAAACTCCCTTTTAGAAGGTACAATGCATGCCTCACCTTCTCTACTTCAGGGATATTGAGGATTCTAAAGGCCTTCTCTAGCTCAGTCAACCACAAGTCAGCATCTGCTGGGTCAGCTATACCAGCATAATCTGTGGCTCCAACCCGACGAAGTCATTCGAAAGTCTTTCCGGCTCCCTATGCTTCATTATGGGCTGGTACCCTAGGTGCAGGTGGTGGCATCCTATCCTCCATATGCGTCATGGTTGCCATGAACTGTCCAAACAAATCATGGAAAGCTGGGCTTTCTAGTGCATCTTGGTTAAACTGAGGATGTTCAGGTACTGGTTCCTCCCTAGTCTGGTCCCTTGCACCTCTTCCTGGTGCAGCAATGCTACTCTCAGCAGCATGTTCTTCATGTGATCCAGACATCTTTAAGTTCTTATTCTCCTCCTATATGAGAAGAAGACACTATCAGACGAACCGGAAGTCACTAGAACAGACTCAACAACCTTAATCCTATGTCTCTGTAGACTTAACAAACATAGATCTCTGATACCAACTAATTGTGACGCGCCGTTTGAACAAAATGTCATTAACTAAGAGGAAGCGATCATTAACAGCGGATTACTAAAAATCACTAACAATGAAAACCATTTACAAAGAGATCCAAACATAAGAAAACATTTTTATCAAGAACCAATGTATTTTATATACATCCTGGTTCATAAGTACATATCCTGTACCATCCCTTCTCAAGGATTACAAGCATCAACTGCTCTGTTAAAACTTTACACATGCAGCATAAGAACCTCGAGGCATCAAACCAAAATTTCAGATCGATTCATTAACAGTACTAACTACTAACTCTGAGGACCTGAGAGTACAGAGACAACACATAGGACTCTCTATACAAAATATGACAGCCAGTGCCTCCACCTAGAATATCACTATTGTCCCTGTTGCTACTGTTGTTGTTGTTCTTCCCCTGCTATAGGGTTTCTGCCTCTTCTTCCGCGTCTACCTAAAAAGTGTTGGTGACCAACAAAGTGAGACCCAATCCCAGAGAGAGATATAACTCTCTACCAAAAACATTATTATTGCAGTTTAATAGAATAAAACTGAGCAGAGGAATCATATATATTCAACAGTAGATAAATCAATGTCTAAATAGATTAGAGCAATATTCTTATTCAAATTATTTCAGTTGTAACTTGATAAAGCAGCATGTCACTTATCCAATAAGGAATTGAAGAACATGTATAACATTTATCCATCTAGGATATGTTTAAGCAAGGTAAAATCAACCAATGATTCTCATATTTCAACCTTAAGCAAATACATTACATGGCTGATTACATTTTACAATCATACTTAAGCCCTGAGGAGATGAGGTATACCACTCAAACTCCAACCGACCATTGTGAAATCGAAATCGGTACCATACATAGGTCAAACAAGAGTCGGGTTCCCATGACCTCATCCTCCTCAGTCAGTGTGAGTACAAAATGCATGACATCTTATGTCTCTGCTAAATAGCTTTCTAGGGTATACTGGCAACTTCGATATAGAGTTACAATGGTGGTTGTACTCTCTTCGCAATCGAGAGATTTCATGTTTATCTCACATCGATCCAGCATTATCATTATCGGGAGATTCGTGATACGTCCATCCCGGCACATATAATGAATGATTGATAGATTTAATGTTTATCTCACATCAGTCCCACATTAGGGTGTAAGGTTATTTGCGCCCATAACCCCCACATACTCAACAGTATGCCCTCCAGGAGATCCCGTGGGAAAACCTATTTCACCATCACCAACTACTGACGATGATGGATCTATGGCCATGGCTCTACATGATAAGATTTCACTTGATTAATTAAGTACATTACCATATCCTTTTAGCATCAGTCAAGTTTTCAAACATAAATTATTATAACAAATGCTACAAAGAATGTGTAATACTTCTATCAAGTACTTTTCAAAGCTTTATAAAACATTGGGAATCTCATTCCCTTGTCATATCATGGGCATTCTCATCCCTTAACATCTTATCATCATGATTATGGAATATGGGTATTCAAACCCTCAGTTCATCAAAGAACACTTGTTTCCACTTATCAGGTAACTAATACCTTCAAGTCATCTGACCAAGGTAAACATGATACTTGCTACACAAGCATCTCATATGGCTCTCAAGCCCATTTAATCCCTTATTACCTCTTACTAGGTAACAAAGCATATTATGGCTCACAAGGCTCATAAAACAATTTCAATAATAAAACATCATAGCTCATACCTGGCTATTCCCAACATCTCATGAAACTTGCATGATTAGTACACATAATAACAGTTATATCAATTACATATAAGCACTATGCAATGTAAGGGTAGCATCACTATTCCCTCATTAGGGTTAGGATTTCCAAATTCATGTCAATTAGGAATAGTCATCCCATTACCCAAAATTAGGGTTATGGTTTATCATCATATTGCCCAAGATTAGGGTTTCATGCATTATAACCCAAAATTAGGGTTTCACATACCTTCTCCCTATATTAGGGTTAGGGTTACATATAGCATTACATAACATCACTCTGGATTAAAGTTTCACATCACATCACTACATTAGGGTTTCATATGGCATCACCCTAGATTAGGGTTTCACACATCATTATCTTGAATTAAGGTTCCCTATAACTTTTCCCCAAATTAGGGTTTAATGTAACTTTACCCGAAATTAGGGTTTCATGAAGCATCCTCTTAAATTAGGGTTTTTCATTATATTACCCTGAATTGGGATTTCTCATATCATCACCCTAGATTAGGGTTACACCATTACCCTAGATTAGGGTTTCACCTAGCATTGCCCTAAATTAGGGTTAGGGTTCATCAACCTTCTCGATTAGGGTTTCATGATCTCTTTATCAAGGATCATACCCTAATTACTTATTTTATTCATGTTGAAAGTGTTAAGGATTAACCACTACATGATAATTATACATGTATGAATTCCTCTCTCTCTCATCCTCTCTAGGATGTTGATTACTTCAAACTTGATTAGATTAGGTCAACCCTTCATTCAAGTACATACATTTAGGGTTAGCATAGTGTATTGACATATTGCTTCTATAAGCATCAAAGGTTAACCCCTATAAGGGTACTAATCACCCTAGTACCTTAAAGGTACAACCATTGTAATTATCTTGGATATACATCATTAATAATCATGGGGTTAATAGTACTTACATGGTTTGAATCATTTAGACCTTCAAATGGTCTTGAGGTACTAGACCCTCAAACGGTCTTGAAGTACTTTGATCTTCAAACGGTCTTGAAGTACTTTGACCTTCAAACGGTCTTGACCTCAGCACCCTTGAATGGTCTAAAGATCGTTAGACCCTAAACGGTCTTGGACCCAAAACCTTCAAATGGTTTGAAAACTGTTAGACCTTAAATGGTCTTGGTTCAATTGAATCCTCCAAACGGTCTTTGAACCAATTGCACTTCCAAATGGTCTAAAGACCATTTTACCTTAAACGGTCTTGAGGTGCTTGACCTCCAAATGGTCTACATCTTCAATCAGTCTTAAGACCGTTATACCATCAAACGGTCTTGATTTCAAAATCTATAAACGGTTTGAGACCGTTTGAATTAAATATTAATTAACCCCAAATAGTTTGAGAACATTTAGTCCTCAAACGGTTTTAGACCGAATGGTCCTCAAACGGTCTAAGACTGTTTGATCAATTCAGCTTGAAATTGTTTAACCCTAAATTAGGGTTTTGTTCCTCAATCGATCTAGGGTTTGCAATCTAGGAATCATCAATGCTGAAACCTTTGGGACTAGATCAATTGTAACCATTGGATCTCCATCCAACCATGACACCACTTGACCTCAAACGGTCTTGAGACCATTTTGTCTCAATTGGTCTTGAGACCATTTGACCTCAAACGGTCTTGAGACCGTTTGGTCACCAAACAATCTTTAAACCGTTTGGTCACCAAAAAGGTGAAACCGTTTGCTCATAATTTTTATTGAGGTGTGTGCTAAGATGACATCATCATCTTCAAGCTTCAAACCTTCAAAATTTTCTGTAATTGTTATGGTGATTTCATCAACTAATCAAAAGGAATTTCGGGAAAGAAGAAAAATTTAACATATGATGAAGAAGTGAAATCAATAGTAACATTTAAGGGTTCAAGTTATATAACCCACCTTCAAAGTTGAATCCAAGCTTCAAGATTCATGTTTTAATGGTGAATGAAGCTTCCTCAACTGTCCAAGGTCCATTCTCAACTCTTTGGATGTAAAGGATGATCAAGGTTGAACATTGAATGGAGAAAAGAAGAAAATAAGCATTGAATTTCGATTTCCACCATGAAATCAAGGTTGAAGATGATTAAGGAGCTCACCTACAGGTTGGGGTACGTCCTCCTAGTTCTCCTAAGCTCCCTTGTGCTCGGCCAAAGCAAGGAAAGAAAGAAGAGTCGAAAAAGTCTTTTATGTGGGTGAAAGAATGGAGTGTTTATAATGGAATTTCAAGAGAGAGAAAGTGTTATAAAAATCCTTCAACTCCCTAAGTTGGTACCAATTATCCCCCTCAATTCCTTACATACGAAGCCATCATCCTCCCCTTCAAAATCCTCTTCTTTATCCATGAATTAAAAGAAAACAATTAAGCACCTTAATCAATATAATAATAATATCCAAAAATTAGTGGATATTACTTTTTCTTTAACTAATGTGAGTGGGCTCTCCACTCACTTTAGATATTTCAGTACCATTGCAAGGCACAAGGACGTCCATACTTATATAAATTCAACCATCACATTTTTTGTTGAAGGGAACTTCCATTAATATATTCTTTTTTGCATTAAATTGAATTAGGGTTTCAATTATGCTTAAATCTTGATTATTTTAATATCAAGATTCTCTCTCTCCCAAAGAGATTCAAATGAGACACCCCTCTGATTTTCTTGTCTCTAATTGAAACCAAGAAACAGTAGGGACTCTCAAGAAGTGGTATTTTGCATATTGAACCCTAGGTTTTGGGTAAATTGCACATTACACCAAAACTAGGTTTTAATGCACAAACATTGCTTAATAAGCTCTTTCTTGGTGCTTAGGCTTGTGGAAGCCATACCTCTGCATCATTTTCATTCTTATGATGCTTCAACACTTGAGGAACATTTTATCATGTAACATTTGCAAGTTATCCCCTCAACTTGGGTAATTTGCACTTTAGTCTAAAACATGCAAAACATTGTTTTCAACATTATTCAAAAAGGACTAAAATTGAAACATAAGTTCCTCTTGAGCCTTAATTACTTTTCAAAAGATAAGAGAAAGCATATAATTATCTTTCTTAAACAAAACATCTTGGGTTAAAGCATAACCCAGGTCAGGGATGTAACACAAATATTCTAACAAGGCTCTAGACATCTAATCTAGAACTACTCTCTCCTCAAGACTAATGTCACTCACTGTCACTTAGGTTGCAAGATCAACTCCTACTCATACATGTGTGGGGACACATTTTTATAATACTTACAAATATAATAAAATATTATATAGTTTTTCTTCAATAAAACATGTGTCAGAGAAAAGTATCAATGTTCGATCCGATTGAAATTAAAAACCAAATCCACAAAACAAGTGTCCCACACATAGTAGAGAGTCCAGTGTCATATAACCTAGTAAAAAGGGTGAGAACAGGGTGTAGACAGGTGTAGATACCCAAAACATAGATGCATCATATGCCAAAGGTTTCTCTTCCCATGATGTACATCATTTCCAAATACTGCAACATCACATACCGCTACACTATAAGGAAAGAACGACATCTAAGGATCCATTATACAACAAGCATCAGTCTAGACCTAGTTCCCAGATATCTAGGTGCTAACCTAGAGGCTAAGTCAGATCTAGTATCTAAAAGACAACCAATCTAACCCTAATGATGTTCAAGGTTTGATTTAGTTTGAGTTGCATAATGAGAAAATGTCAGGCTTTGATATGGTTCATGCTCTGATACCACCTATGACGTCCTCAAATTTTCTAAAACTTAATCTAATATTTGACATCCAAATTGAAACCTCACCTCAGCAAGAATCCCAATTTAAACACCTCACACTAGGCTAATAAGAAGAAAATCAAAGGAAGTCAGAAGCAAACAATAGTAGAAGATGCACATGAACAATAACCAAACCACAACAACACAAGCTCACTATTCAACATATAATTACATAATGAATTGTTACAACATTTGAAATTACATATTGAGCAACAAACTTTTACATATACATATACTAGATCTACAACAGGATCTTAAGATAACAGGTCCTCCTGTGTATTATCTCACCACACAACTCTTAACTACTAGGTTCTTCAAGATCACATATCCACAACTTAAACAAAAGATTGCATGTGGTACACATCAACTCAATATTCAAGAATATTGTACTGAGTATGCCTACGTGTTTTTATATACCTCTAATTACTAAGCTTGGTAATAAGATAAAACTAATACTTGGCAGTAGAAACAAATATAACAAAAGCATACTTGAACAAATATATTTATTAACAAAAGAGAACACATATTTTAAGATTATTTTCATTTATATCATCCATGCATCTGCCACTTAGGGAATAATGCATGATCTCAGATATCAAAAAGCTCAAGACAAAAGGCCTTATGATCTACTGTCAAAGACTTATATCATTGTACAATGTGATCTACTACCAAAGAGAATGATCACTTTCCAGCACGATGCTACCAAAGAGAATTAGTTCTTTCATATAATGGAACAAATATATTATGTTTCACGTGTTCATAATAATATGGAACATCAAGCAACATATCATTTAAGAACAATCATTTCAACCAATACCATATGCCAAGTATTTGTACACATATAACACAATCATACTAAGTAGTCGGCCAAGTAAGAGGTAAGGGCTTACCTTGATCAAAATGATCTAATCATCACATATTCCTTATGTCACTATATCCTCTTGGTCAAACCTTGATAAAGATTATACCATGTATTATCATCAAATTCCCATCATCTTAACCCAAGTTATATCCATTTTAGGGTTTACCTAGTTCATTAGGACATTTCCATCAATACTTGCATTCTTGTCTTAGAATTATCTTACTGATGTCATTTTCCAGATTATGTTGCATATTAGGGTTCATCATACGAACATTTGGTCCATAGTATTTTGTGCACATATTATCTATAGGTTACATCATTTACCTAAATTAGGGTTTCATAACATGTATTAAGGATCATCTTCATATAACATGAATTCTATGCATCTAACCGATATCAAAGTTATATATTAGCTTTCATTTACTAATATGAGCTAACTTTGTAATTTCCAAGGTTTCTTGAGCATCTTTGTAATTACTACACATTAATTAGGGTTATTAGCCCTAATTAGTCATATGGAGAAAAATTACATGGTTTTGTGCATCAACATCATAACCACTGACCTTAAACGGATTATAAACATGAATATGGATTTACTGATATTTTATCATAATTTTAGGCCATCATTTGATATTTATTATCCATGAAACAAGAATTTCACAAATTTCATCATATCACTATGATTTAATCATCAAAGTAATAATATTATGGTTTCAAGTTGTTCTACTCATTTGTCTGAGAATTTTGGTATCTTACTTGCATTTTTCGACAACTGTGCTATTTTCTATGAATTATACAAGATCTGGGATATATTTTGGGCATTTACCTTTTTCGGCCAGTTAGATGTCGCCATGTGGCCACTAGAGGTGTTTCTCTTCTTTGGCCAGTTTGACCTGGCGGTTCAGGCAAGGGATTGATGGTTTAGTACTTGGGGTTGGTGATTTGGGCGAACTGAACCTGGTCTCTTCTCCTTTTCTCACGTAGGTTTGGACTATCTGTCTTTCCTCGCTCGTGAGTCCCCTGCAAGGCTCTAATCTGGTGTGTGTTAGCATCACTAAGACTGAGCTCCCCTAGAGAGCAATGAATGGTATACAAATACTCCTAACCACAAATCTCTCTTTCCTCCACCTCACGTCTTCTCGTGATCTTTCATCTACACGCTGCGCCTGTGAGTGTGGGCTTTCTTCTGCCCAAGCAGCCATGGTGATAGATTGTAACACCTGGCCCCACTGCCCATGGCTCTAGTAGAGTTTTAGGAATGACAACTGGCCCCACAAACCACCACTAGACTTAACTACACACTTTATCCACATTGACGCGCAAGCCAGAACTCGTGATCTTCCATCTACACGTTGCGCCTATGAGTGTGGGCTTTCTTCTGCCCAAGCAGCCATGGTGATAGATTGTAACACCTGGGCCCACTGCCCATGGCTCTCGTAGAGTTTTAGGAATGACAACTAGCCCCTCAAACTACCACTAGACTTAACTACACACTTTATCCACATTGACGTGCAAGCCAGAATCAACTTCCCGATTGGTCACCCATCCTAGTACTACTCCAAGCTGAGCACGCTTAACTATGGAGTTCTTTAGTGATGAACTCCCGAAAAAAGAGGTGTACCTTGGTGATATGGGTAGTCCAATCATTCCTTTTAATATTGTCTTATCTAAGGCCTCAAATCTTTGGACGTTACAATCTCCCCCACTTAGACTCTTGACATCCTCGTCAAGGCTCAATTATATGGCCTCATAATCTTTCCCCATTTCAGTGTAGACCCAAATGTCCCATGTACACCCAGCTCTCGATCACGGCTACCAATGCAAGGGCGGCTCCATCAACTTGGATAGCCCTTTCCAACATGCCTGGACACCACCAGCGCATGGGCGACTCCATCAACTCGGATAGCCCTTTCCAACATGCGTGGACCGCATGACTCAAATACTGGCATGCCACAGGCCCATGTGGGCCCCATCTACTGGAGGGGAATTGGCTCTGATACCATTGTAACACCTAGGCTCACTGCCCATGGCTCTAGTATAGTTTTAGGAATGATGACTGGCCCCACAAACCACCACTAGCCTTAACTGCGCACTTTGTCCACATTGACGCGCAAGCCAGAATCAACTTCTCAACTGGTCACCCATCCTAGTACTACTCCAAGCTGAGCACGCTTAACTATGGAGTTCTTTAGTGATGGGCTCCCAGAAAAGGAGGTGCACCTTGGTGATATGGGTAGTCCAATTATTCCTTTTAAGATCGTCTTATCCAAGGCCTCAAATCTTGGGACGTTACATAGATAGGTCACGAACTTGTCTTCCTCAGCAACCTCCTCACGGAAGCTCTATGACAGAAGCTTGTCTCATACAGCTGCTTAGAAGGCAAGCTCCTCCTCTGAGATAACCACTCTCAGACCATGATCAGCGAGAACTACGACCTATGTGGTCATCCCCTAGAGTCAATTCCGTAACTACAAGGAGGTAGACACAATCCTAGACACTGGTTACTGGAGTACGGTTGAGACGTATCCTACCCCCTAGTTGATTTGTGGATTCCCCTCAAAATATGTGTGATATCATAATGACCCAAAACTTAATTTGTAATGATATTAAACCTTTCTACATCATGCCTATAAATACATATTTTTCATAATTTTCAGACTTCAATATTATCTTCTAAGAACATCAAAATCTCATGAAACTTCTACCATAGCTTTATCACCATAATAACTACACTTCGCTAAATTTTGGTGCCAAGAATCACTTGTTTGATCAGTCAATTACTTACCTAAAGAAAAAGCATAAACTTGGGAATGTTCTTCAAAATAACATCAACATTTGTACTTTGTCAAACACATGGAACTCTTAATCTAACTCAAACACATATCTTACATTATTAAATATTTATAGAATCCAAAAGTTTAGTCTGTCACAGTATAGGTCCCAAGTTACAGTGGTAGTGACTGCTCATAACTAACTTATGAAATCACAAGCAATGAGTGGTATCTAGAAACATATTATTTCTACCCAACTAATTAGAAAGTTGGAGAACAACTTGAATCTACAATCTATGATCAGTGCTACAATCATTGTATAGTTCTTTTGTCTCTAATATCAAGATTGAACTTGAGGCATAGAATCATCATCCTTCCAGCATTCAATCCATGTTCCCTGAACTAGAGCAGATTGTTTGAGATGAATGTGAGATCACATATGACATATTGAGTTATATGAGTATGGTCTTACATTTCTCAGTCTCGCTTATCAAGTGTCCAGGATATCAATCTCGTGTAGTAGGGAAAAATCCCATCTAGATCACTTACACTTAGACCCCATGTGTCACAACATACCCAAGCACCACCTTTATCCCAACCCTTATTCAAGGTCATGTTGGATGATGTCAAAATACATTAAACGATGTGTGATGAGTATAATGATTTTAGATCTAAGAACTACAATAACCACTACCACTATTGGAGTTGATTCTAACTACCATCTCATAGTCTCCATGTATGACTCTCAAGGTGGGTCTATCAGATACACTATTCTCTAACATGTACCTATGTGTTTGGTTTGATATCATGTATCATGACTAATGGGATTTTGTCATAAAACACACACACTCTAGTATTATGTACTATTATTGTCTATTTGCTTCCACATTAATATCTGACTAGGGACATAAAAAGAATATATGGACTCTTATCATACATATGATCTCAATGTTCAGGTCCTCAAACTAAAGACATGTCATCAAGCAACATCATTCTTTAGGCATGTACCATGTCTGTGTCACCATCACATGATATAGACAACAATAGTAGATGGAATTACCTTTATTATTATCAAATCAGGTATCTAATGCCCCATTACAATGATCGTATGATTGTCTCTCTAGACATACATACCAACAGACTCCCGCTTGCACTTAGATCCAGTTGCCCATGAATCTTATTCCAAGTCATATTAACATGTACATCACGTTTATGTTGCGCAAGTGCTCATACAAAGGGCTAGCAACATTTTCTTCTAGTCAATACTTTGCAAATGTTCACATCTCCTTGTTGCATTACTTATCGCATGAGATGGAATTGTGGTAGTATGCTATATGAGATTCCTTGCCTATCCAATAGCTTCATTGTTGTCCTAGTTTTTCTAATGTGTCATCAATAATTGGAACCTCTCATAGGTTCATCCATATGAACTTCTTCATCCATACAGTATCTTCTATTGTTTTCAAAACATCAAGGTACTCAACTTCTATTGTAGATTTAGCAACTATCTCTTACTCAGAACTCTTTCTAGATTATAGTTCAATTTTAAGGTCAAATACAATTTTAGATTGCATTCATTAATTTTCTTTGTCATTTTGGAAGCTTGCATAGGTGTAACCCTTTATATCCAACTCTTGCACAATACCATAACCAAGGAACCTATCATTTAGTGCATGTCAAGCACCTAAGGATGTTTTTTATGCCAGTCCAGTGACTTTCAATGGGATCTAAGAGATATCTACTTGTCATGTCCAATGCATACAAGACAACCGGATGAGTACGTAACATTGCAAATGCAATTGGTATCTTATTCACATAATTATGTTCTTCTCAAGAACTGGGATACTAAGATCTTAACAGTCTAATTCCATGAGATATTGATGCATATTCTCTCATTGATTACTCTATGCTAAACCCCTTCAACATATTGCCAATGTATGTGCTCTTTCTTAGGTTAAGAATGTTTACAATACTATCTTTATAGATCATAGTTCATATCACATTGCTTTGCCCAAAACCTTTCATGGAAAAGGTACTTCTCGATCAGGTTTTCAACATTTGTAGTATAAGGATGTCATTCCCCATCATTATGTGGAATATATATATGCTCCCACTAAATCTTTCATAATCAAATATTTCATCTTCATTTCGACTAAAGTCAAACTCTTTGACTATCTTGACAAATTGAAGATTCTAGATTGGATATGCTTGCTTCAATCCACAAATTGATCTTTGTAGCTTATAGACTTCATTTGTAATAATTAGTTTTATAAAACCTTTTAGGTTGTGTCATGCACACATTCTCTACAATATTCATGTTAAGTAATGTGGTTTTAACATCCATTTTGCCAAATCTCATAGTCATATTAAGCTGCAATGGCAAGAATGATCCTGATGGATTTAACCTTGGCAACTGGTGAAATGATTCCATCATGTTAAAAAATTTGTACTTTTTTTAAATTCATTTTATTCAATCTATCCTTATAGGTTTGTACATTACCCCACTTGCACTGTATGGTTTTACCCCTTCAGGTGGATCCACCAAGGTCATCCCTTGTTGGTGTACACGAAATCCATCTTGGAACCCATGGCCTTAAGCCATTTCTCAGATTCTACTCCCTCAATAGCTTCTAGGTAGGTTGTTGGCTCATCTATGACCAACTCACCCCCTTTCCGAGTCATAAGATATCACTATCTTTCAAACTCAAGGTGTGTTCTACAAGATCTATGAGGTCTTATGTTACATAAGGAATTTGAGATTCCAAAAAAAAATTGTGATCCTCCTTGTTCATACTGCACCACTTTTGGTTCAATGTTTTCTTGTTGGTCTCGAACTTTTTGAGTTCTACTTTTTCCCACTAATTCCTTTGGAATACAACCATCCTGCACATTTTTTTGTTAGATTGGAATATAAAAGTAGTATTCAAAATAACATTTGTGGACAGATCTTTTCAAGAAACTATTTTCTTATATAAGCTTTCATTCTTTGTCTTTATAAATACATATTGGGACACCTCCCATGCCATATTTCATGTGGTGTCTTTTGAAACATTTAAGATGGTATATTGTTTTAGTGTAAAGCATGTGCTAGCACAAATTCTAAGATTAGCTAGATTTATTGATAATCACACCATGACTAGTAGGGTGTGATTCCTTATGTCATGATACACTATCATTATGTTGCAGGTGGAGTTCATCATGATACACTATCATGGTCTCCTAGAAGTTCCTCAAACTCTTGGTTATAATATTTCTACATCGATCATATTGATGTGTTTTAATACTTTTACAAAGTTGGTTACATACTTCATTCATGATCTCCTTGAACACTTCAAGATATTCATACTTGTATTTCATTAAATACAATCTAGCATATCTATTGAGATCATCAACAAATATAATGAGGCACTGGAAACCACCTTTATCATTCACTCTAAAAGGTTTGTATACATCAATATGTATGAGCCCTAATAGGATACTCACTCTCCCACTACATCTAGTGAAAGGCACTTTTGTCATATTGACCAATAAACAAGACTTGTATGTCTCTATTGGTTATATCACCAAATGACTCTATACGGCCATCTATATGGATTCTAGAAATGCATTTCTCATTTGTGTGTTTTAGATGACAATGTTATAGTCATTCATTGTTTGATTCATCAACTCATTCATTTATATATAACTGTCTCTAGAACACAAATATAAACTATGAGATATTAGGGCCACTTCAATTAAAATATCTTATATTTGAAAGAAAAACATCTAATATATTCATAATATTCTTGTCCATACAAGTTACATGATGCTTTTTCATTAATGGGGGTACATAATTGCAATTCACTAATTATATTTCATGCCAATTACATGAATGACTCCAACTGTAGTGGCAGAAACTCTTGCTCCACATAGCTCTAGATTACTTCTTCTCAGGTTCTAAAGTGGAGGCCTCTATCTCCTTCTTCTTCCCGAGTTCCTTTTTGTAAAGAGGACAATTCCTTTTCCAGTATCTAGGCTAGTGATAGTGGTGGCACCTTCGTTCCT
Organism: Alisma plantago-aquatica; assembly: GCA_963693085.1. Taxonomy (NCBI): domain Eukaryota; kingdom Viridiplantae; phylum Streptophyta; class Magnoliopsida; order Alismatales; family Alismataceae; genus Alisma; species Alisma plantago-aquatica. Next base: position 752,180,045 of record OY856410.1, read on the forward strand.
TATTTGCTCCTCCCTTAGTTGTCAGTGCTAAAGACTTTGGCTTCTAGCTAGCTTTAGAACTCATTTTAGTATTGGCTTTGCCTTAGGAATTCCTTCTGTTGATCATCATCATAGATTTAGGCTTGTCCTTCTTCATTTGTGCTTCGGCTATCCTCAACATGCCAAGTAATTTTGGCAACAGTTTATCATAATTATTCATGTTGTAGTTATTGACAAACTAGTTGTATGATTTTAGAAGTGACTATAGAATCACATATGTGCCAACTCTTTACCCAAGGGAAATCCCAGTCTAGCAAGGTTCTCCGCATACCCAATCAACTTGAGTGTATGGGGACCTACTGAATCTCCTTCCATGTTGCACTTGAAAAACACCTTAGAGACATCAGATCTCTCTTATCTTTCCTGATCTTTTTGTACGTTCTTTAGATGTATAACCAATAACATGCGCGTTCTCATGTTGTCTCTACAACTCATAGTTCATTGAACACATCGTTAGGCACTTGACATCCACAACATCTTCAAAGTGCTTTTAGTAAGCATCCCTGTCAGCCTTAGGTGCAGCGGGAGTGGGTTCATCTGGGTCTGGTGTATCCAGGACATATAGCTTACTCTATTAAGTGAGAATGATTCTCAAGGTCTGAAACCAGTCATGGAAGTTGTTCTTGTTCAACTTGTCCTTCTTAAGGACCAACCACAAAGAAAATGTTTTTGTGTTTGCCATTAGATTCTACAAAAGAAAATTTGCAACTTTCATAAAAACACTTTTGATTTGATAAGTTTGATGATATTAATAAGACTTTTAATTAATTATCACCCCCACTATTGTCTTCAAATTGATAGCCCTCATATATTAATTAGAGGATTGTAGTGTACAACCTTATAATGAACCAAGACCAAAAATGATTGAATTATTACTTGACCAACGCCAGTGTCCATGACCAATCATTAAGGTAGAAAATTTTGCCAGTTGCATCTCATGTAAGTCTTGGATTGATGGAATGTGAAACTCTTTTCCATAGTCATCTACATGATTCTAGTCACTTGATTTCATTAAAGTCACCTAGTAAGTTTGACACAAAAGTCAACACGATAGTAGTGCACCCTGCTTGGCGTGCTACCATCATACATCCATGACTTGGCGCACCAAGATTGGCATGCCCATGCTTTAGTCGATCAAGCTTTTCATGTGTATTTCTTATGAAAGGAATCTAAGATTTAATATTTGATTGGGGAATTTATATTTATATAAATACATATACATATCCAGTCACCGCATACTTATATGTATCATATACATACTATATCCACAAACAAAACATGACATTATAAAACATGAACGATAATTATGGTCATAGTACTTCCTTGGACCCACAAGGAATTACTACCACCTATGGTCCACATCAAATGTAGCTATCATGTTGTTAAAGAAGATTTGTGCTAGAACCAGTCTGGGTCAATAGATTCAACTCTTGAACCAATCAGTTGGCCTCCTAGTTAGTCAGTTGCTTTCTTTTATCGATTTATTTGTTTCCGATCCGAGTGATGTCTGGACTCCTCCAGTGGATCGATCGGTTGGGCCACCGATAGATCAGTCTGCTCCTCCTATCACCTTGCATCCTCAGTCCTCCAATTGAGCGGTTCGACTTCTATGTAGGTCGGTTCATCTGGAGTAGAATGCCTTCTTTGTCATGACAAAAAATAAAAACTATCGTATTCTTATTTAACTTATTACATTGTAATAGGGAAACCTCAAGTTACATTCAAGGGAGTATAGGAAGGAAAGCATTAATACTATTATATATGGAAAAGGAGATATAGGCTTGGTATGAAAACTGAGATATAACACAAGAACTATACAAAACAACCTTGCTCATAATCCATAAGGGTTTTGGCCATAACCACACAAGCATCTACCATTAAAACACTTTTAGGGAGATGTGTGTGTCTATATATATATAATATTTGTGGGAACATATGTGGTATTTAATTGGATATGAACATTAATCATTTTAAATATCTACATGATATGCAATAAAATAAATGATAAAACTGACATCGATCATATCCACTAAATCTTAAAACATAGTAAGTTGATGTGGCTCTGATATTTGACGTGGGGAAATATGGAATCAGATATGATAGTGAAAAAAAAATCTTGCGATATTTCTCTTAGCTAGTAGATCATGTCAAAAACTATAGATTGGGAAGGAAGGTTTCAAGGCATATACAAGGTCCTGGAGCAAGTCTAGTGATTATGCTTGTTGCGGCATGATTCTTTTACAAGCTGACCCCGAACGATTATCAACAACGGCCTCCTATTTTAGCATCATAGATGGCGGTTGATATCACCATCTTGGCGGATGGAAAAGGCTTTCTTGCCTCTACGTAGTCTACACAGACCACCGGGAAACCCATGTTGCGCTACCAGAGCCAACGGTAAGGAATTGTCCCTTTGAACATCAACCTGCTAGGGTTGATTCGCTCTCCCCTATTATCTGTCCCTTGTTGTCCCTCCCTTTTGCGGGTAGTACTTGCTTAGGCTCTCTAGTTACCACGACTAGAGAGGACAATAATTGTTAGAGTTTATTATTGTGTCTTTTGAAAAGATTTGACTATCCCTATATTTACATGATGGCGAGGGTTAGGATTTCTAGACCATCTGGGAGTCAAAGAGACAGAATTTCATGAATTTTTTGGAAGATGCAAACATCAAATCGACCAGTTTACTGATAAACATGTTGCTTCACATGTGAAATGATCAGTTCAAGACTTGATCTGGTCATTTCACTTGCTTTCCTGTTCTGAATCACATTTTCTTTCAATATTTGATTATTGCACAACATGAGTTCAACATCAATCCTTGATCCAATTGTATTGATCATTGAAACAGGAGATTTACAAGTTGGACCAGTTGTTCCAGACCTTGAACCAGTCAGTTCACCAACTGAACCAGTCAATTCATGTCCCAATTCAGGAAATGTTTAGCCAATGTTGTTCAAATTGACCTGACACTTGAATTGATCAGATCAACACTTGAAATGGTTGGTTCATAGTCGAGACAATTAACTTTCAGCTATTGTTTTTTAAATGTAATATCTAAACACTTTACTAATCAAGTTAAACATCATTTTTGAATAAATTCCTATTCCAGGTGCATCCTATGTGTGTGACCCTATAGATCCCAAGTTACGTTGACAATGAGTGTCCATAACTAACTTATCACGTCACAAGTAATGAGAGGTATCTAGCAACACACAATTGCTACCCAAGTAATTGGAAAGTTGGAGAACAACTTTGACCTACAATATGTGAGCAGTGTTACCATGACTGTATAGTTCCTTTATCTCTGATATCTGGATTGAACTCAAGGCATGGAATCATCATCCTCTCAGCATTAAATATGTGTTCCTTAAACTAGAGCAGAGTGTCTGAGATGCATGTGAGATCACATATTACATATTAAGTCACATGAGTATGGCCATTTATTTCTCAGTCTCACTTATCAAGTGGTCATGATATCAATCTCTTATAGGAGGGAAAAATCCCATCTATATCACTCACACTCTATCCCCATGTGTCACAACATACCCAAGAACCACCTTATGGAAACCCTTATTCAAGGTCACGTTGGTTGATGTCAAAATACAGCAAACGACATGTGATGAGTGTAGTGAATCGGGTCTAAGAACCACAATCACCATTTCTACTATGAGAGCTGATTCTAACTACCATCCTGTGGTCTCCATGTATCACTCTCAAGGTGGGTCTATCAGATACACTATTCTCTAACATGTATCTATCTGTTTGATTTGATATCATGTATCATGACTAATGAGATTTTGTCATCAAACAACACACACTCTAGTCTTATGTGTTACTGTTGTCTTTTTTGCTTCTACAGTTATGTCCGACTAGGGGCATGATAATAATAGATGTACTCTTATCATACATATGATCTCATTGTTCAGGTCCTCAACTTGAAGACATATGTCATCAAGCAACATCATTCTTTAGACATCTATCATGTTTGTGTCATCATCTCATGATTGAGACAAACATAAGAGATGAAATTACCGTTATTATTATCAAATTAGATATCTAATGCCCCTTTCAATCATTGGATTATTCACTCTCTAGGCATACATACCAACAACTTTGACCTGAGGTTTTTAAGAGGGAACTAGGGAATCTAAATATCCTTAGATCTTGTATAGATTGCTAACATGGCTTATTTGCATGTAGCTAGTTGATTGGGTAATACACCTCAATTAGTCTCGGGCATACAAAATACATATCAGTTGTGTATCATATTTGTTTAGGTTTAATTGGTATTAAAACATAGTTATGTCTTAGGTGGTTCACTACTACAGAACACGCCTTTGACGTCGGTTGTTTAACCCCTTTTAGCGACGGTTCTCCAGTGACGCCTATGTGGGCACCGCTAAAGGTCGGACTCTTCGGCTTCAGTTTTCTAACCGACGCCAAAAGGCTTCACGCCACTGAAAACGTGACAGCAGGACACCTATCAACGTCGGTTATGTATCATAAGACAACGCCAAAAGGGTTCACGCCACAAAAAGGGTGCCATCTAGGACACTTTCTGCGTCAGTTTACAACTACCTAACCGACGCCATATTTCCATACGACACGACCGTACTTCCCTGCACGGCCGTGTTTAGTTCTATAGGCATCGGTTTTGTACTAAGCACCGACGCATTTTCTACCACGGCCGTGCTTTCCTGCACGGTCGGGTTGTTTGTCATATTAAGAGGCAGTTTTATCCAATAACCGACGATGTATGTCTTTGATGACGGTGTTCTATAAATACCCGACGCCTATATTTTAATTTTTTTTCTTATCAATTTGCAGGCCTGCTGTGACTGGTCAGCAGGATGAGAACTTGCAGTTCAGTTTTCTGAACTGTAGGTTTATGACATCCATTGATATCAGCCTACAAACAAGCCACAAACCTCCAAAATCAACAAATATACTTTTCACACAAGTAGATACATTCAGACATCAATTCAATTCTCACATTCACACATGTAGAAACATTCAAATACATGTAGAAGCATTCATACATGTATAAACATTCAGAAATATTCATTTACAAAATATCATTCAACATCGTTGTCAGCATCCCAATTATATCTTACAATCGCCACTGCTTGTATGGCTTTTACCCATTCTTCTCTTACTTCATTTAATACTTCCATCATATATGGAGCATGTACATCTTTTAAGCATTTACCTATAGTCTGGTCAGTTTTAAATACCTGCAAAGAGAATGATGTATGTATATAAGTAATAATATCAAAATAAGATTGATATATTTCAAACTAACTAATGAGACTATATATAATACCTCATGTATGGTATTGATGTCCAATGCGGCATATTGGATAATCATCTTCATAAATCACATCACATAGTATGTGCATGCCCAGTCGTTGTCTTGTCTAGCACACTATAAATTGAAACATACAAAATATTAAAAAAATACAACTAAGCACAGTTCACATAAATAATATATACATTGGAGTCGGGCACTTACTTTTACGTTCTCCCAAATTATTGGTTGGTTCTTTTTCCTTGGGACCATTCCTCTAGCATTTTTGAATGCATCTAAACCCCTCCATGTTAATGTAACATAGTAAATTGCATAATTAAATAGTAATGTAATAACAGATGTTAACGGATATAAAAATGAAATATTTCTCACCAGAATAATGGTATTCTCATTATGTGTCCAATTTTAGTATTCAATGTACTCCCCGCAGGATCTAGATAATAAACAGTGAACGTCCCGGGGACAACAACTAGTAACTCCCAATGCCTACCGCTAGAGGTAAAAAAGTTAAAAATTAATAACTCAAAATCCACAATAAAAATGTAATTTTCTTAAGTCCAAATTATAAATAAAGTAAACTTACCTGACATTGAATGTAGCTATTATTATCGTCATCTTTGCTGACCGAAAATTGTAAAAGGATCTATACAATATTGTTGAACACTATCAGGGTCTTTAGCTACCATACTAATCAATGATGGAATCAAAATCCCACATGATCAAATGCAAAATGTTTGCATTGATCTTCGACTAAGTAGCTGCAAAACATGTATTACGTATGCATTAATATATAAGAAACCAGATCACCGGATCTTACACAAGGTATATGGATGTATAAACAAGATCTCACCTTATCCATGTCTCTATCATTGATGTATTCAGCCAATCATACATAAACAGCTCAATAATATCTTGTATAAATAAAGAGCTTTCGTATGATTGACCTGCATAATCCGCTTCTAAAGAAAAAATTATAGGGCAATGTATATTATGTGCCCATAGCCAACATGCCATTCCCTTACAAGCAGGACCTAACAGGTATGTTAGGTCAGTTGGAACCCAACTTGGAAATGCAGGAAGTGGAGGTGGAGGCCTAGGTGCTCCGGGTGTCTTCTTTTTAACCTATATATATAATTTTAGATCAGTTGACCTCATATATACATATTAACAATATAAAGTAATGTAAATTTATCTTACAATTTCAGTAGTGTAGACGACATCTGCTTTGGGCCACAATATCACCCCGCCTTCTGCCTTAGCAAGTGTATCAATATCCGGGTGGGGATATGGCAATGTAGCTTCCCTCCAATCGGGGAATATACGTATCGGGCTCACACGAATGTAGCCCTGTGGCATTGGAGTCCCGTGAAACGTTTCCCCAGGAAGGGACGGGTAAGCCTGTGCCTCTACAACAACATAGTCTTGTATTTTTATGCAGCATGGCTTCAATGCCTACAAATTTACGTAAAGAATATTATACATATATACATATCATCTTGAACACATATCATCTTGAAAAGACTAGCTACAATGTCATAAACAATACTTACAGTAGACGTGTTAGGTGGTGGTGGGTCTACAAGATTACTCTCAGTCTGTACATCAGGAGAAGAGTAGGTCGCCGTAGGCTGATTGGAAGCCTGAGATGCCTACCACCACACTATTTCTTCCTTGACCTTCTCAGCAACTATATCATTGACCTTCTTAGCAACTATATCCTCGACTCTCTTATTCTCCTATACATGGATAAAAGAAACATTAGCTTCTTATTATTGAATTTCCTTTTACAGTGACATTCTAAAAAAAGAATAGGTTACCCCTTCTTGTGAAAGTCCCACTCTGGGTTTGCGCTGGGATGGCCCAAAGAATGCTTTGATGCCCACACCAACGCCTGCACCCCTAACACATCCAGGATGCTCTAGGTTACCCAGAGCAACTGTCAATTCATCCCTTGTGCCCTGAGGGATGAACGTGCCTTGTTTCCTCTGCTCGTGCAACTCCCGCTAATCACCATCAACAAAAATTGGTAAGTTAACACCACAAATAATCAATATTCAAACGATTGCTCTAAGAGTTGTATTTTACCATTTTTGCAGCCGCCTCTGCAGTTGCGGGCTTCCTTATTTCTCCCTTCTTATTTTTCCTCTCAGCTATCCAAACATCATGGTGAGGCAGAGGTGTGATACCTATAGTAGAGGACTCCTGAGTAGCAGCAGACTCCGCTTGTAGTCTTTGGCGAATGCTTGCATAGCCCTTTGGACGCATAGTGTGGTCATGCACATTCAGTGCACGCCTTGCTTTTTGCGCCTCACTGAGGGCCTAGTTAGTATGCACATTAATGATTTGGTTAGTAGCACTAAATGTTAATCTTGAATAGGTGAATACAACGTATATTAATTAAATTGGGAGTGACGCCTAATACCTTGAATTCTTCATATTTTCTTGAAGCAACAAAATTGTCGCAATCTTCTTTGTCCAAGAAGTTCCACTGTTCAAGGGCTGACTTCTTCTTCTTATCACCATGTTTTATGTATTCTCTGTTGAGATTTGTCCTATAGTTCCTAAGCATCTTTCTAGTGCGTTGCATCACGCTTTTATGATGCAGCTTCTCATCCAATGCAAACAGATTCCGTAAAATAGAATTGTTATTAACTAGTATCCAAAAATAGAATTGCAAATAATAGAATTTGTAATCTACAAAATAGAATTGCAAATAATAATAACTCACACATAAATCCTTCCATATCAAGTCTTTCTTCGCCTGAGGAACTTTATGCCAATTATCATACTTAACACCACAATGGCTTCGAGTGACAACCCCAAGATAGTTTATAAAATTATTGCGGTTCACTCCAATTGCATTTCCTCCATTATCAAACTCCATAACTAATTTGGATCCACTGCCACTTAGCACTATTAACTTGTTCAACAGAGTGATGCCCCTTTTCTTGTTAACTTTTTTGTGATGCGCATCAAGTTCCTACAGTGCTTCCGTGGGTACATGTGCATCATCAACCTAGAATTTGACAAAAATAAACACACTGAATTAGCCCAATATAGAAATATGGGATATATGACATAACTAGAAGATAATGAATTTTATAGAAATACATGATATGTTTTTAGAACTTACATTGGTATCCTCGCCATGCTCATCATGGACAACATGTTCATCATGGACATCATGTTCATCATGGACAACATGTTCATCATGGACAACATGCTCATCATGGACAACATGTTCATCATGGACAACATGTTCATCATGGACAACATGATCATCATGGACATCATGCCCATCATGGTCAGCCATCTGAAAATGTCATTAAAAAGGCAAACATTTAGCATTTGTATTAAAAAGGCAAACATTTAGCATTTGTATTAACATTCAGCATGTTTGTTCATTCTAATTTATACCAATGTACAAGTAATATAAAGAACAATGATTGTTCACTTTCTAGGCCAACAAACACATGTGATGTCATTCTGATATATAATAAATGTGTACCACCTATCCCATCCTTGAACACCTAATCTCACTAGTAAGTGTATAATGTGTATTGGGTTTTCAAGAAAATTTCGACAGCATTTCCCCACTGTTCTCTAAGTACATATGTACTTAGAGAACAAATGGGGAAATTCTATCGAAATTTTCTTGAAAACCCAATACACATTATACACTTACATCCTAAGTGAGATTAGGTGTTCAAGAACAGTCCCAAACCGGGGAATATCCAAGATTTACTCCTAATGAGTAAATCTTGGATGGGTTTCTAGGCCAAAAAACACAATAATAGATATGTAAATCATATCATTAAGAGCATGGTTTCATGTTAGGTCATCATAGGTCATAATAATCCACTAGAATGAGCAAAAAATGTCTCATGGTGTTAAAATAGCATAAGATTGTTCATTCTAATTTATACTCCATACAAACAGTATATAATTTAGTGATTGTTCATTCTAATTTATACCAATGTACAAGTAATATAAAGAACAATGATTGTTCACTTTCTAGGCCAACAAACACATGTGATGTCATTCTGATATATAATAAATGTGTACCACCTATCCCATCCTTGAACACCTAATCTCACTAGTAAGTGTATAATGTGTATTGGGTTTTCAAGAAAATTTCGGCAGCATTTCCTCGCTGTTCTCTAAGTACATATGTACTTAGAGAACAAACGGGGAAATGCCGCTGAAATTTTCTTGAAAACCCAATACACATTATACACTTACATCCTAAGTGATATTAGGTGTTCAAGAACAGTCCCAAACCGGGGACTATCCAAGATTTACTCCGAATGAGTAAATCTTGGACGTGTTTCTAGGCCAACAAACACAATAATAGATATGTAAATCATATCATTAAGAGCATGGTTTCATGTTAGGTCATCATAGGTCATAATAATCCACTAGAATGAGCACAAAATGTCTCATGGTGTTAAAATAGCATAAGAGTATTAGATCTTGATTCTAGAGTGTACATGACATAATAGTGACTACTGATTTTGTGGGGTGATATCAATTCATAGGATTTATAGATTCAAATTTAACAAGTGTACAAGTTGCATCATTTTAATACTCTAAAGATGACAAGGTCATAGCACATAAAAGATGGCATTACAAGGAAAGTAAGCAAACTAGATCAATTAACACTCATCTCAAGGGAACATTAGTTACTGAAGGGACCAAGAAAGAGTTCTTTTAATCACTAGGATCATACAAGTAGCAATGTTGATTAAATAAATACAATGTTGATTAAATAAATACCTCTATTTGGGCGAGACTGAGGGTAGGCGAGTAGGCAGGCAAGCAGGCAGGTGAGCAGGCGACGGGCAGGGAGACGTCGGGCAATAGTAGATGATCAATTAATTCCTGAAACAATACATAAATAAATACAAATCAGTACATAAATAAACACAAATCACTACATAACTTAATTTAAAAAAAAAATACACAACAACATTGTGCCTTGGCGCAACCCAAGCATCGCCCAGGCATCCCAGAGGCCTAACTAGGTTGGGCACCTGGTTTTGGGACCCTAGGTGAACGCCTGGCCACCTAGGTGTGCCTGGGTGCCACCTGGGTAGGTCGGCAGGTACCTGGGCAAGCGAGCAGGGCGAGGTCGAGGCGAGGAGAGGTCGATAGGTGGGCGGCGAGGTGAGGTCGAGCAAAGGACCGCCGGCACAGGGCAGGTGCGGTGAGCTCTAGGACCGCCGACGTAGGGCAGGTAGGTAGCCGCAGGGCGCGACGACTAGGATCAGACACGGCAGCACAGAAGGACTAGGGAGCGGCGGCGGAGCGGCAACGACACACAAGGAGCAGCAGCGGCGGGTGGGGGTTGCAGTCGGGCGACAGCAGCAGCGAGGGAGAAATTCTTGCAATGAAACAAAAGAAAGGGGAAGAGTCGGGTGATCACGGGGGTATTAAGTTCTTAAAAGGTGTCGGTTGTCAACAAAACCGACACCTAAACATCTTCAGTGTCGGTTGCTCGTAAAAACCGAAGTCCAATTGAATAATATTTGCCCTAAAATTATTTGGCGGGAACCATTATCAGCATCGGTTATCAAAGGATAACCGACACTGTATGTGACACTTTTCGTGCAAATTCTCATCATACATAGGCGTCGGTTTGTATCTTAAAAACCGATGATGTATGTGACACTTTTTCTTTTCGCTCGAAATTTGGATTTCGCAGGCGATTTTAGGCGTCGGTTTAGTTTACCTAGCCGACGCTGAATACAAAGAGGTACCCGTGTCTGGCTGGTCTTCGAATATAGACGTCGGATTTACTAAATAGCCGACGTGGAATGTTATAGGCGGTGGTTTTTGTAAACAACGGACGCCCAGAAAAGTGACATTGAACGTTGTTTTTGTAGTAGTGGTTATTATTTATTATCATTATTGTTGGGAAATATGGCATCAGATAGGTAGCAGAAACAAAAAATTTACTAACATATCTCCCATTAACCAACATATCGCGTCAATAACTATACAATGGGAAGGTAGGTTTCACAAAGATATACCTGGTCCTATAGCAAGTCCAGCGACAAACTTCGTCGATGTAGATGTGCACTCTATCTTGGACAGTGTCTGTAAAGCTCCTAGTTGCACTCAAACTCATCTGACTGCTCCTCCACAAATAGCAGACTCGAGTAACTACTGTAGTGACTCCTCATATCTTGCCATGGACTATGAGTTGATGTTGCCCTCCTACCAGCAGCCAAAGGACTCCTGCTTCTAGAGTAGTCTACACAGACCAACTAGAACTCATGTCATCCTATAGGAACAGACAAGAAGGAGTTGTCCCTCCCATTAGTGTACTAGTCACCAACATTCTCTCCAACAACAATGATCTTTAGTTGTTTCTCTCTCGTGGCTATCCCTCCCTAGTCAGGTAGGACTTGCCTGGGCTCTCGTGGTTACCACAACTAGAGAGGACAACAATTGTCAAAGCAATTGATTTTTAATTGTCTGAGTAGTAGTTGTGCTCTGGGAATACCCAATACCCCTCTATATATAAGAGGGATTAGATTAAGGGTTCCCAGTCCCTAGCCAATGTGGGACTAAAGAGGGTGTGGAAAGGACTGAAGATCTTGAATTTTTGCAACAATCCTAGAAGTTTTGCAACTTGTGTCATATGAAATGGTTGTCTTATAAAATGAGACAGTCGTCTCACACTCAAGATGGTCATTTCACTAAGCAAGACGGTCGTATGGGATGCAAGATGGTCATCTTGCTAAGTGAGATAGTCGTTTTGCACTTTCCCAGTCAGATATGAAATTGTCAATCATTTCCTAATTAATGTCATACATTAATTTTCTTGCACCCCAAGTATGGGAAATTGAAACAAGTTCGAGAAAACTTCAGAACCTTCATTCATCCCAACTAGGCCATCTAACACAAGGGGGATTCCCATCTCACTCAACCCAGATAGTTGTCTGATGAGTTTGAGTTGAGTCGATCGGTTCAATAGCTTGAATCAGTTGGTTCATGGGACATAACTAAGCCAATTCAATTTATGATCTACCTAACAAGCCAAACAGCAACATCAACACTTGAGACGCCCATATGGCTGCCCAAACGGCTGTCTTACCTAGTGAGATGGTCGTTTGGCAGTTCAGTCAGCCAATATGTTGATTTGTTGCATGAATTGAGTACCTAAACACTTTAGCAATCAATCCAATTGTCATTCAAGATTCAAATCCTCTTCTAGATGAGTTCCTATGTGTGTGACCCTATAGGTCCCATATCACGTTAGTAGTGAATGCCCATAACAAATTATGATATCACAAGCACAAAGTGGGGCCTAGTCGCACATCAGTGCCACCCAAGTGAATGGAAAGTTGGAGAGCAACTTCAACCTACAATCTATGTATGGTGTTACAGTGTTTGTATAGTTCCTTTATCACTGATATCCAGATTGAACTAGAGGCATGGATTAGTCATCCTCATTATTATTCAATATTGTTCCTTGAACCATACTAGACTGCATGAGATATACGTAAGCTCAATATCACATATTGACTCACATGCGTATGGCCATACTTTTCTCAGACTCGTTAATCAAGAGGCCTTTAGATATCATACTTCTGTAGGAGGGAAAAATCCCATATCTATCACTTACAGTCAATCCTCATGTGTCCTAGTTGCCCAATCATCACCTTTATAAAAACCCATGTTTAAGGACTGCATTTGATGATGTCAAAGTGCACCCATTGACATGTGATGAGTGCAGTGATTTCAGATCTAAGAACCACAACCATCACCATCATTGTGAGAGCTGACTATGACTTCCATGATGATGGATTCCATGTGTCAGTCTCACGGTGGGTTTGTCTGATACACTATTCTCTGACATGTATCGGTGTGCTTGGAATGATATTGCCATATCATGACTAATGAGATTTAGTCATCAACCAACACACACTTTGATCTTATGTGTTATTGTTATCTATCAGCCTTCCATAATAACAATTGACCAGGGACATTATGAGAATGTATATACTCTTAACATCCATATGATCTCATTCTTCCAAGTCACGTACTGGAAGACATATGTCATTGAGTAATATCATTCTCTATACATTTATTATGTTATTCATTATCTCACAAATGAATATACAAAATAAATTGGAAGCTTGCCTTTGTTATTAATCAAATCATTTACATGTTATGCCATTACAATGATCATATGATTGGCTCTCTAGGTGTACATACCTACAGACTCCCACTTGTACTTAAAGCCAGTCACCCACAAATCTTATCCTGTGGGACCTAACATGACCATCATGCCTCTGTTGCATAAGTACTTTTATAGTGGATTTAGCAACATTTTCTTTTAAGTCAGTCTTTTGCAATTTTCATATCTCTTTGCTACTCATATGAGATGGAAGTGTCGTAGTATGCTATCTGAGATTCTCAACCTAACTAGTAGCTCCATTGTTGTCATTAGTATTTGTACTGTGTCATCAATGGTTGGAACCTCACATAAGTTAACCCATATAAACTTCTAGATCCATACATCATCCTCTGTTGTTTCATAACACATAGATACTCAAATTCTTTTATATATTAGAAAAATTGTCATTAGATCAGAACCCTTTCCATCTTATAGTTCTTATTTAATGTCAAACACTATTGTGATCATTTTGTCAACTTGGAAGCTTGCATCGGTGTAACTCTTTACACCCAACTGTTCCTTATTACCATAACCAAGGAACCAATCCTAGTAGTGCTTCACAAGAACTTAAGGATGTTCTTTATGGTAGTCCAGTGACTTTCACTGGCATCTGACATATACCCTCTCATCATGTGCAATGCATATGAGATTTCTAGGTAGGTATATATGTGTCTTCTCATCATGTCAAATACATATGAGATGACTTGATATCCTCTTGTCATGTCCAATACATACGACATTAATGGATATCTTCTTGTCATGTCTAATACATACGAGATGACGATATAAGTACATAGTATTTCATTCAATATAGATCCAATTGCGAATGCATATGGAATCTATCCATGTGTTCCTATTCTTCATATGAATTGGGACACTATGCTCCTGAGAGACTAACTCCATGGAACATGGACACATTTTCTCTCATTGAGTCTTGCATGATGAACCCTTCAACATTTTACCAACGTATGTGCTTTTTCTTAGGTCAAGAAACTTTCAAGATCTATCTCTATAGACCTCAATCCCCATCACATAGGATGCTTCGCCTAAACCCTTCATATGGAAGGTATTTTCTTTGCCAGGTTTTAACATTTGTAAGATAAGGACATTATTCCCCATAATTATGAGGAATATTAAATATTCTCCCACTAAATCTTTTGTAATCACAGATTCCATGTTCATTCTGACTCAAGTCAAACCCTTTGACTGTCTTGTCAAATCAAAGATTCCAACTCTTAGATGCTTACTTCAATCCTCAGATTGACCTTTGTAGCTTATAGAATTAATTTGCATTAATGGATTCATAAAACCATTAGGCTGTGTCATATAAAAATCATGTTAATTATTCCAATTAAGGAATGTGGTTTTAACATCCATATGCCAAATCTCTCAGTCTTACTAAGTTGCAACAACAAGCATGATCCAAATGGATTTAACCGTGGTTACTAGTAAAAGGACTTCATCATGTTCAACATCTTGAACTAGCTTGAAACTCTTTTATACCAATTTACCTTTCCATGTTGGTCTTCTTATAAAGACCCAAATGCACCTAATGGGTTTTACCCCTTTAGGTGGATCCAGCAAGGTCAAACATTGTTGGTGTACATGGAGTCCATCTTTGATCCCATGGCCTCAAGACATTTCTCATATTCTGGTCCTATAATAGTTCCTAGGTAGGTTGTTTACTCATATCTATGACCAACTCATCTCCTTTTGAGTTATGAGATATCATAATCTATCAAACCCAAGGTGTGTTCTACTAAAACGTTTTATTTACATACAAAAGCTTGTGATTCTCCATGTTCCTATTGTACCTCTTTAGGTTCAATGTTTTCTTATTTATCTCGAACATCTTGAGTTCTAGTTTTACTCAACACTGATTCCTTTGGAATTGAGTTCCCTATTAGGAATGCAATCATCCAGACTAACACACGCCTTGTTGTCAAATTTGGATAAGAGTAGTATTCAACAAGATAACATTTATTGATTTATGGATAAAGCTTTTAAGAAACAATTTTTCTTATATAATCCTTCAATCCTAATCACTACAAAAAGACTCATTGAGATTCCTCCCATGCCATATCTCATATGGTGTATTTTGAACCAATTTTGACGGTATATTATTTTAGTGTGAAGCATGTGCCCAAAAGAAATTATAAGATCAGCTGGATTTTATTGATAATCTCACAATGACTTAACCGGGTGTGATACCTTCTTTCTAACACATCAATATGTTTTAGGTGGAGTTTAATGTGATATACTATCATGGTCTCTCCATAAGTTCCTCAAACTCTAGGTTTAAAATATTTCAACATTGATCACATCAATGTATCTTAATATTTTACCAAGTGAATTACGCACTTCATTCATAATCTCCTCGAACATTTTAAGAGATTCATACTTGTATTTCATTAAATACAAATTTCAATATCCATTGGTCACATAAATAAATATAGTGAGGTACTTGTAACTACCTTTAGCATTCAGTTTAAAAGGTTTATGCACGTCAATATGTACTAATCCTAATGGGATAGTCAATCTCCCACTATAGCTAGTCAATATGCTTTTGTCATATTGCACAACAAATGAGACATGCATGTCTCTATTGGTTCAATAACCAAAAGAATCTAGATAACCATCATATGGATTCTAGAAATGAATTTATCATTTATGCTCTCTAGATGATAGTGCTATAGGTATTCTATTTTGTTTGAGTCATCAAGTCATTCAGTATATATGTCATATACATTTGTCTCTACAACTATCAAGTATAGTTTGTGAGACATACAACATTGCCATAAAAATCATAATGTTCTTGTCATACAAAATATATGATGTTTGGCAAGTAACCAATAGCAATTCACTAATTCTATTATGTGCCCATAAATGAAAACATTTGACTATAGTGGAAGCAACCCTTGATCCACATAGTTCTAGCTTACTTCTTCTCAGGTCATGAAGTAGATATCTCAATCTCCATCTTCTTCCTGAGATCCTCTATAAAGAGGTTAGTTCTTTCCAATGTCCATACATGTGACAATGGTGGCACTTTGTTTTCTTAAGTGAAAAGGGACAAATTCCTTTGACACTTACCCTTCTCCATATATTGAGTGCAAAAGAGTTGGGATTCAACTTAGCCTCAGAAGACTTCTTATCCTTGGTTTTTCCCTAGAACTCATTTCTATTGATAACCATTATAGATTTGTCCTTCTTCTTCCTTGCTTTGGCATCGACATGAGAAGCATTGATAAACTGATTATATGATTCATGTAAGGCTTGCATAATCATATTCATGGTCAACTCTTGACCTAATAGAAATTGCACTCATTCTACATGTCCAATCATATTGAGCACATGGATTTGTACTAGACCTCCCTTTGTCAGTTTGCACTCAATTAGCATTGTGGATACATTATACCTTCTATGCTTAACATGATTCTTAAGATGTGTTACCATCTCGAGAATGTCCATGTATTCCTGTTGTTCATGCAACTCATAGTTCATACAACATAGCATTAGGTATTTAATGTATATGACATTATTAGCATGCTTCAAGTAAGCACTCATTTCAGCCTTTGGCGCATTTGGAGCGGATTCCTCTAGCATTGGTCTACCAAGGATAGGGATTTCTCTCATTGATGAGAACATTTCTCAAAGTCCTTAACCAATCGTGGAACTTTATCCCCTTTTTTTCCTTCTCGAGGATTGATCACAATTTAAGCGTGTTTGTGTTTGACATTTGATTCTACAAAGGAATATTGCAATTTTTCAAAATACTTTTGATTTGGTTTGGTTTGATAAATTTGACAACATTAATTGGGTCTTTAATTAACTATCACTCCCACTATTTATTCAAATTGATAGCCCTCAATATCAATTTAGAATATTTCAACATATAATATTCTAGTGGGACAAGATCCATATTTCATCAAGTCATGGGTTTGATTTTGCAGATCACCCACAACCTGACTGTTTAGGTAGGCCATCATGACAATTACATCATATGCAACTCTTAGATAGATGACATGCATAGCTTCTTGTCATAATCATCTGCATGCCTCTGGTCTTAGGCTCTCTAAGTTGCAAGTTAAGCCTGACCCAATAGCCAATACGATAGATATGCACCATGCTTTGTGCAAATCTACATATCTACCATCACACTTCCATGAGATAGACAACACACCATGCTTTGTACAAATGTAAGCTTGGTCGATCAAGCTTTTCATGTGTATTTCTAATGAAAGGCATCTTAGACTTAATATTTAAGTTGAGGGAGTTTGTTTGTATAAATACATATACTTTATCCAATCACCACATACATAGTATGTATCATATACATGTTATAACCACAAACAAGAACATGCGATAAATAAATCAAACAAGCAATGTTTATGGCCATATTAATGTAATTACTTGGAGCCACAAGGAATTACTACCACCTATGATCCACATCATATGCAACCTATTGTTGGTGAGGATATGTGCTCAAACTAATCTATGGTGATCGGTTCAACTCTTGAACCTCGGCTTGCCTCTTGTCCAGTCGGTTGGGCTCTTATGAAGAGGTCATCTGGTTCTCAGGTCCAAGTAGTGACTGGGAACCTCCAATCAATCAGTTGGGCCACCAGTTGATCAGTTTGTCATCCTGTCATCTGGCCTCCTCAGTCCTCCAGTTGATCAGGTGGTCTCATCTTTGTACACATCATTATGTCACATTGAAACATAAATTAAAACTATCCTATTTCTTATTACATTGTATATGGGGAACCTCGAGTTACATTCGAGGGGAAATAGGAAGAAGAACATTAATTTACATTTGGAAAGGAGAGAGAGGCTCGATATGTAGACAGATTAATAATAGGAGAAAATAACCACAACCATGCACACATAGATCTGGGGTTTTGTCCATAACCATGCTTTACATCTACCATCAAAATCGATTTTATGGTGACGCGTGTAAATCATATTTACATATAAATAAATAAATATATATATATTCATTTAGGTTCTTATGTGGTGATTAGATAGACATGTACATCAACCATTTTAAATATTCACATTGCATGCAATAAATAAACAAAGTAAAACCAAAAATCCAATCATATCGATTATCCCAAATCATAATTAATTGATGTGGATCTGATACCGCTGTTGGTAAATATGACATTAGATAGGCAATAGAAATAAAAAATTTACTGATATATTTCCCATTAATTGGAAGATCACCTAAATAACTATGCAATGGGAAGGATGGTTTCATGAAGATACACCTAGTCCTGGAGAAAGTCCAATTACAATTCTCATCGATGTAGATGTGTACTTTGTCTTGGATAGTGTATGTACATCTCTTGGTCACACTCAGACTCGTCTGACTGCTCCTCCATGGATAGCATACTTGATAACTGTTGGAGTGACTCCTTAGATCTCTCTACAGACTATGAGTTGACGTTGCCCTCCTAGCACCAGTCAAAGGACTCCTGCCTCTAGAGTAGTCCACACGGACCAACTAGAACTCATGTCATCCTATAGGAATGGACAGGATGGAGTTGTCCCTCCTATTGGTGTACTTGTCACCAACATCTCTCCCACAACAATGATCCTTAGTTATTTCTCTCCCGCGGCTATCCCTCCCTAGTTAGGTAGGAGTTTCCTGGGCTCTCGTAGTTACTACAACTAGAGAGGACAACAATTGCCAGAGCAACTGATTCTCAATTGTTTGTGTAATAGTTGTTATGTGGGAAGCCCCATGTACCCCTCTATATATAGGAGGGGTTAGGATCAAGGTTCCCTGTCCCCAGCTAATGCGGTACTAAATGAGAGTGGAAAGGACTAGAGGATCTCAAATTTTCACAACAAACCTGGAAGTCTCATAACCCGCGTCAGCCAAAATGGTCATCTCATAAACCAAGATGGTCGTATCACTAAGAAAGGCAGTCATCTCACTAAGAGAGATGGTCATTTCACACTTTTCCAGTCATATATGAATTGGAAAATCATTTCCTAATTAATGCCATACATTAATTTACTTGCACCCCAAGTATGGGCAATTGAAATGAGTTTAGGAAAACTTCAAAACCTTCATTCGTCCCAATTGATCCATCTCACACAAGGGAGATACTCGTCTCACTCACCCAGATGGGGTTCTGGTGAATTTGAGTCGAGCTGATCGGTTCAACAGCTTGAATCAGTCAGTTCACATGGCAGAACTAAGACAATTCAATTTATGATCTGCTTAACAACCCAAACAGTCGTCTCAACACTTGAGACACCTGTCTGGCTGCCCAAATGGCCATCTCACCCAGCGAGATGGTTGTTCAACATTTCAGTCAGCCAATCCGTTGATATGTTACATGAACAGAGTACCTAAACACTTTAGCAATCAATCCAATTGTCATTCAAGATTCAACTCCTCTTCTAGATGAGTTCCTATGTGTGTGAACCTATCGGTGCCATATCAAGTTGGTAGTGATGTCGATAACAACTTATGACATCACAAGAAAAGAATGGTGCCTAGTCGCACATCAGTGCTACCCAAGTGAATGGAAAGTTGGAGAGCAACTTCAACCTACAATCTGTGTATGGTGTTACAATGTTTGTATAATTCCTTTCTCACTGATATCCAGACTAAACTAGAGGCATGGAGCAGTCATCATCATTATTATTATCTTGTTCCTTGAACTAGATCAGACATTCATGAGATATATGTAAGTTCAATATCACATATTGACTCACATGTGTATGGCCATACTTTTCTCAGTCTCGCTAATCAAGAGGCATTTGGATATCATACTCCTATAGGAGGGAAAATCCCATATCTATCACTCACAGTCAATCCTCATGTGTCAAAGTCACCTAATCATCACCTTTATAACAACCTATGTTTTAGGACTGTGTTTGATGATTTCAAAGTGTACCCAGCGACATGTGATGAGTGCAACTATTTTAGGTCTAAGAACCAAAACCACCACCATCACTGTGAGAGCTGACTATGACTTCCATGATGATGGCTTCCATGTGTCAGTCTCATGGTGGGTCTATCTGACACACTATTCTCTAACATGTATATGTGTGCTTGGTTTGATATTTCCATATCATGGCTAATGAGATTTAGTCATCAACCAACTCACACTCTGATTTTATATGTTATTGTTGTCTATCAACCTTCCACAATAAAAACCGATCAGGGACATTATGAGAATGTATATACTCTTAACATCCATATAATCTCATTCTTCCAAGTCACGTACTTGAAGATATACATCATTGAGTAATATCATTCTCTAGACATTCATTATGTTATTCATTATCTCACAACTGAATATAAAAAATAAATTGGATGCTTGCCTTTGTTATCGGTCAAATCATTTACATGTTATGCCATTGCAATCATCATATGATTGGCTCTCTGGGAATACATACAAACAATTACTATATATGTGCTATCTAACAGCCTTACAGGTAGCCTTCATATGAAAACCGATGGTTATGTGTATTCCTTCAAATATACCAATAGTTTATTTGCAAAGTTCCTTAATTGATTCCTTTATTATAATTTATTTGGTAAATATTATACATTATTTGAGGCTTTATATCATATTTCTTTGACTTGGGGTCCCAACCCAATGGCTTTTGACGCTTTCAAGCAAGTGACCCAACTATTCTAGCAGTGTCAAAGAAGATAAAAAAGGAGGGAGACTATAAGTCCTCAAATTTTGTAAATTTGGATTCCAAAATTACAAATTCAATGATGATGTAATGAGTATCAATAATAGGTATTCATAACGTTATTAGTATTATGATATCAATGGCATGAATTTTATAGAATTGGAATGAAAAAATCTATGTTCTAGACTTAGAGTAAGACCTCGATTTAAGTGAACATAGTAATATTAATCAATTTATCATATGAGGATTCAATTGATGAATGTTGTTGGTACAAGCCTTAATTTGTAACAATAGTATTATTAATCTTATGAATCCTTTAGAAGATCCAGGTATGGGCCTTGGGCCCTATAATCCAATACAATCCAATTAGACTAATTAGGTCTTACAAATGCACCCATGGGATACAAAATGGGAAAAGGAGTATTTTGTACTCATGGTAAATATACAACATAATTCAAATAGATGGATAAACAAAAAATAAGACTATGGGAGATACTCTAGAAGATATAAGTTACCAGGTGATCTAGGTAATTCAATAAAGGATTAATTACTTAGTACTTAGAAACCAGGGTTTAGATAATTAATGGATGAGTTAGGACTTTGTCTGCTACTCAGTTTTGGATAATATCTATTGGATTAAATTCCTAAAATTAGAGATAAAATGGAGTAATGATGTGGTATAGATAATTAGTTATCTGTAAATTTTTTTGTTAAATGCAAGGTAAATAAAAAAAAGTAATCGAGGAAAGATTCGGACCCAAGAAGGAATCCTGATCCGGGTATCCGTGGGGTGTTTATCTCCTCTACCAAGACTTGACTGCAGTCCACATGAAAGATCCCCACCATCCATGCTTTCTCTCTCTCTTGATCCATGAATAACCCCGTGATCAAATTATCATTTATAGGACTTTGGGGGAAGACTTCAGATCCAACAAAACCCTAGGTTGGCATTTTCATCGAGGGATGTGATAATGGACAAATCCCAAGAGGTTTAGGATGTCTGGAGTGAATTTCAATCCAACATTTCTCTGAGTTTCCTACCTATATAAAACCAAAAAAAATTGTGTAGAGGTTCCACGATATCTAATCCAGTTCCAATGCTCATAGCCACCCTCTGCCAACATTCACCAACAACACCATCATCACCGACAAGATCTACACCTATGGTGGAGTGAAGGCTGAGGATTCTGACTGTCTAAAACTACTATGAGGATGTCTGGGTGATTGTCATGCCATGAAGTAACACATCAAATTCACATAGAAAGAATCTGTGAGGTAAACATTCATTTTTCTATTAATACCAGTATGTTAGGTTTAGCCTTGAACTGTCAACCATGGTATCAACCACTAGCCCCTCCCAGCTCAATCCAGTAACTCTTCAAGTCCACCGAGGCTGGCCAAACATGATTCTAATCTCAGGGGACTCACCAAGCCTCACAGGTGAGAGTCAACCATCAAGTTGGCCTCGTCCATGGTTGGAGCCATAGATCATGGAGGAAGATGACCCCTAGGGATTTTACGAGAGTACCCTGACTAGCGTGATCAGTCTTAATCACTTGGAAGGGGCAATAAAGTCTTTTTCCTTGATCCACTGAGTGCTTAGTTGATACGGCCATAGGCCCTTGGTGAAGCCGCATCACCTGGTTTATTTGGAAAATATATTAATTGCTTAGGTGTCGATCTCATATTGTCCAGAATATGTTAACTTGCAAAATATTGTAGTAGTTAGATGGTAGGTCTGATAGTAGTAAAACTATATATGATATTGCTAAAAAAATGAGTAGAATTTGAATAAATACTTTCATAGTCTAAATATGTCTCTAGTTCCAAAAGTATAGGGGATATATGAATTTAATGTGATTATTACCCTAAAACACTAGATTTGATTAATATATTTCTCAAATAAGTGAATACATTTTTTTCTATTATACCTAATGTTTCTAAATATAAAGAGAACCCCAAGAATGATGATGAATAATTAGGGTTTTAGGTCAATAAGAATATATATGGATAATTAGGGTTTTGAAACCAATGTGTATATCTTACTATGATGAAAATTATATGACCTAGGTATTCACAATGTAATTTATGTTAGAATTGATAATTAGGCATTATAGCCCTAATGAAATAAGATATGGTGGAATTAGGGTTACACCTAATGCCTAGTTAGGGTTTATAATCTTAATGAATCATGATGCAATGGGAATTAGTGTTTATGACCCATATACCTAATCTGAACCCTACGACAATCGTAGACCCTAATTAAGACCATGTTAGGTATAATTATAATTCATATGATCAATTGGTGACACTTTAGGGTTTTATACATACATGTAGAGTGATGGTTGATTGATTTTTGAATATACCAGATGATTCGATTGCATAAAGTACACTTGAAATATTTAGCATGGAAATTGAACGACAAAGGTATCTGGTTATGCTTATGAATACATGTATCGACTTCTGAAGTTTGATGAGGTTTCTCAAATATTGAATGAATGATAACAATTTCATGTTTATTTATTGCAAATTATAAAGCCTCTATGAGTATCACATAAATAAATTAAATATTATGAACCATGGGTTTCACCCATCAAGGGGTGATACATATACCTCCAATGATGGACAATGATTACACCCAACATGGCATACCAATCATGGGTTAGAATATGAAAGAAAATACAATTTCATATGTGTCATTAAATGATTGTTTCATATATACATAAAGGTGATGTTTTGGATGGACCCACACACCAGTTAGAAATATGTTGGTCATGTTTTTATTGTCACCGTTTTAGGTAGTTGATACCCATGACAAATGACATGAATATAAAGACTAAAACCTCTTAAAGAAATTAAAGATAAGGCAATGAGGATTATTTTATTATTTCTTCTCATTTATGTACAAAATAGTTCCTGAATATTTATGTAACACCTTTGAGGTGTATAATTCAAATATATGTATTCATTCAAGTTCAATAAATGGAAATTATTTACTATTATTTATTATTTGTTAAATATGATCCTAAAAATTTAGGTAATGATCCTCAACTTTAAGGTCTTCTATTAACTGAGAGACACTCAAAAGTGGGGGTCATTATAGAGACACTTCTAAGTAATGAGGTGGGTGATGACAGAGTGAAGGAATCTTGGAGGTAGGTGACATATATGAGACCGCCTCCAAAGATAAAGTATATAGGAACAAAGTCATATCTGTCCATATACAGTTTGGTCTAGAAAGGAACGTTCTATGTTATCCTTTATTTGCCTTGCATATTGTCATGCGTGCATGGCCTCTAGATTCAGGGTTATGAACATTGTAATATCTTGTGTGCATGTTCTATAGTAACACCACATAAGTAAATCTTAAACTGATTTTACTTTGTTGTGATAATATTAGTGTGGCTATTAGCATTTTTGTTGATTAAATCCCTATAATCTATTATAGCTATTATATGTCCTTGAAAATTTCATGTGGATCATATGTTTGAATAGAATGTTATCAGTGGTGCTTAGAGAAAAATATTATGATGTGACCTCTATGTGGATTATGCATTCAAGTTTTTTTATTAGGATTTAATTTGATTAATCTCTCTCTTATGGCATTGGGCATCACAAGTTTTTTGGTATTAGAGTTTAAGTTCATTGAGTCTATAAGGAAATAGGATTAGGATTTCATGTATGTGCTTACAAGTGCACCACATCTAGACATTGTCTATGGTTATGCAGATATGGTTAGACCTCATGTAGATCATGCAAAAAGTATCTATGACGGGTCTGATGAAGATAGAAGGCAACTTATTCCTAAGAAGGAGTTCCTTAGATCAAGTGACTTGAGTAGCCCTAACTACCTGAGATAATTCCATTTCACCCAGCAATGCCTGTTCATATAAATTTCCATATTAGTTCAAGGAAATGACGTCGTATTCACCCAATATGTGGGAATGTTCTAGTCTAGGCTAGAAGTGGGCAATCATCAATGCCAAGTTAACCAGCTCTAGCAAGACATTTGAATGGTTAAGCAGGTGGGGGCATGGAATACATGCTGCTTTAGATCTGATAGATGAAGATCTACGCCTCATGGAGCTTGAGAAGACTTTTTGGTTATAGAAGATACCTAATGAGGACTAGGAGAAGTGTGCCATCTACTTGTTGAAGGGGAATGTTGGCCAATGGTGGGCTATTGAGGAGGAGAAGTGACAAGGGGAAGTCATCTCTTGGGTAATGATCATGAGAGAGTTTTTAAATAAATACTTCCCACCTTCTTGTCTAGATGAGAAGATCACACAATTTGAGTAGGTACAAAAAAGTACAATGACGGTGAATTAGTATTGTGATGTCCCCAAATTTTCTAAAAATTAATCTAATGTGTGACATCCATATTGAAGCCTTACCTCAGTGAGAATTCCCAATTTAAACACCACACACTAGGCTAAGAAGAAGAAAATTAGAGGAAGTCAATAAGAAACAATAGTAGCACATGCACATGAACAAGAACAAAACCATACAACACATGTTCACCATTCAACATACAATTACAAAATGAAATATCATTACAAATTGATATTACACATTGAATAGTAAACTTCTACATATGCACATACGACCATCTACAACAGTTGCTTTAGACAATAGGTCCACCTGTACATCTACTCGCCACACAACTCCCAACTATCAAGGTCTTCAAGATCATATGTCCACGACCTAAACAAAAGATTACATGTTGTACACGTCAGCACAATATTCTAAAATATTTTACTGAGTATGCCTACATGTCTTTTTATATACCTCCCATTATTGTGACTTGGCAATAAGATAAAACTAATACTTGGCAGTTACAAACAAATATAATATAAGCATACATGAATAAGAATGTTTAATAACAAATGAGAACATGTCTTTTAGTCACATTTTCCATTATATGTAAAATTGATCAACCACAAGCACTATTCTACCAAAGAGATTTAGTGCTCATATGTACTAATCTGCCAAAAAGATTTAGTAGTTTCATAAATGCACTATTCAACCAAAGCGATTTAGTGCTCACATGTACTATTCTGCTAAAGAGATTTAGTACTTTCATCAATGCACTATTCTACCAAAGAGATTTAGTGCTATCATATAATGGATAGATATCTTATGTCTCATGTGTTCAGAGCCATATAAGTATGGAAAATCAAGCAAGATATCATACATGAACAATCATTTCATCCTATACCATATGCCAAGTATTTGTACACACATAATACATC
Organism: Alisma plantago-aquatica; assembly: GCA_963693085.1. NCBI lineage: Eukaryota > Viridiplantae > Streptophyta > Magnoliopsida > Alismatales > Alismataceae > Alisma > Alisma plantago-aquatica. The sequence continues at coordinate 752,206,500 of OY856410.1, forward strand.
CATACTACTTAGTAGACCAAGTAAGACGTAAGGGTGTACCTTAATCAAGATATTCTAATCATCATACTCATGATGTCAACTACCACTCTTGGTCAAATCATGGTTAAGATAATAAAATATATGACATGCATTAGATTCCCATCATCTTAACCCTAGTTATGTCCATTTTAGGGTTTACCTTGGTTCATTAAGCTATTCCCATCATAATTTCTTATCTTACTCTTCTTGTTAACTGGGATTCTTGTTAACTGGGATTGATGTTACTGATGTTGTATTCTAGATTATAATCAGTTGTATGACCATTATTTTCCATATCATTGTTTGGATGTATTAACCCTAGATCATATTGATTAAGCATATTATGTTTTATATCACGTTAAGGAAATTATCATTGTATAATATGAATTCTTTGAATCATTGTGATCTCAAAATTTGATATAAGGCTCCATATACTGTTACTAACATATTCTACAAATTCCATAATTTATTGATCATAAATATATTTATTACATTTTATGTAGGGTTATTAACCCTAATTATCCATATGAGGCATATTACATAGATTTATGAATTAAACTCATCATCTCAAACTTTATATGAGTTATATATCATGTTTTGGATTTACTGGTAGATTATCATAATTTATGAACATCATTTTCTATTTATTATATATTATATTAGCATTATCATAATATATGAACGTCATTTTCTATTTATGAACCCTATTTATCATAACTTTGATGTCAAAACTCAACTATTTGACCACTCAATTATGTACTTAAAAAGAGAATGAACTTATGGATCATAATCATGGTGTCAATAGAACTAATCATCCATGTTTTATCAAAGCACTTGGAACTCTTCAAAATAACTCAAACACATGGATCCAATTATCTCATTATGTATTGATATACTTCAAAAGTTCACTCCATCACATCCTACACACCTTAAAAGAAATTTCATCTTAGAAATTAATCCAAAATACAGTCCATCACATCATATACATCTTAAAAGAAATTTTGTCCTCAAAATAAAGCCACTCGCATACTCCAAGGAAAAACCAAAAGGTCTGTATTTGCATGTAGGGCACCACTTGAGGTGCAACATCCCCACAAACAAGGTGTCTAGAACATATACATACCATTCTTAGGAGGATTTTATAGAAGCTTAGGTGAAATATTGCTCCACCTAAGGTTGAAACATATGCTTAGAAGATTAGGTTAGGTCATGACATATCTCAACATTTGGATTTACATATGTTTCTTTTTCAAGTAGGAAGTTCCAACAATAACATATACTCTTTAAGAGGGAGTTAACTATAAGTAACCCACTTTTTCCAACTAGATCATATCATGGTTACATAATCATTATATTGTGTTAATTGTTAGAACATATTCAACTAATTCATTAAATACTAATGGCACCTGATCTAACATATATCATTAATATTATTCCATATGACTATCACATTTGGTTACATGCTTTGTTAATGACTTCATAACCTAATTAACCAACTATTCACATTATCATCATCATTATTGTATGTGGTTAACTGTTTATACAAAGAGAACTATAAAACCATCTCTAGGGTTTTCATCATGTCATATCTACATATCATAGCTCAAGATAAGATAACATTCTTACATATCATGGTTGTTCTACAAAAACTCATACAATTGGCTTGTCAAACACATATCAAACTTTATCTAGTCTAGTTGAGGTCCTCCTAACCCTTATCATGAGGGTAGTTTCATGCTCAGTCTCACTAAGATCACTCATCTCTATGAGTATCATATGGACAGATCTATCTTCCCTCTTTGGTCTAGGTCTCTAAGGTCTACCTCATTGGCTCTAGTGATCAACTTCACAAGCTCTAGACACATAATCATAAAACATACTATGATATGAAATCACATCATAGGTTAAATACCCATGACATACTATTTATCAACTCACTCTTCCATAGACATCCACTAGATTCCTACAAGGAACCAACAACCGATCGAGTTTGAGGCTTTAAAAAACTAATACATTTACCTCCTCCAGGGTCTTGGGACTCTCTCTCACTCACCCATATGGTAGGTACTCATATTCATATACATATATGCATAATTAACCAGTCTTGTTTTATTTCTAGGGTTCAAAAAGACTATAGGAATCATACATTAAGCAACTCAACTCATTCACTAAGGATTAGTCTAGTTTAGGACATATAATAGCATATATTTCTCATAATTCTCATATATTGGAGTTTATGTTCTCTGACCTTCTCCCTCTGGGTCCCACTCTCTTTGGAGTTAATCCTATCACTAGTCCCAAGAATAGAGTTCATCCTTTGTGAAAGAGCTTGAGGCTCATGCTAACTCACAATCTTGTCTTAACTTGACATATCTTATCTCATAAAAGCCCAATTACTTGCATCATCAAAACTTATTTTGCATCCTCAAAACTGAACTTAAGTCCTCAAATACAAACATCAATCACCATAAACCATCTTATATCATTTATATAAGACTTAGATCATATCATATAAACTCATTTCATCCATTTCATTTATGACATAATATAACAAGTCTCTAGACATCTAATCTAGAACTACTCTCTATTCTAGACTAATGTAATTCACTTTTTTTTTGATCTAGGACTCTAGAGGAGGGATGAATAGAGCTTCAAAATTCTCAAAAGATAGATTAGAACTTCAAATTATATCAAATTAAAACCAATAGATTAAGTGCAACTCGAGGTCCTAACTAACAAGCATAGCATGGATACGAGGAATTGATAGCAAGCACTTGACAAGGTCATGTAGAGTGGTTCCACTCTCCAAACTATGAGAGAGTCAGTCCACTACCTAGAGAGGTTAACTGCTAGGACTTTGCAAGTGCTTTTCTCTATATATTCACCAATAAGAGTTACAACACAAGACCACCAAATGACTTACCCATCCAAGCACCAAGAGTCTTCTACCTTACCAAGGACGAACCCACTTTGTCAAGCATCTTCAGCCTTCTCCAAGGTTTACCTACTCTTTCACAAGTCTTCCACCTTCAAGGATTTACCCACTCTTCTTGGATCTTTAGCATTTGCCTTCTCCTTCACCTGGAGGCGATTTTCACCTCTTCTTCAACCTTGAATAAGAACAACAACAACTCTACCTTCATTCAGAGTATCTTGCTTCACCTTTGCTTCATGGAGGAAAGGGGTAGGGAAGATGGAACTAATGAGATCTTTACAAGAACAAGGAATTAGCTCCACCTTTCACAAGTCTTCTCCAAGGTTTACCTACTATTTCACAAGTCTTCCACCTTCAAGGATTTACCCACTCTTCTTGTATCTTTAGCATTTGCCTTCTCCTTCACCTGGAGACGATTTTCACCTCTTCTTCAACCTTGAAGAAGAACAACAACAACTCCACCTTCACTCAGAGTATCTTGCTTCACCTTTGCTTCATGGAGGAAAGGGGTAGGGAAGATGGAACTAATGAGATCTTTACAAGAACAAGGAAGTAGCTCTCGTACAACAGGCCTATCTCACTCATAATCATGAAATGAAGTGTAAACTAGAGAGAAAAAGGGGCTCAAGGAGTTTTAACACACTCAAATATAACAAGGACTTAGAATAGCATGAATGAGCAAATTTGGAATGAACTCTAAGTGGTCCTATTCATAGATGGGGGTGTTCCCTTGAGTGTGGGATCACTTAGGTTCGACATATAGCCATTTCCCAAGATGCAACAGATCTATTTTTGCTCACAACTCAACCAATCATAGGATGAGATCTTATTTAAAGAGCCTATCGGTCGAGTTTCTGAGTTCACAGAACTCAACTGATGGTCGGGCTGGAGAAAATTTAAGATAGGTTTGGCCGACTAATCTCCCTCTCAATTAGAGAAAAGTCAATTGATCTGACCTCCAGTTCCCCTAAGATCTCAACCCTAGCCCTAAACTTCCTCTCCCTAGCTCTAGTTCAATCTAGCTTGACCTTCCCCCTACTAACCTAGGTCTGTGGATGAGTTTTGGTGGTGAGTCTTTAGATTTTGTTGTCTCCTTACTCTCCTTTTCATCTCTATGGCATCCAATAGGAGGAAGAGGTCTGCCCTAGCTAATGTACCTTCATCTTCATCCAACTCCCGCTTGATTCCATTTGATGACACTTTCTTTGTCTCAAATGAGGCTCTGAATAGGTATAAGGAGCTCCTTCCCCAGAACCCTTTCCATTTTTGTGCCCTATTTGAGCCTAAACCATGAAGGCAAAAGGTCATAGATCAAGTATCAGAGTTGCTTTATGATCACCATCTCTCTGCCTTAGGTGTTGAACGTGTGTGCTACAACAATTCCATCACTAGCACGAAAGTTGTTCACAAATTCTATGCTAATTTTTGTTGGAATTATGACACCCTCATACCCCCTCCTTATACTTAAGTAATCCACACATCCATGATAGCAGGGAAGAAATTTTAAGTCTCTAAGGATACTCTGAACATCTTCTTTTCAGGTATCAAAGTGATTGACACCTGCCATAAGGACTACTCTGAGTATTTTAACCTTATTGAGCTTGAGGCCTTCTACAAGAAATATGATCTTACTCTCCCTGACATTCATAAGTTCTTGAAGAAACCTCAATTCCCGTATGGGAAGAAGTATGCACCCTTCCCTCCTCTGCCTTGGACCTCGAGAGGTGCATCCTCTCCCTAGTTGTTAACTGCAATATTCACCTGAAGAGGAATCAAACTGAGATTGCAGAAAACACTATGGTGATCATGTATTGTCTCTTGAAGAACATTGGATTAAAGTGGTCAAGATATGTTATCCATCATATGCTCTACTTTGACTCAAGAAAGAACACCCTTGGCACCCACCCACCCTACCAAACCTTGATATGTGATCTATTCCAGCTTGCCACTGGCAATCTCTTTTCCATGACCTTCATTACAAACCTACCCGAAAAGGAGTTTGCATCAGTGAGACCACTCTTCAGAATTCTGTGCTTATCCTCTACTCCACCACACTTGGTGCCTCTACCTCTGCCTCTACCCAAGCACCTCCACCACCTCAACCTACCCGACATTCCCGTGCCTCATTCCATGTGTCAAATGAAACCCTTATGGGCTACATGATGCATCAACATGCTTACAACCTTCAGGTTCAGGAGAACCAACATTAGGACCTATGCTCCATCATGTCCAACATGAACATGTCCTGTGCAAACCCCTACCCATCCTACCAGCCCTACCCAGGAGGTGACTATGCATCCTATGCATATGATCACTTTTACCCTATCCCTCCACCTGAACCTTTCGCTGATGCACCCCCTATTGCTGGTGGTTCTACCCCTACTGTGTTGCCTCTGTCAGCTGGCCCCTTGGCCACTTTGCTTGCCAGCCTTGGTAGTTCTGCTCCTTCCTTCCCACAGGCCAATGAGCTCCATGCTCTTGGTATGTCTTGGGATGATCAGAATGCACGTTGGCCCAGTCGTGGTTTCGGTCCCTCTACTAATGAAGAGATGCTTTATTGCCTATGTGATCATTTTCTTATTCAATATATGCTTTATCGTGTGACTTGCTAAAGGACCATATAGTACATATGTGTTATATTTCTTTGTATAGATAGAATAACTATGCAGGTTAGAGTAAGCATAGATTGAGGGGGAGAAATTCACATTGTTCAAAATCTTGAATCCCCTTGCAATTCACAAGGCAAAGTATGACTTCAATATCCTTTTCAGTATGATTGAGGAATGGTTTGTCATTGTCAAAAGGGGGGAGAATGTTGACTTGAGAGTTATACATTGCCCATGTTTTGATAATGACTCAACCATTCCATTCATATGCATCTAATATGTTTGTTTAAGATTGATATTAGGCTTTAGGTACATAAAAAGGATCAAATTATACAAGACCTAGCTTGTTCAAGTTCAAGTCAAATGCAATGCAAGTGTGCAATTTGGGAAATCACTCCAAATGACCTTAGATAATTTTGTAATCACTTGTATTGATGATATGACTTGTAACTAAGATGAGAAAAAATTAGGGACACTTAATTCCATGGTTTAATCACTCAAATGTCAATTTAGAAAATTTGTCACAGGTTGTTCATCAGTCAAGTTGGAAACTCGACCAATCATATGATGGATTTTATAAAGATGACCCATCGGTCAAGTTGCACACTCACAGAACTTGACCGACTGACTCACTGAGCAAACCTAATTTTATCTCATCGGTTGAGTTTCCCAAAACAAACTCGACCGATAGTTTAAAAATTGGCTTTGTCTTTTACTGGATCGGTCGAGTTACCTTTATTGAAACTCGATCGAATGTACTGCATGGAAGACATAGAAAAAGTGATTATTACCATTGAATTAAGTGTTCCTAATTTTTTCTAATCTTAGTTACAAGTCATATCAATAATACAAGTGATTACAAAAATTATCTAAGGTCGTTTGGAGTGATTTCCTGAATTGCACAATTGCATTGCATTTGACTTGAACTTGAACAAGATAGGGTTTGTATAATTTGATCCTTTTTATGTACCTAAAGCGTGAAATAAATATTGAACAAACATATTAGATACATAGGAATGGAATGGTTGAGTCATTATCAAAATATGGGCTATGTGTAACTCTCAAGTCAACAACTTTCACTTAGGCTGCATGACCACCTCCTACTCATACATGTGTGGGGACACATTTTTGTATTTACTTACATATATGATAAAATAGTATATAGTTTTTCTACTATAAAACAAACATTTGAGAAAACTACCAGTGTTCAATCCGATTGGAATTAAAATCCAAATACACAAATCGAGTGTCCCACATGTAGTTGAGAGTCTAGTGTCATGTCACCTAATGAAAAGGGTGAGAACAAGCGTTGGCTACTGTAGCTATCCTAGACAATGAGCTCTATATTTTAGGATTTCAACTCCCTTCATTAACATCATTTCCAAATAATGTAACATCCCAGAACGCAACATTATAAGAAAAGAATGACATCTTAGGACTTGCTATACAATAAGCACTAGTCTAGACCTAGTTCACAGACATTTAGGTGCTAACCAAAAGGCTAGATCATATCTAGTCTCTAAGAGACAACTAATCTAACCCTAAAGGTTTTTAAGTTCCAGATTTTTATTAGTTTTGAGTTGCATAATGAGAAAATTTCAAGCTTTTCTATTGTTCATGCTCTGATACCACTTGTGACATCCCCAAATATTCTAAATCTTAATCTAATATGTAATGTCGAAATTGAAACCTCACCTCAGCAAGAATTCCCAATTTAAACACCACACACTAGGCTAAGAAAAATAAAATTAAAGGAAGTCAACAAGAAACAATAGTAGCACATGCATATGAACAAGAACAAAACCATACAACACATGTTCACCATTCAACTTATAATTACAAAATGAATTATCATTACATATTCATATTACACACTGAATAGTTAACTTCTACATATGTAGATACTACCATCTACAATAGGATCCTTAAACAATAGGTCCACCTGTTTATCTGATCGACACACAACTCCCAACTATTAAGGTCTTCAAGATCATATGTCTACATCCTAAACAAAAGATTACATGTGGACATGTCAGCACAATATTATAAAATATTGTACTAAGTATGCCCACACATCTTTTTGTATGCCTCCCATTAATATGACTTGAAAATAAGATAAAACTAATACTTAGATGTTATAAACAAATATATCAAAAGCATACTTGAACAAGAATGTTTATTGACAAACAAGAACATGTATTTTAGGCATATTTTCCTTTATATGTAAAGTTGATCAGCCACATGCATGATTCTACCAAAGAGATTTAGTTCTCACATCTACTATTCTTCCAAAGAGATTTGGTGCTCTCATAAATGCATTATTTTGCCAAAGAGATTTAGTTCTCACATGTACTATTTTGCCAAAGAGATTTATTAGTTACATCAATGCATTATTCTACCAAAGAGATTTAGTGCTATCATAAAATGGATCAAATATCTTTTGTTTCATGTGTTCATAGCCATATAAGTATGGAAAATCAAGAAACATATCATACAAGAACAATCATTTCATCCAATACCATATTCCAAGTATTTGTACACACATAATACAACCATACTACATAGTATGGCAAGTAAGAGGTAAGGGCGTACTTGATCAAGATATTCTAATAATCACACTCCTGATGTCAACTACCACTTGGTGAAATCCTGGTTAAGATAAGATCGTATATGCCATGCATTAGAATCCCATAATCTAAACCCTATTTATGTCCATTTTAGGGTTTATCTTAGTTCATTAAGCTATTCCCATTATTATTTATTGTCTTACTCTTCTTGTTATCTTGGATTGATGTTACTAATGTTGTATTATAGATTATATTAGTTACCATATCATTGTTTGCATGTATTAACCCTAGATCATATTGATTAAGCATATTAGGGTTTATGCCACATTAAGAGCAATTATCATTGTATAATATTGACTCTGGGAGTCATTGTGATCTCAAAATTTGATATAAGGTTCCATATATTGTTACTAACATATTCTACAAATTTCATCATTTATTGATCATAAATGTATTTATTACATTTTATGTATGGTTATTAACCCTAATTAGGCACATGACGCATATTATGTGGATTAATGAATTAAATTCATTATCTCAGACTTCATATGAGTTATATATCATCACATTTTAGAGTTACAGATAGATTATCATAATTTATAAACATCATTTTCTATTTATTATATATTATGTTAGCATTATCATTCTTACACAAGATCTATGAAATATAATCATAAAAAGACTTACATTTTTATTACATATTGTTCTAAACATTTTTTTGAGAATTCTGGTACTTTTTGTAATTTTCTGATGAACGATCTATATACTATGAATTATTGAAGATCTACTTATTTTTTATGATTTTACCTTTCTAGACAATTTGATATCACCACATGTTCACAAGGGGAGCAAATGCTCTTTTGGTCAGGGTGACCCGGTGGTTTGCGCAAGGTTGTCCAGTTCACGACAGAATTGCTTGGTTCATTGTTGGTCTGACTGGATCGCCCATACCCTCTCGCTTTCTCTCGCGTCTGAGTTCCCCGTGGGACTATCTGCTTCCACAGTGCAACCGCCACCACCTAGGACTACTCCGGTGACCACCAGGAACTGTTATCATCCCCCTAGAAGATTAGAAACATTGTACAAGGTTTCATATCTTCTCCCTCTGTGTTGTCGACTACTCTTCTTGTCACTCAAGGTGCCTACTCATGTTCCCACAAAAGTAGCCGCTTCTTCCTGCTGCCATGGTGGAACTAAAAGGGGGAAACCACCCCAGATCCTCCTTATGAAGGCATGAAAAGAACCTTGAATCCACTAGGAACTCACTTGCAACCACCGTTTGTGGTGGGAACAACTGTGGAGGGTCCTCGAGCTCTACCATCATCTCCTCCTAAACTGAGTTTGTTGAGCATATATCCTTCATGGTTGACCACAAAACCACAGGCAATAGATTCCCTAGTCCTACTTTGTCTACCTTCCCTTATCTTCCTTCAATATCCTTCAAATATCATCTTCACCCTCTATATCTCATCTCAACCCCAACCCTATCACAGAGGGTGGAAATGTTGATGTGAAGAGGTGGTGTGATCTCTCTAGTTTCTCACTTATAGAACTCATATAAGGGGTCATAGAGTTTAGAATGAGGATTCAAATCTAACTACTCAGTTACTTCTCTCCTTTGACCCACGGTCTTGATGAGTGATAGCCAGGATGATCGTTGGGTCAGTTAACCCACTACCTTTCTCTAACTGCAAGGTAGGAGACAAGTTATCAACTATCGATACTCATCCCCACACAACAATCAGATCTGTGGCTCACTCAAGCTAAAAGCTTAGGAAACTAGATAGGAGATTTAAGGCCAGAACTTTGCCACACTACCCAACCCAAGACCAAGGGGCACATGAGATGCATTGATCAGCAATCTTAGGTCTATTTTCGCCAATAATGCACATAATTTCATAAATATCAAACCTAAATAACTTTTTCTAGGAATATCAAAACCTCATGAAAATGTGACTGTAGCTTTATTATCATCCAAGCTACCTCCCATCCAAATTTGGTGTCAAAACTCAACTATTTGACCAATAAATTATGTACTTCAAATGGGCATAAAATTATGAATCATAATCATGGTGTCAACACAACTAATCATTCATATTTTATCAAAGCACTTGGAACTCTTTAAAATAACTAAAACACATGGATCCAACTATCTCATTAGGTATTCACACACTTCAAAAGTTCACTCCATCACAAGTATAAAGTCCATTTTGTGGAGATTTCTATTTGCACAATGCACCAACCAAAGTAGAGAAGAGTATAATGTTTGAGAAAGGGTTGAATGTTTAGTTGGAAGTGTTGGAATGATGGTTGGATTCATGTGAGAAGTTATCCACCTTTGTGGAGTCAATGAGGAGGATAGAGAGATCCTTGGTGGGCAGTCGAGACAACAATTCTAAGAGGATGTCAGTGCACTTTTTAGGATAGTCTTCTAGAGGATCGAAGAAGCAACATGTTTTTGGGTTTCCTAGGCCTCAATATTGTCAGTCCCAGTAGAGATGAGCAATGTAATAGCCAAAGATGCAACAAAAACAATTGTAGTGGTCGCATGAAGAGGTTAGGGGAGAGGACTACCCCTGTCTAGGGGGTATAGTTCTAGTTATGTCTTAATGAAAAGACTGGCTGGGCCACAAGGATCATTGCAGAAGATGTGCTTCTACTGTTATCTGTTAATGCATGTGAAGATACTCTATCCCATGCCAAAGTGAGAGATGTCCTAGTATTAGAAGCAATATCATAAAAACTTGTATAAACACTATGGAAGAAGAGGTAGAGGGCATGGGTAGACTTCTCAGTTGAGATCTTTTGGATACATATGGAGAGGTCAAGATAGAGGCAAACCTCAACCTACAACTCAGTTCTATGAGATGGCATAGCTTGAGGGTTTTTTCAAGCCTCAATTTGTTAAAGGTTAGTTGGAACTCTTTTGTTCTGACTTATCTGCTTCTGTTTATGTATTTATTTTGTCTAATCTGGGTGTGAAGCATTCTTTTATCATGTGAGAGGTGATTGTATGTTATAATCTACCTATTTGTCATTGACCCAAGCCTCTTTTCATTGATACCCCTCATGATGTCTCCACGGTTGTGCATGAGGTGTTCCCATCCTACGTTATCATCTTCTTTGAGCACAACATACTAGCAAACCCAATGCCACTTGAGATGCATAGCTTCGATTTGATCCTTGGAATGGACATGTTATCAATTTATAGGGTGGTAGTAGACTGTAGGTCCAAGGTTGCTCAGTGTAGGAGGAAGATGCCTCGTGAACTATTTTAAGGAGACTATAAGATTATTCCTATGCGTTTGGTGTCTTTCATAATAGCTGAAAAGCATATTTGACGGGGTTGATAGGCTTTTCTAATTCATGTGTTTGATACTAAGGTAGGGAGTCTTAGAACCTCCAATATCTCTTTTTTAAGATACAGTCTTAACACATGACAAAATAGGTGTGTAGAGCTAATTAAAGATTATGACTGTACAACTGAGAACCACATATAGAAGGCCAATCTAGTGGCAAATGCTTTCAGTGGGAGTTTGTGTCATCATTCACATTGGGAACCTCATAGATGTATTCAATAATATGTGAAAGGTGGGATATGTTGGCATGCATACTACATATTAATGTGTAGATAGAGGTCTTCATGTTAGTGGGATTACTAGCTTAGCTATAGATCAAGTCTACATTGATGCCACATATCAAGGATGCATACCAGAGTGATATCATGATTCCAAACATCAAGGCAGATCTTTGCAATGGTGAACACAAAGGGTTTACTGAGTCTGATAAAGGGTCTCTTTGCTATCATAACACGATTGTGATACCTAATGTGGATGGTCTAAGAAAGGTAATACTAAAATAAGAACACACTTATATGTGCACGATGCATCCATGTATCACCAAGATGTACTACAACCTCAAGGACTTATATTAGTGGCTTGGGTTTAAGAAGGATGTGGTAGAGTTTGTACTTAAATGTCCAGTTTTCTAATAGGTAAAGGTGGAACACCATAAGCCTGAGAGAACACTACAACACAATCAGTTCCAGAATGAAAGTGGAAATACATGACCATATATTTTGTGGTTGTTCTTCTGAAAATGTCTATAAGGAAATGATTCCATATGGGTAGTGGTGGATAGGTTGACCAAGGTGGCACACTTTTTACCAGTCAATATTACCTTTACAGCTGATAAGTTAACACAAGTATACACATATGATATTATGTTGTTAAATGAGGTACCTATAATGATAAGATCATACATGGGACATGTGGGTTATCTTCAATGATAATGTCAAATAGAGGACCCCAGTTCACTAGTAGGTTCTGGGACTTTTTGCACACAACCTTGGGTATACAACTAAATTTCTTTACAACTTTTCACCCGTAGACTAATGGCCAGTAAGAATAAACAATGCATACTCTTTAAGACTGGTTGAGTTCTTGTATTCTATAATTCTAAGGAAGTTGGGATGATTATCTTAGTTGGATGGAGTTTGCATATAGAAACAATTATCACAAAAGCCTAGACATCGTATCATATGAGGCTTTGTACGGGAGACATTGTACATCACCCCTATGTTGGTATGAAGTGTGAGAGTATCATCTATTGGGACCAGAGTTAGTGTAGCAAACCATAGAAAAAAGCAAGATGATTAGGCAACAACTAAAGGTGTTTCAAGATAGACAAAAGTCATACACTGATAATTGTTATAGACATTTGGAGTTCTAGGTGGGTGGCATGGTTTATCTTAAGATGTCACCATTGGAATAGGTTTTGAGCTTTCGAAAATAGGGTAAGTTGGCACCCAAATTTATGGGCATTATCCTGTTGTTGCATGATTTGGAAGGTATAGCTTATAAGTGGAGCTACCAACTAAACTTCAAAGGCTACATAATGTGTTTCATGTACCTATGTTATGAAAATTCCATCTAGGAACTAAATAGACAATCCATCCTATGGAAGTACATCGTGATAACGAAATATCTTATGTTGAAGGTTTGATGTTAATAGTGAACAAATGGGTGTAAAAATTGAGGAAGAAAGAAATATTGTTGGTGAAAGTGTTGTGGCATCACCATGGCATTGAAGAGGCAATGTGGGAACTTGAGGAGGAGATGCACATGAAGTGCACAATTCTTTTCTCTTGGGATCTTGGGGGAAAATCCCTATTAGGGGTTTATAAATGTAATACCCTTGACCTAACTTCACCCTCCACCCCTAATCCTTCTTTGTTACCTTATCACTAGTTTAGAAGCTTGTTGTGTCATGTGCTTAGTTGGTGAGTGTTTTTCTTATGGGTTGATGTACAAGGTACCCTTCTTTGAGGGTCTCCTTAAATCTATGGATGACATGTTGGTTGTCTTCTTCTTTTCCTTTTTTAGATATAGGTGGATGCACTTAGGTGGTCAAACCTATCCTCTTTATCTTTCTTCAGTTGATTATCGATTGGAATGATTTGATCTTCCATCAGTAAGAGGATTGATACAAGTGTGTCAAGCCTTTCATCGATTGAGAACCGATAAATCTCTTCTTACTTACCATCACTTTGTGTGTGTTCTTGGTTTCCATCATTTGAGCACCGTTAGAGTGGCTCTTCCTTTCCACCAGTAGAGGATGGTGGAAGAGGTTGGCTATTGGTGCTACATGTTTCAATTGGTAGTGTATCATTAAAATGGATGAACACTTGGGCAATGAGTTTCTATCGATGGAGTACCAATAAAAAGCCTACACAATGGCTACTGATGGCTTTAATCAAGCTCTCTACTAATGTTTGTATGCGATGTGTTATCTGATGGATTCTTAGAAGAGATTGAATAGATGATTTTAATCAATAAGTTTCTTGCATGTGTCTATTGATGAGATGCTCAGTTGCGTATATTGATTGGAAGTCTGGGTCCATCTACTAATGGTCATGAATAAACAATGAGAGATTAGTTTTTGACTAGTGACGTGATAGTTTGACTGATGGTCATGAATACCTCCCTATCCTTCCTTCTTATCTCACTTATACATATGAGGCTTGTGGTGTTGCTACAGAGCGAGACACCATCAGTTGGTGAAAACCAACATGATTTTTTTTCTTCATTGGTCTTTTTTCTAGCATGATCCACCCTCATTTTCTTATGTGATGGTGTGAGTTGAGATGTGTAGTAGCTTCTAAGATTTGTCCGGGGTGTATAATACCTTGATCTTGTCATTCCTTGGTGATCTTTTAGCTTCTTGTCCTTGCTAGATATTTTCTAGGTGGTTTTTCCCTAGGGTTTAAACATTAGAGTTTTACTCCATACTTCCATATTTATCTTGTTTTCTTAGTTTCCTTTATCTAGGAATTGGTAGCTCTAGAGTGATATTGAAAGAGAGAAAGTTAGATCTTGGTGAGTTTGCCTTCGACATTCGATTTCATCGTGAAGCAGGGAGCTTCATGGTAGCTTCTTGTGTGTAGACTCGTTTCTGCTTTTTTCAAGCGAGTGATATAATATTTGACTCATTTACTACCTTCTATGTGCCTCCATGATGTAAATCTTCTTGTTATATGACCTATAAATGCTAAAAGATGGTAGGTTCACATTCTTGTAGCCTAGAATGATGGGTTTGTGTGATTTCATGTTAGATTTACATTCCACAAGTACCCTTCTAGTATGTAATATGTAAAATTTGCTATCCTCTAGTTGGGATGTATATTATTTTGGTAAGAGAACTATTATAATTTCTTCCTTAATTTTAAAAATGATCTACTTGACTAAAAGATGATAGCTTGTAAGTTGATCATGATTGTTGTACATTTAAAATGGATGCCTTGAGTTATTTACTGTTGCTATGTTGTTGGGATACGTAGAGATGAACCCTTGAGATGAAAATTGAGGGTTCTATGTATATTCTTTCTGTTTGACCATGAACCCCAAAAGGTGTCAAAACTGATGGTTTTTGGGAGATATGTTTGTCTCACTTATGTGAAGATTGATTCCCCCAAACTATCTAGAGGTGTAACATGTGGAAATTTTGGAGAAGTTAGGTTATGATGACTGAATGTTTTATATGTTTTGAAGTTCAATATTTTCTCTCTACTGATGGATTGCCTTATACTCTGGTAGATTATAGAGCAATGAACCTAACCATCAAATAGAATCATCATAAGTACAACCCAGAGTCTGTAGATCTGTTCCTCTAGATCCTTAGGGAGATAGTGAATCATGTTAAACTTTTAGCAACCTAAAGTTGTTAGAAGAAGTTATTAGTCATATTTAGTGAATATTTGGGGATGCTTAGGATTTGATATCCTATCTCCTTAAATAGTTTGGGGAATCAATAAAGGCTGGTGGTATGAGGTTATTGCATGATGTATGAAGTGTTTTAATGATATGTGTTATGAAGGGTTATTACCCAATTTGTGTGTCATCGTTATCTGTGTACCCAAGACACACATGAGGTTGGTAGATTTACTTTAAAGCATATATCTGTAGTTCATTGGTCTATGTGCACTCTACTTTTTGATACCTTGCTTCAGCCTGAGGTTTCAAGAAGAGATCTAGGGAATCTAGATATCCTTATATCTTGTATTAATTGTTAAGATGTCTTATTAGCATCTAGCTAGTTGATTGGGTGGTAGCACCAATTCATTTAGGAGATCTAAAATACATATCAGTTGTGTAGTATATCCATTTTGATTGGAGTGGTGGTAAACATAGTTTCACCATTACATGGTTGTTCTTTATTAAAATATATATATATTTGTTCTCTCTAACAACCTTGTAGGTAGCATATATGTCAAAACAAATGGGAAGGTGTATGCCTTCAGTTATACCAATAGTTCCTATGCTGATTTCTTTAACATGTTCCTTTATTATGCTCTCTTTGGTAAGTAGTATATGTTTAAGTCTTATATCATATCGTTGTGACTTGGGATCTCACCACTATGATTTTTCACACTCTTTAGGTGAAACGCCCAATGATTCTTGATGGAGAAAATAAAAAAAGGAGGGAGAAGATCCTAAATACTAATGTTGGTGATGTATGCATGAAAGGATATTAGAGGTAGGTGATGTTTTCTTGACCCCCTCTAGAGATAAATCATATAGGGATAAATTATATATATCCTTGTAAGTTTGTACGAGAACGTTTTGTAGTATCCTTTATCTTCCTTGTATTTTGTCATTCATGCATGGCCTCTAGAGGATGGGGTTATGAGTGTTGTAATATCTTGGATGCATGATCTACGGTAATACCACATATGTAAAGATGAAATTGGTTTTGTTTTGTTGTGATATTGTGAGTGTCGTTCTTGACCTTTTTGTTGATTGAAGGTGTGTAATATATGACAACTGTAATATGTCCTTAAAACTTTCATGTAGATCACATGTTTCAATAGAATGTTATCTATGGTGCTTGGAAAAAAAGTTTACATGGTAAGTTGTATGTGTCTTATGTGCTTAATGATATTTTCATGTTTTCAAGTCAGGTTTTGATTTGAGTAATCTCTCTCCTGTGGCATTGGGTGTCACAAGTTATCATATAGGAAGAAATACTAAGTTCGTATTTATCTTTCTAGTCTAAATGGAGATCAAGGAACTTGGAATGAACATATTTATGGTGTCATATTTGTGCCTCTATTTACATCTAGATATCTTTTATAAAAGGATTACACACCATTCTAACACTGCTCATTCATAGTTTAGTCTTGTCCAACTAATTTTACAACTTGCCTAGTGATGATGGTAGCAAGACAACACTAATTTCTTATTTATCTTCATTTTTATTTCCATTAACAATGTGGTATGGTTCCTACAAGGTTGAAGCAAGGATTATTTGGACTCAATCATAATTGTTATAAAAACACAGAACTAAAAACAAGATTTGAGGACATGGTTAGAAATTATTTTTAAAAAGTCAAAGAACCACTTCTCAAGGATATAGGAAAGTTCACATCGCACAAGCACTCGTGGAATGATGCATGATCAAGACCCAATGCATGGTGGAATCCCATGTTCTATAAGGGAGTCTGGAAGTTTGATCATATTATGGTTTGAAACAATACCCTTTCGAGTTCTCTATATATATGATATGATAGAGGCTCTCCAAACAAAACATCTCATTTTCATGTTGTTGCATCCAAGATTTGAGAAAGTCTAAGATCAACTAAGAGAGAGAGAAAGAGAGAGAGGGATGCAACTATAAATACTAGACCTCCATCTTAAAGCACTCACATGGATAGTGTGTAGATGAGTTCACACAATGTAATTGTTTTAGACAATTAACTTCATCAGTGGCACACATTTCAAGGAGAACATCTTTACTGTAAAATGGTGTGCTTCATGGATAGTGTCATTTGTGGAACAATACATTTCACAGTACGTGTTCAACACAAAATGATGCATCAACTACAGGAAAATTCATGATTAGATCTAGAGTCAATAGAGTCAACTCTGTGACCTTGGGATGTGTACCAATTGTTGGTGGAATTCAATGATCCACCATTGACAGTCAACCACAGATGCCCACAATTTTCCACAGAAAAATATGTATTTTGCATGCATCCACAGGTGATTTTCAAAGTGCCAAAGACACCATAAGTGAGTTCTAATTTATGACCTAGTGAGATTAGAAAGCAAAATAGAATGAAAGGTCTTTATTACACCAACATTAAAATTTGAATCATGGAACCTCTTCCATGTAATCTATAAACTTGTAAACTCTAGTCTAGTTTTGTTACATTAAATGAGTCAAGCTCAAGGGACTCTCGAGAAAAAAATCAGTGTGCTTTTATCTGCCAAGAAACCTAAATCAAGTTGTATTCAATTTTAACATCAACAAACAAGTTAGGAACGAAATTCTCCACTTTAAAGTACAACAAGAAGACAAAATTACTAACCAGAATAAAATGGATATTTTGACTTTGAAATCATTTGATTAAGTCTAATTTTGGCTACATTTAGATATTTAACACTTAAAATAAGAATCCAAATCAAGAATATCATATTGGATTTCAAAGGACGAATTTATGTGTTATGAAAAGTAGATAATGATAGAAATAAAGACACAATGGTTTTAGCACATTAGCACACCTGATAAAACAACTCCATATTAAGAAGAAGACAATAAGGTTTTAGTAAAACCAAGGACACACCATCACATGTAAGATGTTTGAGTGTGACACCACCATGGTCTTGGTATACCCACACAAATTAAGAGATCAACTTAAAGCAATGCCTCTAGATGAGCCACTACCCCCCCACACTCATGTCACCTCACCCATGTTTGTGACAACCTAAAATCAATATAGTGGTCAATGGATAACTCATATAGCCAACCCCGATTACCATGGGTACTAATACCTAAACTTCCTGAGAATATATCTAGTGAAAAATTGGGAATCACTTTTCCGAACACTGATTGACCTCCCTTTACCATATAATATCCCATAGGATTCCACCTCCATATACCACCATCCTACATTTCTACCCATACATATCCATACCACCTCCCAAATTCATCCACCACCATGGAAATTTACTCTTAATACTCCAAGGAGTAAGAATATGGAGGACGAATCCCAATGTATCACTTTAGGTAATCCTAGTCTAATGTTTTTCTACCTATTTTATTGTTTACTTTGTTTCTTCCTGATAACACCCAAATTAGCGCATATTTTCTATGCATTTTATCTATAGTTTTGTGCCACTTTAGTCTTAATATGCACCCTTTTGTTCATGTTTTATTTTTTCTGTCTCTCCATTAGATAATGTAGTGAAAATAGCCAATAATGTAGCTAATTAGCCTGTTTTAGACTTGTAGGCACCGAAACTAGCCAATTTTGGGACTCTCAAGTACCGAACCAGAAAAGATAAGAATTCCAGCAGCTGCATGGTCTGGCCGATACGGCCGCCGACCGATATGGCCGCCGCCTGATACTGCTGCCCGATACGGCCCGCCGACCGATACGGTCGCCGCCCGATACGGCTGACGCCCGATACGGCCCGCCGACCGATACAGTTGCCGCCCGATACGGCCGCTGCCCGATACGGCCTACCCGATACAGCTGCCTGACACTCCCCCTGCCTGACACAGTCTCTGGGCGACAGTCATATTGTCCCACCTAATGCCTCAAGATCGTAGCCACGGATGAAGGACACGTGGACCAATAAAAGCTACAACTCCCATCAGCTCGCTACCTATAAATAGCAGCTGCCTACCTACAAGAGCGCTCTCTCGAAGAGCTGGAGGGAGGACCCTGCAAGAGCTAGTGCCTAGACCAAGGAGCTAGTGTGTCGGGTTTCCCAAGAGTCTACTGCCCGATACGATGTTGCCTGATACGGTCTTGCCCGATACAGTCTTGCCCGATTTGGCTGCGTCGACCGATACGGCTGTGTCGACCGATACGGCTGCGTCGCCTGATACGGCTGTGTCGCCCGATACGGCCGCGCCGACCGATACGGTTGCGCCTGGTACGGTCTATAGAGAGAGATCTGAGGAGTCCAGAGGGACGAAGAGAAGACCCAAGGATCGAGATCCGACCTGCACAGAGGCCGAGGAGCGAGAGCCACCTCTCCTCTACGGGCTATATCTCTTCCCTCTTCTCTTTCATTCTACTGCATTCCTTTGTTTCTTGTACAAATGATGTTTATCCATCTTTGTTCGGTGCCAGCTATGCTTGTCTATGGCTAGTTAGCTCGTTCTTGGCTATGTGGCCCAATCTGGGCATGTTTATATACTTTTGCCTTAAGCAAGTAGATTCATATCAGATCTAGCATGTTGCATGTTCTATTTTCTCTTTCTAAGTTATGATTGCTAGTTTGGTTGATCTCTTACTCGCTTGAACTACTGTTTATGCCTGTATCGAGAGATCCGTTGTAGGAATAGCTAAGAGACGATAGTTTGGATCTGAACCTGAGAGGAGGACAATCCAAGGTATTCTGTTCCTAACAACCCAGAATATCCTAAGACCTGAGAGGGAACTTAGTATATTCTGAGGTGTTGATATGTCATTACTTGAGAGAGGGTCGATGACATATCGTTGATGGTTTTAGTCACGCATCGCAAGAGAGAGTGGGACGACCCCACAGGACAGATGCCACCGTGCATACTAGGTGCTTGCTTGGGTGTTCGAGGGTTGTCTATGCCCGAGAACGAGTGCATAGACTGCCCCGTTTGTGGTGACATAGATAGGAACTCTCTTTCTCTATTTAGTAGACTCACGAGCTCTGTTTTGTTTTGTTTTCTTTTCTTTGTTTTGTTTTATATCGTGACAACCCGCTAGACTAGTTCTAGCAATTACTTTTATCTCATATCGTTTCGGCTTATCTGACTAAAGAACAAAATCTTTGGCGTCCTAAACGTCACCGCGTCCCTGTGTTCGACCCCGTATATCTACTTCGACCTCGTAATATAAGTTGCGGGGGCCTAGAAGGTTTCAGGTTATAAATTTAAAGCTTGATTCCTTCCTTTGTCCCACGTTCATTTTCGGACGTGTAAAAAAGGCCGATCAACTTTTGGCGCCGCTGCTGGGGACGTGGTTTTCCACGTTTACACGCCCAGTAGATTTTTGTTCTGTCACTATAAGCATGTATATACATGCATAGTTTTCCTCTTGCTTTACACATACTTGTTCATATATACTAAATCACTTTTCTTTTTCTCATACCTTTTTCAGCCATGGACCTTGCTTCCGCAAGACAAGTCATCTTGTCCACCTGTCCTCCCGAGTTTTTTCACAGTTCTGACTGCTGGAAAATAATTGAAGGTCGTGCTCTGCAACTAGTCGATTTATACTCACCTCCACCGTCGTCATATGTCAAGATTCCAACAATAGAGACTGCCAGTCATCCCTCGACCCCCATGCTATCATGGGATCAAGAACTGATTAAGGAAGTGGAGTTGGATAGGGAAAGTATTCAAGCACTCACCTCCTTAGCCCCTCATCTCCAAGAAGATGACGATCCAATGCAACAACTACTAGAAGAACAGGATCGTCATCTCAAAGTAGCCACCGAGGCTGCAGACCGCAGTAGTATTATACTTCAAACTATTGAACACGGATTCATCCTAAAGCATCAGTTTGATACAGCGGGTTCCCCTTATATGTGCATGGCAGAATCGACGGGTCTCGAAAGCATTGTTGCTCAAGTACAACAACTTCATGATAAAGATGTTGAACAAAGCAGGAGGCTCCAAGAGCTCATCGATCTGGTTACAATTCGGTTACAACTGCCATCACAAGACAATAAAGACATTAGTCATCAAGACCATTCCATTGGGTCTGAAGTAGAATATGCACCATCATCCTATTCAGACCATCAACTGGATTCACTAGGATTTTTCTGTGAAGACCAACCCACTTGGGGAAGCACTTCATTCTATCCAGATGACCCAGCTGATGAACCAATGGAAGAAATGAGTCATAGACATGAATGGGTCTATGATGACGATGATGAAGACTCAAAAAGCCAATCGACCTCACAACCAGAAGGTTGGCTTGAGGAACCAGAGTCAGATATTGAACCAGACCAGAGTGACATTTCTCATATTGAGACTTGTCATTTTGCTTTGAGCAGTACGTCAACCTTGGTTTGGAACAATTTGTTCGACGACGACGACGACGATGACCGTTGCTCGACATGGAGCAGTGAGTATAGTAATGAAGACGAGTTGGAGCAGAACGAGCCATCATTCGCCACCATACCTTTACAAGGCTTGGTGGATATCAAGGGGGTAGGATGGACGGTTCACTACAACATGGCTGCAGAGCATGAAGACACCCCTGACTCCACGCCTGGTGATAAGCTTGGGGTGGTAGAACCACAAATAGATTCTTCAGGGGGTACTTTTTGCTCAGAAGATGATTGGATGACTCAGACGGTACATGAAGATTTATCTGAGCATCCAACCTCAAGTGCAGAGATGGAGAGAGAAGATATAAGTCCTCAAGATGACGTCCAACCTCTCTCATCCATCTCATCCTATGTCGACATCCCAGGACCTTCATTTTTAGAATCATATGATGAAAGGTACCCTGAGGATAATATGCCGAAGAATTCATCCCAGTGCAGTTCAAGCCACTTCCAGTACAAAGATGACTTCACCGAGTCGCCGGATTTTAGTTTTCTTCTTCAGACTCGGTAGGGCCAACACATCCGCCAATTCTACTCCTACTATGTGGCAGAACCCGTCGGCAAGACACAGGTGACACTGGTCCAAAAAATTAGGATTTGGGATCCCAGTGTCGGTATCGTGGGGCAACCACCCCCTTTTCTCTTACCCACCCTCCCACCCTTTTATAACAATAAATTTTGTTTTTCATATTCTTGTTAGTTAGTTTCTTTCTTCTAACTGTCTTATTTCCTTGCATCCATGCATCATCTGTAGAACTTCAATAACTGTTGTTAAAATCATGCATTCCTGCCTCACTATCTCAAGTTTGAGTCTTGCTCGAGGACGAGCAAAATTTTAAGCTTGGGGTGGTGGGCTTCGCCCTTCTTTCTCTTCACCCTTCTTGCATGCATGTCTATTTCCTGCATTTAGTCTTAAATTTTCAAAATTTTCAACTTTTTAGCTTTGCAATTATGGCTATGTGGTGCGAATCTAATAGATAAATGCTTGACTTTATGCCTAGATGCACAGTTGTCATCTTAAAAATTGCTTGACCTTTTGCTTGACTTGCTCTTTGACTCTTTCCTTGAGTTTGGTAATAAATCTAAGGTTATGTCCCTTTTTCATAGCTTAAAGCTAAATTCCCTTGATCTATGTCGTGAATGGCAAATCCATGGTAAAGGACCATTGGAATGAGCTAAATCATGATTAAAGTCTCCTAGCTGCGAATTTCACAAGCTTGCCTCTATTCTAAGGATTCTTGAATCATAATTGCTACTTCTCACACAGGTATCAAGCGGATTATGATGGGCTTTGAGCTATGATCAAGATGAAATGTTTTCCTAGATGGACTTCACGCCTTCTCACATTAGATTGAGTCAAAAAGATGAAAAATATAAAAATGTGCAAAAGAGGCTTGGCCGCCCACAAAATCCCAAAATATCTATATAGTTCTCACCCAAGCCTACAAATAGAATGCAGATGATAAAAGCCTGAGTGTGAACAATAAATGAGCGCTTGTTTTCTCTTTTAGGAGAGTTGAGGATGGTGCCCAGCCGGTGTATGACTGCGCTCACGAACGCGGGTATGTCGTGCCTGGTAGTATCACTCCAAATGATCATTAGAGAGTCAATAGGAACCCCTAGGAAACATATGAGATCATCTCAGTAGCAGGGTTGGTTCGAGCGCAGTACGAGGAGTTCGTCTCACTGCTTTGGACCAACTGGTTCAGACTGCATGGACTGTTGCTTGCTACATGGACCAACCTGACACAGATCGGGATCCTCAGAAGTCATTAGAGTCTTTTTGCTTTGTTTCTTAGGACATGAATAAGTGAGAGGCATGGTATTCCTGATTGGTTTGCATGGATTCATGGTGATGGCTCATTGCTCATCACCTGCATGATCACCTGTGTGACATCTCTTTCATGTTTAAATAATTATGGTTCAAACCCTCATGAGTATCGACAGGCTGTAGTTAATTCGCTTAATCTTGCTTGGACACTCTTTGAGCTTGCTTTGGCAGGATTGTGCTTGTTTGGTGGGGATTTGTTCTGAAATGACATGGATCAGGAGAATTGATGTTTTAAACTATTTTTATTAACCTTAGCATTTTTTGCCAAGCTTAATTCGGATGTTATCTTTTGTTCTTTGAGCCCAGTCTTGCTCGAGGACAAGCAAGTTTTAAGCTTGGGGTAGTTGATAACACCCAAATTAGCGCATATTTTCTATGCATTTTATCTATATTTTTGTGCCACTTTAGTCTTAATATGCACCCTTTTTTTCATGTTTTATGTTTTCTATCTCTCCATTAGATAATGTAGTGAAAATAGCCAATAATGTATCTAATTAGCCTGTTTTAGACTTGCAGGCACCGAAATTAGCCAATTTTGGGACTCTCAAGTACCGAACCAGAAAAGATAAGAATTCCAGTAGCTGCATGGTCTAGCCGATACGACCGCCGACTGATATGGCCGCCGCCTGATACGGCTGCTCGATAAGGCCCGCCGACCGATACGGCTGCCGCCCGATACGGCCGCTGCCCGATACGGCCTGCCCGATATAGCTGCCTGACACTCCCCCTGCCCAACACAGTCTCCAGGCGACAGTCATATTGGCCCACCTGATGCCTCAAGATCGTAGCCACGGATGAAGGACACGTGGACCAATAAAATCTACAACTCCCATCAGCTCGCTGCCTTTAAATAGCAGCTTCCTACCTACAAGAGCGCTCTCTCGAAGAGCCGGAGGGAGGACCCTGCAAGAGTTAGTGCCTAGACCAAGGAGCTAGTGTGTCGGGTTCCCCAAGAGTCTACTGCTCGATACGGTCTTGCCCGATACGATCTTGCCCGATACGGCTGCGTCGCCCGATACAGCCGCGCCGCCCGATACGGCCGCGTCGACCGATACGGTTGCGCCCGGTGCGGTCTAGAGAGAGAGAGCTGAGGAGTCCAGAGGGACGAAGAGAAGACCCATGGATCGAGATCCAACCTTCACAGAGGCCGAGGAGCGAGAGCCACCTCTCCTCTATGGGCTATATCTCTTCCATCTTTGTTCGGTGCCAGCTATGCTTGTCTATGGCTAGTTAGCTCCTTATTGGCTATGTGGCCCGATCTGGGCATGTTTATATACTTTTTCCTTAAGAAAGTAGATTCATATCAGATCTAGCATGTTGCATGTTCTATTTTCTCTTTCCAAGTTATGATTGCTAGTTTGGTTGATCTCTTACTCACTTGAACTGTTGTTTCTGCCTGTATCGCGAGATCCGTTGTAGGAATAGCTAAGAGACGATAGTTTGGATCTGAACCTGAGAGGAGGACGATCCAAGGTATTTTGTTCCTAACACCCCGGAATATCCTAAGACCTGAGAGGGAACTTTGTATATTATGAGGTGTTGATATGTCATTCCTTGAGAGAGGGTCGATGACATATCGTTGATGATTTTAGTCACACATCGCGAGAGCGAGTGGGACGACCCCATAGGACATATGCCACCGTGCATACTAGGTGCTTGCTTGGGTGTTCGAGGGTTGTCTACGCCCGAGAACGAGTGCATAGACTGCCCCGTTTGTGGTTACATAGCCAGGAACTCTCTTTCTCTATTTAGTAGACTTGCGAGCTCTGTTTTGTTTTGTTTTCTTTTCTTTGTTTTGTTTTATATCGTGACAACCCGCTAGACTAGTTCTAGCAATTACTTTTATCGCATATCGTTTCGGCTTATCTGACTAAAGAACGAAATCTTTGGCGTCCTAAACGTCATCGCTTCCCTGTGTTTGACCCCGTATATCTACTTCGACCCCATAATATAAGTTGCGGGGGCCTAGAAGGTTTCGGGTTATAAATTTAAAGCTTGATTCCTTCCTTTGTCCCGCGTTCATTTTCGGACGCGTAAAAAAGGCCGATCACTTCCGTGGTTATGTACTCCATCATCTCATCTATCATAATCATAACCATGAGTCCCTAGTTTCTTTATTCTAGGGGATGGGCATTAATATATGGTCATTGACTAGGTAACCTAATTTTATCTTTAATATATTGATATTTTCTCATTCTAGATTTATTGTACCTTTTATTAGGTCCAATAACCCAATTGAGTTGGGTTTCCTTGGACGAGAAAATTGTCACATCCATCCCACAACACACCGTTCAGACATTTGATAGTTCCATTTCCATATTAGTTATTATAGATAAAGTTCAAGAGAGTTAATTAGAAATCAAACCAGTACACAAAACCAAATTACCACATGGCTAAACTCTAGGTTATGTCATTAACAAATGATTAGTAAGATGATGGGCACAACCATATTTTTGTTTCCGATTAATCCTATGGTTAAGAAAAGTCTAATACCAGCTTATAGCTTTGGTAGTTGTTATTTTTTTTTATTTTTTCTTATGTAATGCTTGAATATAGTTTATTAATCAACTTGTCTATTTCAAAATATGTTCATTTTATATATTAAGGTTAATATTAAAGGAGTTAAAATAATTCACGAACACTTTGCACATGAATGTTTGATAGAAAAAATCTAGACCTCGAAATACATATATGGGTCAATCCATGCAAGGTTGAATCGATCAAAGGGTGTTTTTTTGTGACAAATAGGTGATGTAGGTCTTTTCTAATTTGAAGCAAGTTACATCGACCAGTCACATTGACTGAAGTTGGGCCACATGGATCAAGATGCTTCAATTGAAGTGGGGTGCTTCAATCATGTCCCATCAACCAAAAAAAGCCAAATTGAGTGTTACCAAAGTGCATTGATTGACCACTTCAACCCATCCCATTGTGCTTTGACCGCCTTCCATCAATCAATGTTGAGACAAAAGTCAATATTTTATGATGCATTCACCCACCACTTTAGCCCAACACGTGGACCACTGGTCGATGCAGATGTTGGTTCTCAAATCTTCCCCTGATTGAAGAGCCCTTAGTTGTCCCATTAAATACAATTCTTTGTCACTAGTGAATCTTAGTTTCTACAATAAGTTGATCTCATATTCTACAATAGATACATGAAAATGACATTGTGGTTTACAATGTTTCTACACCATGTTGGTGTTAAGAAGAGCAACTAGTAGTGTGATCATGATGATTCCAGTGATGAGGCATCATATTACACCAAAAGGAAAATTCTATGTCTAAGTCTTCATAGGAAAGCATGAATCTTGTACATTATGGGAGGAGGTTGAGATACCACATCCATGGTGCAAATACAAATCCCCATAATATACACCTTGTGCATGTGTCAATGCCTAATGAAGTTCTGCCATAACCAATGTATAGTGTTATCCATGGTCCATGATGGTTTCCCACCTATTGTTTGTAGGGAAATCATATTTGCATCTAGTTTGGATATAAATGGGGCATCACTGGATGAGTGTTGATGTTCATGGTTGTTTTAAAGGTCTGTGGTAATACGTGACTAATTCACCCTTGACCCAACTCTTGGTACATTTTTTCTAGGTGCCTCCAACCCTATGCTCTGGGTGTATAGAGAATGTATGAGCATGATGATTCCACCTCACTCTTGAGCATGAACATGTAGTGGATATTTCTATGTACTACCATTCATGGACAAAAACTACAACATACATCATCTATTCATATATTTTCATTACAAATTCATGTCATAGACTCGATGATCTTCTTTTTCATCGCTCATCCACTAGTTGATCGAACCCCTACTATTAAATTTTGAAATATTTCTATGGTGCATTATTCATCCATGTGGGTTCTTAGAAACAATTCAAAGTCAAAGGCAATGTTTTCATTATCCTTGTGACAATTCTCATCATCAACTTGAGAAGTTGATTTTGGGTTCAATTAAGAGGCAAACTATTGTTTTGGATGTGAAAGTTGAAGAGAGAGTTGCTGTAACACCCAGATTTTCATAACACATGAGCGGAAGCAATAATTTTTTTTCTAGGAGTGTCACAAACATGATAGTCATTGCAATTAAAGCAAATGAAACACTTTGCATTAGGTAAAATTGATTCATACATAGTCATTGATAAAAAGAAAACTACAACTCATCTAACCTACTCTTTAAACAAGACTAAGCATAAAAAGATCTGTCTAAACTCTGGATCGTCTTGGTAGATGGCACCCCACTAGGCAAGCTTGAAAACCTGCTACATCTTTTCTTATTCTTTAAATCTTCCACTGCTCCAAACCCTGCGGACATCGCGTTCCCAGCCATGCATTGGGAAAAACAGTCGTTAGAGTAAGTGGCATGAGTATTCTAAAAAAATATACATGACTAATAATCTGAAATCGACATTATAAATGACAAGTTACTATCGAGCTCTGAGAAAAAATCTAAAACATAAAATCTCTTATTTCTTAATCTGAAATTTATATCTTTCTATCTTATCTTTCTCTAGAGACATGTACCCTGGTACATGGATCTCATGACCTACGCCAAAGTGCCTAGGTCTTACTTATCTTATCTAATACCCTCTCATCATTACTCATGGATGAGAATATGGGCATCTCTAATCTATGATATCTTTTACTTACGATTTTTATCTGACTGTGGCCACCATTATACAATAAGTCCTCCTCTGTGACACCGAAGTGTCCTCTATGGTGCAACGCACCCTCTGTTGGCACAACGTGCCCTCTGTTGACACCGAAGTGTCCTCTATGGTGCAACGCACCCTCTGTTGGCACAACGTGCCCTCTGTTGACACCGAAGTGTCCTCTATGGTGCAATGCACCCTCTGTTGGCATAACATGCCCTCTGTGACACCCGCAGTGTCTGGCGCAACGCGCCTCTGAATCGTCCCGGGACTCTCTGGTGAGGACTTATTATATAATGCATTATGTGAATGTTTCAAATTAATTATCTTACGTCTATCTTTAATAAATATTGAATCTAAACTTATCTGAAACTGAGTACTAAACATGTACTGAATTCTGAATCTGAAATCTGAATCTGAATCTCTGCTCTTTAAAATATGAACATAATCTATTATAGAATTTGGATATGTATCTCAAATTACAACATATTTGAGATTGGGTCTATACGCATATCATGTACCTTTTATTCAAAATATGGCTACTCACATAGTGAGTAGTCTAAGTCTGAATTTAAATCTCTTATCCTTGAGTTCTAAACTGAATCTGTTATTGGATTTAATCATGTATCTCATTATCTAGGTAAACTTTATTCTAAAACTCTGATTTGGTAACATTACTTCATTATACCAATTATATCACACATGAGTCTAATGTCGTATGAGACAAGATCTGAAATGAGTATAGAAATACCAAATATATAAAAGTAACTTAATCAATGTGTATAGCTAAAGTATGATATCTGATTCTTGGCAAGATAACTCATTCTATGTTAAAACCTCATCAAAATCTGATCTTAATGGACTTAAGTCTTAAGATCATAAACCATAGAATAGAACCTTAGAAAATATTAACTTACATCTTAATCATACCCAATTTAATCTCATTAAGTCTGATCTCAATACATTTGTATGAACTTAGATCTTAAACCTTAAGGTAGAAATCATATAGATTCTCTTCGTGCAACTCAATCATGGCTTAATATCTCATAATATGATAATATCATCACAAACTCATGTTACAATATCTTTAATGCCACTTTAGTACATTTATCCTAGAAATTGGGCCATGGTCTACCATGTGCAACACCCATATTCTCACATAATACTTAACTTTTAAACATCAACCTTATTAAGGAATCTATTTCACTTTTTAATTTCTTAGATCGCTACATATATAAGAAACCTTGATGACATGTTCCTATTTGAAATCTCAATACATGGTTACATCTATATTTAAGAGATATGATAGAACTATATTTTCTTATCCTTCTTATGAACTTAACCTCATGATTTAGAATCATTCCATGACACATCACTACTTAAGATATTGAGCATATGAAATTCTACAATCATAAGCACATAAAATCATTCTTACATATTTAACTTAGAGTGTAGGACATGAATGTCGTACTTAAGAAGCATGTAAATGTACTTGGTTTGACAAACATAAATACTCATGGGCATGAACCACTTACCTCTTGTGCTGATGATGTCCTTAACTTAGTCTTGATTTCTTGTTCCAAATCTTAATCACCTGGATATAATCAAAGTTTTATAAGTCCAAGCCTATATTCTCTCTTTCTATTTCTAAATCTCAAAACCCCATCTTCCTAACTACATATACCAACTTAGGGTTCTTATTTAGACTAAACATAACTTTAATCTGAAATCACCATAAAATATTGGTGTTGAAATAAAATAAAACTCATACTATATAATCAACATTATCTTTATACTCAAACAAGACATAAATCGTCTTATGCACTAATATGAACATATACTTCATATAATGAGAATAATTACCAAACATAGTCACATATTAGAAAACTTACTGACTTGGTTAGGAAATCAAAATAGAATGCCATCACATTACTAATATCAGGCCTAATTGGCCATACATATATCACCTATAGTCAAGATAATCATCTATTACCCTCACATAATGGTCACTCAGGTCCAAATCTTAATACAAATATGATAACACAAGAAAATACATCAAACCTCTAGAAAAGTAATCACACAATGTAGTAAGATCATGTATAAAATATTAGGTCATAATAAAAAAATCATATCATGGGTGAAATACCCAAAATACCCTTATTAGGGTTTATATCAAAAATCTCAATAAAACTTCTTATATGAAAAATCAGGCTCTAAAGTAATGTTAGACATGTCAAAATACACATTCAGTAAAATTTGTATAAATTTCTAAAGGCGTTTACTATTTTTAATTGGCAAAACATCAAAATTATATAGTTTTGTCTACCCAGAATATAATAAATAGAAGATATCAAAAGCATACTATGGAACTATTTTTATAAGATAGTACACTCGAAGATCTTTCCATAGATACCTTATTTGTACTAAATAGAGCTCTATACTAGAAGATATGATTTTTACAAAATCATACCTTTACATTGATTCTGGGTCGTTGATATTTGATCTGATGGCTGTCATGATGCTAGGCCACAACACCATCCAGGGCTCTCCCAGAATCACGGATCCTGACCTTGGGTCCGTCTTCTTCTCTACCTAGTTGACCCGCTTCACTCCTGTACGATGCGTGCACGACTCTGTTTACAGAGTCTCGCCTCGTCGCCGCTAGGGTGGGTGGCCATGAGCCCGATCTCAGCCTGGGCGTCGCCGTCGCGTAAGCCACGACTGCTAACGACTTCGTCAAAGCCCTCACTCCACAGGCAGCGACTCCTTCAGGTCCTGACAGGATGGAATCAAGGATCCCCAAACTACAGCCTCACATCGGCCGCCTCCCATCTTCTTCTCCATTCCTCTTCTCCTTTTTTCGGTCTCGATCAAAACCCTATTTTTGGAATCGTCTAACCCTATGGCCTTAGAAACAAACGATTTTATAGCCTCTCTTCCCCGAAAACGTGGGCGAGAACTCCCCTTCCAAAGACTCTGTTCGGGTCCTGAGAACAGAGGCACCGGGTCTCTGGTCCGCGGACTGGAGTCGGGGCGCCCATTCTTTTTATTTTTTATTTTTCTTCTTCTTCTTGATAAAAGTCCAAATATTAGAAATATTTATACAGCCCACTCTACAGCTCAGTTTGACTTCAGATTTTGGGATAAATACTATATTATTATCAGCTTTATAGGAACAAGATTTTAAGTAAAAACTAATTGTACAAACACTCCAAACATGTATTTTAAATAAAAACATTATAATTACTAATTTAATTACCTAGGCCACTATATACATCAAAATCATCTAAATTTTCTCCCACCATCTTATATTCTAATTATCCATCTACTAAAATTATTATCAGCACTTATTATGAGGGCTACATGCTATATTCCAAATTTTTTAATTTAAGGACCCACATGTGAATCTTATTTGGCTCGATCATGATTGAATAAGGTTCTAGGGCCCCCAGGCCGTTCCCTTGTCTTTAAAAAGGTCCAATATCTATTCTTGATTATAGAACTAAGACATTAATCAATATTCACTCAATGAAAGCTTTTATATGATATATTAGATCAACATTACTTTACTTCCTTAATGATGAGACCTAAGTTGGTCTAAAGCTCAAGCCAGTAACTCAAGTCTTTATATTATATATGTTTGTCACATTATTATTCACAAGAATAATTCATCCTTATTCATATACACCTAACTACAATCATACACATTAAAACCATTATGTCAGTCTTGGTTGAGCAGATGGCTTGTATTACACATTTTGTAAATTTAATTACAAACCTAGCCATGGTTATGTTCATTACGTCTCTTGACATTCCTTTACTAGAAAAGCCCACATTAAAAGCTTACTTTAACTATGAAATTGAGGATGTTACAATTCTACCCACCTTGAAATAAATTTCGTCCTCAAAATTTCTCTAGGCTACTACCCACCTTAGGGTTCTGCTTACTTCTTAATTTATTGTAAGGCACACTTATGTTCCGACTTTTACATGGAAAGAGCTATGTAATGTATTTCACTAAATGATTTTGTGAGCATTATTTGTTACCTTTCTCTACTACTCAACTCATACTTAAGGTCTATGAAGCTAAACTGATCTCTACACTTAAGGCATCTGACTCAACTTTGTCATGAATTTCAAACATCAGGTGTAGTTGACCATCTAATCTTAGGTCTTCCAAGTATCTCCTACACCTCTAGATATGTGGTGATCAAGCACATACCCACAGATGTGAGATCCTGTCATGCTATCTCTCACTAACCTACTAACACATGTGTCCCATACCACACAGACTAGTAAGAAATGAGAGATGCATCAAGGTCTAGTGCTTATGACATTCCTCCTCAATTCTCAATTGGCTGGCCATAACCATTGAGAATGGAGAAGCAACATCATTAGCTAGGGTTAGGTTGAAACATGAGACCTAGAATAGGTAAACATCTAGCCCTGACATCTCTATTTCTTCTAAGGTGAAAACTCTTAGTCGTTCTAGGTCATTGTATCTTTTCTTGGGAATCTATCCCTAAACCCTAATCTCTTATCTTCATCTAGGGTGACCATGAGAATCATACTTGCCTAGTGGCCATTTACCAAATTGCTCTGATACCATATTGTAACACCCATATTTTCATAACACATGAGCGGAAGCAATAATTTTTTTTTTCTGGGAGTGTCACAAACATGATAGTCATTGCAATTAAAGCAAATGAAACACTTTGTAGTAGGTAAAATTGATTCATACATAGTCATTGATAAAAAGAAAACTACAACTCATCTAACCTACTCTTTAAATAAGACTAAGCATAAAAAGATCTATCTAAACTCTGGATCGTCTTGGTAGATGGCACCCCACTAGGCAAGCTTGAAAACCTGCTACATCTTTTATTATTCTTTAAATCTTCCGCTGCTCCAAACCCTGCGGACATCGCGTCCCCAGCCATGCATTGGGAAAAACAGTCGTTAGAGTAAGTGGCATGAGTATTCTAAAAAAATATACATGACTAATAATCTGAAATCGACATTATAAACGACAAGTTACTATCGAGCTCTGAGAAAAATCTGAAACATAAAATCTCTTATTTGTTAATCTGAAATGTATATCTTTCTATCTTATCTTTCTCTAGAGACATGTACCCTGGTACATGGATCTCATGACCTACGCCAAAGCGCCTAGGTTTTACTTATCTTATCTAATACCCTCTCATCATTACTCATGGATGAGAATATGGGCATCTCTAATCTATGATATCTTTTACTTACAATTTTTATCTGACTGTGGCCACCATTATACAATAAGTCCTCCTCTGTGACACCGAAGTGTCCTCTATGGTGCAACGCACCCTCTGTTGGCACAACGTGCCCTCTGTTGACACCGAAGTGTCCTCTATGGTGCAACGCACCCTCTGTTGGCACAACGTGCCCTCTGTTGACACTGAAGTGTCCTCTATGGTGCAATGCACCCTCTGTTGGCATAACATGCCCTCTGTGACACCCACAGTGTCTGGCGCAACGCGCCTCTGAATCGTCCCGGGACTCTCTGGTGAGGACTTATTATATAATGCATTATGTGAATGTTTCAAATTAATTATCTTACGTCTATCTTTAATAAATATTGAATCTAAACTTATCTGAAACTGAGTACTAAACATTACTGAATTCTGAATCTGAAATCTGAATCTGAATCTCTGCTCTTTAAAATCTGAACATAATCTATTATAGAATTTGGATATGTATCTCAAATTACAACATATTTGAGATTGGGTCTATACGCATATCATGTACCTTTTATTCAAAATATGGCTACTCACATAGTGAGTAGTCTAAGTCTGAATCTAAATCTCTTATCCTTGAGTTCTAAACTGAATCTGTTATTGGATTTAATCATGTATCTCATTATCTAGGTAAACTTTATTCTAAAACTCTGATTTGGTAACATTACTTCATTATACCAATTATATCACACATGAGTCTAATGTCTTATGAGACGAGATCTGAAATGAGTATAGAAATACCAAATATATAAAAGTAACTTAAGTAATGTGTATAGCTAAAGTATGATATCTGATTCTTGGCAAGATAACTCATTCTATGTTAAAACCTCATCAAAATCCGATCTTAATGGACTTAAGTCTTAGGATCATAAACCATAGAATAGAACCTTAGAAAATATTAACTTACATCTTAATCATACCCAATTTAATCTCATTAAGTCTGATCTCAATACATTTGTATGAACTTAGATCTTAAACCTTAAGGCAGAAATCATATAGATTCTCTTCGTGCAACTCAATCATGGCTTAATATCTCATAATATGATAATATCATCACAAACTCATGTTACAATATCTTTAATGCCACTTTAGTACATTTATCCTAGAAATTGGGCCATGGTCTACCATGTGCAACACCCATATTCTCACATAATACTTAACTTTTAAACATCAACCTTATTAAGGAATCTATTTCACTTTTTAATTTCTTAGATCGCTACATATATAAGAAACCTTGATGACATGTTCCTATTTGAAATCTCAATACATGGTTACATCTATATTTAAGAGATATGATAGAACTATATTTTCTTATCCTTCTTATGAACTTAACCTCATGATTTAGAATCATTCCATGACACATCACTACTTAAGATATTGAGCATATGAAATTCTACAATCATAAGCACATAAAATCATTCTTACATATTTAACTTAGAGTGTAGGACATGAATGTCGTACTTAAGAAGCATGTAAATGTACTTGATTTGACAAACATAAATACTCATGGGCATGAACCACTTACCTCTTGTGCTGATGATGTCCTTAACTTAGTCTTGATTTCTTGTTCCAAATCTTAATCACCTGGATATAATCAAAGTTTTATAAGTCCAAGCCTATATTCTCTCTTTCTATTTATAAATCTCAAAACCCCATCTTCCTAACTACATATACCAACTTAGGGTTCTTATTTAGACTAAACATAACTTTAATCTGAAATCACCATAAAATATTGGTGTTGAAATAAAATAAAACTCATACTATATAATCAACATTATCTTTATACTCAAACAAGACATAAATCGTCTTATGCACTAATATGAACATATACTTCATATAATGAGAATAATTACCAAACATAGTCACATATTAGAAAACTTACTGACTTGGTTAGGAAATCAAAATAGAATGCCATCACATTACTAATATCAGGCCTAATTGGCCATACATATATCACCTATAGTCAAGATAATCATCTATTACCCTCACATAATGGTCACTCAGGTCCAAATCTTAATACAAATATGATAACACAAGAAAATCCATCAAACCTCTAGAAAAGTAATCACACAATGTAGTAAGATCATGTATAAAATATTAGGTCATAAGAAAAAAATCATATCATGGGTGAAATACCCAAAATACCCTTATTAGGGTTTATATCAAAAATCTCAATAAAACTTCTTATATGAAAAATCAGGCTCTAAAGTAATGTTAGACATGTCAAAATACACATTCAGTAAAATTTGTATAAATTTCTAAAGGCGTTTACTATTTTTAATTGGCAAAACATCAAAATTATATAGTTTTGTCTACCCAGAATATAATAAATAGAAGATATCAAAAGCATACTCTGGAACTATTTTTATAAGATAGTACACTCGAAGATCTTTCCATAGATACCTTATTTGTACTAAACAGAGCTCTATACTAGAAGATATGATTTTTACAAAATCATACCTTTACATTGATTCTGGGACGTTGATATTTGATCTGATGGCTGTCGTGATGCTAGGCCACAACACCATCCAGGGCTCTCCCAGAATCGCGGATCCTGACCTTGGGTCCGTCTTCTTCTCTACCCTGTTGACCCGCTTCACTCCTGTACGATGCGTGCACGACTCTGTTTACAGAGTCTCGCCTCGTCGCCGCTAGGGTGGGCGGCCATGAGCCCGATCTCAGCCTGGGCGTCGCCGTCGCGTAAGCCACGACTGCTAACGACATCGTCCAAGCCCTCACTCCACAGGCAGCGACTCCTTCAGGTCCTGACAGGACGGAATCAAGGATCCCCAAACTACAGCCTCACATCGGCCGCCTCCCATCTTCTTCTCCATTCCTCTTCTCCTTTTCTCGGTCTCGATCAAAACCCTATTTTTGGAATCGTCTAACCCTATGGCCTTAGAAACAAACGATTTTATAGCCTCTCTTCCCCGAAAACGTGGGCGAGAACTCCCCTTCCAAGGACTCTGTTCGGGTCCTGAGAACAGAGGCGTCGGGTCTCTGGTCCGCGGACTGGAGTCGGGGCGCCCATTCTTTTTATTTTTTATTTTTCTTCTTCTTTTTGATAAAAGTCAAAATATTAGAAATATTTATACAGCCCACTCTACAGCTCAGTTTGACTTCAGATTTTGGGATAAATACTATATTATTATCAGCTTTATAGGAACAAGATTTTAAGTAAAAACTAACTGTACAAACACTCCAAACATGTATTTTAAATAAAAACATTATAATTACTAATTTAATTACCTAGGCCACTATATATATCAAAATCATCTAAAATTTCTCCCACCATCTTATATTCTAATTATCCATCTACTAAAATTATTATCAGCACTTATTATGAGGGCTACATGCTATATTCCAAATTTTGTAATTTAAGGACCCACATGTGAATCTTATTTGGCTCGATCATGATTGAATAAGGTTCTAGGGCCCCCAGGCCGTTCCCTTGTCTTTAAAAAGGTCCAATATCTATTCTTGATTATAGAACTAAGACATTAATCAATATTCACTCAATGAAAGCTTTTATATGATATATTAGATCAACATTACTTTACTTCCTTAATGATGAGACCTAAGTTGGTCTAAAGCTCAAGCCAGTAACTCAAGTCTTTATATTATATATGTTTGTCACATTATTATTCACAAGAATAATTCATCCTTATTCATATACACCTAACTACAATCATACACATTAAAACCATTATGTCAGTCTTGGTTGAGCAGATGGCTTGTATTACACATTTTGTAAATTTAATTACAAACCTAGCCATGGTTATGTTCATTACGTCTCTTGACATTCCTTTACTAGAAAAGCCCACATTAAAAGCTTACTTTAACTATGAAATTGAGGATGTTACAATTCTACCCACCTTGAAATAAATTTCGTCCTCGAAATTTCTCTAGGCTACTACCCACCTTAGGGTTCTGCTTACTTCTTAATTTATTGTAAGGCACACTTATGTTCCGACTTTTACATGGAAAGAGCTATGTAATGTATTTCACTAAATGATTTTGTGAGCATTATTTGTTACCTTGCTCTACTACTCAACTCATACTTAAGGTCTATGAAGCTAAACTGATCTCTACACTTAAGGCATCTGACTCAACTTTGTCATGAATTTCAAACATCAGGTGTAGTTGACCATCTAATCTTAGGTCTTCCATGTATCTCCTACACCTCTAGATATGTGGTGATCAAGCACATACCCACAGATGCGAGATCCTGTCATGCTATCTCTCACTAACCTACTAACACATGTGTCCCATACCACACAGACTAGTAAGAAATGAGAGATGCATCAAGGTCTAGTGCTTATGACATTCCTCCTCAATTCTCAATTGACTGGCCATAACCATTGAGAATGGAGAAGCAACATCATTAGCTAGGGTTAGGTTGAAACATGAGACCTAGAATAGGTAAACATCTAGCCCTGACATCTCTATTTCTTCTAAGGTGAAAACTCTTAGTCATTCTAGGTCATTGTATCTTTTCTTGGGAATCTATCCCTAAACCCTAATCTCTTATCTTCATCTAGGGTGACCATGAGAATCATACTTGCCTAGTGGCCATTTACCAAATTGCACTGATACCATATTGTAACACCCAGATTTTCATAACACATGAGCGGAAGCAATAATTTTTTTTTTCTGGGAGTGTCACAAACATGATAGTCATTGCAATTAAAGCAAATGAAACACTTTGCATTAGGTAAAATTGATTCATACA
This sequence comes from Alisma plantago-aquatica, assembly GCA_963693085.1. Lineage (NCBI taxonomy): Eukaryota > Viridiplantae > Streptophyta > Magnoliopsida > Alismatales > Alismataceae > Alisma > Alisma plantago-aquatica. Next base: position 752,244,730 of record OY856410.1, read on the forward strand.
TAGTCATTGATAAAAAGAAAACTACAACTCATCTAACCTACTCTTTAAATAAGACTAAGCATAAAAAGATCTATCTAAACTCTAGATCGTCTTGGTAGATGGCACCCCACTAGGCAAGCTTGAAAACCTGTTACATCTTTTATTATTCTTTAAATCTTCCGCTGCTCCAAACCCTGCGGACATCGCGTCCCCAGCCATGCATTGGGAAAAACAGTCGTTAGAGTAAGTGGCATGAGTATTCTAGAAAAATATACATGACTAATAATCTGAAATTGACATTATAAACGACAAGTTACTATCGAGCTCTGAGAAAAAATCTGAAACATAAAATCTCTTATTTCTTAATCTGAAATTTATATCTTTCTATCTTATCTTTCTCTAGAGACATGTACCCTGGTACATGGATCTCATGACCTACGCCAAAGCGCCTAGGTTTTACTTATCTTATCTAATACCCTCTCATCATTACTCATGGATGAGAATATGGGCATCTCTAATCTATGATATCTTTTACTTACAATTTTTATCTGACTGTGGCCACCATTATACAATAAGTCCTCCTCTGTGACATCGAAGTGTCCTCTATGGTGCAACGCACCCTCTGTTGGCACAACGTGCCCTCTGTTGACACCGAAGTGTCCTCTATGGTGCAACGCACCCTCTGTTGACACAACGTGCCCTCTGTTGACACCGAAGTGTCCTCTATGGTGCAATGCACCCTCTGTTGGCATAACATGCCCTCTCTGACACCCGAAGTGTCTGGCGCAACGCGCCTCTGAATCGTCCTGGGACTCTCTGGTGAGGACTTATTATATAATGCATTATGTGAATGTTTCAAATTAATTATCTTACGTCTATCTTTAATAAATACTGAATCTAAACTTATCTGAAACTGAGTACTAAACATTACTGAATTCTGAATCTGAAATCTGAATCTGAATCTCTGCTCTTTAAAATCTAAACATAATCTATTATAGAATTTGGATATGTATCTCAAATTACAACATATTTGAGATTGGGTCTATACGCATATCATGTACCTTTTATTCAAAATATGGCTACTCACATAGTGAATAGTCTAAGTCTGAATCTAAATCTCTTATCCTTGAGTTCTAAACTGAATCTGTTATTGGATTTAATCATGTATCTCATTATCTAGGTAAACTTTATTCTAAAACTCTGATTTGGTAACATTACTTCATTATACCAATTATATCACACATGAGTCTAATGTCTTATGAGACGAGATATGAAATGAGTATAGAAATACCAAATATATAAAAGTAACTTAAGTAATGTGTATAGCTAAAGTATGATATCTGATTCTTGGCAAGATAACTCATTCTATGTTAAAACCTCATCAAAATCTGATCTTAATGGACTTAAGTCTTAAGATCATAAACCATAGAATAGAACCTTAGAAAATATTAACTTACATCTTAATCATACCCAATTTAATCTCATTAAGTCTGATCTCAATACATTTGTATGAACTTAGATCTTAAACCTTAAGGCAGAAATCATATAGATTCTCTTCGTGCAACTCAATCATGGCTTAATATCTCATAATATGATAATATCATCACAAACTCATGTTACAATATCTTTAATGCCACTTTAGTACATTTATCCTAGAAATTGGGCCATGGTCTACCATGTGCAACACCCATATTCTCACATAATACTTAACTTTTAAACATCAACCTTATTAAGGAATCTATTTCACTTTTTAATTTCTTAGATCGCTACATATATAAGAAACCTTGATGACATGTTCCTATTTGAAATCTCAATACATGGTTACATCTATATTTAAGAGATATGATAGAACTATATTTTCTTATCCTTCTTATGAACTTAACCTCATGATTTAGAATCATTCCATGACACATCACTACTTAAGATATTGAGCATATGAAATTCTACAATCATAAGCACATAAAATCATTCTTACATATTTAACTTAGAGTGTAGGACATGAATGTCGTACTTAAGAAGCATGTAAATGTACTTGGTTTGACAAACATAAATACTCATGGGCATGAACCACTTACCTCTTGTGCTGATGATGTCCTTAACTTAGTCTTGATTTCTTGTTCCAAATCTTAATCACCTGGATATAATCAAAGTTTTATAAGTCCAAGCCTATATTCTCTCTTTCTATTTCTAAATCTCAAAACCCCATCTTCATAACTACATATACCAACTTAGGGTTCTTATTTAGACTAAACATAACTTTAATCTGAAATCACCATAAAATATTGGTGTTGAAATAAAATAAAACTCATACTATATAATCAACATTATCTTTATACTCAAACAAGACATAAATCGTCTTATGCACTAATATGAACATATACTTCATATAATGAGAATAATTACCAAACATAGTCACATATTAGAAAACTTACTGACTGAGTTAGGAAATCAAAATAGAATGCCATCACATTACTAATATCAGGCCTAATTGGCCATACATATATCACCTATAGTCAAGATAATCATCTATTACCCTCACATAATGGTCACTCAGGTCCAAATCTTAATAAAAATATGATAACACAAGAAAATCCATCAAACCTCTAGAAAAGTAATCACACAATGTAGTAAGATCATGTATAAAATATTAGGTCATAATAAAAAAATCATATCATGGGTGAAATACCCAAAATACCTTTATTAGGGTTTATATCAAAAATCTCAATAAAACTTCTTATATGAAAAATCAGGCTCTAAAGTAATGTTAGACATGTCAAAATACACATTCAGTAAAATTTGTATAAATTTCTAAAGGCGTTTACTATTTTTAATTGGCAAAACATCAAAATTATATAGTTTTGTCTACCCAGAATATAATAAATAGAAGATATCAAAAGCATACTCTGGAACTATTTTTATAAGATAGTACACTCGAAGATCTTTCCATAGATACCTTATTTGTACTAAAAAGAGCTCTATACTAGAAGATATGATTTTTACAAAATCATACCTTTACATTGATTCTGGGCCGTTGATATTTGATCTGATGGCTGTCGTGATGCTAGGCCACAACACCATCCAGGGCTCTCCCAGAATCGCGGATCCTGACCTTGGGTCCGTCTTCTTCTCTACCCGGTTGACCCGCTTCACTCCTGTATGATGCGTGCACGACTCTGTTTACAGAGTCTCGCCTCGTCGCCGCTAGGGTGGGCGGCCATGAGCCCGATCTCAGCCTGGGCGTCGCCGTCGCGTAAGCCACGACTGCTAACGACATCGTCCAAGCCCTCACTCCACAGGCAGCGACTCCTTCAGGTCCTGACAGGACGGAATCAAGGATCCCCAAACTACAGCCTCACATCGGCCGCCTCCCATCTTCTTCTCCATTCCTCTTCTCCTTTTCTCGGTCTCGATCAAAACCCTATTTTTGGAATCGTCTAACCCTATGGCCTTAGAAACAAATGATTTTATAGCCTCTCTTCCCCGAAAACGTGGGCGAGAACTCCCCTTCCAAAGACTCTATTCGGGTCCTGAGAACAGAGGCGCCGGGTCTCTGGTCCGCGGACTGGAGTCGGGGCGCCCATTCTTTTTATTTTTTATTTTTCTTCTTCTTTTTGATAAAAGTCCAAATATTAGAAATATTTATACAACCCACTCTACAGCTCAGTTTGACTTCAGATTTTGGGATAAATACTATATTATTATCAGCTTTATAGGAACAAGATTTTAAGTAAAAACTAATTGTACAAACACTCCAAACATGTATTTTAAATTAAAACATTATAATTACTAATTTAATTACCTAGGCCACTATATACATCAAAATCATCTAAATTTTCTCCCACCATCTTATATTCTAATTATCCATCTACTAAAATTATTATCAACACTTATTATGAGGTCTACATGCTATATTCCAAATTTTGTAATTTAAGGACCCACATGTGAATCTTATTTGGCTCGATCATGATTGAATAAGGTTCTAGGGCCCCCAGGCCGTTCCCTTGTCTTTAAAAAGGTCCAATATCTATTCTTGATTATAGAACTAAGACATTAATCAATATTCACTCAATGAAAGCTTTTATATGATATATTAGATCAACATTACTTTACTTCCTTAATGATGAGACCTAAGTTGGTCTAAAGCTCAAGCCAGTAACTCAAGTCTTTATATTATATATGTTTGTCACATTATTATTCACAAGAATAATTCATCCTTATTCATATACACCTAACTACAATCATACGCATTAAAACTATTATGTCAGTCTTGGTTGAGCAGATGGCTTGTATTACACATTTTGTAAATTTAATTACAAACCTAGCCATGGTTATGTAATTACGTCTCTTGACATTCCTTTACTAGAAAAGACCACATTAAAAGCTTACTTTAACTATGAAATTGAGGATGTTACAGTTGCGGGTAAATTTACATGATTAATGGATTGTTGAGAGTTTGACCATCACAAGAGAAATATTTCTATTTAATTATACATGTTTTATATAAACAAAACAAAAATAAAAATTTCAAAGCAAATCGCAATGCATCAACAATTATTGTCTTTGGAAAGTTATCTATATGAAATTACATGTTCAGTGGTAGTGGGACCCCATACCTAACAATTAATCCTATTGCTTTGACTACTAGAGTTGGTTTCCTTTTTTATTTCAATTTTATCACATTAGTTCAATAATTAGTCCAAAAATAAATTCATCCATATAACTCAATAAGTTTTTAGTGAAGTTTCCTTGCTCTCTGCGAGATTGAACCTAAAGTGATTCATTAACACCATTCTCTTAGAGGAGATACGATTTTTATAATATGTAAGATTTATACTTTTATTGATTTACATCAACAAAACTCAGTATCATCACTAAGATTGATATTTCATCTACATTTAGTTGCATGTGGTTTAAGGAGCATCCTTGCCTAATGACCTATTTTATCAGCATGTGGGTGCAACAACAAATTTGCTAGGGATTTGACATTTGATTGTGTTGAAAGAAAATAAAGGGTTTCCACACTCCTTGTGTTGGGTGTGGGTAAGGAATCTAGTCTCTCTATATCATTGTCTAAATATAGTGAAAAATGTGCAAGGGCAATATTTTTGATGAAGACATGTAAAGAAGCAAATTTAACAATTACATTTTAGAGTTGGATCTTGGAATGTTGGACATTTTATAGGAAATTCATTAGAGATTGTAGATACCTTGATTATAAGAAACGTTAACATTATTTTCTTATAGGGGAATGATGCACACAGATTGGGTACGCATGGTACAAAATTTAGCATACAGGTATTGACATACATGAAATGATGTTGGATTTATTGTTGATAAGATGTTGAAATCATCAAGGTCAAATAGATGGGTGATAGTGTCATATCTATCAACATGTTTATTGGGGGAAAGATTTTGTAATATTATTAGTACTTATGCACCCCACCATAGTTGGCTTTAGTGAGGAGGCTAAGAAGGACTTTTGGGATGACATGGATGTATGGATGTAAGGAATATTGATAAAGGAGAAGATCAATATTGGGACTGACTTTAATGAACATGTGCGGATTATAATTGTTGGATATAAGAGAGTTCATGGAGTTGGGATATTGCAATAGAAATGGAGAGGAGAGAGGATATTATATTTTGTACTTTCTTATTACATGGTTTTGGAAAATACACATTTAAAGAAAAGAGATTGTCATATTATTACTTTCAAGAGTGGGTCAAATTGTATAAAAAATTATTACTTATTTACATGGAAATTGGATTAAAAAGTACGCAAGGAGTGTAAATGGATCCCTAGAGAAGAACTCACCACCCAAGAATGGTTTGTGGTTTCAGATGTTAACATGAACATCAATAAGGGTAAGCATAATAGAAGAAAAGATAGAAGGATCAAGAGGTGGATTCTTAAAGGAGAAAAGAAGTTGACATTTTATGCTAAGCTTATCAAGGAAGGAACTTTGAACTCAGAGTATGATTTCAACTCTAAATGGCAAAGTATGAGCTCTTGCATAACAAAAATCTCCAAAGAGAATTTAAAAGAGTCTAAAAGGGTGTGGGATTCCTTGGAAAAAGACTTGGTGGCGGAATGATGAAGTACACAAGATTAATAAACTCACAATGGAGAACTATAGGATCTTGCCCAAATCTAGAGATGATGCAAGTTCTTAGAGATACAAACAAGCAAAGAAATATTCTAAGAAGACAATTCAAGAGGTAAGGTCCAGATACTTTAATGAGATATATAAGAAGTTGGGGACCTAATATGGGGAAAAGATAAATATAAAATGGCTAGTATAAGAGGAAATAAAGGAAGAGACGTGAGTCAAGTAAAGCACATAAAAATGAAGATGGAAGGGTGTTATTGAAGGATGATGATAAAATAACCAATGGAGAAACCACTTTCACAAGATCAAAGGATATGTTATGAATAATGTAAGAGACTCAGGTGACACAAATGCACAAGTTATCACTTACACACAAGGAGTTTCAGTATATAAGGTCAAGAAAGCTTTAAAAAAGATGAAAATGGAAAAGGCATGAAGTCCATATGGTATTCCCTTTAATGAATGGAACAGTATGAGGGTCGAAGAAGGTATGCAATTGATGAACATTTTTAACAAAAATATGGAGAAAAAGAAGATGCCATATGAGTGGGAAAATAGTATTATTTTCCCGACCAACAAGAACAAAGGAGATATTCAGAAAGGAACAAATTACATAGGTGTCAACCTGATGAGTCACACTATGAAGCTCTACGAGCGGATTATTGAGAAATGGCTAAGACCGATAATGTAGATTTCAAATCAATTTGTTATTATGCCATAAAGATCAACAACAGATGAAATTATTCTAAAAAGAGGCCTATGAAGAAGTATAGAGAAAACAAAAGAGATCTTCATATGGTTTTTATTGATCTAGAATAGGCCTATGATCGAGTATCCAGGGAAGTGTTATGGAGAATTTTTCATAAAAAGGTGTGTCAGTCTAACACATTGACCTGATTAAAGACATGTTGATGGGCCAACTACAAGTGTAAGGACTCCTTGAGGTGAGACATATACTTTTTCTATCATTTTTGGGGTACATCAAGGATAGACACTCAGTCCATATCTATTAGTTCTTATTATGGATGAGTTACAAAGCATGATGAAGATGACATTCATTGGTGCATGTTATTTGTTGTTGATAGTGTGTTGATTGATAAAGGAAGAAATATTAAATGATAAAGTTGAAAATTGGATAAATTCTTTAGAATATAATGGATTTGTGATTTATAGAAGCAAAATCAAATATATGCATTCTAATATTAGCCAATCTAGAATTGGGAATGGTGGGGTTGTGATGACCCCAAATACAACAAAATTTCGATGGTGAGATTGCGTGTACTCATATTAACAATATGTCAAGAGGGGAAAATTGGGTATTTGTGATTGTCATCTTTTGTAAATAGCAGCCAGATCATGTTCACAAACATCATATGTTGCCACACAAAACACATCATTCACAAACTGAAAAGATAGAGTGTACATTTATTTGGAAAAAAATTATAACTATGGAAAGAAGAAAAGTATATAGGATAGAACACATCCTATACATTAACTAGGAAAAGGAATTATAACTATCTAAGATAAATAGAAAGAGGCATCTATCTACTGTAAAACCTCCAATTTGTTTCATTATTTCTTTTAGGTACTTTGCTTCTTTCATGGATTCTTTGCACCTACAAAATAAGTGAAATGGAAGTATAAACTATATAAGATAAATAGAAAGAGGCATCTATCTACTCTAAACCCTCCAATATGCTTCATTATTGGTTTCAGGTACTTTGCTTCATTCATGGATCAACACAATGTGTTGTGTACATGGGTTAAGGATGCATACATACTATGCTTGCATACTTGAAAAACTTGAGAAAGAAGAAAACATAAAAGGAAATATTATTTACGGTGAAAACTAGGTATACACACCATTTTAAACATGTTTCAACAAATTTGTATTACTATGGTGTACTAGCACCACCATCACATATATAATTGGGCCCATTCCCTGTGTACCATGTACTTTAGGGATATCCTTGTACACCATGTACTCTAGGGAGGTACTAGTCAACATCAATGCTTTCCCTCTCTTTTTGGGAGATTAATGAGCATCGCAAGTAACTATAATTCATCCATGTTTTTATTTCTCTTCATTTCAAGGAGAACAGCATACTACATGTACATACATACAAGAAATGTTCTAAAAATAATACAACAAATACTTCGTACTTATTTCACACTAGAAAAACTAATCTTATACTTAGATATTCCACATACATGTTCCTATCAGATCTTGGATTCCAAAATAGTTTAGTGAAGATGAGAATATATCGCTCTAAAAAGAAATTAAAGAACTAGTGTCATAATGTGTCCATAACACTTTATGTTAGGGTTTTGAAACAATTACAATTAATATCTAGTATCTTAGTCTCATATCAGGGCACTGGAGGAAGAAATATCATTGTAGGATTTTGATATCAGATCAGAGATTTTTGGATGATTAATGGTCCCATAGATACCTTTATTGATTGAGAGAGAGAGTTTATTCATGTGGTATTTAGAGAGTTTGAGTCCATCATTGACCATCCAATCAGGGTTTTGAGTTTCAAAAGTCTCAGAGTTATAATTTATGTTTCAATGTTTTAAAGGTACTGATATTGGTCTACATATATCATTTTCTATAATTTGATTTAATAAAAGAAAGGAAATAATCAAATAATGATTTAGGTCATCACTTTTGGAAAGAGGATTGGATCAAGGGCATGGTAGTATTTGATTTATATTATTTGCATTTTTATGATGAAAATGGTATATATATGCTATCATCTAATATTCATAAGATTAACTATGCTTTTTTCTAAGATATACGAATTTCATAAATTAATGAAATAAAGAAAATTGGGGCTATCTTTATCAATGGAATGATGAGATCCATGACCCATATTGATCCCAACTCAACGCGCTTCTAACCTTCTTGCTGTTGTGGCCATTGTCAATAGGTTCCCCTTAGGTCCTAGTGGTTGGTCTAACCTCCCTTGATGATTCATGACCCCTGCATAGGTGGCACCTCATGACTAGACCAGTTGAATCTATGTTAGAATCCTAGAGGCTATCTCCCTCCTTGCCATCTCCTGATCTTTCTCATGATCATCGTTCCCCACTGTGACTCTAGAGAGAGTGAGGGTAGTCCAACTCGAGACTAGTTGAAGCCTTATTTTTCTTTGGGTAGGTCTTCTGATCCTAGGAGGGAAGTTGGCATGGTGTAGTTCCCTCTAAAAATTTGTGCAACCGCGGTGGCAAGAGAGGCAACTAGAGAGGAGAGGTTAAAATGGATGAGTATGAAGGATGTATGGGCAAGGTGTCGGTTAAGTCCAACTAGTCTTCACGAAGGTGAAGAGGGTGACATAATGGGAGGTGGGCTTGTATCTAGGCATGGCCGAGGTGGTGTAGAGGTGGAATGGAGGTGAGATTGATGACAGTGGAGAGGTAATGTACGTGACCAATTGATGGTGGATGATGACTAAAGGGAGAGTGGAGGAGGTGTTAAGTGTCTTAAATAGCCACGAGGAGGTGACAATGGAGAAGCCTTAAAAATGGCACATTGCCAGGTGAGAGGTGCGAGGAAGGAGGAGGCGACTCTATCTGATTTGGGGTCGAGGGGTGACATGTAGTGTAAAGAGGCGAGATCACCTCCTTACTAAAATTTAAAGGAAGTATAAAACATCCATCTTTTTAGAAAGACAAAAGATATTGAGGGATGCATATATAATATTCCAAGTAAATAAGCATGCACCAGATAAATTACAAAATGTCAATAGCAGCGGAAGTAAAAGAACTAAGCCTATTACATGGCTTTCATTGTTCATTACATGATTGTTCTCAAAAGAAAAAGATAAGAGAAAAGGATCTAGCTATAGCAACCTAGACATCCTTTCAGATAGCTTGAGATCTACTCCTGAGATGAATTCCTTCAAACTTGTCCTTCTCCTTGCTCAGCACCAGCACCTCGATTGTTGGGAAAGCACCTAGCAAAAAGGGGAAAGAAAATGAGGTATGTGTCACAAAACTTTTATAGGATATCAAGATAAGTACAACAAAAAAACAGGCTAGGGTTCATCATATAATGAAGATAACAAGAGTATGGGGCTATATTCAAAAGAAACTTGCCATTAACAATTATATCAAAAAGGATTTGCATGTAAGATAATTATTTATACCTAACAAAGTAGGGTTGAGGCACCTACCGGACCTCTAACCTTAGGTGAGGGGAGAATAAGACATTCCCAGTCACCTACAATATTATGGGGAGAATAAGACATTCCCCAGGGCGATTATTTACATGCCCTCTGTGGGTGGTTGTACATAAGTACCGCTACTTTAAATTAAATAGAACATAAATCCACATGCTAGAAAAGTAGTCATGGCAAGAGTAGTCATAATATTCAATAAGCATGGCAGTGGGGTATAAGACCCAAACAAGAAGAAATTATAATCTAATCTGAGGCATGAACAACATTAGGATTCAAGAATATGATATTTAGGGTTCATTTAATCCTCATTAGGGAAATATAGGGTTTGGCTGCAATTATCCCAACATAGGGTGTTAGGAATGCACATACCTCTCTTACTGATATTAATTACTAACTTTCACCACTTTAATTGAGTCCAAGTTCCACTTTGCCTATTGTCAATGTATTAACATGTATTAGAGTACATAGTTCACATTAATATATAGAAACCCTATTTTTAGAGATTTTTAGAAAAATTCGGATTTAGACTCTTAAAACATCACCAATAAACTTATTAGGTTTTCTTTATCAAGAAAACATATATTTATGTTAATTTTGGAGTTATGATGTTTAAGATGTAATTTTATGGATTTTATGCATTAAATTCGTTTTACAAAAATCACCCTTCGTAAAACAATGAAATCAGACATTGAAAATATTTTTATTAGATAGAGATTAATTTTCCAATTCCAAAACATATTTATTTGTCAAATTTGGATAAGCGGTTTAGAAGATATGAATTTTGCAATATTGACCAATAGGAAATTGACACATCATCAAACCGGTCAAGATAATTAAAGAGAGAGGGAGAGGGAGAAAACACCATTGGACCAAGATCATATTTGAAGTTGCATTAGGTAACCAAACTAGAACTTCTAGAGAAGGTAAAATAGCAAGAAATCAAAACCTTAGAAGAGCATGGTAAAAAGAGATGGAAATCGTCGATTTTCAACATAAAAGCAAGAGTTTTAAGCATGTACTAAGCAATATATGAGAAGGGTGTTAACCAAACTTGCCTCTAGGAAGGTAATAAGGTTAAAAAAGATAGGATTCTAAGATTATAAGGTCTAGTTGCTCCAAGCCAATCTCCTTTTTGAGCAAAGATCACCTTCTCTACTTTAGAGGTGCAAACCCTAGCAAAAGAGCAAGGAAATGACATGTTTTAGGGTTTTATGTGGCGTTTTACCATGTATGGTCATGGTTCTGACCTATAAGAAGGTGTAAGTAAGACTATCAGTATGAAAATAGGGAATTAAGGGAGGAAACTTACTAGTTTTGGTCGAAATTACCAAGGAGGAGCTTTAGAAACCCTAATAGAGCAATTTGGAAGCCCTAGAAGCCTTCTTCACCAAGGTAGGCTCCCTCTATTACCTTGGGGCAGAAACTTCATGGCCAAATATATAAGTAAATATTATCTAAGCTAGAGGAAATAAAAGGAGAGCAAGAGTTTTCGAATTGTGAGTTGGGAAGGGGTATACATGGCTATATATAGAAAGAGGTGAAGCATGAGGAGTCTTAAGGGACTTTCCATGTGTCTTTAGCCTAGGGATTGATGGCCATGCAAGAGGATAGCTCATAGAGGCTTCATGCATATCAAAAGTCGGTTCTAAGAGCCCATAGATTATTCTAGGCCATCCCCACCATTTTTCAAGAAAGAAATAACCTCATTGGTTGATAGCTTTTAAGGATAAGCATCTTTATAAAAAGGGTAATCCCTATAATGCCCTTGGAAAGAAATACCATCAAAATAAGGTGAAACTGGGTTATCCAATGGTTTCAAATATCGTTAATGGTAAGGGAATATCTGAGGATTAAAATTCAGGAGATAATTTGCAAAGAAAACCTCCCAATTGGGTAAATTGCATAAAAGTCCAGAATGTACCTAAAATTGCATAACTTGCACAAACAACATCCAAATCAAACCAAATTTGAAACTTAGCCTCATTTTATGTTTTCAAATCATATAAAAAAGTTATATTAAGGTTTATAGCACTTAATTATGGTAATTAAGCTTTTACTGAGGTATTTGTGCATAAACCCTTATATTGGTACAATTAGTGAGAACCACTATAAATTCCACTAATTAAACATAAATGACATAAAGGATAGAAATGAGAGGGAAACTTGGGGAAAAGGTTTACATGGATATTACATCTAAGATTCATTATGTTACAACACTCCACCCCTTTAAAAGGATTTCATCCTCGAAATCTCAAAAAAGAGAAGGGTGAGTATGTAACATTTCATCTCTCAACTCCCAATTTGTGGTTTCTTCCAGACCATGATATTTCCACAAAACTCTTACCATCTCAATCTCTTTGTTCTTCAGCTGCTTTACTCGGGAGTCAAGAATCTTCACAGGTAGCTCTTCATAGGTCAGATTCTCATGTATCTCTAAAGGCTCAACGGTAAGCACATGAGATGAGTCCTTTACATACTTCTTCAGCACAGAGACATGGAACACATTATGAATCTTATCATAGGAAGGAGGTAAGGCTAAGCAGTATGCATAGTCTCCAAACTTATCTAAGATTTCAAATGGTCCAACATAGCGGGGACTCAACTTGCCTTTAACTTTAGATCTAGCAATAGAACGGATAGGCTTGATCTTCAGAAATGCATAGTCACCCACTAGGAAGTTAACATCGGACCTCTTCTTGTGAGCATACATCTTCTGTCAGCCTTGAGCAGCTTTCATGCATTTCTTTATCAACTGCACCTTTTCTATCATCATTTGCATGTCATTGGTCTTCACTAGAGAACGTTCACCGACATCATCCCAATGCAAAGGTGAATGACATGGTCTACCATAGAGATATTCAAAAGGTGGCATACCAATACTAGCTTGGTATCTATTATTGTAAGCAAACTCAGCTAATGGCAGATACCAATCCCATGAACCACCCCAATCCATCACACAAGCATGAAGAAAGTCCTCCAGAATCTGAAATGTTCTCTCAGATTGACCATCAGTCGGCGGGTGGTAAGCAGTACTGAAACACAAGTTAGTACCCATCTCCTCCTGAATCTGACCCCATAAATGAGAAGTAAACTTTGGGTCATGATAAAAAACTATTACCTCAGGTACTCCATGTAGGCGTACGATCCACTCAACGTACAACTGAGCCATATCTGCAACTTTGTAATTGGTTTTGAAAGGCAAGAAATGAGCATATTTTGTAAGCCGGTCAATAACCACCCAAACAGCATCATAACCTTTCTTGGACTTGGGGAAACCAGTAACAAAGTCCATTGTAATTTTCTCCCACTTCCATTCTAGAATTTCAAGAGGGTGAAGAAGACCACCAGGTCGTTGATGTTTGATCTTGACTTGCTGACATGCCAAGCACTTCGCGAGGAATATAGCTATATCATTCTTCATGTTCTTCCACTAGAAGCTTCGTTATAAGTCCTTATACATCTTTGTTGTGCTAGGATGAATAGTGTACTTGGACCCATGAGCTTCACTCAGAACCTTCTATCTCAGATCACCAACATTAGGAATCCACAACCTTTGTTTGAAGCGGACAACACCATCCACTCTGATAGAGAAGTCAGATTGCGATTTCTCAGTTAAAGCTTTCATCTCCTCAAGCTCAGAACTCTCCAACTATGCAGCCATGACTTTTGATATCCAAGTTGGTGTAATGGTCAAGCTGGCCATATGAACACACAACTTGTCTTCATCCACTGATTCAACAGGCTATCTAGTTGTAAATAGCCCTGGGGCTATTTACTTTACAAGGGATTATCCTGGATCTACGCCAGGTATTGATGTGACGTGACAGTGATTCTCAAATATCGTATAATAGAATGTGATACGACGGGATAGAATGCAATAGAAACAAAGACAGGGAAAAGGTTACTTATTCTTAACTCCTAATGGCCAAAGCGAGCCCTTTCATTCAATTCTTAATTAAAAAATTAAGAATTAATCAAATCTCCCCAAGTAGGATTCGAATGAGGTCTCCATCTAGCCACATATTTAAGGTTTTCCCATACTGAACATCTCAAAGCAGCACAAACATCATCCTTCTTGTGACTTAAAGCATCAGCTACGACATTCGCTTTACCAGGATGATAGGTAATGGTGAAGTCATAATCTTTAAGATATTCCATCCACCTATGTTGTCGCAAGTTCATATCCTTCTGAGTCAACAGATATCTCAGACTCTTATGATCAGAAAAGACTTCAAACTTTTCACCATAGAGATAGTGTCGCCAGATCTTCAAAGCATGAACTATGGCAGCAAGCTTCAAATCATGTGTAGGCCAATTATCTTCATTAGGTTTCAACTGTCAAGAAGCATAGGCGATCACCTTTCCATCTTGCATAAAAACACACCCTAAGCCTTGTCTGGATGCATTGGTGTAGATGACATAGGGTATGCCCTCAACATGAAAAGCAAGCACGGGAGCAGAAGTCAGGCTCTTCTTCAGATTCTGAAAATTGTTCTCACATTCTGGTGTCCAAGAGAACTTGACCTCCTTTCGCGTCAGCTTGGTTAAAGGCAAGGCCAACTTAGAGAAGTTCTTGATAAACTTTCGATAGTAACCTGCTAAGCCAAGGAAACTACAGATCTCTGAGGGATTCTTTGGAGCTTTCCACTTGGTCACAGCTTCTACCTTTACAGGATCAACAGCTATATGTCCGACAGAAATCACATGACCCAGAAACATCACTTCCTTTATCTAGAACTCACACTTTGAGAATTTTTCATAGAGTTGGTTTTCTCATAGTGTGTTGAGTACAATCCGCAGATGCTCGCGATGTTGTTCTAACATCTCAGAATAAACCAAAACGTCATCGATAAACACCACCACGAACTTGTCAAGGTATGGGCGGAACACTCGGTTCATCAAGTCCATGAAGGCAGTAGGGGCATTTGTCAAGCTGAAAGGCATGACCATGAATTCGTAATGCCCATAGTGAGTTCTGAACGCCGTCTTCGGTACATCATTATCCTTCACGTGCATCTGGTAGTAGCCACTTTGTAGATCCATCTTGGAGAACACAGTGGCTGACTTTAGCTGGTCGAACAAGTCGTCGATGTGAGGCAAATGATAAAGATTCTTCACCATCATTTGATTAAGCATGCGGTAGTCCATACACATCTACATCGAACCATCCTTCTTCTTTATGAATAGGACAGGGGCTCACCAGGGTGAAACAATGGGGCGGATGAAGCCCATGTTGAGAAGCTCTTCTAGCTGCTTCTTCAGTTCCGCAAGCTCGGTAGGGGCCAAGCGGTAAGGCAGATTCGATATTGGTGAAGTTTCGGGTACAAGCTCGATGGAGAACTCCACCTCCCGAGTTGGTGGAAAACCAGGTAACTCCTCCGGAAAGACGTCCGGGAATTCCTTCACCACATCTATGTGGTTGAGAGAAGGAGGTGTAGCCTGGAGGACTATAGAGGCTAAGAAAGCTCTACACCCTTGTGAGACTAGCTTTTCATCTTTGAAGGCAAAAATAACAAATTGCCGATCTTCTCGCTTCCTACCCTTGACACACAATCTTCCCTCAATAGGATGTGACAAACTAACCTTTGATTCTTCACAAAAAAATAGCTGTGTACCTCTTCAACCAATCCATTCCCAGGATGACATCAAAAGCGGTCATGTCGAGCAAGATGAAATCTGAGGGAAACATTATACCAGATATATAGAGGTCCATGTTTGGAGTTTGGAGATATGAAGAGCAGATCTTACCACTAGGGGTTTTTACATCTAATATATGATCCATATACTCAGATTCTATTTCTAACATAGAAGCAAGCTGACATGATATGAAGGTATTGGATGAGATAGAATCAAACAGTGCATTTATAGGATGCATATTAAGATGCAAGGTACCTTCAATAACTTCATTATCTTTGCCTGCTTCCTCAGCATTGAGAGCAAACACTCTCCCATTCCTCCTCTCCCCCGGCGGTCGCCTCGGGTTCTGGTTGTTGTTGTTGTTATTATTCCGTAAAGGTGGATTCTGCCTTGGCTGTTGTGGCTGCTGGGCATTATTTTGTCCTTGCTAGAAATGGGGGAAGAGTGCTCAGATATACCCAACTTGGAAACACTCATGGTAGGTTAGAGGAGGTTGGTTGTCTCTACGAGCAGGTGCATTGTTGGCAGGACATCTCCCTGGAGGATGGTGACGAGAGCACCTATTGCACTGATCACATCCACGATTCTCATTCTGGGTAGGGTTCTTCCTCTTGTTGTTGCTATATCCATTACTATGTCCATAGGATTGGAATCTTGGGTAGGAATCGATGGCCAGGGCCTTATCCACCATCTGCTGGAAGGTGAGTGGAAGTTGTGGAACAAGACTTCAACCCACTTGGTAGTTTAGGCCCTCCAAGAACAATGTTGCCCTTCTCTCGGCTCCAAGGTCAGTAGCATAGCGTTCCAGAAGTAGGAACTGTTGTATGTAGTCAGCCACACTCATGCTTCCCTGCCTGAGGCTGTAGAACTCAGCTTCCTTCTTCCTCAAGAAGGCAGGATAGATATACTTCTCCCTGAAGAGCTTCAGGAACTGGTCCCACTCCATGGTAGAGGTGTCTCGAGTGCAGGTGACACCATTCCACCAGACACGTGCCAGTCCGTCCAGCACATACGCCGCGAACCGAACTTTCTGGTGAGGAGGGCATGCCATACCCTCGAAGGTCCAATCCAAAGCCAACACCCAGTCATTAGCTTTATCCACCATGTTGTGTTCACTTTCACCTTTGAAGTAGGGTGGCTGCATCTTTATGAAGTCAGTGAGGGTGAACTCCCTCAGCTTGTTGGCATTGGCAACCACTGTTTGGAGTTGCCCCATCAAGGTGGATAGCACATGGTGCAACATTGCCAGCTCTTGCTCTGGTGTGAAGGAGGGGGTGCCTGGAGTATCAGGGTTGACCACACTATGGCCGGTAGGAGTCACAGGAGTGTTTTCCACATTGGAGTCATTAGGGTTTCACTCCTTTCCCTTGATCCTACTATCGAACAAGTCACCTATCCTGAAAGGTAGGGTTAATATGTTAAGTTCCCAAGAGTATTTGAATCATAGATGAAAAAGAATAGAAGCATAGATGAGAAAAAAATATCTAGAATGCTATTGCCTAAAAGCATACTATTTTGGGTAATTTGTATCAGCTCAGGCTAAGCCGATATCATATGGGCACGGGAGTTCTCGTAAACCAAGCTAGTGGTGCAGAGGAAAATATTGCCAGCCCCCGAAACCCTGTTCCATTCTAGACACCTTTGCTTCAACTTCATGTCCTAATAGTTTCCTAAAGGATCTGATACCATGCTATAAAGAGGCGATATCACATCCTTACTAAAATTTAAAGGAAGTACAAAAATCCATCTTTTTAGAAAGACAAAAGATATTGAGGGATGCATGTATAATATTTCAAGTAAATATGCATGCACCAGATACATTATAAAATGTCAATAGCAGCGGAAATAAAAGAACGAAGCATATTACATGGCTTTCATTGTTCATTACATGATTGTTCTCAAAAGAAAAAGATAAGAGAAAAGGATCTAGCTATAGCAACCTAAACATCCTTTCAGATAGCTTGAGATCTACTCCTGAGATGAATTCCTTCAAATTTGTCCTTCTCCTTGCTCAGCACCAGCACCTAGGTGGTTGGGAAAGCACCCAGCAAAAGGGGAAAGAAAACAAGGTATGTGTCACAAAACTAATCTAGGATATCAAGATAAGTACAAAAAAAAGGCTAGGGTTCATCATATAATGAAGATAACAAGAGTATGAGGTTATATTCAAAAGAAACTTGCCATTAACAATTATATCAAAAAGGATTTGCATGTAAGATAATTATGTCTACCTAACTAAGTAGGGTTGAGGCACCTATCGGACCTCTAACCTTAGGTGAGGGGAGAATAAGACATTCCCCAGGGTGATTATTTACATGCCCTCTGTGGGTGGTTGTACATAAGTACCGCTACTTTAAATTAAATAGAACATAAATCCACATGCTAGAAAAGTAGTCATGGCAAGAGTAGTCATAATATTCAATAAGCATGGAAGTGGGGTATAAGACCCAAACAAGAAGAAATTATAATCCAATTTGAGGCATGAACAACATTAGGATTCAAGAATAGGATATTTAGGGTTCATTTAAGCCTCATTAGGGAAATATAGGGTTTGGATGCAATTATCCCAACATAGGGTGTAAGGAATGCACATACCTCTCTTACCGATATCAAATACTAACTTTCACCACTTTAATTGAGTCCACGTTCCACTTTTCCTATTGTCAATGTATTAACATGTATTAGAGTACATAGTGCACATTAATATATAGAAACCCTATTTTTAGAGCGTTTTAGAAAAATTTGGATTTAGACTCTTAAAACATCACCAATAAACTTATTAGGTTTTCTTGATCAAGAAAACATATATTTGTGTTAATTTTGGAGTTATGATGTTTAAGATGTAATTTTTATGGATTTTATGCATTAAATTCGTTTTACAAAACTCACCCTTCGTCAAACCATGAAATCAGACCTTGAAAATATTTTTATTATATATAGAGTAATTTTCCAATTCCAAAACATATTTATTTGTCAAATTTGGATAAACAGTTTAGAAGATATGAATTTTGCAATACTGACCAATAGGAAATTGCCACATCATCAAACCCATCGAGATAATTAAAGAGAGATGGAGAGGGAGAAAACACCATTCAACTAAGATCAGATTTGAAGTTGCATAGGTAACCAAACTAAAACTTCTAGAGAAGGTAAAACAGCAAGAAATCAAAACCTTAGAAGAGCATGGTAAAAAGAGATGGAAATCGTCGATTTTCAACATAAAAGCATGGGTTTTAAGCATGTACTATAGCAATATATGAGAAGGGTGTTAACCAAACTTGCCTCTAGGAAGGTAATAAGGTTCAAACAGAAAGGATTCCGAGATTAGAAGGTCTGGTTGCTCCAAGCCAAGCTCCTTTCTTGAGCAAAGATCACCTTCTCCACTTTAGAGGTGCAAACCCTAGCAAAAGAGCAAGGAGATGACATGTTTTAGGGTTTTAGGTGGAGTTTTACCATGTATGGTCATGGTTTCGACCTAGAATAAGGTTTAAGGAAGACTATCAGTATGAAAATAGGGAATTAAGGGAGGAAACTTACTAGTTTTGGTCGAAATTACCAAGGAGGAGCTTTAGAAACCCTAATAGAGCAATTTGGAAGCCCTAGGAGCCTTCTTCACCAAGGTAGGCTCCCTCTATTACCTTGGGGTAGAAAATTTGTGGCCAAATATAGAAGGAACTATTATCTAAGCTAGAGGAAATAAAAGGAGAGCAAGATTTTTTGAATTGTGGGTTGGGAAGGGGTATACATGGCTATATATAGAAAGAGGTGAAGCATGAGGAGTCTTAAGGGACTTTCCATGTGTCTTTAGCCTAGGGATTGATGGCCATGCAAGAGGATAGCTCATAGAGGCTTCATGCATATCAAAAGTCGGTTCTAAGAGCCCATAGATTATTCTAGGCCATCCCCACCGTTTTTCAAGAAAAAAATAACCTCATTGGTTGATAGCTTTTAAGGATAAGCATCTTTATAAAAAGGGTAATCCCTATAATGCCCTTGGAAAGAAATACCATCAAACCAAGGTGGAACTAGGTTCTCCAATGGTTTCAAATCTCTTTAATGGTAAGGGAATATCTAAGGATTAAAATTCAGGAGATAATTTGCAAATAAAACCTCCCAATTGGGTAAATTTCATAAAAGTCCAGAATGTACCTAAAATTGCATAACTTGCACAAACCACATCCAAATCAAACCAAATTTGAAACTTAGACTCATTTTATATTTTCAAATCATATCAAAAAGTTCGATTAAGGTTTATAGCACTTAATTATGGTAATTAAGCTTTTACTGAGGTATTTGTGCACAAACCCTTATATTGGTACAATTAGTGAATAAATGTTCACTAAACCACTATAAATTCCACTAATTAAACATAAATGACATAAAGGATAGAAATGAGAGGGAAACTTGGGAAAAAGTTTTATATGGATATTACATCTAAGATTCATTATGTTACATGTAGGGTATGGTTTAGTGTGAAACAGTGAGTGGAGGGGAAATATCCTGATGGTTTCACGAGATGCTCGCTAGGGTGGGCCCATGAAGTCGAGGCTAGGTGGTTGGGTTGTTAGGAGTAGAGATTGTGTCTTTCCGGAGGAAGAAGACAAAGTGTGCATTGTTGGATCTTGGATAAATGACTGGTATCTAATGAGACATGATCAATGCCTGCACCTCCTCTTAAAAAAGTCTGTAGGACATTTATTTGTCACCGTCTATTTATTTAATTGAATAACTAAGGTCCTAGGGTTAATAATGAGCAAAATAAAGCTCATAAAATCAAATGTCCATAACTCTCAATTAGTGCATGTGAACATTATGAAATTCTGGGTGGAGCTTTATGATTAAGTAATCTAATTGTCATAGAAATTTGAGATTCAAATTTGAATTTCAACCATTATAATTTGACAATGTTCTTGAAACACTTGAATCACCTTAGTATGCATTTCAGGTTTCATAATTTCACAATTTTGTGTACCCATATGGTAAAAACATTAGAGTTGGTGGTTGAGGGTATTTTAGGAAATTAATTTGAGGATATTTATTTATATTATCCAATTTTGCGTGAGAGAGAAAATAATAATTTAAAAGCTCACTTTATTACATTCTCCCCTCCTTTTCAAAATTTTATCCTCAAACTTCAAGAATCTTGAAGAAGATGTGGATATTTCTGCTCGACCTCAGACTTGAGCTCCCAGGTGGAATCACTCTAACCATGGTGGCTCAAGAGAACTTTCATGATATCAATGTGTCAGTTACTGCAACACTCCTTTGTCATAGAATTGAGAATTTTGATTGGGGACTCAACATAAGATAGAATGGCTTTAAGCTCTAGAGGCTCATGATTCAGAATGTGACACAAATTATTGACATAACACTTCAAATTAGAAACATGATACAGTTTTACATTGCATTGTACTGAGGTGGAAGGGCAAGATGGTATGAACATTCACTAATCCTTCCTAAGATCTCAAAAGGTCCCAAAAAGTAAGGACTCAACTTTCCTTTGTTCTTGGCCAAGGCACACATAGGCCTGATCTTTAGAAAAACATGATCAATTTCTTTCAATTGACATTCCTGTATGTGAGCATCTTCATAAGACATATGCATGTCCTATGTCCGCTTCATCCTCAACCTTATCTGTGCAACCTTGTCTACATAAAGCTTCATCTTCTCAGATTTTATCAAGGTGTGTTCCCCAACGTCACCCCAATGTAGCAGATATCTGCATTGTCTATAATAGAGAGCTTCATATGGAGCATCCTAATACTCACCTGATAGATATTGTTATATGCAAACTCAACTAAAGGAAAATGATCATCCCAAGAGCCTTCCCAATCAAGAACACATGCCTGGAGAAGATCCTCAAGAATCTGCACTGTATGCTCTGACTGCGATCGGTCTGTGGATGATACATAGTGCTGAATTTCAACTTTGTACCCAGTTCTTCTTGAACCAATTTCCACATCTTAAAAGTAAACTTTAGATCCTTATCTAAAACAATGAACTCCAAAACACCATGCTGACATACTATCTACCATATATAGAGGTCGGCAAGCTCAAACACTCATGTTGTCATCTTCACGGGTAGGAAGTGAGCTGATTTCGTGAGCCAATCCACTATAAACCATTCAACATCATATCCCTTTATGGTCATGGGTTGACCCACCATAAAATCCATGGCAACGTGTTCCCATTTCCATTATAGGATTCCAAGGGGTTGTAGTAGGCCACCTGGTATCTGGTTCTCTTCATTAATTCTCTGGCACATCAGACGGCTAGACACAAATTCAACAATATTACACTTCATACCCCTCCACCAGAAGATTCATTATAGGTCCTTGTACATTTTGGTTGTGCTGGGATGAACTGTGTACTTGGATCCATGTGCCTCACTGAGAATCTTTGTCTTCACAACTGACTACTCAGGAACCCACATATGATTTTTATAACAAAGCCACCATTGAGACCCATAAACAAGTGTGTTTGAAGGTTAGATGAGAGAGAAGAGAGTTCTCCAAGATCAATCTTAGCCTTTTGTACCGCAAGTAACTCAGACTGTAACCCCAAGAATTATAGAAATATTTTTGAAATGAATATGATCATGCATGAACTGTGGCTTCCAATCTACCTGATCCTCCATGTTTTTGCATTCAGGGACAAACAAAGATGCACATACTCCCCTTTTCCTACTAAGGGCATCAAGGACCACATTTGCCTTACCCAGATGGTAGGCAATAGTGAAATCGTAGTCCTTCAGATACTCGAGCCACCAGCATTGTCATAGGTTCACCTCCTTGTATGTTAGGATATACGTCAATATTTTGTGATCAGTGAAGATATCGAATGTTTCTCCATACATGTAGTGCCTCAAAATTTTGAGAGCATGGATAATTGTAGCCAATTCCAAATCATGAGTTTGATAATTAAGTTCATTTTATTTTTAGTTTCATAGATAGAAAATCCACTACCTTCTTATCCTGTTCTAAAACATAGCCTAACCCATTCTTCAAAGCATCGGTGAAAATCACAAACCCTTCATTGCTTGACAGTAAAGTCAGAACAAGTGTTGATGTCAATTTCTACTTTAGCTCCTAGAATCTAGACTCACAACCAGGTGATCATATAAAACACTCATGCTTCTGAGTAAGCTTAGCAATAGGAAGTACAACGTTGGAGAAATTTGGAATGAAGCGATGATAATATTTGGCTAGGCCCAAGAAACTCCAAATTTCAGAAGGTTTCTAGGGAGGTTGCCAGTAAAGAACACCTGACACCTTTGTAGGATCAAGAGATATAATACCCCCAGAAATGACATGACCAAGAAACATGACTTTATAAATCCACAATTCTTACTTATACAATTTCCCGTTGAGCTTCTGAGCTCGAAGGACTTCTAGGAATGCCCTTAAGTGCTCATGATTTTTTTTCATGGAATCAGAATAGATTAGAATATCATCAATAAAAATGACCACAAACTTATCAAGGTAGGTTTGGACGACCTTGTTCATAAGATTCATGAAGACACCAAGTGTGTTGGTTAACCTGAATGGCATCACTAGAAATTCTTAATGTCCATAGTGAGTTTTGAAGGTAGTTTTAGAGACATCACTATCTTTGACTTTGAGTTGATGATAGCCAGAACGAAGATCAATTTTGGAGAATACTTTGGAAGTATGAAGTTGATCAAAGAGTATGCGGGGAAGAGGGTACTTAATTTTAATAGTGGCTTGGTTCAATATGTGGTAGTCAATACACATGTGCATAGAACCATCTTTCGTCTTTAAAAAGAGAACATGCACACCCCAAGGGGAAAGAATAGGATGAATAAAGCCTTTATGGCAAATTACTAGTCAACATCAATGCTTTACCTCTCTTTTATGGAGATCAATGAACACCATCAGTAACTACAATTCACCTTCATTTTTATTTTTTTTAGTTTTAAGGTGACGAGCATATTACATGTGTATACATACAAGTAATGTTCTAAAAATAAGACAAGCAAATACTTGATATTGATTTCACATCAGAGAAACTAGTTGACGTGGAATATTTTTGCACTACAAATTCTATAGGAATATAATTCCTAGAGTTTACAAAAACCAAAGTGCAATAATGCCACCCGCAAGCAGACAGATATGATCATAATACAGTTAAGGATTGAATCCCAAGGGACAACATTTTTAAGAATTATTTAACCGAAGTAACTTAACAAGAACTAGTATTTATCACAGAAGTTGAGATTGGTTTATCTAAATAAGACTACATGAATAAAAAGAGCTAGATTAAGGTTTTAGTTATCAATGGATGGAAACACTAGGGTGGAACTGGGTTTCACCGCCACTACTCAAATCTACACAATCATTCAAATCCAAACCTATATGAAGATGTAATTGGAGTTATGCAAATTTCCCCATTCGATGTCAGAAACATGCATAAGTAGATATCCATGTAAGCTCAATATCTCATTACTTATGGATCCTATATCCACTATTCCAGAGACTTTCTATCAAAAGTTCTTGTTAGGATGTCAACCAAAGCTAATCGGTATTCAAATCTTAAACGTTGAAGTTCTCACGGTAAAATATTATAATAAATCACATAAAGTAGGTGATCAATCCACAAGATATGCAATAAACAATTAGCTACAAATTAAACGAGTTCATACAAGAGTTGGAATATGAATGAAACTGAAAGAAACGGGTGTTGGAGCTAGTCCCCACACGCTAGTGAAAAGACTACTCCCTCGACATGACAGGATTAATATCACTAGAAGAGGAGTAGGACACCATCTGTGTCATGATGGTAACAAAAGCGGCTCAGCGTGGTGTGCGACAGCAAACTTCTTTCCTTCTTTCTCCTTTAGGTATTAACCCTGACTTGCAGCGGAAGCAGTGGATGAACAACGGCTTAGAGGTGAGATCGATCGCCCAATAAGGGAAATCGACGACCTAGAGTAGCTGATGAAGAGATATGTCAATCTACATTGTAGTTCAATAGATGTCACCATTCTAGGTCGATAGAACTAGCCGAGTTGATAGGTCTCATCCTTGCTCTGATCTCATTGGTAGCCTTTCAGCCTGTTCTATCTCCAGAAAATTTTAGATACTTTATATGTCTATGTTGGAGGTCTATTTGTAGGCTCAGGGCTTTCGACCTCTTTTGTATCCTATCAGTGTTGATAAATGGTTGTCGACCAATAGGTGTCGATGCTTGAACTTTCTGTCATCACTCTTGGAGTTCGACGGGTTTGTCGACCTTGAGGGTCGACAAGGCTGTGGTTGAAGTTGTGGTTGTCGATGAGAGTGTCAACAACGTTATGTCAATGA
This sequence comes from Alisma plantago-aquatica, assembly GCA_963693085.1. Taxonomy (NCBI): domain Eukaryota; kingdom Viridiplantae; phylum Streptophyta; class Magnoliopsida; order Alismatales; family Alismataceae; genus Alisma; species Alisma plantago-aquatica. Next base: position 752,269,963 of record OY856410.1, read on the forward strand.
CTTGATTTCTCGTTAGCTGAATAATCCATGATATTTTCGAAGGACAGAGATCGATGGATCTGTCGACCTCGATTATCGGTGAGTTTGAATGTATTTCCTTTTTGATGTCGACCAAGGAGGTTGATAAGGATGTCGAGCATTCAGTGTGTCGAGTAGGGAGGTCGAAAAAAGGTGTCGGCCTTGGTTATTGATGGATTGTATGTCAACTTGTTGCACAGTGATAGAATTTAAAACCTGTAAAGGGAGTCAAGAAAAGTATCAAATTCCTACAAATTAACATAAAACCTAAGTAGATCAAAACAAAGTTATTCCTGATGAAAACTAAGCTATATGAATGCTAAATTAGACTAATAATGTAGCTAAAAGTGAGATGAATATACATTCATCATGAGTCTTATACTTAGATATCCCATGTGCCTATTCCTACCAGTTCTTGGATTCCAAAATGGTTTACCAGAAGATAAGAATATGTCACCCTGAAAAGAAATTTAAGGCCTAGCGTCATAATGTGTCCATAATACTTCATGTTAGGATTTGGACTCAACTATGATTAATATCTAGTGACTTAGACTCAGATTAGGGTCTTGGAGGAAGAAATATTGTTTTAGAATTTTGAGATCACATCATAGATTTTTGGATGATTAATGGTCCAATAAATACCTTTCTTAATAGAGATAGAGAGAGAAAGGTTATTCATGTGGTATTCAGAGAGTTTGAGTCCATCACTGACCATACAATTATGATTTTCATTTCCAAAAGTAGCAGAGTTAGAATTTATGTTTCGATGTTTCAAAACTACTGATATTTGTCTATAGACATCATGCTCCATCATTTGTTTTAAGAAAACAAATAAAATAATTAAATAATGATTTAGCCAATCACTTTTGGAAAAAGGATTGGATAGAGGGTATGATAGTATTTTATTTAGATTCCTTGCATTTTTTGATGAAAATGGTATACATGTATTCTATCATATGATATTCCTACGATTTACTATGATTTTTCTAAGAAAATAAGATTTTCCTATATGAATTAAATAAACAAAATAGGGGCTACCTTGATCAATGGCCCGGTCTAATTGGATCGACGGGCTAGATCAATCCCAAATCAACACACTCATTGACCTTCTTGCTGAGGTGGAGATCACCGATAGGTCCATCTCAAATCCACGTGGGTAGTCTAACCTCCTGTGTTAACTTGTGACCCCTATTGAGGTGGCACCTCACAACTGGACTAGCTGGATCCATGTTAGATCCCTGGAGGTGCTCTCCCTCCCCACCTTATCATAGTCTATCTTGCAATCACTTCTTTCTACTTCTACTCTAGAGAGGGTGAGAGGTAGTCCCACTCAAGACCATGTGAAGCCATGGTTGTCTTCGGGTAGGTTTCCTAAGCCCAGGAGGCAAGCTGGCATGGTGTAGTTCCCTCTAGAACTTGGTGTTATCACGGTGGTGGGTGAGTTCACAGGAGAGGAGAGGTTAGAAGGGATGAGGAGAAAGGATGGCTGGGAAAGGTGTCAGGTTAGTCCAACCAATCTCCACGAAGGTGAATATGGTGTTGGATTGGGAGGTAGGCTTGTACTAGGTGTGGCTGAGGTGGTGTAGAGGTGGAATGGAGTGAGACTGACAGTAGTGGAGAGGGAATGTATATGATAAATTGAGGGTGGAGGATGACTAAAGGGAGAGTGGCAGAGGTGTTGGGGGTCTTAAATAGATATGAGGAGGTGAGAGTTGAGAAACCCTAAAATGGGCGTGCCGCCAGGTGAGAGGTGCGGGGAAGGAGGAGCTGCTCTTGCTGATCCACAGTTGAGCGGTGGCGTGTGGGGTATGGTTGATTGTGAAACGGTGAGGGGAGGGGACATATATCGATGGTTTTGTGAGATGCTGGCTAGGTTGGGCGCATGATGTCAGGGCTAGGTGGATGGAGATGTTAGAAACAGAGACCGGGTCTTGTGGGAGGAAGAAGATGAAGTGTACTTTATTGGATCTTGGATCAACAACTGAGATATAATGGGCCATGCTCAACGCATGCGGCTCCTCTTAACAAAGTTTGTAGAGGCATTTATTTGTCACATACTATTTATGTAATCGACTATCTTAGGTCCTAGGGTTAATAATGAATGAAATAAAGCTAATAAAATCAAATGTTTATAACTCTCAATTGGTACACGTGATGATTATGATATTTTAGGTGGATCTCTATGAAGAATTTATCTAATTATGGTAGAAATTTGAGATTCAAATTTGAATACAAACCATTATAATTTGACTAGGTTCTTGAAACACATGAATCACCTTAGTATGCATGTAGGGTTTGCATCATTTTGCAATTTTGTGTACCCACATGGTAAAAATATTGGAGTGGGTGATTGAGGGTATTTTACCAAATTAATTTGAGAAATTATTTATATTATTAAATTTTTGTGAGAGAGAAAATTATAATAATATTGAATCTCACTTTATCACAAGGGTCAAGTTGGATGGAATGGATGTACCAAATGTGATAAGTTTTGTTACTTGGGCTTGATTATTGAAAGGGAGGATGATTCTCAAGCTTATATTTGTCACATTGTATGTGACGAGAACATGCCTCTTAGATTAAACAACAAGAATGTGGCCAACAATGCTATATGGGAGTGAGTGTTGGGCAGTGAAAAAACAAGGTCTCAACATGATGGATGTGGTCAAACTGTGTATGTTGAGATGGATGTGTGGAGAGACAAGAAAAAATACTTGAGGAATGACTATATCAAGAAAAAAGTTGGGGTGGTAAGCATTGAGGACAAGTTGCATGAGGAACATCTAAGATGGTATGAACATGTGCAACACAAACTGATTAATGCACCTATTGAAGCAAGTTCATTGGGTCAATAACAATTGAAAGAGGTAGAAAAGGACCTAAATTAACTTGGGAACAACTTATAAAGATAGATTTTGAATTTTTATATCTTGATTAGAGTATTCCCCATGATAGAACTGAGTGGAAGAGAAGGATCCATGTAGTCAACCCCATAATGGTTGGGATGGAGAATTATATGATGATGATGATGATGATGACATATAGGTGGTGATCAATGCATATGGTATATAAAACACTTGGGTATAGGTTGAGGTGCCTATTCCGCAAGTATATTAGTGGTGGTTCTCATACCCAACACATACATAAATAGTCTTGAGATAAAGTTGTATTGACTATTCTCACAAGTATGAGGTGGTGGTTCTGCGGATCTACTTTTTATATAATTCTAGTTTCATACATATTTGCTTATTGGTTGATTATATTGTTTCGTATTATTTGAAGGCAAGAAATTATTGTATGACCATGTACATTCCTCACTGACAATTTGACTACTCTCTTGGTATTTTTTTATTATAAGTAATTTTCTCTCTCTTGAAGGGGATTATTTACCTTGGCATACTTTTTGTGTTATTTATCAAATTAATGCATTCATAGGCCATACCAGCTTATATTGACTACTTCATTTGTTTTTGCTTTCTTTTAAGTATTGGTTCGCAACACCCAACTGCATAAATTTTATATGGAGTAGAACTGTATTGAGGTATCAATTCAAGAGTAGTAGTTGTTCTTGTTGATATGGACAAGTTTCCCTATACAACCGTGTTATCTAGATTTAGTTAATATGGTTTATGTGTTAGTTTAGGGAACTCGTGTAGTTGGAAGCTCTAGTTATCTTAAAATTTGTTGAAGTTAGATTTCATATTCAAAATACACTATTCTTGATCTATGGCATTGAATCCTTTCTTTTGTGCAAAATTTTGTGGTGTTTGGTGATTGGATGAACAATCACAATCTTTTGTGATTTTCTATTAGACTGGGGATGAAGATTCTCATCATCAACATCCTTTTACTGATTTCACAAATGAAGATATTTTTTTGTGATACTTACAAATAAAACGAGCTCATTCAAAGATGCCCTCCTCAAAATCATATTTGAAGCTCTAGGGAAGCATATGGTCAGCCAAGTCTACACAACTGCCTAACCAATCCTTCAAAAATTAGGAAAATTGAGAGTTTGTAAGATCTTATGAGAAAACAAATTCAAACCTGCAACAGTCACACGAGTAGCCTTTTTCTTAGTATTTTCTTGTGATTTAGCATTGTACTAATATATTGTATGATTAATACGGTTTGAATAGTGGCCCTCCATATCCACAAGTTATGCATAATTTGACTGAGAAAAGAGACTCTAATATACCCAACAAACATAAAGAATGGCAAAAGGATTGCCTCGATCTCATTGCCAACCATAGCAATGAACACAACAAAATTATGTATGGAATAAAACAATCCTTGTAGTAAATCATCATAGTGATGTTAGACTGATCTTAAGCCTTAATCCCAACTTTTTAAATTAACGCCTCATACACTTGAGTACATTTTCAAAATATGTTTTGCCTAACGTTATTAAGTGAGTTTCAAGCTTTGTAATTACATTTAAGCCATTTGTTGAACTACATGATTATAGTGAAAATCAGACACATATCATATTTCCAGCCACACTGTGGTTAGTAAGAAAGTAGATGTGGCTCTAGATTTTAGTCACCCAAAAATGGAATTCAAAACATTATTCTTGTGAGGCTAAAATAATAAAGCATGCCCTACATGCCTATAATATTATTTTTAACATGAGGGCATTCAGATACAAAATTTTGTAACAAACTTATTATATTTGGATGCAACAGAGAAGCAACAATTCTTACTTCTATATGGTCTTAGTCTATGTTCACTGCATCAAGTTTTGGAGTAGTTGTACAGTTTGTGGTGTATTATTGTGGCTGGTAGTTAGATGGCGAACATGATCACTGCCAATAGAATACAAAAATTCAGAAATAGCAACATGTAGAGCAATCAAAAAAGAATTGACTGAATCCATATACACAACAAAGTTGTTGTGAGGGTACTGTACATGAGCTGGAGAAGTGAGTCATGAAATCTAAGTTGGAAGTATTTTAGGAAATAGTTTTACAACAATTCCTATTTATTCCCATTGCAGATCTGTATACATACCAATTGCATTTGCATTTATGTCCTCAGTAAATGGAATCTATAACAATGACCCTATAATATTCAAATGGACATCCTTCTTTCCCAATAAAGGTGAATGTTAAGTATACATTTTAAAAAAGAGACCTTATAATGTCATTCAAATTGAATAAGATATAAATGTTTAGAATGGTTTGTACCTAGTCCAAAATAGTGAAAGCATCATCTTTTGGTTCATACAACTGCAAATAGGATCATGCATTTCCATAACTATGAGGTCGTTGTGTCTCACAGAAAAGCATTCCCTCTTTTATACCAACGACTTTTGAGTCAAGTTGAGCAAGGTAATTTCTTCAGAGAATTTACTGTATTGAAATTACGTATAAACAGATTTAGTAGAATTATAATAAAGAAACATACATAGAAACATGGGGGAACATGATATAGTATATGTATGTGCATTGATAATTTAAAGAGAATAAATTATGTTAGGTTCACAGACTGCTAAGAAGCTTTAACCATAAAGCGACCATTAGCTATTGAGTGTCTACTGATGGGGTCAATTGATGATATAATAAAAAATAGCCTGATCGAGTAACACTTTACATAATAGTCATTCTACTCTAATCTCAAGAAGATCATCCTAAATATTTTAAAGAATACAAATTTTAGCTAGACAAAATGATTAAGATAATAGAAAAAACATTTAGCATAATTTATAAATGGTGGAATGGCACATATTAGACATATATTATTCGGATGAGTTCAAAAGATATTGTTTACATTTGGCATAACGTAGATCAAATGGAATGTTTTGCATTATTTTTATTTAGTAGGACTAGTTTCGGTAAAAATTTGACGTCATCCATCTATAAAAAATACTGCCCAATAGCTGGTAGCTACCATCATATGTTTTCTAGTTGTTTGCTTTGCCATGGACATGTGCAGTACCCACGATTAAGAAGTTAATAAAAAAAGATATAGTGTAGACAAGTGTAACATAAAAGAAAGTTACAAATCTGTAAACTAAAACAGTTAACAGATCGAATAAATAATGTCTTTATAGGTTACGTGACAATGTATAAACTTTATTTTGTAGCTATAGAGGTTGTAGGTAGTTATATATGCAATGTCATTGGAAGTTACATCAAGTATTTACATTCCTATATGAAAAAATAGTAACAGAATTAGAATAATAATTTACACAATGAAAGATGATGTCAATTAAAATTAAAATACAAACCTAAACTTTGAGGAAATTCTCTCTCTCTCTCTCTCTCTCTATATATATATATATATATATATATATAGAGAGAGAGAGAGAGAGAAAGAGAGAGAGAGAGTCAAGCTAGAATACACTCGATTGTACAGATCACACTAATACACTCAAGTGTGTTTACATATCAAGACTATTTTTTACAAAATGTAAACCATTGATCTTCACCGTCATACTATAACTAGGCTACATACAAATTTTGAGTCCATTTGGATGAGTGTAAGTCACTCATCCAATGGCAACAAAATCAACGTGTGAAACTAATTTCAAATGCATAATTTTTGCGGTCTTTATAACATGACCTATAAATGTCTAAATGTGCTCAAATTTTACGTATGATCTATTAACAAGATGTTTAAGAAGATCAGTGGATTATATTTTTGAAAAAAATATTGCATCATGAAAACTACTTGAGTTTATTCTGCTCTGAATACACTCGAGTGTATTCTATCCTGACTATATATATATATATATATATATATATATATATATATATATATATATATATATATATATATATATATATATATATATATATATATATATATATATATATATATATATGGACATATATATGTACATGACAGTAGTATGTCCTCTTGAAAAAAGTTAATTTCCTGCATAATAATGATATAAGAATTAATTTTCTTATATAAATGTGCAACTATATTACATATTATCATTTGAAAAGTAAATATTATGTTGTACCTTTTAAGAGCTTGTCATTTGGATAGATATTTTGAAAAGGAGGTGACAGTGAAGACACGGTTCATTGTGTAACGTTGGTTGTCTCTACTTAGACGCAATTGAAAAGTGAAAGTCTTTCCCACTGGCTTTGTAAATATTTGTTCAATAACATTTTGGTTTTCATCCTAGTAAAACAAAGTTAACGTATTAGAGATACTATCATTTTGATTAGTATTTTTAAATATAATAAAAAAATTCTTCTGTAATTTATATTAAAAAAATAATAGAATAACCTTGGTGAAAATTTCTAATAGTCTTTCAATTGTGACATCTAGAAAAGAGTTTGCATTATCTCCAAATAAGGTGACATACCCATCTCCACTTTCATCAAATTTTTTGCCTTTATCTTCAACCTGTTAGAAATGAAATTTTTAGTAAATATAATTATTAGTTATTATATTATGTATTACTAAACTGTACGTGTTATCATATATACCTTATTATTGGAACACATTCAATAACCCCACAATGATAGCATCATGTTTTGTTAGTTGCCAGTTTGTATTTTTTTTAACATAATTGACAGCAGTCATAAAATATTGCATCATCGCTAGATATACTCTTAATTTTTCCTTTAATTGCAAAGTATAGAGGCTATAATAAAAAAATAATAGAAAGAAGTTATATGATATGTAAAAGTAAATTGAAATATATTTTTGAATATAAATAAGTACTTTGACAATTATTGATTGGGCATGAAAGGCGACATCACTGATATTTATAAATTGAGTGCTATCATCCACTTGTTTCTTACTAAATATCTGGTCCGATGTGGAGAATTTTCCCTTTAATTTATCCGTAGAAAACATGTAAGGAATATGGTAATCATGTTCTATTAGTAAGTTATATTATGTATTTATTGTGTTACATGTATTTCTAATTCCATCATTACTAACCACTTAACATTTGAACTTCGGCAACTTTAGTCGGTTCTAAGGAGAGATTTGAATAGTCAGTGGTTGCGATACAATATTCATCTAAGACAACAATAATACAAAAGATAGAACTATATTTGATACTGATGTATATCATATTTTTTAGAGATTGCTTACCATTGTATGACTCAATTTTTACTTTCGTTGCAAGAAGGATGACATTTTTTTGCAATAATAAATAGCTCATCATCATATCATTTGGCAAGTTCATTCCACACGGTCAACTAAACACAACAATTGCTACTTTATAGTAGAATAAATATGTTAACCATGTAGAGGAAGGAATTTATTTTAGAAATCATCATAGTATACATTTGATCCACAATATAGAGGCTGATCTGAGCATTAGCTGACATGATTCTTGATTCTAATTTCCAAATGATACCAACCACATCTAGCAAAATAGTAATATATGGTTAATTTTGTAAACAATAGGAAGTAAATGGTGGAATTAGGTACTGACATACCAACTAAAGCTTGATTTTCATATGTAAATGGGCTTAATTTATCTAACAATCTGATGTTGTACTTAGGAAATTGTATTGTCTGGTCATCTTGTACTTCAGTAGCTATCGAACGATCATTGATGAATAGATAGAATCATGGGGCACGATTCTGAAACCAAACTGATGTTTCCTAATGCTCACATGTTTCAGGACTAAAGTTTTACCTATAGTTAGCATTTCATTCCATTTATCTGGATTTGAATGGATGATTCTTGCTTAGATTTGATCTCCCTATAAATAGTAAATGCTATATACCACATCATTATTTTAATATTATAGTAGTATTATAAAGAAAGTTAGAATGAAACCTTTGAATCTATGAAAGTAACTATGAATGATTCAGCCTTTCCTGTTGGTCTGTCAATTACATGTCGCCATTTGTTTGTAACACGAACCAAGAGGATCACTTCTTGTTGATTTGGATGAATCTTACTAAATAAGAGTGGTTTGTGTCCTTCTCAGACATCAGTTGATGATTTCTTGTCCTCTTATATACATAATTCAACATGTAAGATGTGTATTCTTCTTAATTTGTAAAGAACTAAACTTGTTAGGAGTGCTTGTAGATGCAATATGGTGTACCATGATATGATGACATAGATGACACTGATGAAGTTGCAGAAGAGAATTGATCAAATGCAAGTTTTAGCTTTTTCATATTTGCACTTGTTTTTGCAGCTTTAGACTCAGCCATTCTTTTGGATATCATTATCTCCTTTGCTGGTATTTTTTGGTTGGTTTCTTTGAAAGCATCAACCTTTTCAACTAATTAAGTAAAAAAGGAATGAGGTGGTTGAAGTTGAAAGGTTTTTTTTATCAAAAAGAGTTGTTGTTTAGATTAGCCACATCATAATGTGTGATTAATAATATTTATCAATATAGAGGAGAATATTGAGCTTACGTTCATCAGTACATGTCTCAACTACTTTCCCCCTCATAGTGGGAGTTGTACTTCCTATAAATATAATAGTAAATATGAAATTTTTAGCTACACATAGAAAGATTTGAAATTTGAATGATGTGCAACACTACAAACTAAATTATACAGTAAATAGTTTGTACAATTTACCTTCTGAGGCTTAAAGACATGTTGTATTAGTACTCTTATTGCTTGTAATTTTATTTGGACATCCTATAAGAGTTAAAAAAATGGAGATAACAATTACGTATACAAATTTTAAAATATTGTATATATGACCAAAAAGGAAAAAAATAATTTGATTTAATGTACCTATAGTTTTAAGAATAAATATTAAGCATTTATATGTTTATCTTAAACACTTTGTAGTATCTCTTTGTAGACTATATTCTTTGTAACATTTTTTGGAATTCCTTCAGGGTTAGATAGCAAAACTTTCAAGCCTTGTTTTGATGTAACCCGTGAAACAGCAACATATAGTTGTCTATGAGAGAACACATGTGTTTTTAAATATAGACCGACTAGTTGTAAGTTTTGTCCTTAGATTTTATTTATAGTCATAGAAAAAGCTAATATGATAGGAAATTGCCTTCTTTTTAAAATGAATGGTGCTCTAGTTTTGTTTTCAGTAAAAGTAATACGTGAGATATATACATGATCACCAACGTGACTTCCTGTAATGATTTCAACATCCAAAACTCGAAGGCTTATCATTCGTAATATTAATCTTTTTCCATTACAAAGTCCAATTGATTGATCTATGTTTCTAATTAGCATAACTGGAGCTCCAATCTTTAATGATAAAATATGATTTGGAATACTTGAAATTTTAAAGAATGTAAATATTTTTCAGAATATATAGCATGGTCAATTGTTTCGCTGCTATCAAGAGTTTCAGAAATATCAAAACTATAACATGATGAAGGAGATCCTGGTAATTGATCTAATAGCAAAGAATCAACTTCATCATTCCTTAGTACAAGTATAGCATGAGTTTTTAAGTAGTTTGGATCTGTGTATCTTACATTAAATTGGGATACATATTTTCAATTAAATTTTGTATAGTAGTAGGTCCATTTAGTAATAGTTTAGAAGGTAACTCTATCCAATTATCTTGATATTCACTACTGACATGTACACAAGGGATAGTTCCATCACCTACTCTTAATAACCATTCAATAAATTCTCTTTTGTCATCAGTAAAGTCTGGAGTCACATGTTTAATTTGCATATTTGTTGAAAGCTCGTAGATATGACATTAATTCCAGAGCATTGATTGACTAATAGTTGCATTCACGATATCACTTTTTCCTCCTTTACATACAACATGTAGAATTTGTCTAAAATCTCCCCCTAAAACAACGATCATACCACCAAATAAATGATTATTTGAATATTCATTTACAGGATGCAAAATGTCTTTTATCTAATGCTTTAAATGCATATCTATTCATCACAGGCACTTCATCTCAAATTATCAACATTGCTTTTCTTATTAATTTAGCCAAGTTTGAATCTAAAGGTATAGCACAAGTTGAATTTTTATCTAAATTTAATGGGATTTGAAATCTAGAATGAGCAGTACATCCACCCGGTAATAATAGTTTTACAATCCCAGATGAAGCAACAACTAAAATGATGTTTCCTTCACTCCACAATTTTGTTGTTAATCTGTTCCATAAAAATGTTTTTCTGGTACCACCACTACATCTTACAAAGAAAAATGATCCTATCAGGGAGTAGCATGACTGAATAATATCATTAAATACATTTGCTAAATCTTTCATTAAATTCAGTAGACAAAGAACAACGATCACACATAAGTTCTTCACATATTAGTCTATTATCTAGTAATATCAAACTCAACAAAATCTTTTAAAGACCTTCCATTTTTGTTCAAAATCTCTTCAATGTGTAGTAACTCCTTATTTTTCAATTCTATTTCATCATCTACTTGTCTTGATATATTACATTGAGTTGGTGTTCTATTTATAAAATCATCAGTCAAATTAATCCAATAGTCATTCCATATTTTTTAGGATTGCTTATTTCGGTGCACAACAATAGGGAACAAAAGAAATGGCATAGTTTCCATGTTGTTGCTCAGGTAATAACATCAACAAAATCATGTTCCCATTCAAACATGTCTGAAAGTAAACCCATTGCTTGACAAGCTTCTTTGAAACTATTGTATAATATACCATTTACTATCTTTAATTCTTCATAACTCCTTGCCCCAACAACTTTAGTAAGTAATAGTCTTAAATAATACAATTCTACTACAAATGGATTGATATGTGGTAGCCGACCAATGCAAAAAGCACCCTTTCTTGTTGACCAAAATTTTTTATTACTATCCCACGTCCAATGTTGTGGAAATTCTACATAAGTTAATCCTCTAGAAATAGTTGTCTCTGTATTTTTTTGAAACCATTCCTCAACATAGTTTTTGAACTAAAGGTCGATTGATTACATTCTCAATTGCTTCATGATCTAGAAATGTTATTTGATTTTCATTAGGTAAGTGTATATCCAATTGTAACACGGAAGGATTGCGATGATGTATATGAAAATCAAATATTCTCCATGATGCTTCAGAAGTAGAAATATAATGACAATTTAGATAAGTAGCTATCTCATCAACATCATTGTCATTTTCATTGTGTACAACAATGGTACTTCTATCATGACCTTTATGTAAATACTTGTACATATATTTAATTGCTTATTCTTGGTTACATATTTCAACATGTATGTGGGCATCATATTTAGTCAACAACTCAACATTGTGAGGTACAATCCATCGATTATCTATAGTTATTGAATTCAATATAAATTTTCTCCCATTGTCTCTTCTTCAGTATACCACATAACCACCTGTGTCAAATGTAGTTGACTGATTAAATTTCCTTGGATAAAATTTGTTGCATTTGTTTTTAAACATGTAAGGGGATTTATCATTGTAAATGCCACAAGGACCATGAACCATACATGCAGAATCGGTCTGAAATGCTAAAGGTTCAGTGTGAATATCAGGTATTTCAACAAATGATACAGTCTACATCTTCAACGAATCTAATTTTACTATCATGGTCGAAAGTGATCAATAAATGCATATGTGGTAACCCCCTCTTTTGGAACTCTATAGCTAAAAGATCTGATAACAAGCAAAATCAGAACTAATATGATACAATTAAAATATATAAGTACTTTTATACATGAAATTACTTTTCCAAATAGTTATTTTTTTATAGTATCGTCCTTTAGTTGTTTTTGTTTAATGTTAAAGACTCTAGATACAATATATGGTTGATCTTCTCTAATGTTTCCACCAAAATATTTAACATATTCTCGTATGTCAGGCCATTTTGGATTACATGTGAATGTGATGAAAAGATCAGGAGGACCAACCCATGCACATAAACTCATTGCGCCGTGAAAATTTTGTCTCATGTTCCTTGGTCCCCCTGTAAAAGTTGATGGTAGAACAATATGTTTGCTAATATTTTTTGTATTTTCAATTCCACAAAAAAATGCATCTTTGATATTAGCATATGTATCTGCTCTAAGTTTATCTTGATTGTTTCTATGCCATGATAAGCGATCAGATTCAATGCAAGCATAAGCATCAACTATAAATTGTTGTAATAGTCTACCACTTCGAAGTAAAGCACTATTTCTTTCAACGTCACGATCATGTAGCCGATAAGAACAAAATTCTAGCATATTGACAGTTTTCCTTTTATGACTTCCTTCAATTTGATTGCATTGTATATTTGGTCACTATCCATCTTTACCATATGGAAAAAGTAGTGGATATTGTAATGGCATATAAGTAGGATGTTTTTCATTAATTCTTCTTAACGGTTCATCTTTTAGAGACACAATTATATCTCTAGGCTCAAAAGTTTCCTCTTGTGCACCAACAACTAACATCGCCAATTCGTTTGTTGTAGGTAATGAATATTGGGGACCAATGTTATTTCTATTTGCAATCAAGTTCAATGAAAGTTCATTGATAGAATCACTCAATATCCATTGATTAACAGAATGAAAGATCTTGGCATAAGGATTTATCTCATCGAATATTTCTCATAGTCTAGTAATGATTGACATATTCACTTTAGATCATTCTTTACTCTTTGAAAACATAGAACATCTATTGATATCTTCATTTTCAATATCATATACATAGAGTTGAGCATATAAAGGTTGATTATTTTCATATGGTACAAGTGAACCAATACGGTGATATACTTGTCCGTGTATACAAAACTTGTAAGGACTATTACCATCAATAATTGATGTGTCTTGTAATGCACCCATTGATGTAAAAGCAAATGCATTATTGTATTTTTGAATGTATTTATGAAAATGTTTTCCTTCTTTACAAATACCTTTTCGTAGATCATCCAGATAAGAAGGAACAAATTGCAATATTGATAGTTTAAATTTTCCATCCCAACAACATAAATGAAAATGAGGAATCCAATCACCTTTATGTATGACTCTTTCCTCATACCACATGTATGCACCACAATGAATACAAGTACATGATGTAAATCCTAAATGATGTCGCTCTTTAAAATCTGCATATGTGTAAGTCATTATTTATAAGTATGAATCACTTTTATGTGTATGTATATGTAAATGTCTATAAATTACTTCGATCTTGTGTTGAGTTCTTAGCATCTGATAAATAACTGCATAATCTCTTCCTACCCCTTCCATAATGATAGTCACCTATAACCAATATAATGTTTATTGTTATAATTATCTTTTTTTAAATAAAATTTAAACCAATATGTAAATATTAAGAGCAAATATGGAAAACAACTTTCTATATAACACATATGTCTAGCAAAAGTGAAACAAGGAAAACTAAATTGAAGAGATACAAACATGGAGAAGATGAGCTTTCCATACTTTATACCAATTATCTAATCTGATACAATGAAGCAAAGATGAATACTCAATGGGAAATTTGTCTAGACAAAAATAGTAAGTAATATATTCACTATGAGTACATACTGAATAGTACCATGTATGTTATTATTGGTTAACATACTGAATATCAATGTGCTATATTTTCATACATTCAAGACTGAAAATTTGTATCCCTATAAACCAAACATAAAAACAATGAAATGTAGTCAAAATACAATTGTAATGTGATGATCATGTCAAAATATCAAATTTCTCAGATGCCAATACATTTGAGCTTGCCACTTTATGTCTATAAAATAAGTAATTGGATGCTACATATTTTTTTCTATAACCAAAATCACATATGAAACCACAAAGGGACTCATCATACTTTATATAAACAAAAGTGTATTCCCCAAAGGAATTTTGAGTTGCTTATATTTTCTGGGGTGGTTGTTTCACCCATCACAAACACATAACGAAAATGATGCCAGAAAATACAACAAATAATGAAAATGCTTACATCTAAGTTTTTGAATGTTATTCATTAGATATCTAAAAGGGTCTCTACCTCCCTAGAAGAATTTCAAGTTACTTATGGGATTAAGAGAGAAAGACCCCCCCTCTCCCATGCCCATGGCAGAGGCCAAATGCTTGGGAGGGTGGTAAATCAAGGCAACAATTGGGATTCGAACCCATGTCTCTTTGTTAGGGGACACCGTACTTGTGACGTCTGTTACTAAACATCGATTAAGATTAATGTGGAAGTGGCCGTTAACAGTGGATTACTGAAAATCACTAAAAATTAAAACCATTTATCAAGAGATCCATTCACAGGGAAACTCTTTCATTCAGAACCAAAGTAAATCATTACATCCTGGTTCATAATGTAAATGTCATGTACCATCTCTTCTCAAGGATTACATACAACAACTGCTCTATCAAATTTGTACATAGGCAACTTAAAACCTCGAGGCATTAAGCCAAAACCTCAGATCGATTATAAAATCACAAACTGCTGACTCCTAGGACCTGAGAGTACAGACACGACACATATGACTTTTATGTACAAAGCCTGACAACCAGTATCCCCACCTGGGATATTACTATTGTCCTTGTTGTTGCTGATGCTTCTCTTCCTCTGCTACAGAGGTTCTTCCTCTTTGTCTGTGTTTACCTAAAAATGTTGGATTCCACGAGGGTGAGACAATTATAAAAATTGCCCCAGCGGGAGATATAACTCTCTGCCAAAACATTATTATTGCAGTTTAATAGAAATAAACTAAGCAGTGGAATCATAAGTTTAACAATAGTTAATTTAATATCTATGCAGATTAGAGCAACATTCTCACTTAAGCTTATCAATGGTAACTTGATAAACAACATGTCTAATATTCAATAAGGAATTGAAGAACATTTATAACACTTATCCATTTAGGATATACTAAGTCAGATAACATCAACCAGTGATTCTCATATTTCAATCTTATGCAAATACACTACACGGCTGATTACATTTTTCAAACATACTTAAGCTCTGAGGAGATGAGGTATACCGCTCATACTCCAACCGACCATTGCTAAATTGAAATCGGTACCATACATAGGTCAATGGAAGAGTCGGATTCCCATGACCTCCCACATCTCGGTTAGTACGGGACCACAAGTAGGATTGTGTCAACTGCTCAAAGTAGCTTTCTAGGGTATATTGGAAGTTCTCTATAGAGTTACAGCGTCAACTGCACTCTCATCGGCAATCGAGAGAATTAATGTTTATCTCCATCGACCCGACATTAAATATCATTGGGAGATTCATGATACATCCATCCCAACCATCGGGAGATTTGTGATACATCCATCCTGACACATGAAGGATTGAGGGGTTTAATGTTTACCTTCCATCAATCTGTTCACCAGGACGTAAGGATATTTTCTCCCATTTACCCCCACATATTCAAAATATGTGAATTCCAAGAAATCCATAGGGAAAACCTATTTCACCATCATCAACTCTTGACGATGATGGATCTATGGTCATAGCACTATATGAACAAATTTCACTTGATTAATTAAGTACATTTTCATATTCTTTTAGCATCAGCCATGTTCTCAAACATAACTTATTATGACAATGCTATAAAGAGACATGTACTATTTTTATCAATTACTTATCAGCCTTTAAAAGACATTGGGAACTCAGTCCCTCATTTAAATATTAGGAATTCTCATCCCTACACCATCTCATTACCACAATCATATGGTTTTGGGTATTCAAACCCTTAGCTCATCATTGAGCATTGTTACCACTTTTCCAGGTAACTATCACCTTCAGGTCATCTGACCAAGGTAAACATTATACTTGCTATTACATGCATCACTCATGGTACTTGAGGCCCATTAACTCTCTTGTTACCTCTTACCAGGCAGCAAGGTATATTATGGCACACAAGGCCCAATAAACAATAGTGAATTAAACATCATAGCTCATACCTGGCCATGATCACCATTTCAAAATACCTGCATGGTTAGTGTAGATGATAACAGTAGATTCAATTACATATCAGTACCATGTAGAACAAATATGGATTCACTATTCAAGGGTAACACCACTATTCCCTTAATAGGGTTAGGGTTTCCCATTTCATGTCATTTGGGAACATTCATCCCATTACCCAAATCAAGGATATGGTTTATCACCATATTGCCCAAGATTAGGGTTTCATAAAACATTACATAGTATCACCCTGGATTTGAGTTCCACATCACATCAAACATCATGGTTTCATATTCCATTACCCATAATTAGGGTTTACTATTCATCCCAATTAGGGTTTCATGTTCCATTACCCATAATTAGGGTTTACTATTCATCCCAATTAGGTTTTCTATTCAAGTACCCATAATCAGGGTTCACTATTCATCCCAATTAGGATTTTGCATCACATTACCCAAAATTAGGTTTACACATATCATCACCTTGTATTAGGGTTACACCCTTACCCTGGATTAGGGTTTCACTTAAATTTGCCCTGAATTAGGGTTAGGGTTCAATAACCTTATCAATTAGGGTTTATGTTCATGATTAGGGTTTCATGATCTCTATGCTAAGGATCATACCTTTAATCACCACATGAATCATACTCATGTATGAATTCCATTTTATCATCCTCTCAACTTGATTAGTTTATATCAATCCTTCAATCAAGTACATACAGCTATGATTGACATAGTGTACTAAGTTATTATTCTTATAAGCAATTAGGGTATATCCCTTTAATGGTACTAATCATTTAAGTGCTTTTAGGATTTCAACCTTTGTACCTCCATTGATTACCATCACTATCAATCATTGGATCGTTGGAACAATCATCACCTTCAATTTCCAAATGATTGAATCACAATAGTCCACCATTCGGTTTTGGGGTTTCATCACCAAACAGTTTTGAAACTGTTTGACTCCAAACGGTTTTGAAACCATTCGACCCCAAACGATTTCAAGACCGTTTGGGCTCAAACGGTCTCAAGACCGTTTGGGTTCAAACCAACCTCAAAACCACATGGGCACTTAGGACCATTTCCAATCAAATTAAATATAATTTGCACCATTGAATTGGCCATCAATTAGGCAATTGAAAGATTCATCAATCATCACCATTGGATCTCTATCCATCCATCATGAATCAACCTTAAACTCTCCAAACAGTTTTGAAACCGTTTGGTCCCAAACGGTTTCAAGACTGTTTGGGCTCAAACGGTCTCAAGACCATTTGACCCAAATTATCTTGAAATCGTTTGAAACAATCATGGATTCTTTGATTAACTCGATTAGGGTTTCCAATTTAAAGATTGTACATACATTGAATCAATAAATTAGGTCCATTGGATCATCATACAACATCCATTTGAGTTCAGACCTCAAATGGTCAACCTAACCAAACGGTCAACCCTCTCTTGCGGTTTGGAGTCCAAGTCACCAAACGGTTTGCAAACTGTTTGGTCCCAAACAGTTTGGTGAAACCATTTGGACCAAAAGTCCAAAACCATTTGCAACTCAACTTTGCTAAGATGTGTGCTTGTTATGATGTCATCACCATCAACCTGCAAACCCACAAAACCTACTGCCATCTTCATGGTAATTGCATCAATTAATCAAAGGTGTTTGCAAGAAAAACAATTGAATCAATTGAATTAAGAAATTGAGTTCAATAACAATAGTTAAGGGCTCAAGTTATATAACCCGCCTTCAATTGAGCTTCAAAGCTTGTATATTCATGTTAAAAATGGTGGAAGAAGCTTTTGCAACTCCCCCAAGGCTCGTCCTCAAGTTTTGGAGTGAAAGGATTGGCTAGGGTTGAAGATGGAGTGAAGAAAAGAAAAATTATGCATTGATTTATGATTTCCACCATGAAATCAAGATGAAAGAAGGTCAAGAAGCTTACCAATAGGTTGGGGTTCGTCCTCCTGATCCTCCAAAGTTTCCTTGGTCATTTTTCAAGCAAAGGGTGGAAGTGAATTCGAAATTCCCCATTTACTCTATGGATAAATGAGCTTATATGTGAATTTTATTGAAAATTCATTTAGGAGAGAGAAAGTAGGAATTATCTCTCCCAAATTCTTGCCACTTGCCCCATTCCTTTCCTTAGGGACGAGGATATCCTATTATTCCTCTCAATTATCCATTTTTTAAAGAAAAACAAATTAAGAATCTTAACCCTTTTATATTAATATCCATAAGTGAGTGGATATTTCTTTTTCTTATAATAAGGTGAGTGGAGTTTTCACCTCCTTGAGATATTTCGTGACCCTTGAAAAGAACAAGGTCGTGAACACATATATGAATTCAACCATTTTAATTTTGGTTGAAGGCCCTTCAATTATTTTATTTATTCTTGCATTAATTTGAACTAGGGTTTCCATTTATGCTTAAATCTTGATTATTTTAATATCAAGATTCTCTCTCCTTCAAAGAGATACAAATGAGATGCCCCTCTCATTTTCTTTGCTCCATATGATCCCAAGAAATAGTAGGGACAATTTTGAAGTAGTAATTTGCATATTGAACCCTAGGTTTTGGGTAAATTGCACATTACACCAAAACTAGGTTTTTAATGCACAAACATTGCTTTATTAGCTCTTTCTTGGTATTTAGGCTATCACAAGCCATACATCTGCATCATCTTCACTCTCATGATGCTTCAACATATGAGGAACATATTATCATGCACAATTTGCAAATAAACCCCTCAACTTGGGTAATTTGCACTTTAGTCCAAAACAAGCAAAACATTGATTTCAACAATATTAAAAAAGGACTAAAATTGCAATGTAAGTTCCTCTTGAGCCTTAATTACTTTTCAAAAGATAAGAACAAGCATATAATCACTTTTATTAAACAAAACACCTAGGGTTAAAACATAACCCAGGTCAGGGATGTTACAAGTTTATCCACCCCTTACAAGGATTTCGTCCCCGAAATCATTAACGAAAACATCAAGAGAAAAGAGAAGGGTACTCCCTCCTCATCTCTTCCTCTAGCTCCCACGTAGCTTCTTCAATGCGACGATGATGCCAGAGAACTTTTACAAGACAAATGTCTTTCTTTTTCAACTTCTTGATTCTTCTGTCAAGAATCAACACATGTCCTTCAACATAAGATATATCATCATTTAGTTCTACCTCCATAGGTTGCAGAACCAACTCTGTGTCAGGATGACACTTCCTCAGCATGGAAATATGGAACACCGGATGCAATCTATGCAACTCAGGTGGTAACTCCAGCTTATAGGCTACCTTTCCCATCCTCTCAATGATTGGTTAAGGCCCCATAAATCTAGGAGCTAACTTTCCCTTCTTTCCAAATATAAGGATACCTTTCCAAGGTGAGACCTTGAGATACACTCTGTCTCCAACTTGGAATTCTAAGGGTCTACGATGCTTATCAGCATATGATTTCTGCCAATCCTGGGCAGCTTTCAATTGTTGTTGTATAACTTTAATCTTCTCAGTTGTTTGCTGAACCAGCTCAGGACCCAAAAGTTGGTACTCTCCTGTTTCATACCAACATAAGGGAGATCTACAACGTCTACCATATAAAGCTTCATATGGTGCCATATCAATATTGTGCTGATAGCTATTATTATAAGCAAATTCTATCAAGCTCAGATGTAGATCCCAACTTCCTACAAACTGAAGGACACATGCCCTAAGAAAGTCCTCCAAGGTTTGTATAGTCCTCTTAGATTGTCCATCTGTCTGAGGATGAAAGGTTGTACTAAACCTTAACTGTGTACCCAAAGCTTTATGGAGTCTCTCCCAAAAATGACTTGTAAATTGGGGACCTCTATCAGAAATGATAGTAGCTGGAACCCCGTGCAAATGCACTATCTCATTTATGTATATCTGGGACAACTTCTCAGCAGTGTAGGTTGTTTTGACAGGAATGAAATGTGTTGTCTTAGTCAACCTATCAACTATCACCCAAATGCAATCATGACTTTTGGTCATTCTAGGCAAACCAACCACAAAGTCCATGGTTACATGATCCCATTTCCACTATGGTATAGGTAGAGGTTGCATTGTTCTTGCGGGCTTTTGATGTTTAGCTTTAACATGCTGACACACTAGACACCACATAACAAACTCAGAAACATCTTTCTTCAATCCAGGCCACCAATACATATCTTTGAAGTTATGATACATCTTGGTGCTCCCTGGATGCATAGCATACATCGAAGAATGAGCTTCTTCCATAACTAACTTCCTTAAGTTATCAACATCAGGTACTGCCATCCTATCATGGCAATAGACTACCTGATCGTCTGAATCATGGAAACCATCTTGTTTCTCACTACCATACTCTGATCTAATCTGTTGAATCACAACATCAGCTTGTTGTGCTTCTTTAATCTGCTGTCTCAGAGTAGGTTTTATGTGCATCTTAGCTAATAACCCATCTAACAATGATACTTCTAGTTGTACATTGTTTTGCCTCAAGGAGATAAGCATATCTCTCTTAGAGCACACTAAGGAGTTCAACTATGCTTTGTTTAAGGATGGTGTTGTTGATTTTCTACTTAGTGCATCAGCAACCACATTGGCTTTCCCTAGATGATAATCAATTGTACAATCGTAGTCCTTGATTAACTCCATCCAGCGACGTTGCCTCATGTTTAGCTCATGCTATGAGAAGATATACTTTAGGTTCTTATGGTCTGTGAAAATTTGGAATGTTTTTCCATAGAGATAATGTCTCCGGATCTTCAAGGTATGGACCACAACAGCTAGCTCTAGATCGTGTGTCGGATAATTCTCCTCGTATTTCTTAAGCTGTCGAGAAGCAAAAGAAATCACTTGTTTATCATGCATCAACACACATCCTAAGCCATTCTTAGATGCATCACAAAATACTACATACCCCTTCCCTTGATCAGGTAGCACTAACACAGGTGTACTTGTTAACCTTTCCTTCAGCAACTGGAAAGATTGTTGACACTTGTCATTCTAGACAAAAGGAATCTCCTTCCTGGTCAACTTGGTTAGGGGTAAAGCTATTGAACTGAAGTTCTTAATGAACCTCTTATAATATCCTGCCAGTCCAAGAAAATTGTGTATCTCCATCGATGTCTTAGGCTATTCCCATTGCAGGACAGATTCTACTTTCTTAGGATCAACACGAATACCTGAAGTAGATATTACGTGTCCAAGAAAAGAAACTTCTGGTAACCAGAACTCACATTTGCTAAACTTAGCATACAACTTATGCTCTCTTAGCAAAGTTAGAGCCTGATGAAGGTGTTGCTCATGTTGTTGAGCATCTCTACTATATATCAAGATGTCATCTATAAAGATGACTACACACTGATTAAGAAAAGGTCGGAAGATTCTATTCATGAGTTCCATAAATGTAGTTTGTGCATTAGTTAGTCCAAACGACATAACTATCAACTCATAGTGACCATACCTTGTCCTAAAGGCAGACTTAGGTATGTTACTCTCCTTAATACACAACTGATGGTATCCCGACCTCAGATCTATCTTAGAAAAGATAGTTGCACCACACAACTGATCAAACAAGTCATCAATCCTTGGTAGAGGATACTTGTTCTTTATGGTTACTTTATTTAACTTCCTATAGTCGATGCATAAATGCATAGACCCATCCTTCTTCTTAACAAAGAGGACCGGAGCACCCCATGGTGAAGTACTCAGTCAGATAAAACCCTTCTCAAGCAACTCTTGCAGTTGTTTCTTGAGCTCTGCCATCTCAGCAGGTGTCATTCTATACGGAATTTGTGCTATGGGTTGCGTTCCTGGGATTAGATTAATTTCAAATTAATCTCTCAGGGCGGTGGAACACCTGGAATTTCTTCAGAAAATACATCTTCAAATTCCCTAACTATTGGAACTTCAAAAAGATGAGGGCTCTCCATTGTGGTATCAACCAGATGGGCTAAGAATGTGAAGCATCCTTGTCTCATCAACTTCTCAGCTACCATAGATGACACAAGACATGTTGGAAGAATCTTCCTATCTCCCTGAAAGATCCATGTGTCACCATTGTCTGTGAACACAGCCTGCTTGGAACCATAATCCAAGACAACTTTATACTTTTCTAAGGTGTCCATCCCAAGAATTATATTGAATCCGTGCATTTCAAGTGGTATAAGATCCACCCGAATGTGATGTTCAGAAAAGGAAAGATTGTAGGGAGAACATACCTCCCGCAACACTGCAGATCCCAACAAAGGGGTTTCTAGCAACAAACTATCTGCTCTATAACTGACAATCATGTCGCAGTCATGAATCACTTCTCGGTTGATAAAAGAGTGTGTAGCACTCAGATCAATTAAGACAGATACAAAGCAAGATGAAGACATATCAAAATAAAATAATTCCATCTGACCTGTCACAACCTTGGGATTGACAACTGCTTCGGGCTGATTCATTGCATAAAATCTAGTCATTGCTTGTTGTTGACCCTGTGCTTGATTGTTAGATGTTGACGATCTAGCTTGGGATGCTTGTCCATGTCCTCTAGCACAACTTCTAGACTGCTGCCTCTGAGAGCCTTGCTGACTCTGCCTCGGTTGTTGGGTCACATTCCTGACTTTTTCAAGACAGTCCCTCACCACATGGCCTTCTCTCCCACATCTATAACATGTTACATTTCCCCTCTGTGGTTTGGGTGGTCCTGTTACTGACATTGAGGCTGAGCTGTGAGCTCCCTTCGGTGGTAAACTATAGCCTCTACCCTTACTTGATGTCTATTGCATCTGGGTATTGAACCTTGGTGGTGGTGTAGGCACAGAATACCTTGGTTTCTTAAAACTTCTAGAACTTTGTCCTTGGAACTGTGGGTACTCTTTCTTACCCTTGGTCTGTCGCTTCTCAATTACAGACCTCTCTATTCATCTTACAGACTCCAAAAAAGTGGCAAACCTCTCCCGGTTCTCCAGAGCAGACACCAGAGTGGTCAATTCAGCGTTCAACCCCTTCTCGAATCGTCGAATTCTCTCCTCATCTGTAGATGCCATATGCGGACAAAACCACAATAGTTCCATAAACCTAGCTTCGTATTCTCTAATGTTCATTTGTCCTTGCCTCAACCTCTCAAATTGAGATATTTTCTCATCTAGATACATCTTGGAAAAGTATCTAGCAACGAATTCATGCTGGAATTCATCCCATCCGATCACAACACTAGGTCTTTTGCCTTCCTCAATGGTCTATCAGTGGCCATCACTCCCTTTTAGGAGATATACAACATGCCTCACCTTCTCATCATCAGGAATCATTAAGATTTTGAAGGCTTTCTCCAGTTCAGTCAACTATAGGTCAGCATCTGCTGGGTCGGCTGTACCAGCATACTCTATAGCTCCTACCCTCCTGAGCCGTTCAAAAGTCTTGTCGGCTCCATGTCTTTCATCATGGACTGGTGCCCTAGGTGCAGGTAATGGCATCCTATCCGTCATATGGGTCATAGTTGCTATAAACTATCCAAACATATTTTGGAAAACTGGATTCCCCATATCAGCTTGGTTGAACTGGGGTTGATCAAGTACATGCTCCTCCCTATCTTGGTCTCTTGCACCTCCTCCTGGTGCAGCAACGCTGCTCTCAGCAGCATGTTCATCGTGTGATCTAGACATCTTTAGTTCTTCTTCTCCTCCTATATGAGCAGAAGACACTATCAGACAGACTGGAAGACACTAGAACAGACTCAACAACCTTAATCATATGTCTATGTAGACTCAGCGAACCTAGAGCTTTGATAGCACTAATCTTGTGACGTCTGTTACCAAACATCTATTAAGATTAATGCGAAAGTGGTCGTTAACAGCGGATTACTGAAAATCACTAAAAATTAAAACCATTTATCAAGAGATCCATTCACAGGAAAACTCTTTCATTCAGAACCAAAGTAAATCATTACATCTTGGTTCATAATGTACATGTCATGTACCATCTCTTCTCGAGGATTACATACAACAACTGCTCTACATAGGCAACTTAAAACCTCGAGGCATTAATCTAAAACCTCAGATCGATTATAAAATCACAAACTACTGACTCCTAGGACCTGAGAGTACAGAGACGACACATAGGACTTTTATGTACAAAGCCTGACAACTAGTATCCCCACCTAGGATATTACTGTTGTCCTTGTTGTTACTGCTACTACTCTTCCTCTTCTATAGAGGTTCTTCCTCTTTGTCTGCGTTTACCTAAAAATGTTGGATTCCACAGGGGTGAGACAATTATAAAAATTGCCCCAGCGGGAGATATAACTCTCCGCCAAAACATTATTATTGTAGTTTAATAGAAATAAACTGAGCAGTGGAATCATAAGTTTAACAACAGTTAATTTAATATCTATGCAGATTAGAGCAACATTATCACTTAAGCTTATCAATGGTAACTTGATAAATAGCATGTCTAATATTCAATAAGGAATTGAAGAACATTTATAACACTTATCCATTTAGGATATACTAATTCAGATAACATCAACCAGTGATTCTCATATTTCAATCTTATGCAAATACGCTACATGGCTGATTACATTTTTCAAACATACTTAAGCTCTGAGGAGATGAGGTATACCGCTCATACTCCAACCGACCATTGCTAAATTGAAATCGGTACCATACATAGGTCAATGGAAGAGTCGGATTCCCATGACCTCCCACATCTCGGTCAGTACGGGACCACAAGCAGGACTGTGTCAACTGCTCAAAGTAGCTTTCTAGGGTATACTGGAACTTTGCTATAGAGTTACAGCATCAACTGCATTCTCATCGGCAATCGAGAGAATTAATGTTTATCTCCAACGACCCGACATTAAATATCATTGGGAGATTAATGATACATCCATCCCAACCATCGGGAGATTTGTGATACATCCATCCTTACACATGAAGGATTGAGGGGTTTAATGTTTACCTTCCATCAATCTCTTCACCAGGACGTAAGGATATTTTCGCCCATTTACCCCCACATATTCAAAATATGTGAATTCCAGGAAATCCATAGGGAAAACTTGTTTCACCATCACCAACTCTTAACAATGTTGGATCTATGGTCAGAGCACTACATGAACATATTTCACTTGATTAATTAAGTACATTTTCATATTTTTTTAGCATCAGCCACGTTCTCAAACATAACTTATTATGACAATGCTATAAAGAGACATGTACTGTTTTTATCAATTACTTATCAGTCTTTAAAAGACATTGGGAACTCAGTCTCTCATTTCAATACTGGGAATTCTCATCCCTACACCATCTCATTACCACAATCATATGGTTTTGGGTATTCAAACCCTTAGCTCATCATTGAGCATTGTTACCACTTTTCCAAGCAACTATCACCTTCAGGTCATCTGACCAAGGTAAACATTATACTTGCTATTACAAGCATCACTCATGGTACTTGAGGCCCATTAACTCTCTTGTTACCTCTTACCAGGCAGCAAGGTATATTATGGCACACAAGGCCCAATAAACAATAGTGAATTAAACATCGTAGCTCATACCTGGCCATGATCACCATTTCAGAATACCTGCATGGTTAGTGTAGATGATAACAGTAGATTCAATTACATATCAGTACCATGCAGAACAAATAAGGATTCACTATTCAAGGGTAGCACCACTATTCCCTTACTAGGGTTAGGGTTTCCCATTTCATGTCATTTGGGAACATTCATCCCATTACCCAAATCAAGGATATGGTTTATCACCATATTGCCCAAGATTAGGGTTTCATAAAACATTACATAGTATCACCCTGGATTTGAGTTCCACATCACATCAAACATCAGGGTTTCATATTCCATTACCCATAATTAGGGTTTACTGTTCATCCCAATTAGGGTTTCATGTTCCATTACCCATAATTAGGGTTTACTATTCATCCCAATTAGGTTTTCTATTCAAGTACCCATAATCAGGGTTCACTATTCATCCCAATTAGGATTTTGCATCACATTACCCTAAATTAGGTTTACACATATCATCACCTTAGATTAGGGTTACACCCTTACCCTGGATTAGGGTTTCACTTAAATTTGCCTTGAATTAGGGTTAGGGTTCAATAACCTTATCAATTAGGGTTTATGTTCATGATTAGGGTTTCATGATCTCTATTATAAGGATCATACCCTTAATCACCACATGAATCATACTCATGTATGAATTCCATTTTATCATCCTCTCAACTTGATTAGTTTATATCAACCCTTCAATCAAGTACATACAACTATGATTGACATAGTGTACTAAGTTATTATTCTTATAAGCAATTAGGGTATATCCCTTTAATGGTACTAATCATTTAGGTGCTTTTAGGATTTCAACCTTTGTACCTCCATTGATTATCATCACTATCAATCATTGGATCATTGGAACAATCATCACCTTCAATTTCCAAATGATTGAATCACAATAGTCCACCATTCGGTTTTGGGGTTTCATCACCAAACGGTTTTGAAACCGTTTGACTCCAAATGGTTTTGAAACTGTTTGACCCCAAACGGTTTCAAGACTATTTGGGCTCAAACGGTCTCAAGACCGTTTGGGATCAAACTAGCCTCAAAACTGCATGGGCACTTAGGACCATTTCCAATCAAATTAAATATAATTTGCACCATTGAATTGGCCATCAATTAGACAATTGAAAGATTCATCAATCATCACCATTGGATCTCTATCCATCCATCATGAATCAACCTTAAACCCTCTAAACAGTTTTGAAACCGTTTGGTCCCAAACAGTTTCAAGACCGTTTGGGGTCAAACGGTCTCAAGACCGTTTGACCCAAATTATCTTGAAATCGTTTGAAACAGTCATGGATTCTTTGATTAACTCGATTAGGGTTTCCAATTTAAAGATTGTACATATATTGAATCAATCAATTAGGTCCATTGTATCATCAGCCAACATGCATTTGAGTTCAGACCTCAAACGGTCAACCTAACCAAATGGTCAACCCTCTCTTGCGGTTTGGAGTCCAAGTCACCAAACGGTTTGCAAACCGTTTGGTCCCAAACGGTTTGGTGAAACCGTTTGGACCAAAAGTCCAAAACCGTTTACAACTCAACTTTGCTAAGATGTGTGCTTGTGATGATGTCATCACCATCAACCTGCAAACCCACGAAACCTACTGCCATCTTCATGATAATTGCATCAATTAATCAAAGGTGTTTGCAAGAAAAACAATTGAATCAATTGAATTAAGAAATTGAGTTCAATAACAATAGTTAAGGGTTCAAGTTATATAACCCGCCTTCAATTGAGATTCAAAGCTTGGAGCTTCACGTCAAAAATGGTGGAAGAAGCTTTTACAACTCCCCCAAGGCTCGTCCTCAAGTTTTGGAGTGAAAGGATTGGCTAGGGTTGAAGATGGAGTGAAGAAAAGAAGAAATTATGCATTGATTTATGATTTCCACCATGAAATCAAGATGAAAGAAGGTCAAGAAGATTACCAATAGGTTGGGGGTCTTCCTCCTGATCCTCCAAAGCTTCCTTGGTCGTTTTGAAAGCAAAGGGTGGAAGTGAATTCGAAATTCCCCTTTTACTCTATGGATAAATGAGCTTATATGTGAATTTTATTGAAAATTCATTTCGGAGAGAGAAAGTAGGAATTATCTCTCCCAAATTCTTGCCACTTGCCCCCTTTCTTTCCTTAGGGACGAGGATATCCTCTTTGCCTCTTATTCCTCTCAATTATCCATGTTTTAAAGAAAAAAAATTAAGCACCTTAACCCTTTTATATTAATATCCATAAGTGAGTGGATATTTCTTTTTCTTATAATAAGGTGAGTGGAGTTTTCACCTCCTTGAGATATTTCGTGACCCTTGCAAATAACAAGGTCTTCCACACATATATGAATTCAACCATTTTAATTTCAGTTGAAGGCCCTTCAATTATTTTATTTATTCTTGCATTAATTTGAACTAGGATTTCCATTTATGCTTAAATCTTAATTATTTTAATATCAAGATTCTCTCTCCTTCAAAGAGATACAAATGAGACACCCCTCTCATTTTCTTTGCTCCAAATGATCCCAATAAATAGTAGGGACCATTTTGAAATGATAATTTTCATATTGAACCCTAGGTTTTGGGTAAATTGCACATTACACCAAAACTAGGTTTTTAATGCACAAACATTTCTTTATCATCTCTTTCTTGTATTCAGGCTATCACAAGCCATACCTCTACATCATCTTCACTCTCATGATGATTCAACATATGAGGAACATATTATCATGCACAATTTGCAAATAAACCTCTCAACTTGGGTAATTTGCACTTTAGTCCAAAACAAGCAAAACATTGATTTCAACAATATTCAAAAAGGACTAAAATTGCAATGTAAGTTCCTCTTGAGCCTTAATTACTTTTAAAAAGATAAGAAAAAGCATATAATCACTTTTATTAAACAAAACACCCATGGTTAAAACATAACCCAGGTTAGGGATGTTACAGTACTTGACCACTTGAGCCACTCCTTGTCGGCAATTTCAAGTTACTTATAAGATTAAGAGAGAAAGATATCTCCCCCCTCTCCCATGCTCGTAGCAGAGGCCAAACGCCCGAGAGGGTGGTAAATCAAGGCGGCAACTGGGATTCGAAACCCGGTCCCTTTGTTAGGGACACCGTGCTTGACCACTTGAGCCACTCCTTGTCGGAAATTTCAAGTTACTTATGGGATTAAGAGAGAAAGATTTCTCCCCCCTCTCTCATGCCCGTGGCGGAGGCCGAACGCCCGGGAGGGTGGTAAATCAAGGCGGAAACTGTGATTCAAATTTGGGTCCCTTCATGAGGAGACACCGTGCTTGAACACTTGAGTCACTCATTGTCGGCAATTTCAAGTTACTTATGTTTCCTAGGGTGGTGGTTTCAACCATCAGAAGCACATACCAAAAAATGATGCTAGAAAGCACAACAAAGAATGAAAATGGTGATAGATCATGAATCGAGGTTGTACCTATAAAATTTCGATTCCACCGTTGAGCTCCTGGTTCAAAGTTTTGCACTACTCCTTTACCGAAGCTCTGTGATCTATGTGACGACTTGGGTCTCAAATAACAATAAAAAGCAAAACAATTGTTAGAGATATGTTTCAAATCGGTCCACGATGGAAATGAAGGATGAAGCTAGAAGGTTGTGATGGAAACTACAATCTGGAATAAATATAAAAGGATGACGGTGGCAGGTGGAAGTTGGAAGAGAAAATAACACATATAGACATACAAATTTGGAAAAATCAGTTCATTCAATATGGGGTACTAAACTGTTGTTGGTAGGTAGTAGATTTACTATAGTCATGTTATCCGGAGTGAATTTAGAGAGAAAAAATAATGTTAGTCATTATATATTGGGGTGTGAATGGAAGATGAAAGGTTTAACATCAGGTTTAACAGAGGAAGACATTACAAAACAATAGAAGTAGACGAAGAGTTCAAAGGTTAACACTGGCCAATAGAACAACTGAGTAATTAAACTGCAGACATATTTTTCAAGTTGAGAAAATTTCTTGTCCAACAGACACAAAATGAATAATATCTGAAACTGAGAAAAAAAATTAGAGGGATTGCCTATTAGTTAGGAAGGTAAACAATCACATCACATGTATGGGGCTCGTACTGTAATAGAGGACCTTGAGAAGTGCTTATTGCATCTAGCGCAAATATTTATAAGGAGAAGCAAAATTGTCATCTTCGATTAGAGTATGGGGGGATGTGTTAGTGAAAAAAAGATTAGCTTACAAATCGTGGTTATTCTGAGAATGACATAAACATATTTTTATGGCTACTTGAATTGTTGTTTCAGAGTATTTATTGTGTCATGTATAAATAAGTAACAAAGATAATTTACTTACATTGTCACACCTCGTGTTCATGTATATATGACAATCTTTTGTGTCATGTATAAATAAGTAACAAAGATAATTTACTTACATTGTCACACCTCGTGTTCATGTATATATGACAATCTTTTGGTGTTGTCGTTGTAGTTTATGTATAGTATGGTGGATGGTCATTCGAGAGGTGTCGACGGTGAGTTGGTATGATAGTTTGGGAGGTGTGGTACTATCAATTATTAATGGCTGCTAAATTCTCATAAGTAATCAATGAAAGCATCACCGAACATTAATAACTTTACCTTGTCACGAGGTATCGTAATCCGCACAAGAAAAAAAGCAGTCCTTGTATGCAACCGAGCATATCCAATTTTATATAAAACTTAATAAATGTTCGGGCAAGTAACACAATAGTACGTGTGAAAAACTTACTATAGGACTGGTCTTATATGATTTTTATAGGACCACCAATCAGATTGCAGCATCTCCTCCTCTCTCCTCTTCAAAATCCCACCTCCTAAAAAAATAAGTAGAGAGAAACGCATACTTTGCATTATAACATATTTCTATTGGATCCTATCAAGTTATTATAGGATTGATTCTATAATAAGTTTTTTCTGGTACATGTATGCAGCTAGGAAAATTGTAAGGCTAGAGAAGACCACTAATAAAATTATTGAAGTCAGAGACACTACCCAAGCTGGCCGACATTCATAAGAACATTAGGGAGAGAAAAAATACCTGACCGTCGCTTCGAAACCATCCTTTTGTCACACTTTGGCTTTGTCCGTCAGCCAGAAAACCACCGATGTAGTTTTAAAACGAAACAAATTCACCCTCATCGCATAACTGTGAGGATGAAGAGAAACAAAGGATGGAAATAGAAGAAGAGAAATAGAGGACTGAAATAGAAGAAAATAGAGGACGGGAGCAGAGCATGAAGACAAGAAGAGGGGAGATAATTTACCTGACAATGGAGATGCTAACAGGAGTCTCTCCTCTAATCTCCCTATGGAACCGCATCCATCTTTCTATCTTTTCTCTCCCAAAGCCCTATTAGCAGTCCCACGGAAAGGGGGCGACACGAAGGCTGCAAAGGATGGTCAAAACTTCAACCCCTCGTGTAAATTGCATGTTATAACATTTAAAAGTGATTTTTTTTGCACACAGCCAGCCTGTCTCAATGCACAGACGAGGACCAGCTTACAAATTACAAAAAATATTAATAAATATTGCAGCGAACCCCCAAACGGGTTTTCCTATATAGTATAGATTACACTAACTTGGGTTGGGCCCGGACCCGATATGTAATTGGTCTTACGCATCCAGATTGAGCTCCAGTTCAAATGGTGTTGAAAATAGAGCACAGAAATGTCCGGATCCACTACCCGCTTATGATAAAATCAGTATCGGACCATCCAGAATCCGACACCTGTTGTCTTGCGAGGGGTGGCAAAAGAACCCGTACTCGATACTACACTATCTGTCTTTGCCCGACTCGATCTGTAAATTCGAGTCTTTTTTGGGTCTGTTCAATTTTAGGTATGGAGCGTTCAGGTCCAATTTATTTCGGATCGGCTGGGGTCATTATCAAGTTTGAGTCGGATTAGGTCAAGTCGGGCATCGAGTTTGTCATATTTTTTTTTGAGATCGTTGCAATAAATATTTTTCTATGATTTGGGTCCAGTTGGTTAGGCCCTGCTGCCTTCATCAGACTTGAACCGAACTTTTCTAATTTCATCCGTCGAGATTCTCTCAGGTACAATCGGGTCGGGTCAGGTTGAACGAAACCCGGCCCATTGCCATGCCCCAAGATGGACCCATAACCATCGCAGACCGCTGTGGGCGAAGCTAATGGACTTTCAACACGGTTGCAGTTGGACCCGCTTAACCAGCTCTGGGCTTTCGTGGCGGCATTATTCTGGAAACGGGAGTGCCCTCCGGATACGTGTCCTCCGAAGCCTTGGAAATATCTTCGTATCTAGAAAGGCTTCCGTGTTGTCGATGCTCGTCAGAAGTTTATTAATTGGACAAGCCGCGAGCCAGAGTAGACGAGGAAGAACAGTAATGGTTCCACCAGGAACCAGGCACGAAGCATCGAGAACTCAGTCTTACAGATAAACAGTAGTCTCAAGGCCAGAAGCCCGCATCGGGGATCAGATACCGGTGCGACAGGGCACTAGAAGTAGTAATAAATATAATGAAATAATACTATAATGAATTGCAGGGAACCCACTCGGTCCAAACATCATATAAATTTTGAGTTTTTTTCCCAAATCTCCCATTCCTTTTCCCATAATTCCAAGAAAACCCCTCTCCTTTTACTAATTTGTATCACCCCGCTATTGTTAGACTGAAATTCCACGGACCCTGCTGTTTGCTTTCGTCCAAAGATTTATTTTTAAACTTAGACACTCTTTTGTCTATTTTTCTAATAGAATGTTATGCTATTAATCAAAACAAACTAATATGATGTGATAAGTGACTCATGCGGAAAATAAGTATGATGTCCCTTAACAAAAATATTCAGATCTGTCTCAGTCAAAATATGCCTTAAAAAGAAAAGACATGCTAATTTAGAACAATACAACACACGGTGATGGCTATGAACATCTACACGTCTAAATAACTAATTAACCTGGTCATTTGCGTTTACAAATTCAGTTTATTTTACTGTCTATAATTTTGAAGTTTGTATCTGGTCTACTCCAGTGCAAAGGCAATAAGACACCTGGACTGGACTCGTGATAATTTTTAAATTATGAATAAAATATCTTTATATTTAAAGTTATATTAAGTATAAAAATAATGAGTTAAAATTACTAGTGTAAACATTAAAGTTGATTAACATAATTTAGGCTTAGTTATAAATGCTGCAAAGTAGGTGATATAATCTCTTTTAGAGCAGTCTAGTCACTGCCTAAAAGTTCAGTTTGATTCGTTGTCTATAAATTTTCGAAGCTTGCCATTCGGTCTAGTTCGATACATATTAAAATACTAATTTATAAATTTATAAAAACCTTTAAATTTATGATTATATATTCATAAATAAAATCATTCATTCACGTATAGAAACACACTGTGTGAATATATGATACAAATGTTATCTTAAGCTAGAAATAATTAACTTGATTTTTTTTTCTTTAAATATTTGTTTTGAAGCGGTGTGGTTTGGTACTACTTCAACATAATTAATGTGCGGTTGTCAATTTTAATACTTTAAAATTTATAGAATATTCAAACACTTGTGATGTCATCTTAATATCAATTCAGGTCCCGACATAGTAATTAATTTATAATATCATGATTATATATAAGGATGCTCATCAATTTAGACGCATTGGAACCAATAGTGTTTATAATGCTTATTTTATAGCATTCATAATTAAATTTAAATAATATTAATTAAATTTAATATTTACACTACTGGTGTGAACTAATTATTTTTACTAAGACTTAATATATTTTAAATATAAAGATATTTTATCTATCAATTATAAATTCTGGTTGGCCCGGGCTAAGTTCTGACTATTTTGGCAGTGTACTAGGTCGGTAATGAACTTCCAAAGTTTATAGATGCCAAGTAGGGGTGAGCAAATAATGGTCTAGACCGCAAAATCGAACCGGACCGATCAGTTCAGTCTGGTCCGGGCCGGTCCATTTTGAGTTCAGTCCGGTCTACGGTCTGAAAATTTTGGTGAGTTCGGTCTTCGGTCCGGTCCACGGTCTGAGTATTTTGACAAATTCGATCTTTGGTCCGGTCCGTACAAAATCGGACCGTAGACTAACTTTTATATAAAATATATGTATATTTATAAGTATATTATATAATAAGTAAAAATAAAGTACATATATAAGCACTAATAGTATACATTTTTGCTATTAATGTTATATAATTGTTACAAGTGACTAAGATTATCAATTCTACAATTAAATAAGTTGTAAAAAATGTAAAAAAGATTGATTACGGTCCAAACGGTCTGGTCCTGTCTGGTCCCGATCTGGTCCAGTCCAGTCCTACCTCGAAACGGTCCGTCTCAGTCTAGTCCTATCTCAAAACGATCTGGTCCCGGTCCAGCCTACCTCGAAACGGTCTGGTCCCGATCCGGCCTACCTCGAAACAGTCTGGTCTACGGTCCAAAATTTTTCTTAAATCTGTCTTCGTTCCGGTCCGGCCCGGTTTTGGACCGATGCTCACTCCTAACGCCAAGTAAATTCAATTTGTAAATATAAATCTCTAAGTTAGTCATTTAGACATGTAGGTGTTCAAAGTCATTACCATATGTTGTATCGCTCTTAATTAGCATGTCTTTCCGTTTAAGTAGTGTTTTGACAGGAATTGGATCTGAATCCTTTTTGTTACTAGGTGTGCGGTCTCGCCTAATATTAATTTAATTTTTCCATAAAATAATATTATATTTAAAAAATAAGAAGCATGTTGATGCTAATAGTAAGTTGGCACAAAAGAAATAAGCCTTTGAGACCCCTTCCGTCAACTGGACTGACGGAAAGCAAACAGCAGGGGGGTCTTGGGAATTTTGGGTTAACAAGAGGGGGGTGACAGGAATTAGACAAAGGAGAGGGGGTTTTATGGAATTATGGGAAAAGGAAGGGGAGATTTTGGAAAAAAACTCTTAAATTTTAGAATAGATCTGCTGGCAATAGAATGGGGGAGGAGAGGACGGCCATCCCTTGTCGGGAAGCTTCACTAGTGCTTTGGTGAGCTTCGGTTCTCCTCTGGATTCATCAGCCTTCCATGTCTACACAGAATGCGTGCTCATAAATGTTGATATTAGGAATATAATCCAGCCCATGTCTTAGTGGGATTTAGACTTGGGAGGGTTGGTTTGTGCTACCAATCCTAATAGGAGTCAAATCTTGAATAGTAGGAATATGACTTCCTATGTGCAACATGCAGTTGGACTAGGATTCGAACTAGGACTAGAATTCCTGGTTACAATCACATGCATGGAGGCCTATAAATAGAGGTCCCTGGGGAGGCCTTTGGATCATCCACCGGTTGAGGTGTGAGTTCTCCAGTTGCTTGTTGGTGCCTTCGGTGGTAGAGGGTGCCAGAGAACAAGAACAACTGGTAGAGAAGCTCTCTTGGTTTATAAGAGAGGGCCAGCGACTTTGCCTTGAAGCAAAGTAGCGGTTGGCGGTTGCTACCCAGATTTAGGGGTAATTAAATCTGGGAGGTGTGAGCTGTAATTGATATTACATAGTGCTTATTAGCGGGATTGCCCCGTGGTTTTTCTCTCCTTATTGAGGGGAGAGTTTTCCACGTTAAATCTGGTGTTTTTCTTCTTTGGGTTTTATACGCTTGTTGGTAGCGCTTCCGTGACAACTTTTCATCACATCTGGGACTGTATCGGTACAACATCCCCAACAAGTGGTATCAGAGCGAGGTTGCAGATACAAGTCCATATGGGGAAAGATGAAGATGCGACGATGATAAAGTTGACAAGCACAAATTGGCAGATTTGGAAACCCAAGATGGAGGATATTCTCTATTGCAAAGATCTATACGATCCGATAGAGGGACAAAAGCCAGAGACTACATCTGATGCAGATTGGAAGAAGCTAAACAGGAAAACCGTCGGAACAGTGCGGAAGTGGCTCGACATCTCCGTATTCCATCACGTCTCAGAAGAGACCAATGCCAAAGATCTGTGGGAAAAGCTCAAGAAGTTATATGAGTGGAAGACTGCCACAAATAAAGCTTTCTTGATCCGAAAGTTGGTGAACCTCAAGTACCGGGATGGTACAAACATCGCCGAGCATATGAATGAATTCCAAAGCCTTGTAAATCAGTTGGGGTCCATGAAGATGGTTCTTGATGATGAACTTCAGGCTCTACTACTTCTAGGATTGCTACCGGACAGTTGGGAGACACTCGTAGTGACAGTCAGCAATTCTGCACAGGAGGGCAAGTTGACACTTGACCATGTGAAGAGCAGTGTACTGAATGAAGAGACTCGATGACGAGCCTCAGGCGACAGTGGATCAGAGGTGCACTTCACAGAGGGCAGAGGCGTTGATAGAGCGAGAGACCGTGGTAGATCTAAGAGCTGCGGTGAATCCCAAGACCGTGAGAAGTCTCGTGGTAGATCCAAGTCAAAGAATGGTAGAGGGTGCTTCCATTGCGGCAAGCCAGGTCACTTCAAAAGAGATTGCAAGATTTGGAAAAAGAAACATGGGTCTGAAGCCAAAGACAAGCAAGATGACGACAAGAATACTACAGCGACGATCTCAGATGATAGGTGCGATGATGACGATGTGGTCTTAACAGTCCAAGAACAGTGTTTGCATGATGATGAGGATGATTCTGAGTGGGTGGTGGATACTGCAACTTCTTATCATGCTTCACCAAGTAATGAGTTCTTCACTTCATACAGGAGGGGAGACTTTGGGAGGGTGAACATGGGAAATTCCATCTTCTCTAGAATTGTCGGGATTGGTGACATTTGTGTTCAGACAAGTGTTGGTTGCACGCTCACGCTGAAGGATGTTTGTCACGTTCCAGATTTGCGGCTGAGTTTGATCTCTGGTTCTTTCTTTGATAGAGAAGGTTGTCATCTTGATTTTGGTGGCGGCAAATGCAAGATCACCAAGGGGGCTTTGGTTATTGTACGTGGCAAACTGTCTCGCACATTATACAAGACCAAGCTCAAAGTACTTAGAGACGGCAGTATACATGCAGTTGAGGATAACCATACAGATCTATGGCACAAACAGTTAGGACACATGAGTGAGAAGGGCTTGAATCTTCTATCCAAGAAGAGGTTGATTCCTTCTGGCAAGGATAGTGGTCTCAGTTCATGTGATGCTTGTCAGATAGGAAAGAAACGACGAGTTTCTTTTAAAACAAGGTCTGCAGTGAAGTCAAAGCTTCTACAGTTGGTTCATTCGGATGTTTGCGGTCCGTTTGAGATGGCTTCACTGGGAGGCAATAAGTATTTTGTCACATTCATTGATGATGCATCTAGGAAGGTGTGGGTCTACTTGCTGAAGACCAAGGATCAGGTTTTTCAATGTCTTAGTGGGATTTAGACTTGGGAGGGTTGGTTTGTGCTACCAATCCTAATAGGAGTAAAATCTTGAATAGTAGGAATATGACTTCCTATGTGCAACATGCAGTTGGACTAGGATTCAAACTAGGACTAGAATTCCTGGTTGCAATCACATGCATGGAGGCCTATAAATAGAGGTCCCTGGGGAGGCCTTTGGATCATCCACCGGTTGAGGTGTGAGTTCTCCAGTTGCTTGTTGGTGCCTTCTGTGGTAGAGGGTTCCAGAGAATAAGAACAACTGGTAGAGAAGCTCTCTTGGTTTATAAGAGAGGGCCAGCGACTTTGCCTTGAAGCAAAGTAGCGGTTGGCGGTTGCTACCCGGATTTAGGGGTAATTAAATCTGGGAGGTGTGAGTTGTAATTGATATTACATAGTGCTTATTAGCGGGATTGCCCCGTGGTTTTTCTCTCCTTATTGAGGGGAGAATTTTCCACGTTAAATCTGGTGTTTTTCTTCTTTGGGTTTTATACGCTTGTTGGTAGCGCTTCCGTGACAACTTTTCGTCACATCCGGGACTGTATCGGTACAACATCCCCAACAATAAAATGAGGAGCTAGAGCTCCACGATCTCGTTTAAGAACTTAAGTATTGGCGTCTCTAGCATATACATAATTGGACATTTCCCGGGTACGGTCTATATTGGAAGATATTTGAAGTTTTATTTAGGGTTAAACATTTTTCGCACACCCTAGAAGATTCTGCTGCAGCAATCAAGAACTGCAGCCCTTTTCTCATTCTATTTTTGGCAAAAAAATCTAAATAACATATTTTGTCATTTCTATTACCAAAAATATCATGGTTCAAATTTCACTCCTAAAATGGCATGCTTCTCACGATTTGTCTCAATGGGTCTAAATCTTATGTGCTCATCCTCTGTCCCCACCTTTGTCCCACACCGTCAGATCTTTTGATTTGTGGGCCCCATGACAAAGAGTATGGTTAGGATGTGAGCCCATAGGCAATGCTCCCACCAAGTGACCTATTTCTCTCTTTGTGAGCAATATATTCTTAGTTGTGAAATATTGTCCCTATGGGGTCAATATCTTCAGGCTAAAGACGTGTTCAAGCAATGTGTTATCAGTGGGAACACATTATTCTGTAGTGGAGTCAATACGTCCTAACTAGGATGTATTGCTTCCATAAGAAAGTAATGTGTCTCCATTCAGGGCACATTGCCTCCAGCATAAACATTGCATCTTCATGCATGACGAGTTCCACTCTTTTTAATTGTTTTATCTTCGTACATGTTGTTTGTTTATTGTTTTTGTTCGCTAACATATATTCATTGATTATCAAATATTTGACTTATTTTTTTATTATAAACTATAATTATTTTTAATAAATTTGTTAATTTGAATAGCTCCAAACACGTTTAAAGATCATAGAGCTCTTATAGCAACAAATAATTATTTGGTCTTATTCGATAACACTACTTGGAATCTCTATTTGAAAGTAATTTGAATTGGAGGGAGATTTTCAAAATTGGGGTGGCACACAGAGGTTTGAATGGTGGTGTGCATGGAGGGGAGACTGGAACGGTGACTGGGGAAAAATCAGTGATAACGACGCGATAAATGACGACCATGCAAGGTGAGGGTGATGCTCGTGGTCGTGAAGGTGGAGTTCACGTTAGAGAATTTCCCCAAGGTCAAATCTATCCTCAACAGACTCAATGTTGTTCAGGCACGCAGGAGCAGGTCTTCTCGGTGGTGGAGAAACCAAGGACATGGACGGATTTCTTCTCTCAAGAAAACCTAGATACCTATGATTCGACTCTCAAGATTAAGCCTACCCATATGGTGGACCAAGATCTGATTTACAACAAGGGAGTGACCAAGGAGAATGCAAGCAAGTGGATAAATACGATCTCTGGGTATGTGATTGGCTTGAAACCCCACCGCCAACCCTAAAAATCCATCTTCATATGATTTGAAAACCCAAAGCCAATTTCTAAATCATGACGAGAGGTAGGGATTGTTTTCTCATCAAGTTTGATGATAGAGTGGACATGTTGAAGGCTCTTATGAAGGTCCTGGTTCGTGGTGGGGAAGATGCTCATTCTCAAGAAGTGGGAGATGAGGAAGCCTCTCGGAAAGGAAAAGCTATCCAAGTTACCAGTCTGGATCAAGCTTCCCAACCTTCCACTAGATTTTTGGGAAGAAAACATCCTTAGTCCTATCGATAGTTACCTAGGGAAACTTATGAGGTTGGAATTCCTTACTCATAGCTTAAAGAGACTAAAGTATGCAAGGATTCAAGTCCTAGTGTCATGTTCTTATTCGTTTCTATCTGAAATCAATATGAGGAGTGATGAAGATGAAAATGACAAATTCATATTGAAGTCCAGTACAAATGGGTCTCTGAGATGTGTTAATCTTGTGGCTTTTTTGGCATGAATTTGGCATATGTAAGGTTGTGCCTCCTGAGAATGCTTTGAGTATTGTTAGTTCTACTTCTAAGGTAGATACTATCCAATTAGTGTTATAAAATCCTTGTACTATGACTTCTTCTATTCCAGCTGTTAGTTCTTTAACTCCTGTTGTGAAACTCCTATTGTTGTGACTATTCCTTCTATTCTGGCTATAAGTGTCCCAAATCCTATTGTGAGTGTTACAACCACTATTGTTGCAGTTACTCAAACTGTGACTATCTTAGAACCCCCAATGAGAACCCCTACTATTGTCGTTGTTACTGGAGGCTCTCGCTCTACGCCTAGTATCCAGGATGATGAAGGTTTTACACTTGTCATGGGTAGATCCAAGTCCCCGCCAAGATGTCACTCTAAGAGTAGTGTTCACCAAAAGAGCTATCCAGTTAATAACCAATTCATCTCTCCTAACAAGTTTAGTGAATTGAACCTAGAAAGTTGTAACTCAAACACTACTATGAGTGGCAAACGTCCACTCCCTCCTCACCATATTGTTAATGGATAGTATTTCCTTACTGACATGGAATGTCCGTGGCCTAAATAAGTCATAAAATCAAGCTAGAGTTAGAGAGAGTATTAGTAGAACCAGAGTACTTATAGCTATTATTATTGAAATGAAGCTAAGGAGGAAGGATTTACCAAAACCATGAATGAATTTTGTCCTAAAGCTAAATGGGTGTCAAATATTGGTGCCCATGCTCTGGGAAGAATTATTATTTGTTGGAATCCTTCAAATATTTCTCTCTCTTTTATTAGTTGTATTTATCAGTGTGTCAATGCATAGATTTGGTACAAAGGTGAATATTTTCTATTGTCAACTATATATGGTCATAATAATGATAGAAAAAGAGTTGGTTTATGGTATTTGTGATTTTGGGTTGTCTTACTATGTGACGACCACTATCAAACTAGTAACAACATTGCACAAAACTACACAGAAATAACCACTAGCAGCATATTACCAAAAATCACTAAAAATTAAATCTTTTTTACCAAGAGATCCACTATTAGGACACTCGTTACTTAAAGAACCAAAGCCATATATACATCATGGTTCATTTTATACATACATCGTCCCATCACATTGCAAGGATATGAGATAGCAGTTGGTTTACCAAAACATATACAAAAGCAACATTATACATCGAGGCATTCTAGCCAAAATCTCTGATCGATTATAAAACTATTTACCAAATATCTCCCAAAGGACCTGAGAGTATAGGGTATATAAATCTATTTCTATAAGACACATAACAACACACTCAACCTCAATTGTTACTAATGTCCTTGCTGTTGATGCCCACTCTCTGCTGCGCGATCTCTACTTCCTCATGTACGTCCACCTAAAAAGTTGTGGAACCCATGGGGTGAGACAAAAGTTCAAGAGAGAGATATAACTCTATGCCAACACTATTATTATCACAAATATACTTCTATTAGAACAGAAAGTAAAGCTACACTATACTTAAATAGATCTGACCATATATTATGTGCATGGTAGAATATTATCATAATGAGCAGTTCAGATAACTATGACTGAGCAATAGATCATCTAATCACTTTGAGAAGGAATATGAAAAACATGTATAACTTTTATCAACTATAACATTGATGCAACCCTATTTTATGGCTCCATCTAGTGCTATTTTGTACTTTATTCACATCTAAACAAAGTAGAATGCAAGTTAAATCCCCCAATATGAGTATTACTATTAAATGCACTTATGGATGTTCTTTGCATTATTTTCGGGTTCTTAGACCATGTCTTGGATGGATGAGAGACAAGGAAGGAGTTTTAGGGTTCCTCCACCCATGGAGGGGTCCAAAGAAGGCCCCAAAGCTCCCTCAACCTACCTCTAACGACCAAGATTTTAAATCAAGCAAAGAAGTCCACAGATGATGAAGATTGAAGTTCATTTATCCATTGAAGACCTCAACACGACCGTGGGCATCCACCACGGTTGTGTGAATTATGGTGAAGAATCAACAGGGAAGTCAACATTTTTGTACCAAAAGCACCACGGTTGTAGTCATCAGCACGGCCATGACCCATTGAAGACACCTCGGCTGTGGCCATCAGTACGGTCATGGCCAGCAGAAGACATCATGACCATGGCCTCCCACAATGGTCGTT
Organism: Alisma plantago-aquatica; assembly: GCA_963693085.1. NCBI lineage: Eukaryota > Viridiplantae > Streptophyta > Magnoliopsida > Alismatales > Alismataceae > Alisma > Alisma plantago-aquatica. Next base: position 752,312,282 of record OY856410.1, read on the forward strand.
GGACTTATGCGCAAGGTTCCCAAAAATCAATAGGGAAGCGGCCCATTCTGTACTTGGATGACCACGATCATGGCCACTCACCACAGCCGTGGCCCTTGAAGACTGCCTAGCCCATGGCATGCTCCACGCTCATGACCTGCTCCTCCAAAATGACAGTGCGATACCTCAACACGGTCGTGGTGTCCCTTACCTAGCACGACCGTCACACCCCGCCACGACCGTGGCCACCACATATACTTAGCCTTTTCACCCCTTTCACACTGTGATCGTGTCCACACCCCACAAGCATTCCATACTAACCCCACCATGGCTGTGGCACCTCAACCAGGCTGTGGTGACCAACTAACCCTACCCATTTTCTACACTGCTTTTCGATTTCTACCCCTACTTACCCTAGTGCTTCCCTGCCACCTATATCTACATAGGTGGTGGTTGGGACATAGAGGTTAGACCCTCTAGCTTCCATTACTCCCCTCTACCCACTCCTTGAGCATTCATTGCACTTCCCTTGCATTTATGCTCTCCATCCACCATTTCCACCTCATTTCCACCTTGGAAACCTAGATTTCTAGGTTTTCTTCCATAATACCCTACATTCTCATGCCCATCTACACCATTGGAGGAGAGCGGTCATTCCCAAGCTACTAGGAGGTGAAGAAGGAATATATACTTCAAGCTTCATGGAGTTCTATCCCCTTCTTCCCCTTTCTTTTTTTTATTTCTTTAATTATGTTTAGCTAAGCTCCTAGTGGTGGGTTGTTTGGGGGTAAAAATGTGACTTTGATACCATGTTGGGGGAAAATAACTTGTAATGAACATGATTTCTATCTATGATGATTGCCTCTTGCTTCTATCTCATTTCCTATTTTATTGCATGTGATTTGTGCTTTTAACATGAATTTCTTGTTTGAGATGTTTGATGACACTTATCTTCTAGGAGGAATTGGAGTGCATGTGGCAATCTTAGAAATGGCTCCTAGGTCCAATTAGTTGATCCCTAGCTAGCCCCCTTTGTTCCTACATACACATCCCTCCTTCTACAAGTGAATGTGAGATCTAAGTGGCTAGTGTAAGTGTGATTAGTGCAATTACCTAGAGCTTTCTAAAGGCTAGATGGCTAGTGGAATGAGGTGAAAAAACCCTCATCTCTACTCCCATTTCTACCCTTGGCTCTCAATTGCCCTAATACCACTTACCCTAGAAACCTAGACTTGACAAGTCCTACTAGAATTATACCTAACCCTAGTTCTCCAACTAGTAGTATAGGGTACATTCTAATAGAACTTGCATTGTTGTTTGGTTTGATCTAGATTGAATTGTGATAATTCCATGCCATGTTGACATCCCCCAACTAATATCAAATCACATTCCCAAACGGCCCACCTACATAATCTCATTGCTTAAAACCAATCTTGACTTCTTAGCTTGTTTATGCTAAACTAGTTTAGTTGCTTTTGTTCCATCTAGTTAATTGCTTAGTCCTGCTCTTTAGGGTTAAATTAGGTTCTTGCTCTCTCTAGTGGTTAACTTAGCTCTTAGTTGCTAATTGTTGTACTAGTGTAGTGTATTTAATCTTTTCTCCTATTTAACTAATTGCTTAATCTAGTTCTTTAGACTTTCTTACTTAGGATAATTTAGGGTTTGTGATAAGTTATATTTCATAATTGCCTTTACTTGCATGTTCACTTAGTTTAACAACCAAAACCCTTCAACCCTAGTCTCTGCATCAGGAACATAGCCAATGCTAACTAGCTCTAGTATCCCCTCTATCCCTGAGGATCAAACCATACACTTTCGTATCACCTATACTACAATAGTACCTCGTACGCTTGTGGGTGACCTATTTAGTGTTGTGATCGAATATTGTTAGGGTTATTATAAATTTTGAGAGATCCCATATTCCCAAGTTCCATGGAGCACATCTAGTCACCTCTTGTTGGCTAGTGTGTGCACCTCTGGCTTGGAAGCACTAAGATTTCTGGCATTGTTGCCAGGGATAGAGGCGCTCAGCCTAGCTAGTTAGTGTAGCTTAACCTTTCCTTTTGCCCTCATCATTGTTATTCTTTATTTTTTGTTCACTTTTGCATACTATCATTCTAACTTAGTTTCTTGTTGTTTGTTTGTGTATTGTGCAGGTGACAGCTACGCATGCGCCACACGCGTTCTACTTGTACCAACTTGGTGTTGTATGACCCCAAGATAGGTAGGAGGAGACGCCAAATCTGCCGCAACCAATACCGAGAAGCCGAGATGGGTGACCACATAGTAGAAAACAACCCTCATGGGAATGCTCAACCACCTCCACCACAGTCCAACCGCCCCCTCCATGAGTATTTCACCCCGGGGAACTGCAATTCTTCCATTGCCACCCTAGTTGACCAAATTTCGGGTCAATAGTTCTCCATTCCACCCACACTCCTTGGACTCCTCCTTATCTACTATGGGATGGAGAATGAGAATCCCTACCATCACATTGATGCATTCCTTGAGACTTGTTCCACCTTCCGTACCCCCGTCGCTACTGGTGACTCCATCCGGAGGACTCTCTTCCCATTCTCTCTAAAGGAAAAAGCTAAAGAATGGTACATTTCGAAGCCAGAGTTGGTGACTTGGAATGAGGTCAAAATGAGTTTCTCAAAAAGTTCTTCCCAATTGCTAAGTTGACTCACATGAGAAGATGTATTATCACATTTGCCCAAAAGGAAAATGAACCTTTCCACGAGGCATGGGAAAGGTTCAAAAATCTCCTTCATGATTGCCCCCACGATGAAGTATCATTGTGGCAGCTAGTCTAAGACTTCTACATCAGGCTTGAAGAGTTGAGGAAGAACAACATTGACTCCTCATGCGGAGGAACATTCATGGAAAAACAACCTAAGGAGTCATGACCATTGTTTGAACACCTTGCTGAAAATTCCCGCCATCGAGTTTCTACCAAAGGGGAACATTGCAACCGGAACTACGTCCCTCCACCTCCTTCCATAGCTCTAGCCCACAATGTTGCCAACCCTGACATGATGAAGATGATGGCGGACATGATGAATATGATGAAGATGATGGCGGACATGATGAATATGATGAAGAGCCAAGTCGGTGGTTCTTCTAGTCAATCCACCATGGCAGTTGAAGCCAAAGAAGAGGAAGTTCATGCCTTGCACTCTTTTGGCAACTGGAACAATCAAGGTCCCATGTCCAACACTTACACTCCCGAGTGAAGGAACCATCCCAATTTTTCATGGAAACAACAAAATGAAGATGGTCAAGAACAAGGACAGCCAAGGCCACGATATAGCTCCAAGTTTGAAGATGAGGTGCTTGGAAGATTAAGAAGCTTGGATGAGGTGAAGAAGGATGTATCCTCACATGGGAAGTCCATCAGCCTTCTTGAGAAATGATTGGATCAAATCTCTCTCTCACTTGCTAGGAAGGAGGAAGGAAGACTCCCATCTCAACTAATGCCAAATCCAAACAATGATGGTACTTTTGTAGGAAACACTCAAAGTTAATATGCTCCACCTTCATACTAAGCACCACCAAATCCTTGTGCTCTGCCACCCCCTCAAGCGCCTCTCAACTATCAATATGCTCCACCTCCATGTCATTCATACCAAAAGCCACCTCCATAATACCACCCCCATCCACAACAACCAAAACCTCAATTCATCCTCCAAAACCCAAATCAACCTCACCAAAGACCACCACCACCCCAACAATCACAACCACCTCCATAAGACTCTTCTTCTACTACCCATGAGAATGTGAAGGAGGTGATGGTTTTGAGGAGTTGTCAGACTTTGGAGCAGCCCCGTGATATAGTTGTTGTTGATAGAGCAGCCAGTGAGGACAGAGGTGATATTGTGATTGGATAGGTTGATACTTAGATACAACTTGATGATACTGTGATGAGAGCTAGAGTTGATACTATGACACCAGGAAGTGATACTATGATACCGAGAAGTGATACTGTGATTCCTATGATTCCAGTTGATGATATTGTTGATCTGAGCCATTTGGGAGCCCAACTCCCCCCATTTTCCTGATGCTCTTAAGGAGCCTTCTATAGAGATGAGAAGAAAGAAAAACACTGAAGACATCCTAGAGACTTTCAAATAAGTGAAAATCAACATTCCTTTGCTTGATGTGGTCAAGAAAACTCCTTCTTATGCCAATTTTTTGAAAGATTTTTGCACCTTTAAGAGAAAGACAATGGGGAGAACCCCAAAGAAAATCAATATCACCGAGAAAGTGAGCTTGATTCTGTATCACACCATGCCAATAAAGAGGAAAGATCTTGGTGCTCCCATCATTTCATGCTATATTGGGCCACATCGTATAGATCAAGCCCTTCTAGACTTGGGTTCTAGCGTTAAACTAATGTCGTATGATGTGTTTGCTGAGATCCACATGGGACAATTAAGTCCGGCTCATTGTACTTTGAAGTTGGATGACTGATCAGTAAAAATGCCTAGAGGGCATGTTGATGATGTGCTTGTTAGACTGGATGATGAGAATTCTGCTTTCTTCCCCACTGACTTCATCGTCTTAGATATGGAAAAGGATACAAGAAGGGTACATGTCATCTTGGGTAGGCCATTCTTAGACACAACTGATGTCATGATTCATGTGAGGACCGGTACTATGTGTGTGGCATTCATGAATATGAAGATCCAGTTGAACATCTTTAAATCTTCAGCCACAATCGAAGTGATAGGGGCCACTGAAGAAGATTTCTATCTCATTGAATGCCTTGATGAGATTATGGAGGAGTGCCTACCTGTGTGGATTCAAACTGCCACTCAAGGTAGAGGTTTAGAGCCAATAGTTTAGTTCCCAGATGATGATGACAAAGAGGATGAAGAGAATGAGCTAGCCTTTGGTGGCTACAAGCGAAGACCTCCCTTCAATTTCTGAACCATTAAAGAACTCTCTTGAAGAACCTCTAACTCTTGTGCTAAAGTCACTCCTAGAAGGATTGAAGTATGCTTTTCTAGTCTCAAATGATACCCTTTTGATGATCATTTCTTCCATTCTCTCACCAGAACAAGAGGAGGCATTAATGAAAGTCTTGAAGAAGAACATACAGTCCATTGGATGGTCTATTGCTGATTTGAGGGGTATTGACCCCTCCATCTGTGTGCACATGATCTATTTGTAGGATGATGCAAGGTCGACCTACCAAATGCAAATACGGTTGAATCTAAAGCTAAAAGTAGTTGTAACTCAAGAGGTTGTGAAGTTTCTAGATGTTGGGATCAGTTATCTAATTTATGATAGTATGTGGGTGAATCCATCCAGGTTGTACCTAAAAAGGGTGGGATCACTGTGGTAGAAAATGCGGATGGTGAGCTTATGCCGGTTAGAGAACAATCAAAGTGGATAATGTGTTTTGACTATAGGAATCTCAATGAAAAGACCAAGAAGGACCACTATCCTCTCCCATTTCTTGACCAAATTCTAGAGAGGCTAGTGGGGAAAAGCTTCTATTATTTTCTTGATGGGTACTCTGGATACTTCCAAATTGTTGTGCATCCTGTGGACCAAGAGAAGACATCATTCACTTACCCAAGTGGTACATTTGTCTTTTGGAGAATGCCATTTGGTCTGTGTAATGCCCCTTCTACATTTTAGAGATGTCTGACCTCAATCTTTGCTGATATGCTTGATTCATTGCTGGAAGTGTTCATGGATGATTTCTTAGTTTTGGTAAAACTTTTAATGTGTGCTTGCTCCATTTGGTGTCTGTTCTTGAGATATGTGTCAAGGTTCACCTAGTGCTATCTTAGGAGAAGAGCCATTTCATGGCACCTGAAGGTATTGTTCTGGGCCATCAGCTTTCAAAGGATGGGAATGAAGTTGATAGGGCCAAGGTGGGCCTCATTTCTACACTTACTATTCCTTCCAACGTAAGACATGTCTGGTCTTTCTTGGGACATGCATGTTTCTACTGCCACTTCATCAAAGATTTTAGTAAGATTTTGTGACCTGTATGTCACTTGCTGAACTAGAGAAAGATGTTCAGTTTTATATTGATGACAAGTGTGTTGAAGCCTTCAACCACTTGAAGGAAAAGCTAGTTTATGCTCCTATAATGCAGCCCCTAGACTTCTATTTGCCATTAAATATTATGACTGATGCATCTGACATGGCATTTGGAGTTGTGCTGGGCCAAAGAGTTGGCCGGATTTCACATGCTATCTACTATACAAGCAAGATTTTAGATGAAGCCCAAAGAAACTACACAACAATCGAGAAAGATTTGCTTGCAGTTATCTTCGCTCTTGACAAGTTTAGATCATATCTTCTACAAAATAAGGTGATTATATATACTGACCATGCTACTTTGAAATATCTAATGGCAAAGAAAGACTCCAAGCCAAGGTTGATCCGTTGGATATTGTTTCTTCAAGAGTTTGATATTGAGATTGTAGACCAGAAGGGAGTAGAGAATTCTGCCGCAGATCATGTCTCCCGAATTGAAGCACCTTTTGATGACACCAGTAGAACCAAGGAGCCAATGCCACATGAGCATATTGTTATAACCCCAATTTTTGGGTTCAATGGGTGAGAAATGCAATTTCTCATATTAAGGATAATTGAACAAATAATGATGTGATTTGTTTTGAATAATTGGATTTCGTTTAAAATAGCCTTGTTGTTTGATTTGTGGGCTTTATTGGCTATTGGGCCCAATAACAAGGAAATAACAAGGAAATAACAAGGAAATTCAATTAGTGAATGAATAATTGAATAATTGATAAAAGAAATATGTGGAAACCTCTAGAAGGCAAATCCAAAGAGGATTTCGTGCCTCTTGGATTCTTTGGGTTCCAAGGAGTCTAAAGTTGTAAAGAAAAGAAATAAGAAAAAGAAAAGATTAATTATGTATTTCTTTATTAAGAGAGAAATTGAAAACATTGATGAAATATGGAATATAAGTGAAAAGATGGATAATTGACTTTCCCTTTATGAAATTTCGTATCCCCAGGGTTTTATTATGATAGAAGGAATTCCAATGAGGAAAATAGAAGAGAAATAAAAAGAAATTCTCAAGAAGATATATTTTTTAATGAGAAATAAACAAGATAATGTGAGATAATGCATAAGGATGCATCTAAAAGGATAATAAGTATCCAATAAAAAGAATTTCGAGATAATAAGGTTTCTTGGGTGCCAAGGAGACCCAATAAAGGAAAAGGAAGAGAAAATACTATAATTATAAAATAAAGAGATAATGGAAATACATAATCCATTAATTATGAAATTTTGTGAAAAGGAAAGTATTTCTATTAAAAGGAAAAACATGAAGTTATGACAAATAACTAAAAGGAAAGTCTAAGGAGAGTAGGAAAGAGGAATTTCGAATTCCATAATATCCATATATAGGAGAATAGCAAAAAGAGTAATGAAGAGAGAGAAAGGTTGCTTTGTTATGAAGGAATATAATTTCCTAATTGGAAAAAGGGCTTGACAACTCAAGAATAGCTATCTTTAGACTTCGTTGCACCCACTATAAAGGGAGAGGAAGAGCTCTGGTTCGAGTTCCAAAGGAGAGTCCACACAATTCTCTTCTTCTACCTCGTTCTCTTTCATAAACCCTAGTATGGGGGAGTAGCTTGGCCATGGGATCCCGAGGAGTTGTTAGTGATCTGGATGGAGGAAGGAGGCACCCACGACGACCTAGGAGAGGTCGGTCGTCCTTCCCTGTCCCGGACCTTGCACGATCGACCGCAGCAGCTGCTGCACGGCTGCAACTCAGCCGTAAGATGTAGCTCTCTCCAGCCCAGGCTAGCCGTGCTGGGCGGGCTTGTTCTGGTGCCCCAAGGGCGGCGGAGGATGGAGGAGTCAAGATAGGCTCGGCGGCGGCCAACGGACTCCGGGAGGAAGAGGAGTAGCTGCGCCCACGCGGCTAGGGCGTGGCAGCGGCGCCTGCGCGAGGAGGAAGAAGGCAGAGGTCCCGTTGGACCGTTCTGCCCCTCCCTATTGTAAAGACGGTCGTTTAAGTGGAGGGGCATATCTGTCTTTTGGTTATAATTCGCAACGGGCTGCTTTGCATGGATTTGATGACGTGGCGCATCGTGATTGGCTGAAGTAAGTTGTTTTACCATAAATCATATCTCATTAACCGTAACTCGGATTGAAACAAGTTATATATGTATTTTGATCAGAAAAATGTAAGGAACCCAATAAAAATGGTTTTATAGCCTGAATCTGATCCTAGTTCGAAAAGTAGTGTAAATCATTATCTTTAATGAATTAAAGATTAAGAAACCCTATTTTGGTATGATTAATGTGTTTAATAGGGTTTAATGGATCACTACAGTTGATGATAACACGTTAATTGTAAAAAGATACTTTAAGATTGAAAATGATAATCTTTGCACGTAATTAGATCAATTTAGAGATTATGTGCATAACTATGCTTGAAATCTTAAAAAGGGTGTAAAGTTATCATATTTACTAGTTTAATTAGTGAAAAACCCTTGGAATTGATGATAGTGGAAGATAGTGTTGTTCTGTGAATGTTTAGAACGAATATTAACATGTTGATAATAAAAGGATGATAATTGTACATAATTGGCTTAAATTAGGGTTTCATATACATAAGTTTGCATTAATGGGCTTAGAAACCCTAATTTAGGAGGATATGTCTTTTAATGATTTTAATTGTGCAAACCCATGAATAATACAATTCTATGTTGTTATAAATCCAATTTGAGTATAAAAGATCATTAATGTGGAATTTTTAGGGTTCCTGAAGAATCGAACTATAATTCTTTGTTGAGTTGTCAATCCAAAGAAACCTGAACATGAATGATCTTGAAATGACCTAAAATGATGAAGATAGTAGTTTTAAGTGTAAAAGAGACATTTTGGACTTAATTGACTTTTGAGGGTGTCTATGATGTTGAAATTAGGGTTTGTGGACTAAACAAACATCAATAGTAATAAATGCACAGTGAAAGATAGAACCCTTAAGGATGACTTAGAAATCTTAAAGTGGAATCAAAGTTGATTCTAAGGATGTTTGAATAAAACAATGACACTTGGATGTTATGCATTATTTTCAGGATTTTGTTGATTGCCTGTTAATTATGTTGAATATTAAATGCATGGACATCAAGTTGCTATGGATCAGGTATGTGGTTACTTATGGTTAACCGTTTAGGTTTCCCGGCGTTTTCCGAACGTTTTATCGCTTTGAATGCAACTAAACTGCTTGGATGTTCATATTGCAAATATAATGTGGCTATGACTATCACTTAATGTGTACACCTATAAACTCAGATCCTGGTTCTCTCTGTGGCAAAATAGCTAACCTAGTACATGGCTACTTATGGGCAGGTCATCAGGTTAGAGAAAGGCCTAGTACATGGCTACCTCTTGGGTAGGTCCATCAGGTCTATGGATGACCTAGTACATGGCTACCCATTGGGTAGGTCCATCAGGTCAATGGTTGACTTAGTACATGGCTACCATGGAGGTAGGACCATCAAGTCATAAAGAGTTAGATATTGGGCTATCCTCGGATAGTGCCATGCGACTCTATACCTAAAGAGAGGTGATATCCATGTCCACTGCAGGGACAGCCCAGAGTTGTGAATATGTATGGATTGAGTTATATGGTTTAAAACGTAATCTTGCTTGTTAAATCATTAATTGAATGATTATGTTGTTAACTTAGTTGAACAATTATCTTCTTCTCCCCACATACCAGCTTCGGCTGATCGTTGTTTTTGTTTGTCGGCGTTTTAGGTAAATCCTCCAAAGCACAAACAGTAAAGCGACATAATGTGAATTCAAGAATTAAAGAACAAGGAGGAATTAAATAGAGTGGATAAGTTGTGGTTAGAAGATAGTTTCCCACTTTTCAAGGTATGCAAAAAGGAAAAATTTTATTACCATTTTTCATATAGTCTACTAAAATTTAATAATTATTTATAGTTATATGTTGAACCTTTGATCCGGAATTATGAGTGCGGCTTTATCCTCTAAGTCTCCCTTAATTGGGGGTTACTGAAAGGTGAGGTCGTAACACATATGTTCCTACTGTCATCCACTCAAAGACTATGGTATCAACACATAGCTAACTTCTTAGCTAGTAGAAAAATACCAATCACTTGGACGAGGGAGGAAAGCAAAAGGTTATTTGCTATAGCCAAGAATTATGTTTGGGATGATCCTCACCTATTCAAGTATTGCCCTGATCAACTTATCCAAAGATGTGTCTCAGAGATGGAGCAGTAAGAAATTCTCTCTATGTGTCATTCCGTAGTTTGTGGGGGTCATTTTGGTAGAAAACATACTGCTACCAAGATTCTCCAAAGCAGATTCTATTGGCCCTCCTTGTTCAAAGACTCTCATGAATTTTTTAAGTACTATTTGAAGTTCCAAAAAGTGGGCACTATATCTAAGAGGGACATGATGCCTTTATCACCCATTCTTGTGGTGGAGGTATTTTATGTTTGGGGGATTGACTTTATGGGTCCTTTTCCCCCCTCTTTTGGATATGTCTATATTTTTGATGACCCGACATCAAATCAAGCCTTCACCAATAATAATTGCATAATAACCATAAGAAATGGATTAACAAAAATCACAAAAAAAATTAAAATCATTTTGCAAAGAGATCCATTACCAAGAAATTCTTAAAGGAGGAACCAAAACTTTATATGCATCACGGTTCACATTGTACATACATTGTACCATCTCATCTCGAGGATAATATATAATAGTTTCTTTGCCAAAACCTATACATAAGAAACATAAAACCTCAAGGCATACAAACTAAAATCTCAGATTGTTCATAAAACCATTACGTACTGACTCCAAGGACCTGAGAGTACAGAGACAACACATAGGACTTCTATCTACAAGACACAACAGATCTTAACTCAACTGGAGCTATTACTACTGCCCATTATGTTGTTGTTCCTCCTCTGCAGTGCGATCTGTACCTCCTCATGCACGTCCACCAAAAAATTGTGTATCCTATAGGGTGAGACAATTTTCCCAGTGAGAGATATAACTCTCCGCCAACAATATTATTATCACAGGTAAACAGTATAAAACTAAGCAGAGGTTCTTTTATATTAATAAGCAAGATTAATCATTGTTGATAGGTAGAATAGAACAATCTCATCTGTTAAAGCATTGAAGTTGTCTATGATAGAGTAGTAAATCATCTATTCACTTTATAAGGAATATGAAGAACATGTATATCATTTACCAATCATGCTATACCAACATCTCAAGCTTATCTTGTGATAATAGTATCATGGTATGATATCAGTGAATCATTCACATTACCAGTTGTTGGCCTCAGTCAATCTGCTAACCAGGTATTGGTTTCTACCAATCCTGTGATTTTGACTGATAAGTATTGACCTCAGTCAATCCTACATCTAGGTATTGGACTCTACCAATCCTGTGAATTTGACATGTAGGTATTGACCTTAGTCACTCCTGCATCCAGGTATTAGACTCTACCAATCATGTGAATTTGACACGTAGGTATTGACCTCAGTCAATCCTGCATCCAGGTATTGGACTCTACCAATCCTGTGAATTTGACACGTAGGTATTGACCTCAGTCAATCCTGCATCCAGGTATTGGACTCTACCAATCCTGTGAATTTGACACGTAGATATTGACCTCAGTCAACCATGCATCTAGGTATTGGACTCTACTAATCCTGTGAATTTGACACGTAGGTATTAACCTCGGTCAATCCTGCATCCAGGTATTGGACTCTACCAATCTTGTGAATTTGAAATGTAGGTATTGACCTAGTCAATCCTGCATCCAGGTACCAATCCTATGAATTTGACATTGCCATCTCTTATAACAATCTCTAAATCATGATACTTATATAAACATATTGTCACCTCTCACTTATGAAACAACCATCTCTAGGTCTTAAGACCTATAAAAACATTATACTTTTTTGTACAAGTATTTAACGTGGCTCACAAGGCACATTTAAATCTGTATTATATGAAACATCATCATCTCATACATGGATATGATCATTATCTCATGATTCCTACATGGTTAGCACTTCATGATATAACATCACCATGCAATATAAGAGAAATGGATCCTTCCCATTATTAGGGTTAGGGTTTCCCGTTCTAACCAATTAGGGTTTCAAAATCATATCATCAAGGATCAAACCCTAATTCATACTCCACTATATTGGGAGTATAAATGTATGCTCATTACATGATTAACACAAAAAGTATGAATTTCTCTCTCATCATTTCTAGAATAATGATTACATCATACTTTATTAAGTTGGCTCAATCCTTCTCTCAAGGTACATTGGCCTATATGCATTAAACTCTTTACATCTTAAAGTATCATTTGACATAATACACTACATGTGTTACTCAATCAAGTATATTGGATTGAGGTGCTTCCACAATATTGGCATCCATATCGTGATTGAGGTGTATCCTTATCACCATATCATGCATCCATATCGGGTTACTCAACATTAGGGTTTGCATATCGGGTTAGACCTTTATTCTCATTTCTTTTCAAACTTTTATGGTATCGGCCTACCCTTCACCATGTGATAAGTGATAGGTTAGATATCAGGTTAGTCTAAACCAACTTAAGTGTATAAACCAATAAGGGTTTTGGATTCCAATGTATATCGGGTTTCACATTACCATGTTGGGTTTCAACACCATATCAGGTTAGGGTTTATACTTGACACCATATCATGTATAAGGTGAACGCTTGACCCCATATCATGCTCAAGGTGTGTGTATGTATTACTCATATCACCCATGAGGTATAAACTCATCACTATCATTCTTGAGGTGGGTACTTAGATCATTCATATTGGGTTGCTCATAATTTAGGGTTTGTCATCTTGGGTTAGAGGTACTTAGCACCATATCATGCATAAGTGTATACTTTCATCATCATATCATGCACAAGGTATATCCTTCATCATCATATCATGCAAAAGGTATATTCTTCATCATCATATCATGCTAGTGGTGTGTTCACATCACCATATCATGTTACTCATAATCTAGGGTTTGTCATATCGACTTAGAGGTGTGTGCTTCAACCCGATATCGGTTAGTACCTTGATGATGTCATCATCATCAACCTCTAGACTATTTTTATTACTATTATAGTTCATGGAAAATAGTCCTAAACAACTTTTGAAACTTATAGGATCATCATTTATTCAAGATAATTCGAAATTGAAACTAGATCAACAAGTATAATAGAATTGAAGGTGAATAATAACATAATTGGGTTCAAGTTATATAACCCGCCTCAAGAACAACTTCAAAGCTCCAAGCTCCAAAGCTTCACGTTCCCAAGGTTGAAGATGAGCTTCAAAACTCCTCTTAGGGTTAAGGCTTGATCTCCTTCTTGTTCCTTAGCATCATGCACGATATCCCCTCACTTGTGGCCGATATCCCTTCACTATGACCAATATCACCTCACTATGGCTGATATCACCTTGCTATGGCCAATATCACCTTGCTATGACTGATACCAAGGACATAAGAACAATAAACCTTCACCTATGTATGATATATAAGAGAAATAGGGTGGTAAGTTTCGAAACTTTCACTAATAGGTGAAAGGAATGGTATATATAGTTGAGGTTCATGAAAAAGAGTGTATATGAGGTGTCATCATTATAAGCTACTAGGTGCAACATGTCCATGCATGGTTGAAATGTGTACATGCATGCACTAATATTTATCTTGACATGTAAAACACTTGAGGATAATCTAGAGATAATATCTCAGACATCACTTATCTCTTTGGAAAAGATATATCAACTTAATGTTTACTTTATTCACAACCCGATACAACTTTTTCAGGGAAAGTTGTAAATCGATACACTTCACCTCCTTGAGGTGTCTTTTCCAAGAGTCAAAAAATCGATATGGGATCCTGTCTATGACTCCTTGGCCGATAGGCATTCCCATATTAAGTCTACAAACCGATACAACTCAAATTAGGGTTTCACATTCAACCCTTTCTTGGTCTTTTCATCACCAAGAGTACCATCACTCAAATATGATTCAATCATGGTGAATATTGCTTTATCTCTCCTCTAGATGATACTAAGAGGGAGTAAGGACACTTTAGAGGTGGTAATTTGCATATCAACCCAACATATTGGGTAAATTACAATTTGTACCAAAATTGGTACACAAGGCATTAACATTATTCAAACAAGCTCAAATTTGGGACTTAGGATTTCCACAAGACATCCCTTAGCACCATTCTTATTATTATGATTCTAAAATACATGAGATTCATTCAAGATGTGACATATTGCAATATAACCCCTCATCTTGGGTAAATTGCATTTTGGTCCAAAATAAGAGAACATTGCTTAAACATCATTCAAATAGGACCAAACTTGAAACATAAGTTTGTCACCTAATAACAAAACACTTTAGAGAATTATATCAAAGTTATAAGAAACTTATTTAAGCCAAACAAATAGGGTTATCCTTAAACCCAGGTCAAATATGTTACAAGTTATAAACCCCTAACAAGGATTTCATCCCCAAAATCCCAGATGAAGGGAGACAATTGTTATTCATGCATCATATCATCAAGCCTCCACATATTATCTTGATGTCATGGAGATGCCATAGAACTTTGACCAGCACAAAGTCCTTCCATTCAGGGTCATCATAGAATCTATCATACATGACACATACTCAATTGTCCTTTTCATTAATGACTGCAATGTCAATTCCATGTCAGGTAACACTTTCTAAGTCAGAGAAGTACTATTCATACTTCGAATAATTTGGGTGTCAAACCTCATTGATTCGTCATCTTCTCAACTTACATCTTTTATGTAATAAGATTCTTGACCTTGGGAGCCTTCCATACCCCCTCATTTAGTTTAGCATTTCTCCTCTAAGGAAAGACTAGAGTTACATTCTGTCACCCATTTGGAACCACAAGTCTTATCATACTTCTATTGTGCCACTCTAATATGTTGACACACCACTAAACTTAATTATGACTTGTACCAACCATCCTGTTAGTTGTTTATTTTCTTTTCATAAGGAGAGGCTACTTATCAAAGATAGAGATATTCTAAGGAGTTATCTTAGCTTAATAAACTTTTCCCAAGATGATTCTACAATTGTTCCTTCAATCAATACAATTTTATCGATGTCATGTTTATGCAGAGCATAAACCCCTAACATATTATGTTTGTACTATACTATGTAAATAGAATAATTCTCAAAGTTGTCCCTTCTAGGTAACCAACATTAATCATCTTATTAGGAGTCGTGTCCTCACTATACCATACCTTTAAAACTTCTTGGGAGGCCATTAAACAAGAAATTAAACATGTAAATCACTCATTATCATATGAGAGAGAAAATTTGATATAAGAGCATTTATCCTCATTTTCTTAAACAAAAGGGCATAGATATACATGAAAACATTTCTTTAAATAAAACAAGGATAAGAGAGCTATTGAGCATAATAAAATGATTTTGCAAAAATAACATGGGAAAATTGCATTTAAGTCCTCAACAATTATCTAATTAGGAAAAGAGCATGCAAGAAATAAAATAATTTGGAAATAGGATTCCTTACCTTGGTATTAGTTACATGTGCCAAAAACACATCACACCCTCATCATTTCCATCTTATGTTGTTATTACAAGAACCAAACATATAATAGAACCTTTCTTTCATCTCGGGACATTATTTATCACATATAACTTTGTCTTGGAAACAAAATCCAGGACTAGATGATACTTTTCAAAGTATCCTTCTATATATTACTTTTAATCCATGCACATCAAGTGTCATAAGACTTACTTGATTGTCATATCCCTAAAAGGAAAGAACACAAGAAAACATATTCCTTTTATCACCCATCATTATCCATGGTTGTTTGTCAAAGAAAAGAGATTATCATCTCCTTTGATTATTGCATGAACTTTCAATTGTTCATGTGTCATTCAATCTTGTTTCATCTTAGGTTCCTTGCCACCAGCATAGGAATTATAAAAATAATTACATGCCATCATTCCTTTCTTTGCTATTGTCTAATATGTTCATGAACATTTTATGATTTTATCTATATTCACATCATGGAAAATATCTTTATTCTTCATATATTCAAGAATATGCATGCCGAGTTAAACTCATTTCACCATTCAGCAAATTCTGACACTGAATGGATCTATGGTTAGGGCAACTACATGATGAGATTCCACTTGATTTATTAGATGCATTACAATATCTTTTAGCATCAATTAAGTTACAAACATGAATTATAACAGATGCTACAAAGAAAGGTGTAATACATTTATCAAGTACTTTCATGATCTTTGAAACACATTGAATGTATAACACTCGGGATCTCAGTCCCTTATCACATTACTAGGTATTATCATCCCTTAACATTATCATCATCATGATTGCTAGATCTGTGTATTCGAACCCTTAGTTGATCACTGAACATTGTTACCACTTATCAGGTAACCATTACCTCTAGGTCCTAAGACCAAGGTATTTATTATACTAAACATCTTCTTTTGTTTATAATTTGATCTGTGATTAACTCAGATTCCTTCATATAACAATAAGGATGTGGTAGAAATATCTGTGCCACACCTCCTATTTCATTATGCTCTTTAGATTGTCTCAAAATGACTACTTGATCAAAGTAATCAGAAAGATAGCAATCTAAGCATCTCATACTTA
Source organism: Alisma plantago-aquatica (assembly GCA_963693085.1). Taxonomy (NCBI): domain Eukaryota; kingdom Viridiplantae; phylum Streptophyta; class Magnoliopsida; order Alismatales; family Alismataceae; genus Alisma; species Alisma plantago-aquatica. Next base: position 752,329,017 of record OY856410.1, read on the forward strand.
CCTTGCCTTCAATAGTTGAATACCTAGCCAAGGTATACAATTATTGAGATTTGGTAGTATGCACCTTTTTTTATATCCTATACTTTACCTATAATTAGTAGGTAGAGAGAAGAAAAAGGAAAGATAATTTATAATGAAAAGTTCTATCTGACATGTTACCTCTTACGGGTTATCTAATATCTTGGCTGACTCAACGCATGGAGTCTAGTTGTCATCTTCTATTGCCTTTTTCCTCTACTATTTGAAGTAGATGGACCAATTTGCGACTCTTGTCTTCATCCTCATCCTTCTACTCCACTAAATTGTGGTCCTTGTGAGTTTTGCAGATTATGCCTTGACTGTTGGGTCACCTCATTATTTCTTATTGGACACTTCCACCTTAGATGTCCTATTTTTCCACATTTATAGCAAGCTTGGACCCCACATTGTGTCCTAGATAAGATCCTTATTTATACTAAAGGTACACTTAGAGTTCTTGGAGGTATATTCCAACCTTGGTCCTTACTTGGTGACCAGTGCATTGGCGTACTATATTGTTGTTGAACCGGTCGAACCCAAAACTTTGGCTGTTTAGTACCACCAAACAACTGTATCTATGACTATGTAGACCTCCTGTTGAGGTTTGCCTCATGTTTCTTTGCCACAGACCTTTCTATCCTCCGAACAGATTCCACAAATGTGGCAAATCTCTCTCTACTTTCTAACACAGCTGCTGAGATAGACACCTAAACATTCAATCCTTTCTCAAAATGTCAGATCCTCTCCTGCTCAGTAGCAGCCATTTGAGGACAAAACCACAGAAGTTCCATGAACTTAGCCTCATACTCATTAATTGACATTGTTCCTTGCCGAACCTTCTCAAACTATGAGATCTTTTCATCTAAGTATGTTTGTAGAAAATACTTATTAACAAATTCTTGACAAAATTCCTCCCAACCAACTTCTTCATCATTCCTTTTTACCTCTTCTATGGCCCATTAGTGACCAACACTACCCTTCAAAAGGTATACATCATATTTAACTTTGTCAACATTTGGGATACTAAGGATCTTAAAAGCCTTTTCTAACTTAGTGAGCCACAAATCATCATATGTTGGGTCAACTATTCCAGCATATTCTATAGCTCCTACACAGTGTAGCCATTCAAAAGTCTAACCAGACCCATGTCCCTCATTTGTAACTGATGCCCTAGGTGCTGGTGCTAGCATCCAGTCTTCCATATGCATTACTCTTGTCATGAATTTCCCAAAAGTAACATGAAAGGATGGGCTTTCTAGCATAGCTTCATCAAAATGGGGATTCTCAGGCAATGATTCCTCTCTTGCCTGATCCCTTACACCTCCTACTGGTGCAGCAACATTGCTCTCAGCAATATTTTCCTCATGTTCTCCACACATCTTTAAGCTTTACCTCTTCTTCTACATAAGCAGAAGTCACTATAAGATATACTGGAAGACACTAGAATAGACTCAACACCTTAGTCCTATGTCTCTGTAGACTCAGTGAACTTTAGGCTCTAATACCAAAACCTTGTGATGACCTGACATCAAATCAAGCCTTCACTAGTAATAATTACAGAATAACCATAAGTAGTGGATTAACAAAAATCACAAAAGAAAAAAAATTAAAACCATTTTGCAAAGAGATCCATTACCAGGAAATTCTTAAAGGAGGAACCAAGATTTTATATACATCATGGTTCACATTGTACCATCTCATCTCGAGGATAATATGTAACAATTTCTTTGCCAAAACCTATACATAAGCAACACAAAACCTCGAGGCATACAAATTAAAATCTAAGATTGTTCATAAAACCATTATGTACTGACTCCAAAGACCAGAGAGTATAGAGACAACACATAGGACTTCTATCTACAAGACACGACAGACAGTACACTCAACCTGGGCTATTACTGTTGCCTGTGATGTTGTTGTTCCTCCTCTGCAGTGCGGTCTCTACCTCCTCGTGCATGTCCACCTAAAAATTATGCATCCCACAGGGTGAGACAATTGTCCTAGCGAGAGATATAACTCTCCACCAACAATATTATTATCATAGGTAAATAGTATAAAACTGAGAAGAGGTTCTTTTATATTAATAAGCAAGATTAATCACTATTGATAGGAAGAATAGAACAATCTCATTTGTAAAGCATTGTAGCTGTCTATGATAGAGCAGTAGATCATCTATTCACTTTATAAGGAATATGAAGAATAGGTATATCATTTACCAATCATGCTATACCAACATCTCAAGCTTATCATGTGATAATATTATCATGGTATGATATCAGTGAATCATTCACATTACCAGTTGTTGGCCTCAGTCAATCCACTAACCAGGTATTGGTTTGTACCAATCCTATGATTTTTACATGTAGGTATTGATCTCAGTCAATCATGCATCTAGGTATTGGACTCTACCAATCCTGTGAATCTGACATGTAGTTATTTACCTCAGTCAATCCTGCATCTAGGTATTGGACTCTAGAAACCCTGTGAATTTGACACTTAGGTATTGACCTCAGTCAATCTTGAATCTAGATATTGGACTCTACCAATCGTGTGAATTTGACATGTAGGTATTGACCTTAGTCAATCCTGCATCCAGGTATTAGACTCTACCAATCTTGTGAATTTGACACATAGGTATTGACCTCAATGTATTGGACTCTACCAATCCTGTGAATTTGACATGTAGGTATTGATCTCAGTCAATCCTGCATCCAGTTATTGGACTCTACCAATCCTGTGAATTTGACACGTAGGTATTGACCTCAGTCAATCCTGCATCCAGGTATTGGACTCTACCTATCCTGTGAATTTGACATTGCCATCTCTTATAACAATCTCTAAATCATGAGACTTTTACAAACATATTGTCACCTCTCACTTATGCAACAACCATCTCTAGGCCTTAAGACCTATACAAACTTTATACTTGTTTGTACAAGTATTTAACATGGATCACAAGGACCATTTAAATCTATATTATATGAAACATCATCATCTCATACCTGGCTATGCTCATTATCTCATGATTCCTACATGGTTAGCACTTCATGATATAACATCACCATGCAATACAAGAGAAATGCATCCTTCCCATTATTAGGGTTAGGGTTTCCCATTCTAACCGATTAGGGTTTCAAAATCATATCATCAAGGATCAAACCGTAATTCATACTCCACTTATATTGGGAGTATCAATGTATGCTCATTACATGATTAATGCATAGAGTATGAGTTTCTCTCTCATCCTTTCTAGGATAATGATTACATCATACTTTATTAAGTTGGCTCAATCCTACTCTCAAGGTACATTGGCCTATATGAATTAAACTCTTTACATCTTAAAGTATCATTTGACATAGCACACTATATGTGTTACTCAATCAAGTATATTGGATTGAGGTGCTTCCACCTTATTGGCATCCATATCATGATGGAGGTGTATCCTTATCACCTTATCATGCATCCATATTGGGTTACTCAACATTTGGGTTTGCATATCGGGTTAGACCCTTATGCTCATTTCTTTTCAAACCTTTATGGTATTGGCCTACCCTTCACCATGTGATAAGTGATAGGCTAGATATCAGGTTAGTCTAAACCAACTTAAGTGTATAAACCAATAAGGGTTTGGGGTTCCAATGTATATTGGGTTTCACATTACCATGTTGCGTTTCAACACCATATCGGGTTAGGGTTTATACTTGACACCGTATCGTGTATAAGGTGAATGATTGACCCCATATCATGCTCAAGGTGTGTGTATGTATTACTCGTATCACCCATTAGGTATAAAATCATCTCTATTGTGCTTGAGGTGGGCACTTAGATCATTCATATCGAGTTGCTCATAATTTAGGGTTTGCCATCTTGGGTTAGAGGTACTTAGTACCATATCATGCACAAGGTATATACTTTCATCATCATATCATGCATAAGGTATATTCTTCTGTTGGTATGTATGCCCATAGAGCAATTCATGTGATGATTGTAATGGGATACTTTGTAAATGGTTTGAATAATAATAAAGGCAATTTCCGATCTATATGTTTTGACTGTTTCTGAGATGATAGTGTAACATGATAGATGTCTAAAGAATTGTTTTACTCAATGATGTATGCTTTTGGGTTGAGGACATGAACAATGAGATCATAGAGATGTTAAGAGTATACATTCTTGTTTAGTCCCTAGTCGGTTGTTATTGTGGAAATAACCATAGACATCAATAACACTAAAGACTAGATTGTGTGTTCGTTGATGACAGAATCTCATTAGTCATGATATTGTGATATCAAACCAAGCACATAGGTACTTGTTAGAGAACAAGTGTACCGCACAAACCCACCGTGAGAGTGACACATGGAACCATGATTTGGTAGTCACAATCATCTCTCACAGTGATGGCGGTGAATGTAATTCTTTGACCTGAAATCACTACACTCAACACATGTCGTTGGGTACACTTTGACATCATCAACCGCAGTCCTAAAACATGGGTTGTTATAAAGGTTATGATTGGGTGGCTTTGACACATGGGGTTTTTGAGGGGTGAGTGATAGATATGGGATTTGTCCCTCCTTAGGGAGTTTAATGTCCATGACCACTTGATGAATAGTGTAACATCCCTGACCTGGGTTATGAACTAACCCTAGGTGTTTTGCTTAATCATGTGATTAAATGCTTGTGGTTATCTTTTGATATGTAATTGAAGCACCTGAGGAACATATATTTCCATTTCTGTCCATTTTGAACAATGATGCAATATTGTTTTGATTAAAAGTGGACCTATGTGCAAATTACCCAAGTAAAGGGGTTAACTTGCAAATTGTACATGTTAAGATGTTCCTATGATGTTAAGACATCATGAGAATGAACATGATGTAGTGATATGGATTCTCCAAGCTTGGGCACCAAGATATAGCTTGTAAAGAAATCCTTGTGCTTTAAAACCTAGTTTTGGTGTAAAGTGCAATTTACCCAAAACATAGGGTGCAACATGTAAAATATACCATCTAGAGTATCTCTCATGAATCTTGAAATAAAGTAGAGCAAAGAAAATGAGGAGGGCCTCATTTGAATGATCAAATAAGAAAGATAACCTTTATATCTAAATAACCAAGTTTTGTGCAAAATGGCCTTTTATACATGTTTAACTTAGTAAGGTGTTTGGTTCCTTTTTCCTTAACCTTGGTTGAGAGAGGGGTTTTGCATATGATAAGAAGGGAGATACGTGGCCAAGAAGTGGAGAAGGGCTTGGAGGATATATATGTAAAATAAAGGAAATAATTGTCCTTGTCTTGAAAATATACCCAAAGTATATAAGCACATCTCTTTTACAAAGCAAGGGATCGTTTTACTTCATCCCTTCACTTATCTCTTTGCTTTGGCCGACTAAGGAGAAGCTCAGGAGAAGAGAAGAATGACCAAGCTGGTTTAGGTAAGTTTTGATCACCATCTAGCTCAGATTCATGAAGGAAATCTTGCTACAAGGTTGGTTTGTTAGTCTTTCTTACACCAATCTTCTTTCTAGTCATCTTCTCCATCCAAATCTTGAAGAACGGACCTTGGATGACCTATGGAGCTCAAGCCACCATTAAAGCTACGGATCTTGGATCTCTAGATCAGATCCTAAGGCGGGTTTTATAACTCTAACCCTTAAAGTTTTGTTATGTATCTTCTTTTCTTAAAAATGTTGCTTGAATTTCCTTCCTTAGACACTTCTATAAGTTCTTGCTAGTAAAACCATGAAGAACTGTTACAACCCATATTTGGGGTAGTCAAGAAATACCTCGAATAACGTGAAGCACCTTGATTAGTTCTAAGTATTTTGTTAAACATCATGGATAATCAAGATAAGCTAAGATGTGAATCAATAGTCGAGATTTAATCATCTGAGGTAATTAATGATAATAGTAATAATGATTGTTAAGTTAATTGAGTTGAGTTAAGTACTGACTGATGCAATTAGTGTTTTGATCATGTGTTACTATTTAATTAGCATGATTTTGATGCCTCCAGTTGTAGAGAATCCCATGCTTGAAAAGTTGCAAGAGAAATCATTCAAATCGAACATTCGAGGCAAAAGTTATGACGGTTTTAAGGTTTTTGGACCTGGGTGCAATTTTTTCTAGTAATTGATTTTTTATTTTTATTTATTTCCCTTGGGGGTCGGTTACCCCGTTCCTTTATCTTCTTTGTCTCGAACGATTGAATGGAACAGGAACCAGCCGCTAAGCGGCGCCCAAAGCAGCCCACCCAGCGACCGATCTAGGGCTTGGTAGCCCCTTCCAGCAGCGCCCACCTTTCCCCTTCTCCTTCTACCTCCTTCCTCTTCCCTCTTCCTCATCCTAATCGCACCTCGGAGTGCTTGGGCGGCGCCTCCAACCTGCAACCAGCAGCAGCGCCGGCCGTGTTCAAGCAGCAACGACATGTTCAGGGCGGAGTTGGGTGACCTTGTTTCGCTTTTGGATGGGTGACGCCTCCTTGTACCTCTCCTCTTCTTCATCACCTTGTCCACGCTTCACTAGTCAGGGCGGCGCCCCAGCTAGCACCTGCAGCTGCGCCCAATGGCAGCAGCAAGGGGTGTTTGGGCGGGGTGATTTGGGGTCCGAGAGTTCGTTTGAGCATGTCGTCCACCTCCCCTTCCTTCTTCTTCTTTCCTACCTCCCCCAACGCTTCCCACCTGTACCCAAGCAGTAAGAACGACACCCCATTTAGCTGCAGCAATAGCTGCATGAAGCAGTGGCCAGAGGGCATCCTGGCACAACAAAAACACCACCAAACGGCGGCATCAACTTCGGCTGTGTGCCCAGAGCAGAGATTTGCAACCAATAACTTTGACGTGTGAAACAGGTTGAAACCAGGGCTGTCCGGAGGTAGAAGACAACCCAGAGGACACCTGGAAATAGGTGTCTGGACGCATTTCTAGACGGATCCGGGTGATTCGAACCATGGTGAGTAGGAGTTCATTTAGTTATCATCATTTAACTCCTTCGTTGGAATTTTTCGGTAAACTGTGCATTTTTGCACTGATATCAGTGGTTATCAGGCGTTTTATCAGTATTTGATGAAACTTGAATTTTATTTTATAAATTGCTCCTGTATGATTATACATGATCTAGAACAGCTTCTGATCAGTGTAGAACAGTTCAATGATTTTATTGGTGCAATGGAAACCAAAAGTGCTTAATACAATTACTGGAATAGAAATACTACAGATGATTTCTTATATGTGAAGTAAATTACTCTTAACAGTGCACTAAGATGTACAATTGAATGAATTCAATATGCATGTGCCAAATTGACCTGAGTTTGGGATATTTATGAATTTTAAATCTGCCTGCATGCATGATATAAGGATAGGGTGTTGCCATGTGATAAGTGAATGACGTAACTGAAACCCTAAGGATAGGGTGTTCAATGAATCATGTCATGGTAATATGAAAGGTCTCGATATGAGATGTGGTGATACTTAACTATTGAATTGTATGTTTCTAGTGCATTTAACTTTATATGCTTGTTCTCTCTGAGTTGATATCTACATACTGCAGGGCTTCTTATTTTCAATACATATCTCGTAAATTGCAGGTGATGAGATATGACATGCCCTAGAAAGGGATGTTACTGAGACATGATATATGTTGAATACATGAGTTATGATGTTTCTTATGATGTGATATGGCAGGCCGTGTGAGCCTTGTGAGAAATGTTAAATGAGTTATGATTTCTGTTAAAAATGTACCTATAATGTTAATGTTAGACTTAGGTGCCCTGAACACCGTAGAACCCCTTTGAGAGGTCTGCACCTTAGGGGTGAAACTCGTGTCCAACATCAACCGGTTGAGTAATTCTGGTGGCACGAGGACAGAAGGGTTATCCAACACCAACCGGTTGAGTAATTCTAGTGGTAACCCAGTGTTGACTCCCTGCTCCTGTGTACTCAGGTTAGAGGAGGAGTCTAGAGTACACTCTTTTGAGAGTGTAGTGAGGCCCTTGTGAGCCTGAGGCCCTTGAGCGCCTGAGAGTCTTGTGCAGACCAGAATGAGAAGTCAGACTTAGCATTTCCCGGGTGTGTCGCTAAGTCTTGTACGGTGTGGTCGTAGTGCACTGCGAGTCTCTATGCAGAGTACACTGCATAGATCAGGGCATAAGCTAAAATATGATCATATAGGTTCACAGAGTTCCTTATAAATGAAAGAGTTAAGGAAGACTAGAGCATAGTCTTCTAGTAGTTATTCTTTGGATGCAATATTTACATTCTTTGTTATTTCAATTATATTGTTTTAGAACTGCTCAGTGTAGTATTTCTTGTATATTAATCTGAATAATAAACTTGACGAGTTGTTTAGTGATAGTTAAATGAAAAACTATTCACTGAGCGAGTAGGCTCACTCCTCTACTCAAACATTTTCAGGTCAGCAACAGTTCCAGGAATCTGAAGGATCTTTCCATCCTAGTTTTTGGCAGTAGAAGGTATATGTGGTTAGTTTAGTTAGAGGTCTCTTAATCCTTTCCCCTCGGTCCTTGGGACATGGTGTAGGTGAGAGAGAGTATGTATGGCGAATTTGTAAAAGATGTAAATTAACTGTTATGTTTACTTTCTGTTAAACAATGTTACATGTTGTAAACTCTGTTTATGTTCTCTAGCCAGTTTAATTGAAATGCTTCCGCAATAGTTTATTATGTTTTAGTTTATAGCAATAATCCGGATATCATTACGGGGTTTTAAAAAGAAAAAGTTCTCAGTAATTTGATTATGTGATAATCCCTTCGTCGCGCCCTAATCTCGTGATTAGTGGTTAGTGTGAGATCGGGGTGTGACAAGAACAGTCCATGTTCTTGAGGTAGAAGAAGGTGGCGTTAATTCCAAAGTTCATCCTTTTCTTACTTTAGCAAACGGTCCTCCAACTCTTGCTCAAACGGTTTGCAAAACTGTTTGGAAGCAAACGGTTTCAAAACCATTTGAGAGTAAACGATCTCAACCATGAACATTTGAAACAAACGGTCTCAAGACCATTTGGATGAGTTGACCAAGTGTTGACCGTTTGGAGGACTGTTTTACATAATGTGGACTAATCACTCACCAAAAATCATCATCTAATTCCAAGTAAATAATCAATTGAAGGCACATTAGTCACCTAAACCCTAATCGGGTTTATTGCTAATTTCAATGGTGCAATCATGTTGAAGTTTGGTTTGAATGGCCCAAACGGTTTCAAAACCATTTGGGGATCACCCAAACGGTCTCAAGACCGTTTGGTGATAACCTAAGACTGTTTGAAGGTCTTGGGTTAAGTAGGGTTGACCAATTGAGGATCCAATCATATCAAGTTGTTGAGCAATTAAGTGCTGATTTGGTGACTAAACCTATAATTCAACCCTTAAGTGTATGACTTGGGTTTTGATGAAATAATGGGCAAACTGTCTCAAGACCGTTTGGAGAGTGTCCAAACGATCCCAAGACCGTTTGGGGGTCACCCAAGACCGTTTGGAGGTCTAGGGTTGACCATGGTTAAGTGATTGAAGATTGAAAGCCAACAAGTTGAAGTATAACCGATTAGTGACCTAATGATCAAATCTATGGTCCAAACCTTAATAGGTTGACTTAGTTTTTGATGTTGACTTGAGAAAACGGTCTCAAGACTGTTTGGAGAATGTCCAAACGATCCCAAAACCATTTGGGGTCAGGTCATGACTCAATTGAGTGATGGTTCAATGGGTTCAACATCAATTAGACTCATGTTGATACATGTTGAAGGATGATCATTTCCAAACCCTAATCCAATAAATCCAAATCCTAATTGGTGACCAATTGAGGTTCAATTGACGATCAAATCAGTAAGGATTGACCCAATTGACTCAATTGATGAGTGGCTAACCTTTGCATGATCGATTGAGGGGTTCAACCTTAGAAACCCTAACTCAATTGGATAGGTTGAGGCACTTTTTGGTCCATGCGGTTTTGAGGGTGTTTGGACCAAATGGTATCAAGACCGTTTGAGTCCAAACGGTCTCAAGACCGTTTGGCACCAAATGATCCCAAGACCATTCGGTGGTCATGCGGTTTCAAGGTTGATTTGTCCATGCGGTTTCAAAGTCAAAGGGACCAAACAATCAACAACTCCATGCGGTTTCAAACCTGTTTGGAGGTTGAAAGTCCAAGACCGTTTGGTGGTCATGCGGTTTCAAGGTTGATTTGTCCATGCGGTTTCAAAGTCAAAGGGATCAAACGGTCAACAACTCCATGCGGTTTCAAAACCATTTGGAGGTTGAAAGTCCAAAACCGTTTGGGGTCTTTTAAGGTCCATAATGTTTGATGCCTTAGTGGTCAAAATGGTTTAGTAGTTGATTAACCTAAACTCTAAAGATACCTAAAGTGATTAAGAGAACAAATAATTAGTTGGTTGATGCAATTTATGGTCAATGGTGAACATTACAAAAGTACCCTTAGTGGGTTAGTATGACTAGTACCCTTTGATCAAGCAAACCCTAATGACCATAATAGTGATGACTTGACTTATGATTATCAAGGTTGATTTGACATAACCTAATCATGAGAGATGTAAACATCATGTAGTAGTAAGAAGCGAGAGAATACTACTAATATGAATGAGAATCAGGTAAAATACCTCCAATATGTATGAATACACCTAATTAGGGTATGATCCTTCATAGTGAGATCATGGAAACCCTAATCATGGTGATTAATGAATCTTAACCTAATTGAAGGCATTAATGAAAGTAACCTTCATACATGATAATGGAATGACCTCAATTCACTGTAATGTGAATAGTAAACCCTAATTCTAGGGTAATCTCATGTAATATGAATAGTAAACCCTAATTCTAGGGTAATCTCATGTAATATGAATAGTAAACCCTAATTCTAGGGTAATCTCATGTAATATGAATAGTAAACCCTAATTTTGGGTTATGCTTTTAAGCATGAAACACTATACATGATTATGGAGTAAGTAATCATTATGCTTTTATAAGATTAAGGGGTTGAATAACCCTATTTGAATTAAAAAGGAAACCTAACCCTAGAAACCAGCCGTGGTAATATGAAACGGTCGTGGTGATTCCTTTGTTGCACGACCGTGTAATAAAGCACGACCGTGGTGACTTACTCTTGCACGACCGTGCAAGATAGCACGGCCGTGGTATTCCATATATAAATTGGAAAGAACTTTTATTGTGCTGGTATAGTTACAATATGCATGTTATCAATAATGTTACGCATGCATGTATTCATAAAGAGGTGATCATATCCAGGTAAGGGTTATGATGTCATATGCATTGAAAGCACTTTATAAGCTTTAAGAGTAATGATATGCTATTTTACTTGGTAAGTGGTAACATATGAGCTTGATAGGCTGGATGAGTCATGAGAAATATATGCATTGTTATAATCAAAGGTCATATTGTTAAAATGACTGGTTGATAAGATGTTACTTGGTAACAAGTGTTATGATGATTCAAGGGTTTGATTACCCATATTCCTAAATCATAATGATGAGATGGTTAGGGATTGATATCCCAATGTTAAAAATATGTGATGTGAACTTAATACAAATAGTACTCTTTCTTTATAGCAATTGTCTTATTGGTTTATGTTTGAAAACATGCCTGATGCTAAAAGAATGCCATAATGTACTTAAATAATCAAGTATAATGATATCATGTAGAGCCCTGATCATAGATCCATCATTGTCAGAAATTAAATGATGGTGAAACATGTTTTCCTAAGGGAACTTCTGGAGCACATACTTTTCAGTATGTGGGGGTTATGGACGCGAATATCCTTACGTCCTAATGTAGGATTTGATGTAAGATATACCTTTAATCCATCAATCCTTCATTATATGTTTATGCTGGGATGATGTATCACTAATCTCCCGATGATGTTGTTAATGTCGCATCGGTGTGAGATAAACAAGAAATCCCTCGATGGCAAAGAGAGTACAGAATGCCACTGTAATTGTAATAGCGAAGTTGCCAGAACACCCTGGAAAGCTATTATAGCAGAGACACGAGATGTCCTGCATGTTGATCCTCACACAGACTGAGGAAGATGAGGTCATAGGAATCCGGCTCTTCTGATGACCTATATATGGTACCAATTGCGATTTAGTAATGGTCGGTTGGAGTATGAGAGGTGTAACTCATCTCCTCAGGGCATAAATATGTTTGTAAAATGTAATCAGCCGTGTAGCATATTTTCTTAGGTTGAACTACGAGAAATAATGAGTGATGATACATTGTTTATAATGTTCTAGTTAGATAAATAGTATACATGTCCTTCATATTCTTTATTGAGATATGCTTTGATATTCAATTAAGTTATAATTGAAATGGTTGTCTAAGAGAATGTTGCTTTACTTAACATTAAATCTGCTATTGAATGTTTATAATTATACTGCTTATTATTATTCCTTTATTGCCATAACAAAGCTTCTGGCGGAGAGTTATAACTCTCTCTAGGACAATTATTCAAATTGTCTCACACCCATGGGATTCGACTTCTTAGGTAGACGCCGTGGACGAAGGAACCCATCAGTGGGTGAGCAGCAGTAGCAACAGCAACACCAGGGACAACAGTGATTCTCAGGTGGAGACACTGTCTGTCAAGTCTTATAGATAGAATGTCCTGTGTCGTCTCTGTACTCTCAGGTCCTAGGAGTTAGTAGATGTTTAATGTAGATATGAGATTTTGGTTTAATGCCTTGAGATTTTTGTATCTTGCTTTGTATATGTAACAGAGCAATTGATGTGGTAATCACTCGAGATGTGATTTTACAGAGATGTAATGATGAATCATGTTGTAAATAACTTATGATGTTTCTTTATGAAGGATCTTTATCATTTAAAGATCTCTTTGCAAAAAGTTTTAAATTTTTTAGTGATTTTCAATAGTTCCGCTGCTAATTAATCACTTCCGCATTCGTTGATCTTGTTTCCCCGAGATGGATGCCATAATTTAGTGGTATCAGAGCTCTAGGTTAGTTGAGTCAATAGAGACATAGGACTTAGGTTGTTGAGTCTGTTCTAGTGTCTTCCAGTATATCTGATAGTGTCTTCTGCTCCTCAGGAGAAGAAGATAAGACTAAGGATGTACGGACCACATGAAGAACACGAGGAACATGTTGTTGAAAGTAGTGTCGCTGCACCTAGAGAAGGTGCAAGAAACCCAGAGATAGAACAACCTGTGCATGAACCACCCCAGTTCAATCCAACTGACATGGGGAACCCAACCGTTCAGACCATGTTTGGGTAGTTTATGACTTCCATGAAACACATAACTGATAGGATGCCTATACCTGCACCTAGGGCACCTACCCATCCTGAAGGACAAGGAATCGGCAAGACATTCGAACGAATTCGCCGAGTTGGAGCCACATAGTATTTTGGAACAACTGATCCCACAGATGCTGACTTGTGGTTAACTGAACTAGAGAAGGCCTTTAGAATCTTGAACATCCCAGAAGCTGAGAAGGTTAGACATGTTGTGTATCTTCTCAAGGGGAGTGTTGGTCATTGGTGGACCATGGAAGAATAGAAGAGGCCTGGTGTGGAGATTGCATGGGAAGTTTTTCTACGGGAATTTATCAACAAATATTTCCCTAAGACGTTTCTGGACGAGAAAATATCTCAGTTCGAGAGGTTGATGCAAGGTCCAATGAACATTAGTGAGTATGAGGCTAAGTCCATGGAGCTGTTGCGGTTCTATCTGCACATGGCAGCTACAGATGAAGAAAGGATTAGGCATTTTGAGAAAGGGTTAAACACTGAGTTGACTACTCCCGTGTCTGCTCTGGAGAACAAAGAAAGGTTTGCTACCTTCGTAGAGTCTGTTAGAAGGATAGAAAGGTCGGTAGTAGACAAGAGACAGACCCAGAATAAGAGGATGTATCCTCAGTTCCAAGGATCTTCATCTAAAGGTTTCAAGAAACCTAGGTTTTCTGTGCCTACACCACCTAGACCCAGTACTCAAACACAGTGGACGTCGAATAGAGGTAGAGGAAGAAGCCTACCACTAGAAGGAGCTCACAGTTCAGCATCTATGTCGGTTACATGACCACCCAGACCACAACAACAAAACAAAAGTTGTTATATATGTGGGAAGATGGGACATCTGATGAAAGACTGTAGAGCCAGAGAAGTGAGTGTAACTCAACCCCAGAGGCAGAGTCAGCAAGGATCACAAAGGAGACAGTTTTGAGGAGGAGCTAGAGGACGTGCACAAGTGTCCCAAGTTGGATCATCAGCACCTAGTCAACGAACACCAAATCAACCACATGCGACGACAAGATTCTACGCGATGAATCCACCTGATGCAGTAATCAACCCTCGGGTTGTGGCAGGTCAGATGGAATTATTATATTCTGATATATCTACATCTTGTGTTGTATCTTCTTTGATTGATCCGGGTGCTACACACTCCTTTATCACTCGAAGAGTGATTTTTGACTGCAACTTGACTATAAGTCATAGAGCAGATAGTTTGTTGCTAGAAACTCCGTTGATGGGGTCTGCTGTGTTGCAGGAGGTATGCTCTCCCTACATCCTTTTCTTTTTTGAATATCACATTCAAGTGGATCTTATACCGCTTGAGATGCATGGATTTGATATAATCCTTGAGATGGATACCTTAGAAAGGTATAAGGTTGTCTTGGATTGTGAATCTAAGCAAGCTGTGTTTGCTGATGATAATGACACATGGATCTTTCAAGGTGAGAGAAAGATTCTACCCACCTGTCTTGTGTTAGCTATGGTTGCTGAGAAGCTGATGAGGCAAGGATGTTATGCATTCTTAGCCCATGTGGTAGATACTAACATGGATAGTCCTAACCCTGTCGAAGTTCCTGTAGTCAGGGAATTTGAAGATGTATTCCCTGAAGAACTTCTAGGTGTGCCACCGCCTCGAGAAATTGATTTTGAGATCAATTTAATTCCAGACATGCAACCTATAGCACAAACACCATATAGGATGGCGCCTATTGAGATGGAAGAACTCAAGAAACAACTACAGGAGTTGCTTGAGAAGGGTTTCATCCGACCGAGTACTTTGCCTTGGGGTGCTCCGGTCCTCTTCATTAAAAAGAAAGATGGGTCAATGTGGTTGTGCATTGATTATAGATAGTTAAATAAAGTAACAATAAAGAACAAGTATCCTCTGCCGAGGATTGATGATCTCTTCGATCAGTAGCGTGGTGCAACCGTCTTCTCAAAGATAGACTTGAGATCGGGATATCATCAACTCCGTATTAAGGATAGTGACATACCCAAGCCTGCCTTTAGGACAAGGTATGGTCACTATGAGTTCACTGTTATGTCGTTTGGACTAACAAATGCACCAGCTGCATTCATGGAACTCATGAATAGAATCTTCCAACCTTTTCTCGATCAGTGTGTAGTTGTCTTTATAGATGACATTCTGATCTATAGTAGAGATGCTCAGCAGCATGAACATCATCTTCGTCAGGCTCTAACTCTGCTAAGAGAACATAATCTTTATGCTAAGTTTAGCAAGTGTGAGTTCTGGTTACCGGAAGTTTCTTTCCTTGGACACGTAATATCTTCTTCGGGTATTCGTGTTGACCCTACAAAGGTAGAATCTATCCTGTTATGGGAATAGCCGAAGACACCGACATAGATCCGTAGTTTCTTAGGGTTGGCTGGATATTACCGAAGGTTCATTAAGAACTTCAGTTCCATAGCCTTACCCTTGACCAAGTTGACCAGGAAGGATGTTCCTTTTACCTGGAGTGATAAGTGTCAACAATCTTTTCGGTTGTTGAAGGAGAGGTTGAGAAGTGCACCTGTGCTTGTGTTACCTGAACAAGGTAAAGGATATATAGTTTTCTGTGATGCCTCCAAGAATGGACTTGGATGTGTGTTGATGCAGGATAAACAAGTGATTTCTTTTGCTTCTAGACAGCTTAAGAAACATGAGGAGACTTATCTGACACATGATCTGGAGCTAGCTGCTGTGGTTCATGCTTTGAAGATCTGGAGACACTACCTCTATGGAGAGACATTCTAGATTTTCACTGATTACAAGAACCTGAAATACATCTTTTCTCAGCATGAGCTTAACATGAGGCAACGACGCTGGATGGAGCTAATCAAGGACTACGATTGTACAATTGATTACCAACGAGGGAAGGCCAATGTAGTTGCAGATGCTTTGAGTAGGAAATCAGCAACACTAGCTTTAGATAGAGCACAACTAAATTCTTTAGTATGCTCTAGGAGAGATATGCTTATCTTCTTAAGACAAGACAATGTAAAGTTGAAAGTATCATTTTTATCTGGGTTGTTAGCTGAGATGCATATAAAACCTACTATGAGAAAGCAGATCAAGGAGGCACAACAAGTTGATGCTGCTATTCAATTGATTAGATAGGAGTATGGTAGCGAGAAATTAGAGGGTTTCCATGACTTAGATGACCAAGTAGCATGTTATCTTGGTAGGATGATAGTGCCAGATGTGGATAACTTGAGGAAGTTAGTCCTGGAAGAAGCTCATTCTTTGATGTATGCTATGCATCCAGGAAGCACCAAGATGTATCAAAACTTAAAAGATATGTATTGGTGGCCTGGTATGAAGAAGGACGTTGTTGAGTTTGTTATGAGATGTCCTGTGTGTCAGTAAGTGAAAGTTGAATACCAGAAGCCTGAAGGAACAATGCAACCTTTGCCCATACCACAATGGAAATGGGATCATGTAACCATGGACTTTGTTGTTGGCCTACATAGGACAAGCAAAGGGCATGATTCTATTTGGGTAATAGTTGATAGGTTGACAAAAACAACACACTTCTTTCCTGTCAAAATGACCTATTCTGCTGAGAAGTTAGCACAGTTATATGTTGATGAGATAGTGCAGTTGCATGGAGTCCCAGTCACCATCATTTCTGACAGAGGTCCCCAGTTTACGAGTCGTTTTTGGGAGCGGCTTCACAAAGCTTTAGGCACCCAGTTAAGGTTTAGTACAACCTTTCATCCTCAGGCTGATGGACAGTCAGAAAGGACTATACAGACTTTGGAAGACTTTCTTAGAGCGTGTGTTCTTCAGTTTACAGGGAGTTGGGATTTGCACCTAAGCTTAATAGAGTTTCCCTACAACAATAGCTATCAACATAGCATTGACATGGCACCTTATGAAGATTTGTATGGTAGACGTTGTAGATCACCCCTATGTTGGTATGAAACTGGTGAATATCAACTGTTAGGTCCTGATCTTGTGCAGTAGACCACAGAGAAGATCAAAGTAATACAACAACAGATAAAGACTACACAGGATAGGCAGAAGTCATATGCTGATAAACGTCGTAGACCCTTAGAATTCTAGGTTGGAGACAAAGTGTATCTCAAAGTCTCGCCTTGGAAGGGAGTTCTGAGATTTGGAAGGAAAGGGAAATTAGCTCCTAGGTTTATGGGGCCTATACCAATCATTGAACGGATTGGAAGGGTAGCCTATAAACTAGAGTTTCCATCAGAGTTACAGAGGTTACACCCTGTGTTTCACATTTCTATGCTGAGGAAATGTCACCCTGATACAAAATCAGTTTTACAACCTATGGAAGTAGAATTGAATGATGATATATCTTATGAGGAAGGACCAGTGTCAATCCTTGATAATAGAATTAAAAAGCTAAAAAAGAAAGACATAAGTCTTGTGAAAGTCCTCTGGAATCATTGTGGTGTTGAAGAAGCCACATGGGAACTAGAGAAAGAGATGAGAAGGAAATACCCTGCTCTTTTCTCTTAATATGTTTAGTTGATATATTTTGTTGATTTCGGGGACGAAATCCTTGTAAGGGGTGTATAATTTGTAACATCCCTGACCTGGGTTACGAACTAACCCTAGGTGTTTTTCTTGATCATGTTATTAAATTCTTTTGGTTATCTTTTGATATGTAATTTAAGCACCTGAGGAACATATATTTCCATTTTTGTCCTTTTTGAACAATGTTGTAATATTGTTTTGATTAAAAGTGGACCTATGTGCAAATTACCCAAGTAAAGGGGTTAACTTAAAAATTGTACATGTTAAGATGTTCCTATGATGTTAAGACATCATGAGAATGAACATGATGTAGTGATATGGATTCTCCAAGCTTGGGCACCAAGATATAGCTTGTAAAGCAATCCTTGTGCTTTAAAACCTAGTTTTGGTGTGAAGTGCAATTTACCCAAAACATAGGGTGCAACATGTAAAATATACCATCTAGAGTATCTCTCATTACTCTTGACATAAAGTAGAGTAAAGAAAATGAGGAGGGCGCCTCATTTGAATGATCAAATAAGAAAGATAACCTTTATATCTAAATAACCAAGTTTTGTGCAAAATGGCCTTTTATACATGTTTAACTTAGTAAGGTGTTTGGTTCCTTTTTCCTTAACCTTGGTTGAGAGAGGGGTTTTGCATATGATAAGAAGGGAGAGACGTGGCCAAGAAGTGGAGAAGGGCTTGGAGGATATAGATGTAAAATAAAGGAAATAATTGTCCTTGTCTTGAAAATATACCCAAAGTATATAAGCACATCTCTTTTACAAGGCAAGGGATCGTTTTCCTTCATCCCTTCACTTATCTCTTTTCTTTGGCCAACTAAGGAGAAGCTAAAGAGTAGAGGAGAACGACCAATTTGGTTTAGGTAAGTTTTGATCACCATCTAGCTCGGATTCATGAAGGAAATCTTGCTACAAGGTTGGTTTGTTTGTCTTTCTTACACCACTCTTCTTTCTAGTCATCTTCTCCATCCAAATCTTGAAGAACGGACCTTGGATGACCTATGGAGCTCAAGCCACCATTAAAGCTACGGAGATTGGATCTCTCAATCAGATCCTAAGGCGGGTTTTCTAACTCTAACCCTTAAAGTTTTGTTATGTATCTTCTTTCCTTAAAAATGTTGCTTGAATTTCCTTCCTTAGACACTTCTATAAGTTCTTGCTAGTAAAATTGTGAAGAACAGTCCATGTTCTTGAGGTAGAAGAAGGTGGCGTTAATTCCAAAGTTCATCCTTATCTTACTTTAGCAAACAGTCCTCCACCTCTTGCTCAAACGGTTTGCAAAACTGTTTGGAAGCAAACGGTTTCAAAACCATTTGAGAGTAAACGATCTCAACCATGAACGTTTGAAGCAAACGGTCTCAAGACCGTTTGGATGAGTTGACCAAGTGTTGACCATTTGGAGGACTGTTGTACATAATGTGGACTAATCACTCACCAAAAATCATCATCTAATTCCAAGTAAATCATCAATTGAAGGCACATTAGTCACCTAAACCCTAATCAGGTTTATTGCTGATTTCAATGGTGCAATCATGTTGAAGTTTGGGTTGAATGGCCCAAACGGTTTCAAAAATGTTTGGGGATCACCCAAACGGTCTCAAGACCGTTTGGTGATAACCCAAGACCATTTGAAGGTCTAGGGTTAAGTAGGGTTGACCAATTGAGGATCCAATCATATCAAGTTGTTGAGCAATTAAGTGCTAATTTGGTGACTAAACCTATGATTCAACCCTTAAGTGTATGACTTTGGTTTTGATTAAATAATGGGCAAATGGTCTCAAGACTGTTTGGAGAGTGTCCAAATGATCCCAAGACCATTTGGAGGTCTAGGGTTGACCATGGTTAAATGATTGAAGATTGAAAGCCAACAAGTTGAAGTATAACCGATTAGTGACCTAATGATCAAATCTATGGTCCAAACCTTAATAGGTTGACTTAGTTTTTGATGTTGACTTGATAAAACGGTCTCAAGACCATTTGGAGGATGTCCAAATGATCCCAAAACCGTTTGGGGTCAGGTCATGACTCAATTGAGTGATGGTTCAATGGGTTCAACATCAATTAGACTCATGTTGATACATGTTGAAGGATGATCATTTCCAAACCATAATCCAATCAATCCAAATCCTAATTGGTGACCAATTGAGGTTCAATTGAGGTTCAAATCAGTAAGGATTGACCCAATTGACTCAATTGATGAGTGGCTAACCTTTGCATGATCGATTGAGGGGTTCAACCTTAGAAACCCTAACTCAATTGGATAGGTTGAGGCACTTTTTGGTCCATGCGGTTTTGAGGGTGTTTGGACCAAACGGTCTCAAGACCATTTGGGACCAAACGATCCCAAGACCGTTTGGTGGTCATGCGATTTCAAGGTTGATTTGTCCATGCGGTTTCAAAGTCAAAGGGACCAAACGGTCAACAACTCCATGTGGTTTCAAAACCATTTGGAGGTTGAAAGTCCAAGACCGTTTGGTGGTCATGCGGTTTCAAGGTTGATTTGTCCATGCGGTTTCAAAGTCAAAGGGACCAAACGGTCAACAACTCCATGCGGTTTCAAAACCGTTTGGGGTCTTTTAAGGTCCATAATGTTTGATGCCTTAGTGGTCAAAATGGTTTAGTAGTTGATTAACCTAAACTCTAAAGATACCTAAAGTTTTAAGAGAACAAATAATTAGTTGGTTGATGCATGTTATGGTCAATGGTGAACATTACAACAGTACCCTTAGTGGGTTAGTATGACTAGTACCCTTTGATCAAGCAAACCCTAATGACCATAATAGTGATGACTTGACTTATAATTATCAAGGTTGATTTGACATAACCTAATCATGAGAGATGTAAACATCATCTAGTAGTAAGAAGAGAGAGAAGACTCCTAATATGAATGAGAATCAGGTAAAATACCTCCAATATGTATGAATACACCTAATTAGGGTATGATCCTTCACAGTGAGATCATGGAAACCCCAATCATGGTGATTAATGAATCTTAACCTAATTGAAGGCATTAATGAAAGTAACCTTCATACATGATAATGGAATGACCTCAATTCACTGTAATGTGAATAGTAAACCCTAATTCTAGGGTAATCTCATGTAATATGAATAGTAAACCCTAATTCTAGGGTAATCTCATGTAATATGAATAATAAACCCTAATTCTAGGGTAATCTCATGTAATATGAATAGTAAACCCTAATTCTAGGGTAATCTCATGTAATATGAATAGTAAACCCTAATTTTGGGTTATGCTTTTAAGCATGAAACACTATACATGATTATGGAGTAAGTAATCATTATGCTTTTATAAGATTAAGGTTTGAATAACCCTATTTGAATTAAAAAGGAAACCTAACCCTAGAAACCAGTCGTGGTAATATGACATGGTCGTGGTGATTCCTTTGTTGCACGACCGTGTAATAAAGCATGGCCGTGGTGACTTACTCTTACACGACCGTGCAAGATAGCACGGCCGTGGTATTCCATATATAAATTGGAAAGAACTTTTATTGTGCTGGTATAGTTACAATATGCATGTTATCAGTAATGTTACCCATGCATGTATTCATAAAGAGGTGATCATATCCAGGTAAGGGTTATGATGTCATATGCATTGAAAGCACTTTATAAGCTTTAAGAGTAATGATATGCTATTTTACCTGGTAAGTGGTAACATATGAGCTTGATAGGCTGGATGAGTCATGAGAAATATATGCATTGTTATAATCAAAGGTCATATTATTAAAATGATTGGTTGATAAGATGTTACTTGGTAACAAGTGTTATGATGATTCAAGGGTTTGATCACCCATATTCCTGAATCACAATGATGAGATGGTTAGGGATTGATATCCCAATGTTAAAAATATGTGATGTGAACTTGATACAAACAATACTCTTTCTTTATAGCAATTATCTTATTGGTTTATATTTGAAAACATGCCTGATGCTAAAAGAATGACATAATGTACTTAAATAATCAAGTATAACGATATCATGTAGAGCCCTGATCATAGATCCATCATTGTCAGAATATAAATGATGGTGAAACATGTTTTCCTAAGGGAACTCCTGGAGCACATAGTTTTGAGTATGTGGGGGTTATGGGCGTGAATATCCTTACGTCCTAATGTAGGATTTGATGTAAGATGTACCTTTAATCCATCAATATTTCATTATATGTTTATGCCAGGATGATGTATCACTAATCTCCCAATGATGTTGTTAATGTCGCATCGGTGTGAGATAAACAAGAAATCCCTCGATGGCGAAGAGAGTACAGAATGCCACTGTAACTCTAATAGAGAAGTTGCCAGAATACCCTGGAAAGCTATTATAGCAGAGACACGAGATGTCCTGCATGTTGATCCTCACACTGACTGAGGAAGATGAGGTCATAGGAATCTGACTCTTCTGATGACCTATGTATGGTACTGATTGCGATTTAGTAATGGTCGGTTGGAGTATGAGAGGTGTAACTCATCTCCTCAGGGCATAAATATGTTTGTAAAATGTAATCATTCGTGTAGCATATTTGCTTAGGTTGAACTACGAGAAATAATGAGTGATGATACATTGTTTATAATGTTCTAGTTAGATAACTAGTATACATGTCCTTCATATTCTTTATTGAGATATGCTTTGATATTCAATTAAGTTATAATTGAAATGGTTGTCTAAGAGAATGTTTCTTTACTTAACATTAAATCTGCCATTGAATGTTTATAATTATACTGCTTATTATTATTCCTTTATTGCCATAACAAAGCTTCTGGCGGAGAGTTATAACTCTCGCTGGGACAATTATTCAAATTGTCTCACCCCCGTGGGATTCGACTTTTTAGGTAGACATCATGGACGAAGGAACCCATTAGTGGGTGAGCATCAGTAGCAACAACAACACCAGGGACAGCAGTGATTCTCATGTGGAGACACTGTCTCTCAAGTCTTATAGCTAGAATGTCCTGTGTCGTCTCTGTACTATCAGGTCCTAGGAGTTAGTAGATGTTTAATGTAGATCTGAGATTTTGGTTTAATGCCTCAAGATTTTTGTATCTTGCTTTGTATATGTAACAGAGCAATTGATGTGGTAATCACTCGAGATGTGATTTTACAGAGATGTAATGATGAATCATGTTGTAAATAACTTATGATGTTCCTTTATGAAGGAGTTTTATTGTTTAAAGAACTCTTTGCAAAAAAATTTAATTTTTTTAGTGATTTTCAATAGTTCCGCTGCTAGTTAATCGCTTCCGCATTCGTTGATCTTGTTTCCTCGAGACGGATGCCACAAATAGGATTGAGAAAGGCATGCACATGCACATGTGAATCAATATGTGATATTGATGTCACACACATCTCACCCAGTCTGCTCTGAGATCAAGGAAATGGATGGACGTTGAAAGGATGATTGTACCTTGCCTTGAGTTCATTCAGGACATTAGTGACAAAGGAATTATACATTCGCTATAACACCATTCACAGATTGTAGGATTGAAAGTTGTTCTCCAACTTTCTATTTCACTTGGGTAGCACTTATGTGTGAATAGGCACCGCTCTTTGCTTGTGAAGTCATAAGTGTTATGGACTTTCACTGTCAATGTGAAATGGACCTGCAGGGTCACACACATAGGATTTAACCTAGAAGAGGAGTTTATCCACAAATGATGTTTAGATTGATTACTAAAGGAGTTTAGTAGTTCAATTAAACACTCAGTTGATTGATAGCTCGAAATCATAGTGTTCAAGGTGTTGGACCAATTGATTAGAGTATCAGATTGATTGAAACTGTGATTGATTGATTTTGCACAGTCTGCACTTCCAACCGATCAGCTCATGAGATGAACTAATCGACTCAGGTTGGTGAACCGATCATCTCAACTGGTGAGATGATCAGCTCATGTAACAGTGAGATGACCGACTCAATTGTTGAACCGATCGACTCATGTGACCAACGAAGATCGTTTGGAAAGTCAATTTTGCAAATACAATTTGTTTCACTTGAACAAATTCGATTTTGACATGGATTAATATTTGATTAATCAGAAACAAATATGAAAGTCAATTTGAGTTGGACCAAGACCATGAACCAATTTCATGTGATGAACCGATCGGCTCATGGGTCCCAAACGATCGGTTCAGGTGTGAACCGATCAGTTGAGGTCACCAAACAATCATTTCAGGGTTGAAATGATCGGTTCAGCTGGCTCAGTTGGTTGTTTTGTGGAAAATCTCGAACCCTTCTACTCCTGTTTAGTCCCGCATTGCCCGGGGTAGAGAACCGTGTCCCATGACCCTCCTATATATAGGGGTATTGGGGGCTTCTCAAAGTACAACTCAGAACACCAGTTGCTCTGCAAAGTTGTCGTTCTCTCTAGTTTTGGTAACTGAGAGAGCCCGAGAAGTGCTACCCGATAAGGGAGGTACAACAAGGGAAAGACAACTACAGAAATGCAACTAGTTGCAGGAGAGTGTGTTGGTGACTAGTACACCAACATGAGGGTGCGACTCCTTCTGATTCCTTGTGGGACACGGAGATCGGAGTTCTAGGTAGTCCGTGTGGACGACTACAGAGGCGGGAGACTTCTGCTGCTCGGAGGATAGTTGTCAATCCCGACAGTCCCGGTGAGACCAGGAGCTGCACAGACACCATCCAAGACCGGAGGTGAAGACTGCGCAAGTCGTGAGGTAACGTCACCGAGCAAGCCTCGGGACAAGGTACGCCTCTACAAACCATCCTTCCTTTTGTATAGACGTTGACGCGATTCCTTTATTCTGGGTTTGGGAGAAGAAAATTTTTGTTTCTACTGCCTTCTCTGTCTTCCCCAAAATCCAACAGTGGTATCGGAGCCACTTCAACTGCTCTATACTTTAGGATTATCGATGTGATCAATTTTGGTTTGTCACCATTATTTATTGCATGCGATGCGAATTAAATTTGCTTTATGCATGTCCAATCCTAAATCCACAAATCCCAATGCACATATATGATATGTAATATAAATGTACTCGATGCGTGTCGCCCTTAAATGAGTTTTGTGGTATGTGTATATCTTGGTTATGGCCAATAAACCCTATGTATGTGTGCTTGGTTGAATGTGGTTTCTTGCATCTCGGTCTGCGCACCAATTCCCTATCTCCTATTCCTGATGTAACTCGAGATAACTCAAGATTTCTTTCCTACCTTTGCTCCCCCCAAATGTAACTCGGGGTTTCCTTTTTCAAATGTAAAATAGGATAGATCTTTTATTTCCTGTTATGTCAAAGAACGAATGACGTTTTGATGCCCGGTTCGAGGAGCGAGATGAGCGGGTGGTGACCTGAGGAGATGCACGACGACCAGTGAACTAATCGGTTGGAGGCGCCAGTCGATCGACTGGTGGCACCCAACTGACCAGTCTAATGGCGAGCCGATCAATCATGGAGATGAGTTGATCAAACCTAGAAAGGCAAAGCACAAAGTTCATCTTATACAAGTTTCATGAGATGTGGACCTAGATGACCGTGATTCCTCTTGGCTCGAGGAATCACATTAGGATGGCCATAATCATTACTTTTATCGTTTCACATGTTTTCTGTGGGATATAGCATGTATATGATACTTACTATATTGTGGTGATTGGATATGTATATGTACCTATAAAAACCAAATCCCTCATTAAATATTAAAATTTTAGATGCCTTCCAAATGTGACACACGTGAAAAGCTTTGTAGGCTAAATGGACATCTGTAAATCCCTTTGTTTTGATAATGACAAACATTTCATTCTTGTTGATCTAACGTGCTACTTGAGTGTTGCAGGAATAAGGTGAATGACAAAGCACTAGGGAATCTATATGCTTGAATGATTGTAAATGTCATGAAATGTAATCAATTGTAAACTTGTACAAATATATAATGTACAAGTACTTAGACTTCATGAAAATCAAGAGTTAGATCTTCCCTAGCTAAACACCACATTTAGATAGGTCATCTCCTTCAATAGTGTCACATATGCACACTCATACACACACTTAATGTCTTTATTTGAAACATTGAAATAGGATCTATCTCGGTCGACAAAATCCTCGACTGAGACACTCTCGGTCGACAAACTTCTCGACCGAGAAACACCCAAGTAGCTGTTAGACACAGCTGACAAGGTAGTTGGTAGTTGGAGATAAACGTTGCAAAACACTTGATCCAGAGAGCCTGTCGGTCGACAAAACTTTGACCGAGTAGGTGTCTCAGTCGACCATTTCTCGACTGAGATGGACTCTAACAGCAACTGCAGAATTAATTAACTAGTCGTTGTTAAAGCAACTAACTTATACCTAACGGCTAGTTAAGCACTTAGAAACCCCTAGAAAGTGTCAAGAACGTCCTTAAGCACTTGTAGGACATTCCTATAAATAGGACATGCCTTAGGACACCTAAACTCACTTGTTTTTACACTTGAGCAATCTTTGAGCATACACTTACATTGAGCAACCTATTTGTGAGCAATTGAGCATATTGACAACTGGCTACTTCTTCTCTCAGCTCAAATTTCATGTCCTATAGGCTAGCATCTCCTATCCACAACAATCACAATTCCATACACATTGGTTAGGAGATCTACACGCTTGATCTAGGCAAATCAAGCCTTGTGCTTCAAAGGATAAGTTGTAATTTCCTTTTTCCTTTCTTGTTCACTATTATTGTTTGTACTCTCCTTGCTACTCCTAGGTTGGAGGCTGTGGATTGGAGAGGTTGGACATCTTCTTGGTGAAGAAGGGGACCTTGAGCTATTTCAAGAAGGCTGGTGCAACGGGAGGTTACTTCTAAAGAGGAAGGCTACTTCAAGGGGGAGCTTGGAGTTACTTCAAGAAGGATACCTCAGGTTGGTGCATCAACTTCAAGTGAAGGCTGTTCAAGGGGTGTAAGAAAGTATTGTATTTTGTGTAATTCCTTGTGAAGGTAATAAAATTGATACTTTCAAAATCCCAGTTGGGTAAGCAACTGGGTAGTGGACTGACAACCTTAGTATTTGCTAAGGTTGGAACCACTCTAAACCCCTTGTCTCCTTCTTGATTTCTCATTTGTGGTTGTTTGAGTTTAATTATTGTTAAATTAGTTTAAAACCCTATTCACCCCCCTCTAGTGGTTTTTCAATTGGTATCAGAGCAGGCTTCAAGGAGCTCTAATCAAGTCTTGAAGAATGGAGGGTGATGGTGATTACAACCGCAATAAAAGGAGCAACCTGGACCAATCTACAACATGTTGCAATTGGTGCTTAGGAACAAGCCACACAACATCTAGCTGCCCATGGAGATCAAAGAAGGAAGATGAGCACAAAGATTGTCTTATTGCTACAACAAGTGAAGAAGAAGAAGAGGTAAGTGTTTTTGATTTATCTAAAGATGAGCTAGTTGCTAGTCTTGAAGAGACACATAATAAATATATTGAGTGCAAGAAGAAATTAACGAAATCAAATAAAGCAAATGATGAATTACATGCTAAGCTTCTTGCTATTACATCTGAAAATGAAGATCTTAAAAAGATCATTGAAGATCATAATATTAAGATAAAATCTATAGAGGCAGATTGCAAACTTCTCTCTTTAGAAAAGATAAATTTTCAAACTCAAGTGAACGATATTAAAAAACAACCCATCTTGTGCTCACATCTAGATTGTGATACTATCGTGAAAGAAAGAAATTCATTATCATCTAATCTAGAACAAGCAAAGCTAGATATCAAGAAAAGAATGGAGGAAATTGCTAAGCTACAACAAGAAGTTTGTAGTCTAAGTAACAATGGCATTCTTGATAAAATCCTAAATGATCCTTATCGTCAAATTGGAAGGAGAGGACTAGGTTACAAGCCTAAAGGAAAATCTTATCAACAACCTAGTAAGAGAAGAACACAAGCGCCAAAGAGTCAATCCATATATGTACCTAAAGATACAAATACATACGTACCCAAGAACAACCTAGAACAAAATCATAGAAAGAGATATGAAGTTGATTCTATATGTTGTCATTACTGCTTGCGTCTTGGTCACTATTCCTTTTCATGTCCTTACAAGAAAAAGGATGTCGAGTTAGTTTGGGTCCCAAAACCCCCAAACTAAATGAGCAAAAATAAGTTGAGATATGACCAAGGACCCAAATTGCATATTTATATGTCTATCTCAACTTAACAAATTAATTCAAGTATTTAAACATATAATATATAATTCCTTTAAATCTACAAAAACAATTCTGATTTACTTACTGAAAATAGCTCTGAAATAGTACAGAACCTTTCTCGATCGAGAATCTGTCGACCGAGAAAGACAGTCGGTCGAAGACATGGTCGACCGATCCAGTCTCTGATAAATCTGCTGAATGTGTTTTCAAATTGATCAAATTGCTATCGATTTATTATTAATGACTGATCTTACAAGTTGAAGACCATCATGTGTTATGACATCTAGTATAAATGATCACTGTATTTTATGAAATTATTATTATATGTTGTTCATTACAACGTGGACATGCTTTCACTATTCAGCTCATAAAGATGATAGAAAATGATTATTGTATGCATGGATCCTTGATGACACATTGGCAAGCAAAATGATTCATTTGTGATATGAAAAAGAACTTTAAGGCTTGCAAAACATAAGATAAAAATTTCTCAATTAAGAACGTGAGATATTGCTTTCAAGGATATATATTTTCTTGGAGAATCTTACATGAAAACAAGGGTACAAGAAGAAATAGAATTTGATATTTATGTACCTACAACAAAGCTTATATAAATATTCTAGGAGAATTACGAACGGAAATCTTCATATTGAGTATCACTCAAAATTGCCTCTTGGTTAAAATCAAGCTTGACCAAGGGGCGCTATGGTCGTAGTCAACGTCGACCTAAAATAAGTTTGGCACAATACTTATTTGAATATCATTCTCTATATAAAAATTATGATCAAAAGACCAATTAAAATTATGACCACAAAATTGTTCAAAGATTGGTAATAATAATCACAATATTACTCCCTTAGAAAACATATATATGCTCTACAAATCCAGTCTATCATTTGCATTAAGAATCCGCTTATAAATTCATCCACAGTAAGTTTGTCGGTCGACGAATTTCTCGACCGAAAACATCTCGGTCTACCTATCTCTCTTAACCGACAGACTTCAAATAAAAATTACATCGGCAAAACTCAGACACACATTCGGTCGACAATTATTCGACCGAGCCAATGTCGGTCGACAATTGCTCGACCGAGAATTGACCGTTGGGATATGACCGTTGGAATCTGACCGTTTGAATATAACCGTTGCCGGTCGACCGTTGGGCGACCGAGTGGCGCGCCTAGGATATGACCGTTGACGGTCGTCGGTCGACAATTTTTCGACCAACCAGGTTACTGGATTGCTATAAAAAGGACCAAAAATGGGTCATTGTATTACACCTTCACATTCTTACTTCCTTAGCTTCCTTCTAGTGCATTTGTGTGCAACTCTTTAGCCTCTCCATCTCCAAGACTTTCTTACTTCTTCTCCACCTTAAAGACAAGAAATGGCTTCATCATCAACACGTGGAAAGAAGAAAGTTGCTAGCAGGAAAGAAAGGGCGGCTACTCCACCATTGACGATCATCAACGACATCCCCTTTGTCGACGCAGATGCTGGTGATCGCTATCTCAGGCTCTCCTCCAAAACTCCTCTTCCACGACGGCCGGTTGACGTCATGGACTTCCTCAGCATCGTCGACCTGGAGGATCTTTTTGAGGTGCAAAATTTGAAAGAATTTCTTAACCCTTCCTTCCCTTCCTACTCTTCCAAAGTGGTAAATGAATTCTATGCAAACCTAATCTCCCATTCCGAAAATGAAAATAACTTCTTCTACTCTATGGTCAATGGGCATAGCTTTCGATTTACTGAGGAGGATATTCTTGACATGCTCAACATAGACTCAGAAGAATACCAAGACACTCTTGACCTTACCACTGAAAATCCACTCAATACTCTTTCCCAAGATGACAATACCGTCAAACTTAGTGAGATTAAACGAACCATTTTTCAATCTAATACAACTTGTCACGAAGATAGGGGTACCTACTATGCCATTAACCTCAAACCTGCAGCTAGGATTATCAACCTTATTGTTTCCACAAATATACATCCTAGAGCAAATAAGTCTGAAGTCCCTACCTTTCGCATGTATCTAATCTATGCCATCATCAAACACATTCCCATTAACTTTATCCGCATCATCATTAAGAATATGCTTGAGTTTTCTGGCAATCCCCCATATGTTGATTTCGTATGCCAAATCACTCAACACTTTCTTAAGACACAAATTGAGGACATGGGATACACATGGGAAAGAAGACCACAAAAAATAAGCAAAAACACAGTAGAGAAGATGGGAATTGATTTTGGTCACAAGAGGGCTAGGACGGGAGGTGAGACATCTAGTCAAGACATACCACCACCACCTCCTCCTACTAACCCATCCTATGATCCCATCCAAAACACCCTAACCTATGTTTCTGGGTCACAATATCATCTAAGCAGACAATTAGATTATAGCCACCATGCCATGACCTACCTAAATCAAAGGATGCAAACCCTCTCTCCAAATCAACCAGATGAATATCCTTATTCTTTAAATCCTGGCATGCTCAACCCATATAATCCCTCTTACAACTACTACCAAACTCCACCTCCACCATCTACAGATCTCACACATACTCAGATTTCCTCAATACAATTACAAGACATTGCTGCTCATTTCCGCTTTGATCGTGTTCCTATCTTCTTGGAAGCATATGCCTTAACCAAGACAGGTGCTTTGGAGTGGCAAACTTTGGTCAAGTATTATGGAGCCGAGCCATTTCTTGGAAAAGACCCTGATATTGATGTAATACTTAAGTCTTTCCAGTGAGATTTGGAGTGTCCGTTGTATTAGTTGTAATGAAATGGTTATCTTTTCATGATTGTAATGAAATGGTTATCTTTACATGAATTGGTTATCTTTGCATGATTGTAATAATTCCATGATTCTAATGAATTGGTTATCTTTACTGATATTCCTCTATGGCATCATTTGAACATGGCTTATAAGACTATTCTAGTAGAGCATACAAAGTAAGGGGAGTAATAAATATGTCATAAATCAAAAAGGATGAAATCTTTGCAAATACCTGAAATTTAAAATTGTGGCTAAATTGACCATCTATTGAAGAGGGATATCTATTTAAGGGGGAGCAATACTTTTCATATAATATTTGTTCTTAAATGGATATCTTTTTGAAATGACAAAGGGGGAGAAATAAATATAAATGCAAAACTCAATCAATGAGTTTCATTAACAAACTCTTGGCTTTACATTGAAAGTTGCTATATTCCCTAAAGAATTGGATTTCATGTTCCATAATTCATGGGGAATAATAAGCACACATTTTATAAACAAGAGAAGAAATTTACAAAGGTAATCTTCAGGTATGAAACTCAAATGTTTTATATTTTCTTATTTTATATTTAGGAAATGTTTGTCATCTTCAAAAAGGGGGAGATTGTTGGCTAAATGGACATCTGTAAATCCCTTTGTTTTGATAATGACAAACATTTCATTCTTGTTGATCTAACGTGCTACTTGAGTGTTGCAGGAATAAGGTGAATGACAAAGCACTAGGAAATCTATATGCTTGAATGATTGTAAATGTCATGAAATGTAATCAATTGTAAACTTGTACAAATATATAATGTACAAGTACTTAGACTTCATGAAAATCAAGCGTTAGATCTTCCCTAGCTAAACACCACATTTAGATAGGTCATCTCCTTCAATAGTGTCACATATGCACACTCATACACACACTTAATGTCTTTATTTGAAACATTGAAACAAGATCTATCTCGGTCGACAAAATCCTCGACTGAGACACTCTCGGTCGACAAACTTCTCGACCGAGAAAGACCCAAGTAGCCGTTAGACACAGCTGACAAGGTAGTTGGCAGTTGGAGATAAACGTTGCAAAACACTTGATCCAGAGAGCCTGTCGGTCGACAAAACTTCGACCGAGTAGGTGTCTCGGTCGACCATTTCTCGACCGAGATGGACTTTGACAGCAACTGCAGAATTAATTAACTAGTCATTGTTAAAGCAACTAACTTATACCTAACGGCTAGTTAAGCACTTAGAAACCCCTAGAAAGTGTCAAGAATGTCCTTAAGCACTTGTAGGACATTCCTATAAATAGGACATGCCTTAGGACACCTAAACTCACTTGTTTTTACACTTGAGCAATCTTTGAGCATACACTTACATTGAACAACCTATTTGTGAGCAATTGAGCATATTGACAACTGGCTACTTCTTCTCTCAGCTCAAATTTCGTGTCCTATAGGCTAGCATCTCCTATCCACACCAATCACAATTCCATACACATTGGTTAGGAGATCTACATGCTTGATCTAGGCAAATCAAGCCTTGTGCTTCAAAGGATAAGTTGTAATTTCCTTTTTCCTTTCTTGTTCACTATTATTGTTTGTACTCTCCTTGCTACTCCTAGGTTGGAGGATGCGGATTGGAGAGGTTGGAGATCTTCTTGGTGAATAAGGGGACCTTGAGCTACTTCAAGAAGGCTGGTGCAACGAGAGGTTACTTCTAAAGAGGAAGGCTACTTCAAGGGGGAGCTTGGAGTTAGTTCAAGAAGGACACCTCAGGTTGGTGCATCTACTTCAAGTGAAGGCTGTTCAAGGGGTGTAAGAAAATATTGTATTTTGTGTAATTCCTTGTGAAGGTAATAAAATTGATATTTTCAAAATCCCAGTTGGGTAAGCAACCGGGTAGTGGACTGACAACCTTAGTATTTGCTAAGGTTGGAACCACTCTAAACCCCTTGTCTCCTTCTTGATTTCTCATTTGTGGTTGTTTGAGTTAAATTATTTTTAAATTAGTTTAAAACCCTATTCACCCCCCTCTAGTGGTTTTTCAAGCTTGATCGGCCAAGTGTGGGCACACCCTAGCGTGGTACACCATCTATCTCGTGGAAGCATGAATGATGGATAAGTGGGTCTGCCCTAGCAGGGTGCATATTCATCATGTTAGCTTTGGGTCAGACTTAACAAGGTGACCTAGATAGGATCTAGCACCTTAAGGCATGGAGGTGATCATGGCAAGGAGTTGTGCATGACATCTTTTAAAAGTTGCATATGATGCAATTGGTAAGAGTTGCCTACCTGAAAATCTAAGTTGTGGGTGACATCCCTAGCTGGTCCATGACTCAAAGGATTTCAGGATCTTGACCCACTAGAAGATTGTACGCTGCAATCTTCTGAATTGATGGTGAGGGCTGTCAATTTGAATCAAAGTAGTGGGAGCGGTAATTAATTAAAGGCCTAATTAACTACTGTCAAATTTTATTCAAATCAAATCAAATCAAAAGGAGTTTTGACAAATGCAATTTTCTCTTATAGAATGGAAAAAGAATCATCTTTTAAAATGGGAAAATTAATTGAGAATAAATTCCATAACTAGTTAGGGATTGTGAGAAGTGCACTACTACAGAAATGGCTTATAAAGTCACTTTTCAAGGTGTCAGTTGTATACATAAACCGACACCTAAACTCTACAGTGTCGGTTGATAACATAAACCGAAATCCATTCTATGAAGGGCGACCAGACACGGGTACCGCTTTTATTAAGTGTCGGTTACTTATTAAAAAACCGACACCTAAAAGTAACCGCCAAAAATAAAATTTCTAGCGAAAAAAATTGCCTCCAAAAATTGACATACAACGTCGGTTTTTAATGGAGGAACCGACAACTAAAGCTTTTCTGTGAGACAGAAATTTGTACAATTTTAGTCGTCGGTTTTGTGACAATAACCAACGCCGTTGTGTTTTCGCACGATTAACCGCAAAAATTTTCACCTCCCTTTAGTGTCGGTGGTTTGTTGAAAACCGAAAATAAAAACATTCAGTGTCGGTTTTTAAAAAACCGACACCTAATGTTAACTTAAATCGCCCGACTCTTCCCCTTTCTCTGTTTCATTCATTCTCGTGCTCAGGGTTTGGTCCTCCGACGATTTCTCTTCCGCCGGTGCCGCTCCTCACCTGCTGCTCTCCCTTCCGCCGACGCTCCTCGCCGGCGCCGCTCACTGCCTGCTACTACAGTTTCTCGCCACCGCTTGCTGCTGCAGTTCCTCGCCAGCACCGCTCGCCGCCTACTGCTGCAGTTTCTCGCCGCCGCTCCTCACCGCCGCCCTCTCCTTCTATGCTCGATGCCGGCGCCTCTCCTTCTCTTCCGCCGCCCTCTCCTTCTCTGCTCGACGCCGGCGCCTCTCCTTCTCTGCTCGCCTGCCTCCGTGCCGTCTCCTGCCGCTGGTGTGCTCACCGCCACCTCCGTCTCCACGCTGCTACCAACAGTAGGCCTCCTTTCTTCTTCTTCTTCTTCTTCCTTCTCCCTCTCCTTACCAACAGCAACCACGGCCGTGTGGGATGGAACGGCCGTGGTTGTGTTGGCCGACCACACGGCCATGCTACCCAACACGGCTGTGTGGTTGGCCAACACAGCCACGGCCGTGCCAGCCCACACGACCGTGGTTGCTGCTGGTTATTTATGTACTGATTTTGTTATGATTTAATCATCTACTTAATGTTATAATCATGTTCTATGATAAGCCTTAGTTAATTTAATATGCATACTTTGTATGTAAGACATAGTAATTGGGTACTGCTGTATATCCAAGTAAATTACATGTAACTAATCATGACATAGCTAGATTTTAGAATGCATACTTTGGTTAAATGTATTGCTGTAATTTTTGATCAAGTGATGATATGTAAATGTAGCAATAAGTTAGTAAGGTATCAATGATAAGTCTGTTGTAATGTGATGCAAAATAGTTATTGTATCATGCATATCTTAATACTTTTTTGTTTTATAGTTGTATAGGGTGTTTTATGTGTGACAAGTCTATTGTTTAATAGTTTAGCTATAATCATTGTTTTATAGTTGTGTTATAAAGTATTTGGGTGTTTAGTATGGTTATTTAGGGTGTTCAGATATGTATAAAGGTTCCAAAAAGTATAGTATATATATGCATACATGTGCATTTTTTTTATAAAATTGTATAGAAAATCAAAACCCGTTCTTGGTGAGAATCCTAATCACCCTTCGTGCTTAATGATGAACTGTAATGCACACATGTGACATGCTTGGAATGTAAATGATTAACTTTTCCCTAAATTGCCAATCATGCTTTTAAAGACATCAATAATCACCCTAACTTGAAGAACTAGGATTTTAGGTATAAGAATGACAACACATTATTTGTTGACCTAGAAACCCGTACAAGATTTACTCATTAGGGGTAAATCTTGGATAGTCCCCGGTTTGGGACTATTCTTGAACACCTAATCTCGCTTAGGATGTAAGTGTATAATGTGTATTGGGTTTTTAAGAAAATTTCGGCAGCATTTCCCCGTTTGTTCTCTAAGTACATATGTACTTGGAGAACAGCGGGGAAATGCTGCCGAAATTTTCTTGAAAACTCAATACACATTATACACTTACTAGTGAGATT
This sequence comes from Alisma plantago-aquatica, assembly GCA_963693085.1. Classification (NCBI taxonomy): domain Eukaryota; kingdom Viridiplantae; phylum Streptophyta; class Magnoliopsida; order Alismatales; family Alismataceae; genus Alisma; species Alisma plantago-aquatica. The sequence goes on from OY856410.1 coordinate 752,364,392, forward strand.
AGGTGTTCAAGGATGGGATAGGTGGTACATGTACATTTATTATATATAAGAATGACATCACATGTATTTGTTAACCCTAGACCCTAATCTTGTTGCAATATATACTTGTTTTCTCTTTGATCATAGAGATTTACAATTTAATGATGAACTGTAATGCACACATGTGACATGCTTGGAATGTAAATGATGAACTTTTCCCTAAATTGCCAATCATGCTTTTAAAGACATCAATAATCACCCTAACTTGAAGAACTAGGATTTTAGGTATAAGAATGACAACACATTATTTGTTGGCCTAGAAACCCATCCAAGATTTACTCATTAGGAGTAAATCTTGGATAGTCCCCGGTTTGGGACTATTCTTGAACACCTAATCTCGCTTAGGATGTAAGTGTATAATGTGTATTGGGTTTTCAAGAAAATTTCGGCAGCATTTCCCCATTTTTTCTCTAAGTACATATGCACTTGGAGAACAACGGGGAAATGCTGGCGAAATTTTCTTGAAAACCCAATACACAGTATACACTTACTAGTGAGATTAGGTGTTCAAGGATGGGATAGGTGGTACATGTACATTTATTATATATAAGAATGACATCACATGTATTTGTTAACCCTAGACCCTAATCTTGTTGTAATATATACTTGTTTTCTCTTTGATCATAGAGCTTTACAATTTTGTTGTGATATATACTTTGTTGTAATAATGTGAACTTTACAATGTGAGCTTTACACTTTGAATTACTACTTTACAATGTGAACTTTACAATTTGAATGTGAATTTGCAGATGGCTGACCATTCTCCTGATGACCGTTCTGATGACTACCGTGAGGGTGAGGACATCAATGCGCCGCCTCACAATGTAAGTTTTAAAAATATATCATATATATATATCTATATGTCCATTTATAGTTATATCTTGTAAATGTGAATTATTTTGTCAAATTTTAGGTTGATGATGCACAGGTACCATCTGAAGCACTTGATCAACAACACCAAAAAGTTGACAAGAGAAGGGGCATCACTATGATGAAGAAGTTAATTGTGCAAAAGGGCAATGGACCCAAACTTGTTGTGGATTTCGATAATGCAGGAAATGCATGTGGTGTGAATCGCAATTCATTTATTTCATATCTTGGGTTTGTTACTCGTAGCCATTGCGGTTGTCGCTTAGATTCTTGGCATAAAGTTTCTAAGGAGAAGAAAGATTTAATATGGAGGGATTTATGCGTGAGTTATTATTAATTTGCAATTCTATTTTGTAGATTACTAAATTTTTGGATACTAGTTAATAGCAATTCTATTTTGCAGAGTATATTTGAATTGGATGAAAAGCTGCATCGTAAATGCGTGATGCAACGCTGTGGGAGAGTCCTAAGGAACTATAGGACAATCTCACCAGAGAATACATAAAAGAAGCCGACAAGAGGAAGAAGACATCCACTGAACAGTGGAACTTCCTGGACAAAGAATAATGGGATGCGTTTGTCACTTCAAGACAAACTGATAAATTCAAGGTATTAGGCGTCAGTCTCAATCTCATTTATTAATATATGTTGTATTCACTTATTCAAGATTAACATTTAGTGTTACTAACCAAATCATTAATTTGCATACTAACTAGGCTCTCAGTGAGGCAAAAAGATCAAGGCGTGCACAGAATGTGCATGACCACAGAATGGGTCCAAAGGGGTATGCAGGCATTCGCCAAAGACTACAGGCTGAGGCTACTGCTACTCAGTCTGCTTCTACTCAGGAGTCCTCTACCATAGGTAGCACACCTCTGCCTCACCATGATGTCTGGATAGATGGGAGGCAAAATAAGAAGGGAGAAATAACTAAGGCCGCAACTGCTGAGGCGGCTGCAAAAATGGTAAAATACAACTCTTACAGCAATCATTCGAATATTGATTATTTGTGTTGTTTACTTAAGTACAAATTTTTGTTTTGGCGATTAGCGGGAGCTGCACGAGCTGAGGAAACAAGGAAAGTTCATCCCTGAGGGAACAAAGGATGAATTGACAATTGCTCTGGGTAACCCAGAGCATCCTGGACGTGTTAGGGATGCAGGCGCTGGTGTGGGCATCAAATCTTTTTTTGGGTCATCCCAGCGCAAACATGTCCCAAAAGCGGGACTTTCACAAGAAGAGGTAACATATTCTTTCTTTATAATGTTACTGTAAAAGAGAATTCAAAAATTAGAATTTGACGTTTCTTTTATCCATGTATAGGTGGATAAGCTATTTGACAGGAAACTCGAAGAAGCAATGAAAAAGTGGCAGGCATCTCAGACTGCCACTTACCAGACAATACCTACTACAGACTCTACTCCTACTCCTACTGCAGAGGTTGGGAGTAATCCTATAGAACCACCACCTAGCACATCCACTGTAAGTATTTTTATGACATAGTAACTAGTTTTTTAATTCAAGATGATACATATATATAAAATTGTAGTCGTTTCAAAAAAAGATGATATGTATATATGTATATATAACATTCTTTACACAAAAAATTGTAGGGGTTGAAGCCATGCCGTCTAAAAAGTAAAGAATATGTCGTGGCAGAGGCGTCGGCTTACCCATACCTACCAGGGGAAACATGTCACGGGTCTCCAGTACTAGCTAGTTGGATTCGGGTGAGCCCGATACATATATTCCCCCAGTGGATGGATCTTCCACTGCCATATGCCCACCCAGATTGTGAAACACTTGGTGAGGCAGTAGGCGGAGTGATATTGTGGCTAAAAGTAGATGTCTTCTTTACTGATAAGGTATGGTAAATTTACATTACATTCAATTGTTAGTGTGTGTATATGCTGGCAGTTGATCTGAAATTATATATATATACAGGTTAAAAAGAAGACACCCACAACATCTAGGCCTCCACTTCCACCTCCTGCATTACCTAGTTGGGTTCCACAGGACCTACCTGTCCCGTTAGGTCCTAACTGTAGTGGTATGGCAGTATGGTTAGGGGAACATGATATAAACTCCCCTATAACTGTTTCTTCAGATTCAGATTCTACAGGTCAGTCATACGAAACAAAACTATTTATACAAGATATATTGGAGTTGTTTCGATATGATTGGCTAAATACATCTGTGATAGAGCTATGGATAAGGTGATATATCCTTTATACATCCATATACCTTGTGTATGATCTGGTGATCTGGTTTCTTATTTATTAATGCATTCATAATTAATACATATTTTGCAGCTACTTAGACAACATATGTGCAGATTTTGGATTCGAACATGTAGGGTTTTTGATTCCATCCTTGATTAGTCTAGTAGCTAAAGACCCTACATCAGTTCAACAATACTGCTATGAGTCTTTTTCAAATTTTGCTGTAAAAAAGAAGACGGTGATAATGGCTCCATTCAATGTAGAGTAAGTTTACTTTGCTTATTATAATTTGGACTTAAGAAAATTACATTTTATTGTGGATTTTGAGTTATTAATTTTTAACTTTTTTTCCTCTAGGGGTAGGCATTGGGAGTTATTGGTTATTGCCCCCGAGACATTCACTGTGTATTATCTAGATCCTAAGGGAGGTAAATTGAATACAAGATTTGGACACATAATGAAAATTGCAATATTTCGGTGAGAAATATTTCATTTTTCATATCTGTTAACATATGTTATTACATTACTATTTAATTGCAATGTTATGTGTTACATTAACATGAGGGGTTTTGAGGAGTACAAAAAGGCTGGAGGAAAGGTCCCCACAAAAAAGAACCAGCCAATAATTTGGAAGAACGTGAAAGTAAGTTCCCGACTGCAATATATGTATATATTATTTATGTGAACAATGCTTAATTAGTTGTATTTTTTAATATTTTGTATGTTTGAATTTATAGTGTGCTACACAAGACAACATATGGGCATGTGGATACTATGTCATGCGATATATGCACATGATTATCAAACTTGCCGTACTGGATATCGAATGTATTGCTCAGGTATTATATAGTCTCATTAGATAATATGATCGAAATATATCAATCTTATTTATAGATCATTAATTATATATATACATCATTCTCTTTACAGGTGTTTAAAGCTGACCCCATTACAGGAAAGGACTTACCAAATGTTAATGCTCCCTATACAATGGGAGAATTAAATGAAGTAAGAGAAGAATGGGCAACAACCATACACTTAGTGGGGGCTTTAAAATATAATTGGGATCCTGATAGCGAATAATGACTAAATAATGATACTTTGTAAATGAATTTCTAAATTTTAATATATGTGTGAATGTTTCTACATGTCTGGATGTTTCTACATGTGTCTGAGTGAAAATGAACGAAAGTGTTGGTTGCTATATGAATGTTTCTACATGTGTGAATGTGAATGAATGGAACTACATATTGCTAGCATGTGTGAATGTTTATAAATGTGTGAAAATAAAATGGAACTGCAGGTTGCATTGCTAAATGCATGTGCTACTTTTTTATTGTTAATTTTGCAGGTTTGTGGCCTATTGTCGGCTGATATCAATGGATGTCGTAAAACCTGCAGTTCATAACTGAACTGAACATGTTTCTCATCCTGCGACCGGCCACAGCAGGTCTGCAGACTGACAGGAAAAAAAAAACCAATAGGCGTCAGTTATTTGTAAATAACCGACACATAATGATATAGTGTCGGTGTTCCTACAATAAACCGACGTCTATGTCCTTAACACCACGGCCGTGCTGGACAGCACGGCCGTGGGGAGAAGATATATGGTGTCGGTTTTTTACTTATAACTGACACTGATTGTGCCCAAGATGGCGCCCTTTCTGTGGCGCGAAGGGTTTGGGCGTCGGTTTTGAACTAATAACCGACGCCTATAGTCCCATGATGGCACATTTTTGGTGGTGCGTGAAGAGTTTGGGTGTCGGTTTTGGAACCGACGCCTGATGGGTGGACTTTTAGTGTCGCCCACATAGGTGTCGCTTAGAAACTGACACTAAAGGCTTTAAATAACCGACACTAAAGGTAGGTTCTGTAGTAGTGTGTTCTGCACAATCCAAATATACCGGTAGCCTTTGAATCCACTCTGTGTGCTTAAGAAGAAGGATAGTTCATTGCTGGAGATCAATGGAACAAAGTCTAAGGGCAAAGGTGAGGGAGAGAAGGGTTCTCTCGCCAAACCAATATCAGAATCTTCTGTGCTGAAAACATGGAGAGGATGGAGGCAACGATGGAAGAAGAAGAGAGAGATAGATATCTCTACTTCTGGTGTATACATGATAGAGATTAACTTTCCTACTTATTTGTCATGGGTACTTGATACCAGATGTGGATCTCACATTTTTTCAAATGTCAAGGATCTTAAGAGAAGTAGGCCTTTGGGGAAAGGCGAGGTTGAACTACGTGTTGCCAATGGGACAAGAGTTTCTGCCAGTGCCGTAGGAACGTATGAGTTAACTCTGCCTAGTGGGCTAATAATAGAGTTGAAGAACTACTATTATGTACCTATCATAAATAGGAATATCATTTCCGTCTCTTGTTTGGACAATGATGGGTTTGAATTTCTTATTAAGAATGGAAAGTGTTCCATTTCAAAAGATGGGATCTTTTATGGCAGTGCCCCAATGTCTTATGGTCTATACTTGATAGATCTAGAGACAAGTGTATACAACGTAAAAACCAAAAGGAAAAAACTCAACAACTCAAACAAAACGTATCTTTGGCATTGTCGTCTAGGGCACATAAATGAGAAGCACATTTCTAGACTCCATAAAGATCGTTATCTAGACTCTTTTGATTATGAATCAATTGAGACATGTGAATCTTGTTTGTTGGGCAAGATGACCAAGACTCCCTTTTCAGGTAAAGGTGAGAGAGCTAGTGATCTATTAGGACTCATACATACTGATGTATGTGGGCCTTTTAGAACTAATGCCAGAGGTGGGTATCAATACTTCATTACCTTCACTGATGACTGCAGTAGGTATGTCTATGTGTACCTGATGAAACATAAGTCAGAAACCCTTGAAAGGTTCAAGGATTTCATGAATGAAGTACAAAACCAACTTGGTAAAAGTATTAAAGCACTTCGATCCGATCGAGGTGGAGAATACTTGATCTAGGAGTTTGAGGACCTTCTGTGAGCCCGTGGTATTGTATCACAATGAACTCCGCCTGGAACACCACAACATAATGGTGTGTCTGAAAGAAGGAATCACACTTTACTGGATATGGTGTGATCGATGATGAGTTTTGTTGATCTTTCGATTTCCTTCTGGGGTTATGCTCTTGAAACTGCCACGTTTATACTTAATTGAGTACCATCTAAATTGGTTCAAAAGACACCATATGAGATATGGCACGGGAAGTGTCCCGATTTGTCTTTATGAAGATTTGGGGTTGTGAGGCTTACGTCAGGAAAAAGTTTCCTAATAAGCTTGGACCCAAGTCTGATAAATGTTATTTTGTTGGATACCCCAAGGAAATGAGGGGATACTATTTATACCACCCTACTGACAACAAAATGTTTGTTGCTAGGACATATGTGTTCCTAGAAAAGGAATTTATTTCCAGAGGAAACAGTGGGAGGAAAATAGAGCTTGAAGAGGTTCAAGCCCAACAAGAAAACATTGAACCAGTAGATGTACAAGAGGAACATAGAGATTCACAAGGTGTTATGGAATCTCAGTCTCCTCAAGTAACACAAGGACCTCATAGATCTAGTAGGACACTCCTTGCACCTAAGAGGTTTGGATACCTTGTGACTTAGGAAGGCGGTGAGTTGATCATAGATGATGATCCAACTACCTATCTAGAGGTTATGGAGGGACCAGATTCTAAGAAATGGCTTGAGGCCATGAAATCTGAGATGGAATCCATGTACTCCAACAAATTATGGACTTTGGTGGAACCACCTGAAGGGGTAAAACCCATAGGGTGCAAGTGGGTCTTCAAGAAGAGGACCGACATGGATGGAAATGTGAAAACTTATAAAGGCAGATTGGTTGCAAAGGGTTTTTGACAAGTTCAAGGTGTTGACTATGGCAAAACCTTTTCTCCAGTTGTCATGATTAAGTCCATCAGGATTATGCTTGCTATTGCGACTTACTATGACTATGAGATTTGGAAAATGGATGTCAAAACCGCATTCCTTAATGGGAATATAAATGAGGATGTATACATGACACAACCTAAAGGTTTTATAGATCCAAAGAATGCCAATAAAGTCTGTAAGCTACAAAGGTCAATCTATGGATTGAAGCAAGCATCTCGGAGTTGGAATCTTTGATTTGGTGAGGAAGTCAAAGTGTTTGTCTTTATTCAAAATGAATATGAACCTTGTGTGTACAAGAAGGTTAGTAGGAGCATGACCACATTCCTCATATTGTATGTAATTGACATACTATTGATGGGGAATGATGTCTCAGCCTTAGAGAAGGTAAAGACAAGGCTTGGGAATACTTTCTCAATGAAGGACTTAGGAGAAGCATCCTACATTCTAGGAATTAAGATCTATAGAGATAGATCTAAAAGGCTTCTCAGACTAAGTCAAAGCACGTACATTGATAAAGTGTTGAAGCAGTTCAGCATGGATAACTCAAAGAGAGGCAACGTCCCCATGATACATGGAGTCACCGTCTCTAGAGCTCAATGTCCCCAATCTTGTGAAGAGAGGGAGCATATGAATGGGATCCCATATACATTAGACATCAGATCCATCATGTACGCCATGTTGTGCACACGCCCAGATGTCTCGTATGCCCTTAGCATGACAAGCAGGTACCAGTCAGATCCGGGGATGCTCACTGGACAGCCGTAAAGAACATCCTCAAGTACTTGCGAAGGAATAATGATCAGTTTCTTATATACGACGGTGAGGAAGAACTTGTTGTAAAGGGTTACACCGATGCGAGCTTCCAAACTGACAAAGATGATTATAGATCACAATCAGGAGTTGTGAGCTGGAAGAGTTCCAAGCAAGAAACAGTTGCCAATTCTACTACAGAGGCCAAGTATATTGCTGCTTCACATGCAGCAAAGGAAGTTGTGTGGATCAGGAAGTTCATCTCTGAACTTGGTGTAGTTCCCAGTAGCTGTGATGCAATTGAGCTTTATTGTGACAATAATGGAGCTATTGCTCAAGCTAAGGAGCCCAGATCACATCAGTGGTCCAAGCACATACTACAACGCTTCCATCTCATACGAGAGATCGTATAGTGAGGAGATGTGAAGATTTGTAAAGTACCAACTGAAGACAACATAGCTGATCCACTGACTAAGGCCCTTTCTCAACAGAAGCATGTTGGTCATGCTAGGTCACAAGGACTGAGGTTCCTAGGTGACTGGCTCTAAGTGCAAGTGGGAGTCTGTTGGTATGTATGCCCATAGAGCAAGTCATGTGATGATTGTAATGGTATACTTTGTAAATGATTTGAATAATAATAAAGGCAATTTCCGATCTATATGTTTTAACTATTTCTGAGATGATAGTGTAACATGATAGATGTCTAAAGAATTGTTTTACTCAATGACGTATGCTTTTGGGTTGAGGTCCTGAACAATGAGATCATACGGATGTTAAGAGTATACATTCTTGTTTAGTCCCTAGTCAGTTGTTATTGTGGAAATAACCATAGACATCAATAACACTAAAGACTAGATTGTGTGTTGGTTGATGACAGAATCTCATTAGTCATGATATTGTGATATCAAACCAAGCACATAGGTACTTGTTAGAGAACAAGTGTACCGCACAGACCCACTGTGAGAGTGACACATGGAACCATGATTTGGTAGTCACAATCAACTCTCACAGTGATGGTGGTGAATGTGATTCTTCGACCTGAAATCACTACACTCAACACATGTCATTGGGTACACTTTGACATCATCAAACACAGTCTTGAAATATGGGTTGTTATAAAGGTGATGATTGGGTGGCTTTGACACATGGGGCTTTTGAGGGGTGAGTGATAGATATGGGATTTGTCCCTCCTAAGGGAGTTTAATGTCCATGGCCACTTGATGAGTAGGATTGAGAAAGGCATGCGCATGCACATGTGAATCAATATGTGATATTGATGTCACACACATCTCACCCAGTCTGCTCTGAGATCAAGGAAATAGATGAATGTTGAAAGGATGACTGTACCATGCCTTGAGTTCATTTAGGACATTAGTGACAAAGGAATTATACATTTGTTGTAACACCATTCACAGATTGTAGGATTGAAAGTTGTTCTCCAACTTTCTATTTCACTTGGGTAGCACTGATGTGTGACTAGGCACCACTCTTTGCTTGTGAAGTCATAAGTGTTATGGACTTTCACTGCCAACGTGAAATGGACCTGTACGGTCACACACATATGATTTAACCTGGAAGAGGAGTTTATCCACAAATGATGTTTAGATTGATTACTAAAGGAGTTTAGTAGTTCAAATAAACACTCAGTTGATTGATAGCTCGAAATCATAGTGTTTAAGGTGTTGGAACAATTGATTAGAGTATTAGATTGATTGAAACTGCGATTGACTGATTTTGCAAGGTCTGCACTTCCAAACAATCAGCTCATGAGATGAACCGATCGGCTCAGGTTGGTGAATTGGTCAGCTCAACTGGTGAGATGATCGACTCATGTATCAGTGAGACGATCAGCTCAATTGTTGAACTGATCGGCTCATGTGACCAACGAAGATTGTTTGGAAAGTCAATTTTGCAAATACAATTTGTTTCACTTGTACAAATTCAATTTGGACATGGAGTAATATTTGATTAATCGGAAACAGATATGAAAGTCAATTTAAGTTGGACCAGGACCATGAACCGATCATCTCATGTGATGAAGTGATCAACTCAGGGGTCCCAAACGATCAGTTTAGGTGTGAACCGATCGGTTGAGGTCACCAAACTATCATTTCAGGGTTGAAACGATCGGTTCAGCTGGCGCAGTTGGTTGTTTTGTGGAAAATCTCGAACCCTTCGACTCCTGTGCAGTCCCAAATTGCCTGAGGTAGAGAACCCTATCCCATGACCCTCCTATATATAGGGGTATTGGGGGCTTCTCAAAGTACAACTCAGAACACCAGTTGCTCTGCAAAGTTGTCGTTCTCTCTGGTTTTGGTAACCGAGAGAGCCTGAGCAAGTGCTACCCGATAAGGGAGGCACAACAAGGGAAAGACAACTGTAGAAAGGCAACTGATTGTAGGAGAGTGTTTCAGTGACTAGTACACTGACATGAGGGTGTGACTCCTTCTGATTCCTTATGGGACAAGGAGATCAGAGTTCCAGGAAGTCCGTGTGGATGACCGTAGAGGCAGGAGACTTCTACCGATCGGAGGATAGTTGTCAATCCTGACAGTCCCGGTGAGACCAGGAGCTGCACAGACACCATCCAAGACTGGAGGTGAAGACCGCACAAGTTGCAAGGTAATGTCACCGAGTAAGCCTCGGGACAAGGTACGCCTCTACAAACCTTCTTTCCTATTGTATAGACGTTGACGCGATTCCTTTATTCTGGGTTTGGGAGAAGAAATTTTTTATTTCCGCTACCTTCTCTGTCTTCCCCAAAACCCAACAACTTATTCATCATATCATGCATAAGGTATATGCTTCATCATCATATCATGCTAGTGGTGTGTTCACATCACCATATCGGGTCACTCATAATCTAGGGTTTGTCATGTTGATTTAGAGGTGTGTGCTTCAACCCGATATCGATTAGTACCTTGATGATGTCATCATCATCAACCTCTAGACTCTTGTTCTTACTAGTCTATTTCATGGAAAATAGTCCTAAACAACTTTTAAAACTCACAGGATCATCATTTATTCAAGAGAATTCGAAATTGAAACTAGATCAACAAGTATAACATAATTGATGGTGAATAATAACATAATTGGGTTCAAGTTATATAACCTGCATCAAGAACAACTTCAAAGATCCAAGATCCAAAGCTTTATGTTCCCAAGGTTGAATATGAGATTCACAACTCCTCTTAGGGTTAAGGCTTGAGCTCCTTCTTGTTCCTTATCATCATGCACGATATCCCCTCACTTGTGGCTGATATCCCTTGACTATGGCTGATATCACCTCACTATGGCTGATATCACCTTACTATGGCCGATATCACCTTGATATGGCCGATACCAAGGCCCTATGAATGATACCCTTCACCTATGCATGATATATAAGAGAAAGAGGGTGGTAAGGTTCGAAAATTTCACTAATTGGCAAAAGGAATGGTATATATAGTTGAGGTTCATGAACAAGAGTGTATATGAGGTGTCATCATTTTAAGCTACTAGGTGCCACATGTCCATGCATGGTTGACACATGTACATGCATGCACTCATGTTTATCTTTACATGAAAAACAATTGAGGATAATCTAGGGATAATATCTTGACTATTTCTTATCTCTTTGGATAAGATATATCAACTTAATCATTACTTTATTCACAACCCAATACAACTTTTCCAAGGAAAGTTGTAAACCGATACACTTAACCGCCTTGAGGTGTTTATTCCATAATGGACTTTTCTAAGAGGAAACAAAATGTTATGGGATCCCCTCTATGGATCCTTGTCTGATAGTCATTCCCATATTAAGTCTACAACCCGATACAACTCAAATTAGGGTTTCACATTCAACCCTTTCTTGGTCTTTTCATCACCAAGAGTACCATCACTCAAATATGATTCAATGATGGTGCCTCGTACTTTATATCTCCTCTAGATGATGCTAATAGGGAGTAAGCACACTTTAGAGGTGGTAATTTTCATATCAACCCTACATATTGGGTAAATTACAATTTGTACCAAAATTGGTACATTATTCAAACAAGCTCAAATTTGAGACTTAGGCTTTCCACAAGCTGCCTCTTAGCATCATTCTTTTTATTATGATGCTAAAAGACATGAAGTTCATTCAACATGTGACATATTGCAATATAACCCCTCATCTTGGGTAAATTGCATTTTAGTCCAAAATAAGAGAACATTGCTCAAACATCATTCAAACCGGACCAAACTTGAAACATAAGTTTGTTACTTGATAAAAAAACACTATAGAGAATTATATTTAAGTCCTAAGAAACTTATTTAAGCCAAACAAATAAGATTAGCCCTAAACCCAAGTCATGGATGTTACAATATGTTGGTTTCCGTTGATTACGTATCAAAGTAGATCAAAGTTGTTGCAACGAGGACAAATGATCACAAGGTAGTGTGTGACTTCATGAAATGCAACATGTTTAGCCATGTGGGTATTCCAAGAGCTATGCTTAGTGATGGGGGAAGTCACTTCATCCACCATACCTTTGAAGGCTTACTTAAGAAGCATGGAGTGAACCATCTTGTGGCTACTCCTTACCACCCCCAAACAAGTGGTGAAGTTGAGTTGGCCAATCGGTAGATAAAGCTCATTCTAGAATAGACAGTGGAATGGACCACAAGGATTTGTCACTATGTCTCAGTGAAGCTTTATGGGCATATATGACTGCATACAAAGCCCTGATGGGCACCACACTATTCAATCTTGTGTATGGAAAAAGCCACCATTTGCTGGTTGAGATGCAACACAATGCACTATGGGCTTTGAAGGCCATGGACTTTGATGGAGAGAATGTCAGAATGAAAATAAAGGTTCAGATGAATGAGTTAGAGGAGATGCGCATGAAGCATATGATATGTCCAAGTACTACAAAGAGAGGACAAAGTTTCTACATGATAAGATGATTAAGAAGAAAGACTTTGATCCCAAAAAGTGGGTATGGATGTATAACTCAAGGATGAAGTTTTTTTTCCAAAAAACTCCAGTCTAGATGGGAAGGGCCTTATCTCATCAAGAAGGTGTATCCATCTGGAGCTGTGTTGATTTGTGAGAAAGAAGGAGCTAGAGAGTTCACTATGAATTGCCAAAGATTGAAATCAGTTGTGGAAGTAGGCCCCAACAAGGAAAATCAAAGTTTTGATATAGTGATGCTAGTAGAAGTACATCAAGTTGATGAGAAAATGTGCTTGAATGCACATGAAAGAGACATTTACTTCAAATATGCCTCAAGAATCCCAAAGAGATGAATGGAGTCAAGAATCAATAAGCCTGGCCAAAGGCGTAAAATTTAGTGCTAGTGGGAGGAAACCCACCTAGGTTTGGGAGCTTTTTTCACCCAACCTTCTCTTTTTGATACTTTTGCTTTCTTTTCCACAAAATACACACACATGTGTTTAGTAGTTTTCTTTGAGTTTCGATGACATGGTAGGTGTTAGGCACTAAAGAGAGAGGAATCAAAGGTGAATCATGGCCACTAAGATCAATTTGTGGCAAAATCTCAAAGAAAAACAAAGCTCTTGAATTTGAGTTAAAAAAAGTTGAAGAAATGACCCTACATTGGTCGTGGAGCTCAACCACAATCGTGCCAACAACTGTTTAAACACAATTGTGGCCTCCCACCATGGTCATTGTAATTATTTATTGAAGAAGTTGAAGAAGTCAGGTTGTTTAGCTAAGTGTGTGCACAAATGGCCACTGCCGTGGCCTCCCACCATGGCTGTATTGAGGATAGATGGCCACGACGATGCCCCCCTACCACAGTCATTGTAATTATTTGTCAAGATGCCAAAGAAGTCAGTTTGACTGGCCGAGTTTGTCCATAAATGGCCATGACTGTGGCCTCTTGTCACGTCCGTATCAAGGATGGATGGCCGCGACTATTGCAGGAAACCACGATCGTGGCAAGGTCGAGTGGGTGCACTCTTCATCGACAACATGACCGTGGCACCCGCTGTAACACCTGGGCCCACTCCCCAAAGCTCTAGTAGAGTTTTTTAGGAATGACGAGTGGATGCACAGACCATCACTATCCTTAACCACGCCTTTTGTCCACTCACGCACAAGCCAGGATCAACTTCCTGACCGGTCACCCATATTAGCACTACTTCAAGTTGAGCACGCTTAACTATGGAGTTCATTAGAGATGGGATACCAGAAAAGGAGGCGCACCTTGGTGATATGGGTAGTCCAATCATTCCTTTAAAGATCATGTTATCTGAGTTCTCAAATCCTAGACATTACAATATCCCCCACTTAGACTCTTAACGTCCTCATCAAGGCTTACCTATATGGCCTAATAATATTTCCCCATTTTAGTGTAGACCGAGAATGGCCCATGGAAACCCAGCTCCTGATCATGGAATACCATTGCAAGGGTGGCTACGTCAACCATGGACAACCCTATCCAACATGCCTGGACTGTATGGCTCAAGACTGGCATGCCACATGCCCATGTGGGCCCCACCTACTGGAGGGGAATTGGCTCTAATACCATTTGTAACACATGGGCCCCCTCTCCAAATCTCTAGCAAAGTTTTTTAAGAATGACGCCTGGCCCCACAGACCACCACTAGCCTTAACTGTGTGCTTTGTCCATTCACACGCAATCCAATATCAACTTCTGGACTGGTCACCCATCCTAGTACTACTCTAAGCTGAGAATGCTTAACTATGGAGTTCTTTAGAGATGGGCTCCCAGAAAAGGAGATGCACCTTTATGATATGGGTATTCCAATCATTCCTTTTAAGATCATGTTATCTGAGGCCTCAAATTTGAATTGTTACACCCACCACATCCATTCCACCAAGTACTCACCACGACCGTGGCCACCCGCCACAGTCGTGGCGTGCCCCGACCCCACAAAAAATATAACCTAAACTCATCTTCAACCCAACCCTCCTCTCATTCTATCACTTCCATTCATAAGAGCTCAGTTGTGGCGGCATCTCCAGACCTCCAGGTCCTCCAAGCTCCACCTCCAAGCCCTCAAATCACCTACAAACCACCACCAATCATCCCTCTACCATTCCCCTCCCATTTCCACACCAAATCATCCATCAATCCTCCCACCACCACCCCTTTCTCCTCCATTCTGCCCTACAAAATAATCCCTACCCAAAACCTCCACCAAAGCCTCCATTTCTCACTGAAATAAAAACCTAATCATTCATCTACCATCTAAACATCCATATCCTTCCATTCCACCCCTTAATTAACCTCCATCCCATCATCTATCCAAAAATCCAATTTCCACAGCCCTACCTCCTCCTCCACATCTAAAAAATGAAGGGGATCACCAAGGCAGTGAAGAAGGGCCTCAGAAGATCCTTGATGTGATCACCGGAGGCAAGACGTGGACCAAGAAAGACTCCTCCCAGATTTCCATGCCTTCGCAGACCCCTCCACCATCAAATTCCATCACCCAATCATTCCCTCGCTCGATGTCTGTGAATACATCCCACATACGATCATCCGATAGCCACCACATTATTAACGAGGTGTGCATGGGAGAGGAGGAGGAGGTAGAGGCATCTGAGGAGAACATCGATGACTTGATCGATGAGGTTGAGACGGTGGTTGAAAAAAGAAGCCAAAGATCCAAAGCAGCCCTGTCCTAATCAAAGCATCTGCCAAATCCCACTCCAGCATGCCATTCGACATTTTCCATGATAGTGGAGGATGGGGAGCAGCCGCAACCAAGGTAGAAATTACTTCCAGAGGAAGAGAACTTTACACAATTGTATCCTAAATAGAGGGTACCACTCAATCTTGATACAAGTTTGGGGTCCCGATCGTACATGTTGGATGAAGAGGAGGAAGATAGTGAAGATGAGGAGATGGATCTGTCAACTGAGGTGGAGGATATTCTGGCACAATTGGAGGATGATAGGTTGAAGGCCTTAGGAAAGGCCCCCGTTGGAGTGTCCTTCGAAGAGGACACAAGAAAAGGAAAATTGCTCTCACATACCCATAATGCATGACAAGGTGATTCATCACCACCAAGTATGGATGTGAGAAGGTCATTAATGAGTTTAGAATCAAGGTGGATGTGGAAGGTAGTTCAAAGAAAATGGGGTTTTGGAACATTCTTTTCACAACCCAAACAACTTACACCACACTGACTCGAGAATTCTTCACCACACTTGAAAAGACGAAGGTGAGAGGTAATGACACTATCAAATTTGTCATGATGGGCAACACACACACTCTCATGATAGCTGAATTGAATATTTGCTGCCAATCCTAAACAAGCCAAGAAAATGGATGATGGCCTACTTGAAAGAGAGGTAGATTTCAATTATGCACATTTCTAGTACCTCTTGATAGGAAGTAAGGACTACTATGCAGGGATGTCAAAAACTTCATCTATTAGCAATCCCATGTACCATTATATGTGCAAAAGCTTTTGGTCACTACCATTGTTGGAAGATATAATAATCAAGGCTCGATTTATCAGAAAGACATGTTTGTCTTGATGGCAATGCACCACAAATGGTATATTGACCTTGGAGTGCATTTGATTGATCATATGAGGTCCATACCCTCCAAAAGTAAAACACCTTTTGTTATGAGAGGGTTTGTAACCTCAATTGCACTAGCTTTGGGGTATGATTAATAACACCCTTTTTTGGGGTTATTTATGGCCTATATTTTTGTTGTCAAAACTACCATCTAAATTGTTTTTCCTATCAATTTCATTATTTTTTGAACAAAAATAAACTATGCTACGCTCTGATCAAATTTTGCATCCTTTTGCAGAGTTTTTCCTTATATTTCCACCAAAAGGCCCGTCCTGGCCCATGAACGGCGTTTACCACCAAAAGATTGTTGAAAACATGGTTGAACTACAAGCTGGGACTGAGTATGACATGACCGACAGAGGACATGTTAAGAAAGCCACAAATGAAGGCTTGTCAATCGAATCTAAGGCTCTTAAGGCGATCAAGTCTCATATACAGAAAATAGCTACTGATGTCAGACAGCTAAAAGAGTCGGGAGGAAAGGGCAAGAAACAGCTAGAGAAGGTGATGAAGTGTGTCACCTGTGGTGAGGAGGACACAAAATAGATAACTGTGTATATACTCGACCTGAAGAGTCGAGTGATAGTGAAACTGAAGAGGAGGAAGGTGAGAACGTCTCTTATGTCAATTTCAAGAGGCCTGATCACCCTGGTTTCAGCTATGGCAACAAGGATGCCGCAGAGAATTTGCATCAATTGAACAATCTACCCAAGAAACTACCCAGTTTTGAGAAAAGAAGCGGGCAAGGGCAGTACGTCAAGACCAAATCTTTTTAGACAAACAAAGCTAGTTACCAAATCCAAGGAAAGTTCCAACCCCATCAAGTAGCTAACACGAGTCAAGGGCAAGTGCAAGCTCAAGGGAAAAGCTAGATGAAAAACAATAGCCAGCCAGACTTAGTGGGTCAGCTTTTTGATTTCGTCAAGAGGCAAGACACTATAAACAATCAGCTAGCGCAAAGTGTGCTATCGAAGTCTAGAGTACTTAACACTATGCAAGTCCAAATGGTGGATATGCAAACACATCAATGCCAGATAGACCAACAGCTCGCTCATATGGCAGAGTTGATGAAAAATCCTTTAGGTAAGATACCATCTAACACGAAATTTGCAAAGATGGCAGTCTTAAGATCGGGAAAAATGGTGGAATGCCCTGAATCGGCCAGATCTGAAAAACCAAAGCCCGAAGTTGCTGTAGAAAAATCAGCTGAAGGAGGCAGCCAACAAGCTTATGTCAGAGAACCGGAACCTATGGAGAACTTGCTCAGAAAAAGGAGTCAATACTCTCCGAGAGTGTCTTTTCCACACAAGCTCATAAAAGCACATCTCAAGAAGAGATATCAAAGGTTTATGGAGTCAGTGAAAAAGCTCCATCTCAAGGTGCCATTTTTGGATGCCTTGGAAGAAATGTCGACTTATGCCAAGTTTTTCAAGGACATGGTCACAAAGAAAAGAAGAGGAGGAAGTATTGAAATGGTACACCTGGCCAGTATGTCTATGGCCTTCGTTAAAGCCGATTTACCAACAAAGAAAAAGGATCCTGGAGCCTTCACTATACCCTTTACTGTAGGGGATAACATCGAAAGGAAAGGTCTCACCGACCTGGGGGCTAGCATCAGTTTAATGCCTTTAAGCTTGACACAACGATTATGACTGACTGAGATGGTCAGGACTAATATGAGGATTGAGTTGGCAGACCACACTTTCAAAAGACCGGTGGGGGTAGTTGAAGATGTTCTGATTCGTGTAGGGAGGTTCTTCATCCCATGTGACATTGTTGTCATTGACACTATTGAAGACCCAAAGTGCCCCATCATTTTTGGATGCCCTTTCCTGGCAACAGGGAAAGTGTTGATTGATGTCGTTGAGGGTATCATAACTTTAAGAGTCGGAAAAGCCAACAACTCAAGATGTCCAGTAGTAATCCCAAGGTTTGATGCTGTAAACTTTGAGTTGAAACCAGCTGTGATCTCCATGATTCAAAATAAGAGTTTCAGAGGAAGTTCTAAGAATGACAACCCCTGTCATCACCTTGATGCTTTCAAAAATATATGTGACACCATCAAGATGAGGGGAGTACCACAAGAAGTGATCTACTGCAAAGGTTTCATTTTCTCCTTGGAGGACAAGGCATTGTCATGGTACCTTGGATTGCCACATCAATCTCTGAACGGATGGAATTATTTAGCAAAATGCTTTCATAAACAAGTTCTACCCTACAGAGAAGACCGTCAGGAATAGGAAGAAGATCGCATCCTTCACCCAGAAGCCATGAGAAAACCTGCATGAAGCCTGGGAGAGATACCAGGAGTATCAGAGGGACTGCCCTCACCACAACTACAAGAAGGGTTTCCTGATAACAATGTTCTATAATGGTCTGACTCCTGAAGAAAGAGTATCACTAAATGTAGTTGTAGGAAGTGACTTTCTTGGGAAGAAGCCCAGTAGGTCTAAAAATATTATTGAAAACATGGCTAAACTACAAGCTGGGACTTAGTACGACAGGACCGACAAAGGACATGTTAAGAAAGCCACAAATGAAGGCCTGTTAATCGAATCCAAGGCTCTTGAGGCGATCATGTCTCAGATTCAGAAAATAGCTATTGATGTCAGACAACTAAAAGAGTCGGGAGGAAAGGGCAAGAAACAGCTAGAGAAGGTGATGAAGTGTGTCACCTATGGTGAAGGAGGACGGAATAGATAACTGTGTATATACTCGACCTAAAGAGTCAAGCGATAGTGAAACCGAAGAGGAGGAAGGTGAGAACGTCTCTTATGTCAATTTCAAGAGGCCTGATCACCCAGGTTTCAGCTATGGCAACAAGGATGCCATAGAGAATTCACATCAATTGAACAATCTACCCAAGAAACTACCCAGTTTTGAGAAAAGAAGCAGACAAGGGCAGTACATCAAGACCAGCTCTTTTTAGACAAACAAATCTAGTTACCAAAGCCAAGGAAAGTTCCAACCTCATCAAGTAGCTAACACGAGTCAAGGGAAAGTGCAAGCTCAAGGGCAAAGCCATACGAAAAACAACAGCCAACTAGACTTAGTGGGTCATCTTTTTGGATTTCGTCAAGAGGCAATACACTATAAACAATCAGCTAGCGCAAAGTGGGCTATCAAACTCTGGAGTACTTAACACTATGTAGGTCCAGATGGCAGATATGCAAACACATCAATGCCAGATAGACCAACAACTCACTCAGATGGCAAAGTTGATGAAAAATCCTTCAGGTTAGATACCATCTAACACGGAATCTGCCAAGATGGCAGTCTTAAGACCAGGAAAAATGGTGGAACGCCCTGAATCGGCTAGATCTAAAAAACTAGAGCCCGAAGTTGCTGTAGAAAAATCAGCTAAAGGAGGCAGCCAACAAGCTTATGTCAGAGAACTGGAACCTATGGAGAACTTGCTCGGAAAAAGGAGTCAATACTCTCCGAGAGTGCCTTTTCCACACAAGCTCAAAAAAGCACATCTCAAGAAGAGATATGCAAGGTTTATGGAGTCAGTGAAAAAGCTCTATCTCGAGATGCCATTTCTGGATGCCTTGGAAAAATGCCAACGTATGCCAAGTTTTTCAAGGACTTGGTCACAAAGAAAAGAAGAGGAGGAAGGATTGAAACGGTACACCTGGCCAGTATGTCTACGGCCTTCGTTAAAGCCAATTTACCAATAAAGAAAAAGGATCATGTTAAAGTTATGATACCCTCAGCGATGAAGGGACCATCGCTGAGGGTATCATAACTTTTCGCTTAGATCGTCTTCATTTCGATTTAGGTAATCGAGGATCTCAACAACTTCAGGATCTTCGATTTCTGAATCATAATTGTTTAATGCCCTCATGAGAGGGTCTACAACTTCAGTCTCTTATCTTATTTCTTCACAGTATTGGTAGTAGTTATCCATGAAGCAAGCAGACTCTGTCAGGGATGGTCCCTTCTGAGCGAAAATGAGGAAGTTATAGAGATAGTCAAATATGCTTCCCTAGAAATGGCACCAGAAGAAGAGAAGGCACCTAAGCCTAAACTAGAGCTGAAACAGTTGTCGGAAGGTCTGAAGTATGAGTTTCTCGATCAAGAGGAAAGAAATCTTGTTATAGTTAACACCAGTCTGACTGAAGAACAATTGGAAAGACTTCTCAAGGAATTGAGGCTCCATAAACAAGCCATAGGCTATTCAGTAGAGGATATCAAGGGACTTAACCCTGCTCTCTACATGCACCATATAAATCTAGAAGAATCCACCAAACCCTTGGTCCGACCCCAGAGAAAGTTGAACCAGATGTTGAAAGAGGTTGTAAAAAAGGAAGTTATCAAGCTGAGAGATGCATGTATTATCTACCCTATCAACGATAGCAACTGGGTAAGCCCCATTCATGTTGTACCAAAGAAAGGGGGTATGACGGTTGTGAAAGGTGAGAAGGGTGATGAAGTAGCCGTCTGTGCTGTCACCGGATGGAGAATGTGTATAGATTATAGAAAGCTAAATCAAGCGATGAAGAAAGATCATTACTCGCTCCCCTTCATCGAACAAGTTCTAGAAAGACTAGCGCATCATGAGTATTTCTGCTTTTTAGATGGTTATTCTAGATTCTAACAGGTCCCTATCCTACCGGATGACCAGGAAAGGTACATATGCTTTTCGAAGAATGCCGTTTGGACTGTGCAATGCTCCAGCAACTTTCCAATGTTGTATGATCTCAATGTTCTCTAATTTTCTACAAGATATAGTAGAGGTCTTTATGGATGACTTTTCTATTTATGGGAAAGACTTTGATGGTTGTTTGAAGAACCTATCATTGGTCATGTAGCACTGTGAAGAAAAGAACCTAGTTCTCAACTGGGAGAAGTGTCATTTCATGGTATAAGAGGGCATAGTGCTGGGCCATAAAGTCTCCAAGAGAGGCATTGAAGTGGATGTAAGCAAGGTTGAGGCTATTTTCAGGCTACCCCGCCAAAGTCTGTGACAGGGGTAAGAAGCTTTCTCGGTCATGCCGGGTACTATAGAAGGTTCATCAAAGATTTCTCCAAAATATAGAAACCTCTTTCAAGCTTGTTGGTTAAGGATGCAGAGTTCATTTTTTCTGATGATTGTTTGAAGGATTTCCAGACGATGAAGGAAGCCCTGGTAACACCCCCTATTCTCCAAGCTCCAGATTGGGAGCTACTGTTTGAGTTAATGTGCGATGCTAGCGACTTCGCTATAAGGGTTGTTTTAGGGCAAACAAAGGATAAGAAGCATCATGTAATTTTCTATGCCAGTCGAACTCTAGATGAGGCGCAAGTAAATTACACCATGACAGAAAAAGAGATGCTAGCAATTGTCTTCACCTTTGACAAGTTCAGGTCTTATTTAATTGGGACCAAAGTGAAGGTTTACACTGACCACAGATTAATACGGTACATGATGAAAAAGAAGGACACTAAGCCTAGGCTGCTAAGGCGGGCTCTTTTGCTCCAAGAATTTGATCATGAGATAATTGATAAGAAAGGCAAGGAAAATGTAGTTGTAGACCATCTCTCAAGGATAATCTACAATGAAGAAGACCAGTTGCCTGTCAATGACAACTATGCTGACGAAGCCTTGTTGATGGATCGATCCGATGCGCCAAGTCTACCATGGTTTGCATATATTTTTAATTACCTCGCTTGTGGTGAGTTACCTTACGAAATAACGTACAATCAAAAGAAGAAACTTTTCTCTGATGTAAAGCATTATTATTTGGATGATCCTTTACTCTTTAAGAGGTGCTTAGATAATCTATATAGAAGATGTATTCCAGAGGAAGAGGTGCCAAACATTCTAAGGGAATGCCATTCCTCACCTTATGGAGGGAACTTGGGTGGCGAAAAGACTACTTTTAAGGTCCTCCAGTCAGGCTTTTACTGGCTGACCTTGTTTAAAGATGTCCATGCTTTTGTAAGATCTTGCAACGAGTGCCAGCGAACGGGGAATATCTCCTGTCGGAATGAGATGCCACTCTCTGATTGGATTGAAGTTGAGATTTTTAATGTGTGGGGCATTGACTACATGGGCCCTTTCCCATCCTCTTTTGGCTTTAGATATATTCTTGTCGCTGTAAACTATGTCTCCAAGTGGGTTGGAGAAATTCCTACCACGACTTGTGATGCAAAGGCAGTAATCAAACTTTTTACCAGGATCATCTTTCTGAGGTTTGGAGTTCTGAGGACCGTCATTAGCGATGGCGGCTCTTATTTTGTAGAAAGACAATTTGAATCACTGCTACGCAAGTACAACGTCTTTCACAAGGTTGCAATGCCATATCATCCCCAAACATCTGGGCAGGTTGAGGTCTCCAATCGGCAGATAAAGTAGATTTTAGAAAAGATAGTAGGTAAGTCCCGCAAGGACTGGTCAGCTAAGCTGGATGAAGCTTTATGGGCATATCGAATAGCTTTCAAGATGTCGTTGGGCACTACACCCTACCGCTTGATTTACGGGAAAGCTTGCCATCTCCCCTTTGAACTGGAGCATAAGGCGTTCTGGGCGATAAAACACCTCAATATGGACCAGAAGCTAGCCGGGGAGAAAAGGTTTCTTTAGATACAAGAACTTAAAGAATTAAGACTTAGTGCCTATGAGAATGCCAGGATTTATAAACAAAGGACAAAGGTGTGGCATGACACCCAGCTGAAGAAAAAGGACGTGAGTGAAGGAGATGAAGTTTTATTATTTAAATCCTCTATCTGTCTTTTTCCAGGAAAGCTACAAACCAGGTGGTCTGGACCCTTCACCGTGGTGAAGATCTAACCATAAGGGATGATGGAGCTTTATGAAAAAGACAATCCAGAGAAGGTCTTCCCGATGAATGGGCACATAGTCAAAATATACTATTAAGATGAAGCGTTTGTGTGAAGATCGGAAATAGCGCTGCAAGAAGAAGAAAGATCCGTATAGAAGGACTTCAATCTTGTCGAGCTGATGATGAAAACTACAACGCTCTTTGGGAGGTAGCCCAAAAATTTTACTTTTCTCAGAATAGGATGTTATTTTCCCTTTCTGAAGGACACTACGGACATTATCATTGTAATAAGGCCCGAGTCAGTGCATGCGCCACATGCACAAACTCTTTTATTTTATGGGCCACCGATTTAGTTTTATGAAGCTCTGATAGGTAATATTATCTGAGGCAGGGAGTCTCCTTTCCTACCAATGATGTTTTACCCATCAACGCTCTCCTTACCTTTGTTTTGTGTCCCTGCTTTTGATTTTAGTTTTACTCCCTTTAAATTGTTTTGTATAAAATGTTCTTCCTAAAGTTTTTCTACCACGCTTCTTTAGCAAAAATATCACTTTTCCTATCTGTATCAGGTAGACACCTTTGTGTTAGGCAAGGTTTACGTGCCTACATTTGTGCGAATCGGGCAACGCTTCGTATCGGGCATGCATCCTTGTGCCAGACAGTGTGCCGCATGACACACCTGACGCGCGATACAAATCTTGCTTAGGAAGGCATATCGACATTTGAAGTGACGGATTAGACTCTGCATCGGGAATGATTCGTCTCACTTCACAACACATGTCCTATTTTACCAGATTTACCCCCGCCCAAGATAGCTATATATAGTAATTGCAAATTACCATGTTGGGCACTCGTATTTACTTTTTACCAACTTCTGTATCATGCATTTACTCTAATTCAACTCTCGTGTCGGCCGACCCTTCCATCAGATCCTGTGTCGCACACCAGCTCTCACCCGACATAGGTATACCCGATACACCTATCATCCGATACAAGCTTTTAGACTTACATTGTTCCAAGCATATCACGACCGACTTCATGACGGCCGATAAGCTCTACACCTTAGACCATATCGAGCGATACACATATCGTGTCGGGTTCCATCTGACATTGATTTATCGCGTGATACAAGTCTTATCGGGCAAGAACTTTATCGTCCAATTTTTCTGAAAGAAGCCTTAACTCGTGTCGCCCGATACCCTATCGCATCAGGTGGCACTCCTATCGGGTAGTGTTTCTTTACGAGCCCGTGTCGGGCAGTGTTTGCCTATCGCGTGATAGTTTCGTGTTTTTCTAACTTAAGACCATATCGGCCTTTGAGTTTTGCCGCATGACATAAGTATCGCGCTGAGCCATATCATGCTCTCGTATCAGGTGAGATCTGTTGGGTATGTCAACCTGATATCTGTCTATCTTATCGGTCAGACTCGGTATCAGGCAGAATGACTCTTTTACCACTGCCCGATATCGCCTTTGCTTATATCGGGACTCTGTTGAGTTTTTAAGTATCATCTACCTCATATTGGGCAAAGTGACTCTTTTGGTCAGTCGTCCGATATAAGGTAGAATGACTCATTCAATAACATCCTTATTTACTAATTTTGTTTGATATTTACATAAATGGCCCGCACAAAGTAGACAGTCATCCAAGTAGATGAGCACGGCTGGAGGATCAACCCCGAGGCTACTGCAGAAGCCACTGCAGCTGGGAAGAAGTGCCAAAACCCCAACTTAGTGGGGCCATCTGGGGTTGAGAAGAGGCCAAGGACAGAAGTGACAGCTGCCCCCTCAACAACAACAGAGCCCCTAGATCACTCGCCAGGCCGGTTCATACCCAGAGACAACGAGCACAGGCAGCGATACACAGAATTGGTAGCCAAGGTCTACAGGCCAAGCTGGTTCTGCCATTAGTCGTCTTTCCACTAGATAGGCATTTTTGAGAGGCTGGAAAATGTCCTAGCAGTAGCCGGGGTGAAGAAGATCTGCTTCAACCACTCCACTTCCTACACAGAACTCATAAGGGAGTTCATGTCATCCCTCCGCTGGGTACAAAATAGACCAAATGAAGTCAAAAGATTTGGCAGAGCAGACAGACTACAAGGACGACTGTATAACGTTGAGCATGACATATCAGAAAAGCTGCTCAACAAAATCTTCTCCTCCAGTGAAATAGAAAAAGAACTGCTCAATGACGGTGTCAGAATCACCAAAGGGGACGGATTCAACCCGGTCAACGTATGGAAGAAATTGATCGGCGAATCAAACTACAAGCCGGGAAGCAAGGTGGCAGCCATCCACTCCTGCTTCTGGAGGATCATCCATAAGATAGTGGTTTGTATCCTCTTCAGCAAGTACGAGACAAGCAACATCTACACCGAAGAACTCCATCTCATGTGGTACATGATGGAGGGCAAGGTGGTCAACTTGGGATGCTTTTTGCTGAATACGCTTTACCCCATAAAGGATGCCACCAAGGAGTATTGCATGGGTGGCATCATTAATCTGACCGCGATAGAGTTAGGGTACCCCAGGGAGATGCACAGCCTCTCAAGGACGAGAGATGACGAGAAGATCGACCTCAAGTTCCTAATGAGGGCTAGCATTATCAAGAAGGAGGGGCGATGCTACTTCTATAAGTTCGCAAGAACAAACACCCTCCTTCCGCTCCCACACTGAGCCAGCTACGATGTAGAAAAGCTATTCTTCACCACATCGGAGATTGAAGCTGTGGTGGTCAAAGCCGCTTATGTCGCCACCACAAGGATACAAGAGAGGGCGGCCACGACAGGAAGACCAATCCCTCTCGACGCTCGTCAGGACAAATCTTCCACAGTCTCTGCCGAGCCACCCACCGCCCCCATGCAACCGGCAGCAGCCACTGATAAGGTTGTCATTGCTACTCCCATACTAGTCACGACCGCCACAACAACAACTGTCGAAGCCGTGGAAGAAGTGACGGCGACCGTGGAGGTTGCCGAGACAACCGGGGCTGAGACAACGATGATAGCCCCGAGGGAAGCTGCCGCGATAGAAACAACCACAGTTCCCAGAGTTTCTGTTGTGCCTTCAACAACAGAGGAGATGGTATATCCGGACGCCAGCAATGGGGCATTCGCCGAGCTCCTCGAGACGGAGCTCAGGGTTGTGCAGCTCATGCCGACGTTGCCACTAACGTCGCCAGTGATAGTCACGGAGGAGGTCACCGACAATCTGATGATAGAACAACGACCACCTACCTTACACCCTTCTCCACCACCACAAACAGGCGAGGCAGAGGCAGCCACGAAGGTGCCAACGCCTCACCCTGAAGTGACACCCTCACAAATGGTACAGATGGG
The DNA here is from genome assembly GCA_963693085.1 of Alisma plantago-aquatica. Lineage (NCBI taxonomy): Eukaryota > Viridiplantae > Streptophyta > Magnoliopsida > Alismatales > Alismataceae > Alisma > Alisma plantago-aquatica. Next base: position 752,390,818 of record OY856410.1, read on the forward strand.
CTCGAACCCACCTGAAGTCGAGTAGTCCTCGGGCTAACCTGCATGCACGAGGAGCGTTACGAGATCGAGAGGGTGACCTGACACAACACCCCCATCTCTGGGGAAAATCTTTGGTCAAGAATTTGACCATTTGTGGGAGGTAACGAGCAACCACTCAGTTACCTTTTTTTCCCTCACCCGCAAATTTTCTGTTTTCCAGCAGAGGCTCAGTGAATAGGAGAGGCAACTTCTAGCTCTAGTTGGCCTTCCTGGCCAACTAGAGGCACTTAACGCAACATTACAGCAGGCCATTCTACGCCTCGACACAATTGAGGAGAGGCTTAACCAGAGGGATGGCCACCCCCACTCAAGACAACCACGGAGGTCTCCATCACCTCCTGGCTTAGGTTCCCAACCCTCCTCATCAACGTCATCCTCTGGGACGTCGTCCCCTTCCTCCTCCAGCGGGCCATCCACAATGCCCGAGGAAGGGACGACGTAAAAGACAGCTGACGGGGCTCCAGCAGGACAAGCGAACTCCCACGACATGGAATAAGTTTTTCCCTCAAGACCCCTGGACAAAGCTGAAGACAACGACGAATCGATCAGCGTCAGGGAGGACTCTTCTGACGAATCAGAGGGAGAAAGGGGGGACATCTATTGTGTCAATGACAGACACCCCCCTAGAAGAAGGAGCTCGATGGCAGATGAGTTTTCTGAGCCGTCAGAGATCCGTTCTTTTGAGATGACATATTTTGAAAGGAAAGCCATCAGATACTTGACGATCAGAGACTAGAAACTGCTAAACAAGGTCCTGAGGTCGCAAGCTAATGAAGAAGACGTCATTTGGAGCGACGGGTACTTCTCCACACGACGAGGGGAGCTGAGGAGCATATTCCGCTCGCCAACCATCATCTCCAAGAAGTTGTTCAGGGTCCTGGAAGTTGCTATACTAGAGAATCTGAGCACCAGGACAGGCCAACAATCGATCTACACTGCCACCTTGGCCTTGGCAAGAAGGCTGATGATGGGGTTGTATGACTCTGTGCAAGTGGCCAACATGCTGAAGCATATTGAAGACCACAACGCAACCCTGGTGTTGACCCCTTACAAGCACAGAAAGAATTGGTTCTTGTGCGTGGCGGACCTCCAGAATCATGACGTCTAGCTTCTCAGCTGCTGCAACAAGAAGGTTCCACGCTCAGATGACATCTTCGTACACCCCAAAAATAAGATCTTGAGGCTCCTTCCACTACGTCTTCTCTGAGTGATAAAGCACAGAATCCAACACCACTCCGACATTGGGAATTTCTTAAGTATCGGAGACTTCCCCATCCAAGAAGAAGCGGGAAGTGGAAACAACGCTTTTATAGTCCTCCGTACTATAAAGTTGCTTCATGTTTTTGGATTCATAAGTCAACTCAGCAACCAGAACTTCTATCAGCTCAAGAGCATCTATGCGCTGATGCTGATCAAAGACAAGCGCTATTTCCGAGACGCGGGCATCCCAGAAGAGTTGTTGGACAGTGATTATGAAGTTGAATCCTCCCAACCCAGTAGCCCTACAGCGGAAGCAGGCGAGATCACCACAGACGTTTATGGGGTAGGCAAGCAGATGGATGTTCTAGAAAAAAATCTTTCAAGAGATGACCCCGCTTCGCCTGATGCTTTAGAATTTATGATCAACAACTTCGACCGTTTTTCATGCTCTACACTGACACAGGAGTACGTAAATGAGATCTTGCAGAAGTTAGCTGACTCTACCCCCGCAGACATCATCTATGAGGTAGACAGTGTCATAGTCCCAGTTGATGATTTAAGGGACATGGTGAAAGAAGGAGGGTGTTTGGCGATATCAGTGGTAGTCGCCTACATCCAGATACTACAGAAGAAGTTCGAACATGCATACATTTCCCATCCAATGTTGTTCAATGACATTTGTCTTGCCGATGAGTCAGGAGCAAAGCAATCTTTTCTGGCAGAGATACAGAGAAAAATGCCACATGTCATCTTTCTGCCTATCCTGCACTACAACCATTGCATGCTCCTGACGATGTACACTCACCCTCGAGCAGGAATCTTCTACAACAACTCAGTTAGCAACAAAGATCATCCAGTGCAGTGTACATCAACAACATTGACATCCCTGGAGTGCTTAGTAAGGAAATACTATACAGAAGTGGCAGTGCTGCTCCAGCCATTCTTGGAGATGGCAGAAAGCAAATGGCACGAGCTTCAGTTCTACCCCAGCAGTCCACAACAAATTCCTCTATCCAATGACTATGGCATTTTCGTTCTAGAATGGATCTCTAGCTCGGTGACGCTACAACAAACACCTAACAAGCTCCACCACATCGACTATCACAACAAACATGGAGAATATGTGTGGGAGCTTATATCTGATGGAGGCACGCTCACCAGCTAGCCCTCACTGACTTATCACTACCTCACCTTATCTTTTCTCACTACTTTGGGGTACTATATATCAGTGAGGGAGGTATTAAATTTATCCCATTTTGCATTTTGTCTTCCTTATTTCTTTTTAACATACTCTGTGTATATATACAAAGACACTCTATAGTAAAAAAAATCCGATACAGCTTCTGCCAACTTGTTTTCTCTATGTCTAAGGTGGTGCATGTTTTTGTTATGTTTTTCTGAAATTGCAGTCTCAAATGACAAAGACTATAACTTTTCTACGCCAATTTTGAAAATTAATCTCACAACAGCTAAGAGATGTGTATGCGAAGGAAAAAGCTGCCCAAACAACAACTTGCTCTTGTTTCCTTACCCATAAAAAATCCCAAAAAGAGAGAAAGGACTTATGAGAGTGAATAAAAGCATGAGAGTTGTGCCAAAAAAAAACACACACTTGTTCTTCCAAAAGTACCCATCTTTAGGCATGGTAGATATGGGGCAGTGGTACGTAGGATGTGAAATCACTGCTCTAAAGCCAACTGGCTTAGACTGCAGGGACCACTCGCCCGTTAATGGACCCGTACCTGGATGGACTGATGGGAAACAAGAAAAACCCAAAAAGCCTTAAGCCTACCCAAAACCCCAACTTTCTATTCCCAAAAGCTGTTTAGTGTGAAAGCTAACTTCGGAATCATGCACCTAAGTCTCGACAAAGCTGAAGAGAGAATTTTTGCTTAAATAAGGCAGGAAAGATAAAGTTCGTCGTTCGTAGTCAGAATTTTTTTTTCATTAAGACATCTCATTACTTTCTCAAACCCCTTATCTAAAGACTATGTCGATTTCTGAAGAAGTATCACAAAACAAAACCTTAAAATATGTACAGATTGATTGGGGACAATCAAAATGCTAAGTTTGGGGGAGTTGATAATACCCTTTTTTGGGGTTATTTATGGCCTATATTTTGTTGTCAAAACTACCATCTAAACTTTTTTTCCTATCAATTTTGTTATGTTTTGAACAAAACTAAACTCCGCTATGCTCTGACAAAATTTTGCATCCTTTTGCAGAGTTTTTCCTTATATTTCCACCAAAAGGCCCGTTCCGACCCATGAACGGCGTTTACCTGCATGGGCCCTCCTACCAGAAGGTCGACACACTCATTACCCGTCGCACAACTGCTCGATACAGCTGTCACGTGATACGAGTGTGCCACACAAAAAGCCTCTCTGAGCAATATGCCGCTTACCTGACAGGGAGCTGTACCCTCCACGACTACTCTCTCGATGAAGCGTGTTGCGTGATACAAGCCACCCACTGGCAGGCGCCACCTGTCACGACTATCCGACATGCTTGCAACCCGACACCCGCTGTGATGGGAGACACGCATGTCTATCATCCCCGAAGCCGCACTGATGGAGTCGATGGAGGACATGTGGAGCCCGGAGAACCACAACTTCTTCCAACCGCTGCCTATAAATAGCAGCTACAGGACTCCGATGGGACGCGTCAAAACCCTAGCAAAAGGCTAACCTTGGGAAGCTTAGAGAGCTAGTATCATGCGTTCCAAGGGCGTAACGGGTGATACTAGGTGAGCACACCCCCTACCCGAGATGGGAGGGAGTGGTTCACTTAGACCCTGTCCCGATAGCCGCAACAGCCCGATACAATAAAAAAGGCCACCCGATGTGCCAGATTCCTAGACAGCTTCTTGCGTGAGACGGCTTACCTCTACATTCGATACAAGGAACCTGATAACCTAAGTCATCTCTAACCCGACACGATATTGGCCCGCGATATGGAACACCCATCATGGTGTGTCCCCCGAGAGGGTGGCACCCTAACCACAACCGTATCAGGTAGGGTGCCTTGATTGATATGCTTTCCCATCACAACATACCTCCGGACAGAGATGGCCACCCAACACGAGCATGGCGGCCAGAGCTCCCACCCGCTATCGGGTTAGAGGCACCTTAGGGGGTCTGCTGCTGTATGTCGCCCTCCTAAATCAATGAGGTGATGCCTATCTTCCCTTTTTCAGTCATTTACTTTCTTCATTTACGCAATGTAACTAACCTTTTATACAATGCTCATGCTAATGGAATTAGTGTAGTTTGAATGCCTGTTGCTCTGTGTTTGGTCCCTTTTTGTTGGATGATTTCTTTTTAGCATCTGAACTCTAGCTTGTATGCTTGGATCATGTTTTGACTAGCTATCGAATCATGTTTCCCGTTGCAACTCCCTCGATAGAGGTGTTGTAACTCTAGCATTTGGTCCGATCAGGGAGTACGAGAGTACCCAGGGTCGGAGTTGCTTCAGTTATCTTTCCACTCCAACCTAAGGCCACTACCCTTGAGAGAGGGTGTTGGTGCTTAGTTGGAGGTACCCTCTTTGAGAAAAGAAGTACTAGATGTTTCTGTTGCCGCTTGTTATGCCTAAGTTTTCTTCCTTCGTTCCTTACCTAAGCAATAGTGTTATCTCCTCCAGTTCTGTTGTACAATATTCCTGAAAATTGATAAAATGCCAAAACCTTAAATCTTCCTTGTAACTCCAGTTGGAGATAGCTTTTTCTTTATAACACTTTCTTGTAGTATCCTGTTTCCTTTTATTCTGTTGTTTACCGTTCTTGATCTACCGATTCCCTTTGGAACTTTTTCTTACCCATCTTTTATCGGGGTGTAGAGTGTTGATTCTGAGTTCTTAGCATGACCACCCTCATCCCTGTGGTTCAACCCAGATCGCTACTTCGGACCCCATTATCATTGCGGGGGCCTAAGAGTCAGGTTATTTAAAAGTCCGACTACTTCAAATCCGCTTCTTTTGGACACACGATTTAGGTCGGTCAATGATCTTTTTGGGTTTGATGACACAGATGAAGCTGAATTTGTTGACTTGATGTGACGTCCCCAGATTTTCTATAACTTAATATGATGTGTGACGTCCAAATTGAAACCTCACCTCAGTGAGAATCCCAATTTAAACACCCCATACCAGGCTAAGAAGAAGAAAATCAAAGGAGTCAGAAGGAAACAACAACAACACATGCACATGAACAATAAAAAAACCAGACACACATGTTCACCATTCAACATATAATTACAACATGAATTGTTACAACATTTGATATTACATATTGAACATCAAACATATATCAAAACTTTACCTAGGCCAAAAGAGGTTCTCTGACCCACACCACAAGGGTAGTGTCATGCTCAATCTCTCTAAGCTAACTCAACTCTATGAGCATCTCATATGCATATACTTTATCCTCCCTCCTTGGTTTAGGGTTTTCGGGTCTACCTCATTGGCACTAGCAATAGCCTTACAAGATCTAGCCACATAAACACAAACCAAAACATGATATGGCATACCTTCATAGGTATCTACCCATGAATCATGCTTACCCAAAACTCTCTTATATACACCACTAGATTCCTATGTGGGAAACCACCAACTCGAGCATGAGGCTTCATAGAAACTAACGTAGCTACCTCCTCTAGGGTCTTGGGCTCTCTCCCTCACCTAGATGGTAGGCACTCATATTGATGTTCACATATGCACATATATAACCAGCCTCTCTCTGTCTCTTGGGTTTGGTCCTCCCAAGGACATCTAGGGTTCAACAAAGCTATAGGAATCATGCATAGAGCAATTCAACTCGTTCACTTAGGAGTAGTCTAGTTTAGGACATATCATATCACATATCTCATAATACTCATATCTTGGAGTTTAGGTACTCTAACCTTCTCCCTCTGGGTCTCACTCTCTCTGGAGTTAACCCTATAACTGGTCCCAACACTAGAGGTCCTCCTTTGTAAAAGAACTTGAGGCTCATGCTGACTTGCAACCTTGTCTTATCTTAACATATCATATCTCATTAAATCCTAGTTACTTGCATCATCAAAACTCATCTTGCATCCTTAAGACTGAACTTAAGCCCTCAAAGACAAACATATATCGTCATAAACCATCTTATATCATCCCTATACAACTTAGATCATCATCTAATCTTATTCCATCTATCACATATATTACAACAAGGCTCTAGACGTCTAATCTAGAACTGCTCTCTTCTAGACTGATGTCATTCATTTTCACTTAGGTTGCATGACCACCTCCTACTCGTACATGTGTGGGGACACATTTTTTTGTAATACATATACATAATAAAAAATATTATATAGTTTTTCTCCGATAAAACAAGCATCAGAGAAAACTATCGAGGTTCAATCCATTTGGAATAAAAAACCAAATCCTCAAAACGAGCGTCCCACACATAGTAGAGACTACAGTGTCATGAAAACTAGTGAAAAGGGTGAGAACATGGTGTAGACTAGTGTAGCTACTCTAGACAATGAGCGCCACATGTCTAGGGTTTATCTTCCCTTGATACACGTCATTTCCAAATAGTGCAACGTCCCGTACCGCTGCAGTACAAGGAAAGAATGACATCTAAGGACTTGCTACTCAACAAGCACCAGTCTAGACCTAGTTCTCAAACATCTAGGTGCTAACCTAGAGGCTAGGTCAGATCTAGTCTCTAAAAGACAACTAATCTAATCCTAAAGATTATTAAGTTCAAGGTTTTCTTGAGTTTGAGTTGCATAATGAGCAAATGTCAGGCTTTTCTATTGTTCATGCTCTGATACCACCTGTGACGTCCCCAGATTTTCTAAAACTTAATCTGATGTGTGAGGTCCAAATTGAAACCTCACCTCAGCGAGAATCCCAATTTAAACACCCCACACCAGGCTAAGAAGAAGAAAATCAAAGGAGTCAGAAGGAAACAACAGTAGCACATGCACATGAACAATAATAAAACCATACACACATGTTCACCATTCAACATATAATTACAACATGAATTGTTACAACATTAAATATTACATATTGAACATCAAACTATACATATACATGTACTACCACTAAACTATAGGATCTTAAGACAACAGGTCCACCTGTACATCAGCTCGCTACACAACTCTCAACTATCCTGGATCTTCAAGAGCATAACCACAACCTAAACAAAAGATTACATGTGGTACACATCAGCACAATATTCAAGGATATTGTACTGAGTATGCCTACATGTCTTTTATATACCTCTCATCATATCTTGGCAATAAGATAAAACTAATACTTGGCAGCATTAAACAAATTTAAAGAAAAGTTTATACTGGCAAAAAGATATTCATTAACAAGAAAGAGAACACATATATTTTAAGCACATTTCCATCATATATCTCGTACATCTGCCCCCAAGGGCTTTAATGTTTTTAGGCCTTATGATCTACTATGAAAGAGTTTGAGATCATTTAATATGTGATCTACTACCAAAGAGTTTGGGATCTAACACATGTGATCTACTACCAAAGAGTTTGAGATCACTTCAATGCACTATACTACCAAAGATTTTAGTGTTATCATATGATGGATCCGATATCTTATGTTTCATGTGTTCATATCCATAAGTATGGAAAATCAAGAAAGATATCATACAATAACAATCATTTCATCCAATACCATATGTTAAGTATTTTACTACACATATAACACAAGAATATTGTATAATAAGCCAAGTAAGAGGTAATGGCATACCTTGATCAAGAGATAAACTTAATCATCATATTCCTCATGTCAACTATGTATCCCAGGTCAAACCCTAATAAAGATAAGATCACATACGATCATCAGGTTCTCATCATCATTAACCCTATTTATATCCATTTTAGGGTTTGCCTATGTCATTATGATATCCTCATGATTACTTGTATTCTTGCCTTATATTTATCTTACTAATGTCATTTTCTAGATTATAGTTCATCAACTAGATATACTCATGTGTCACATTATTATGTGAACATACTTAACATTATGTCACTTTCATTAACCATAATAGGGTTACATCACATGTATTAAGAGTGCTCTTTGTATAACATGAATTCTATGCATATAACTAAAATCAGAGTTCCACATTAGCTTCCAGTTACATATATGAGGGTATTATGTGAATTTCATCATTTATTGATCATGTATGCATTAATTGCATTATTTTTAGTGTTATTAGACCTAATTAGCCATATTAATCAAATTAGTGTTTTCTTTAGTTTGAGTTGCATAATGAGCAAATGTCAGGCTTTGCTATTGTAACCTGGCTCTGATACCACCTGTGACGTCCCCGAATTTTCTAAAACTTAATCTGATGTGTGACATCCAAATTGAAACCTCACCTCAGCGAGAATCCCAATTTAAACACCCCACACCAGGCTAAGAAGAAGAAAATTAAAGGATTCAGAAGGAAACAACAGTAGCACATGCACATGAACAATAATAAAACCATACACACATGTTCACCATTCAACATATAATTACAACATGAATTGTTACAACATTTGATATAACATTTTGAACATCAAACTATACATATACATGTACTACCACTAAACTACATGATCTTAAGACAACAGGTCCACCTGTACATCAACTCACTACACAACTCTCAACTATCCTGGATCTTCAAGAGCATAACCACAACCTAAACAAAAGATTACATGTGGTACACGTCAACACAATATTCAAGGATATTGTATCGAGTACGCCTATGTGTCTTTTATATACCTCTCATCATATCTTGGAAATAAGATAAAACTAATATTTGGCAGCATTAAACAAATATAAAGAAAAGTATATACTGGCAAAAAGATATTCATTAACAAGAAAGAGAACACATATATTTTAAGCACATTTCCATCATATATCTCGTACATTTGCCCCCAAGGGCTTTGATATTTTTAGGCCTTATCATCTACTACCAAAGAGTTTGAGATCATTTAATGTGTGATCTACTACCAAAGAGTTTGAGATCTAACACATGTGATCTACTACCAAAGAGTTTGAGATCACTTCAATGCACTGTCCTACCAAAGAGTTTAGTGCTATCATATGATGGATCTGATATCTTATGTTTCATGTGTTCATAGCCATAAGTATGGAAAATCAAGCAAGATATCATACAAGAACAATCATTTCATCCAATACCATATGTTAAGTATTTTACTACACATATAACACAAGCATATTGTATAATAAGCCAAGTAAGAGGTAATGGCGTACCTTGATCAAGAGATAAACTTAATCATCATATTCCTCATGTCAACTATGTATCCCAGGTCAAACCTTGATAAATATAAGATCACATATGATCATCAGGTTCTCATCATCATCAACCCTATTTATATCCATTTTAGGATTTGCCTATCTCATTATGATATCCTCATGATTACTTGTATTCTTGCCTTATGTTTATCTTTCTGATGTCATTTTCCGGATTATAGTTCATCAACAGGATATACTCATGTGTCACATTATTATGTGAACATACTTAACATTATGTCACTTTCATTAACCATAATAGGGTTACATCACATGTATTAAGGGTGATGTACATATATAATAATACATTGATCTAAAAATTCACCTTATAATTTAATCATTGCATCTATTGGTGCTTGTTCCCTTTTTTAACTTTGTTGATTTTATTTGGAGTGATGCTTCACACCCCTCTCCACTGAGCTATTGTTATACCACATCTTCTGATAACTTGTGTGGACTGAGCAATAATTGGGTCCCAACATGGCCTGTAACATGAATTCTATGCATATAACTGATATCAGAGTTCCACATTAGCTTCCAGTTACATATATGAGGATATTCCGTGAATATCATCATTTATTGAGCATGTATACATTAATTGCATTATTTTTAGTGTTATTATCCCTAATTAGCCATATTAATCAAATTACATGAGTTTGTGCATCAACATCATAATAACTGACATCATGTGGATTATAAACATGATTATAGAATTACTGGCATTTTTCCATATCATCATTTGATATTTATTACTCATGAAACCAGCATAATACATCTTACATGATATCACTGATATTAAAGCATTAAAAGGTTGATATTATGCTTCTATATTGTTCTACGCATTTTTCTGAGAATAACGGTACCTTGTTTGTATTTTTCTGATCACTGTGCTATTTTCTACGAATTATAAAAATCTAAAGGATTTTGGGGTATTTACCTCCCTGAGCCTATCACGCGCCTCCATGTGGCCTGTGAGAGGTGAAACTCCTTCTTTCTTGGCCTGTTCTGATCTAGGTTCCTCAAGGTTTTCCTTTGGTTTAGTTAGGCCGGTTTGGTTCAAGGGATTTGGCTGGTTCAGGGCTCTCCCTACTCACCCCTTTCTTTCTTGCTTCGCGATTGCTGGGTCAATGAGGCCCTTTCTTCCGCCCAAAGCCATTGCCGTAGCTAGTTCCTACGATGAGCAGCACACTCTGTCTTGACTTCCTCTTCACGCACGTCTATATGCTATGTGTCTCCTCCTTGACACGATGTCACTGTGCAGCTTTGATCGATGCCACCACCCGACTGGTTCTCTGCTGACAGATCCAACTCTGAGCCTCCTCCTCACCTTGGAGAGCCCGCCGCTATTGGTCTCTGGTTCTGCCCGATGCATTGGCTGGGTTGCGAGTGCTGCTACATGCCAAAGTGATGATAAGGAGCCCTGCGCTCCTTAACCTCTCATCCGACATCGTGACATGTTCTTCTCAGTGTCGTCTAGGTGCCAATGTTCGACTGGTTTCTGTCTAGAGGTCGGATGCTACTTGTCACCTCCTCCGACTATTACGTTGTCTGATTCATGGCATCTTCTACACAAGCATGCCGTGGATGTAGATCTCAATGAGCTCTGACTCACCAGTGTTTTCCTATTCTCAAGTGCCGCCGCGGCAAGGTGCTGCTTCTCCTCACGGTTCAACGAACTTGTCAGCACTACTGCTGCCATGGCAGAGCAAGCAAGTAGAACCGTGCCCTCCTTGGCCTTTCATAGGATCGAAGTAGCAAGGATGGAGATACAGGTTATGGGCTCCTCCTCCTGGTCTCACCACCGTGGGAGAATAGGGGCAAAAAGGTGATGATTACTAGAGTTCCTATGCCGCCTTCTAGGCTTCTAGCTTTTCCTGACTCCTCCATTTCTCCTTCTCTCACTTTTAGCTACCTCAAGCCTAAAATGAGTGTCAGAGCTGCACATATCGGTCATCCAAGGAAAATTGAGTTCCCCACCCCTATCACCCACGATTAGCGATCGTGGTTTCATGCCTCCTCACATCAACTACACAACTGCAAAGTGGGAGACATTGTGAGTGGTTGGATTTTACCCATACACATGGTTAAGACAAGGCCACATAGTGAATCTGTGGCATAAAAAGTAATGCTAGCCTTTTACACAATGTCAAGGGCAGCGTGATATCTCCCACAATGCAAGATCTATTCCAAATGATCCGAACTTTGCTAATCAATATATATGTACACATATTTAATCATTTTCAAGCCTAAATAATTTCTTCTAGGAACATCGAGACATTACCAAAATTTTAACCATAGCTTCCTTACCTCTCAAGGTACATTCTACTCCAATTTGGTGACGAAACTCAACTATTAGACTATTCAATTAAATTCCTCAAGAAGGCATTAAAAGAGAGATCTTAATCATGATATTAACATCAATCAACAAATTCACTTTGTCAAAACCTTAGAACTCTCAATATAATTCAACCACATGATTTCACTTATGTCATTGGACATTTTAGGATTCCAAAAATCCACTTCATCACATCCTACACACCTTAAGAGAAATTTTGTCCTCGAAATTAAGCCAGAAATCCACTTTATCACATCATAAACATCTTAAAAGAATTTCGTCCGCAAAATTACACCATCTTCTTACTTCAAGGAAAAACCAAAAAGTCTTCATCCATATGCTGGACACCATTCTATGCGCAACATATCCAAAACAAAGCTCCATAATAATATCCAAACCACTATTAGTAGGTTTTAAAACATCTAAGGTGAAACAACTCTTCATATAAGGTTAAAACAAGGGTTTAGAAACTCTGGTTATGCCATGACATATCTCATATCTTAGGGTTGCATCCTCATCTTTACACATTCATTAGGGTTCCAACATCATATTACCATGTTCTTAAGGAATTACTAAAGTTAACCGATTATATCAAGGTGTCGTAATCATTATGTTGTGTTAACTGCCAAACTATATTTTTCATCTTTATTAAGCACTAAGATTAACACCTCATGTAACATGTTTCATTCATATGATCTTATTTCATTACTCATAATAAATTACAACACTTAGTAGTGATTGTTGGTATGTATGCCCTGAGAGCCAATCATGGGATGATTGGTGGGATACATTAAGATTGATTTGATAAACATCAAAGGCAAGCTTCCAATTCTTTCTGGTTCAGTCATATGAGATAGTGATAGAACAAATTGAATGTCTTGAGAATGACAGTACTCAATGACGTATGCCTTCAGGTTCAAGACCTGAACGATGAGATCATACGGATGCTAAGAGTTTGTACATTCTTGTTATGTCACTAGTTGGATGTCATTGTGGAAGGTAGATAGACAACAATGACACACAAGACTAGATTGTGGTGTTGGTTGATGACAGAATCTCATTAGTCATGATATAGAGATATCAAACAAACACATAGGTACTTGTTAGAGAACAAGTGTACCAGATAGACCCACCGTGAGTTTGACACATGGAACCATGACTTGGTAGTCACAGTCAATACTCACAGTGATGGTGGTGAGTGTGATTCTTTGACCTGAAATCACTACACTCAAAACATGTCATTGGGCACACTTTGACATCATTAAGCGCAGTCCTGAAACATGGGTTGTTATAAAGGTGATGATTGGGTGGCTTTGACACATGGGGATTTTGAGGAGTGAGTGATAGATATGGGATTTTTCCCTCCTGAGGGAGTTTGATATCCAAGGCCACTTGATGAGTAGGATTGAAATAGGCGTGCGCACGCATGTGTGAATCAATATGTGATATTGATGTCATACATATCTCTTCCAATCTACTCTGAGATCAAGAAAGTGAATGAATGTTGACAGGATGACTGTTCCATGCCTCGAGTTCATTCGGGATATCAGTGACAAAGGAATTATACATTCACTGTAACACCATTCACGGATTGTAGGATTGAAAGTTGTTCTCCAACTTTCTACTTTCACTTGGGTAGCACTGATGTGTGACTAGGCACCACTCTTTGCTTGTGAAGTCATAAGTGTTATGGACTTTCACTGCCAACGTGAAATGGACCTGTAGGGTCACACACATAGGATTTAACCTGGAAAAGGATTTTTGTCCACAAACAAGGTTTAGATTGATTACTAAAGGAGTTTAGTAGTTCAATTAAACACTCAATCAATTGATAGCTCAATATCATAATGTTCAAGGTGTTGGACACATTGATTATAGTATCAGATTGATTGAAATCGTAATTGACTGATTCTGCACAATCTACACTCCCAATCGATTGGCTCATGTGATGAACTGATCGGCTCAGATTGGTGAACCGATCGGCTCATGTGATGAACCGATCAGCTCAAGGATAGGGTGAACGCTTGCTTCAAGTGTTGAAACGATCGGTTCAACTGTTGCAACCGGGCAAGTCGGGAAAGTAGGATTGGTGAGAATTTTCCTTGCGTTTCACTTGCCCAATTTGATTGGAATAAGGATTGGTATTTGATACCAATTAGAAACAAAAGTTGGAAAGTCAATCGGGAACTGACCAGGACCACGAACTGATCGGTTCAGAAAGTGAACCGACTGGCTCATGGGTCCCAACCAATCGGTTGAGTGTCATTTGACTGGCTCAGGTCCCCAACCGACCATTTTAGAAATGAAACAATCGGTTCAGGTTGCGAGTTGGTTGTTTTTGTGGAAAATCTCGAACACTTCTACTCCTGCTTTTAGTCCCGCATTGCCCGGGATGGAGAACCCTATCCCATGACCCTCCTAAGTAAAACTCAGTGCAACCAGTTGCTCTGCAAAGTTGTCATTCTCTCTGGTTTTGGTAACTGAGAGAGCCCGAGCAAGTGCTACCCGAAAAGGGAGGTGCATCAAGGGAAAGACAACTACAGTTGCAACTGGCAACATGAGAGTGTGTTGGCAACTAGTACGTCAATAGGAGGGTGCGACTCATTCCAACTCCTTGTGGGACAAGGAGTGTGGAGTTCTAGGTGGTTCGTGTGGACTAATTTAGAGGCGGGAGGTTTCTACCGCTAGGAGGACAACCTTCAATCCTATCAGTCCTGGTGCGACCAGGAGCTACACAGACACCGTCCAAGACAAGAGGTGAAGACCGCGCAAGGCGCGAGGTATTGTCGGCGAGCAAGCCTCGGGACAAGGTATGATTCCACAAACCATCCTTTCCTATTGTATATACGTTGATGCGTTTCCTTGTTATGGGTTTGGGGGAGAAAATTTTTTTGTTTCCGCTGCCTTCTCTACCTCCCCTAAAACCCAACAGTGGTATCAGAGCCACGTCAACTTCTCTATACTTTAGGGATTATCGATATGATCAATTTTGGTTTGTCGCCTTTATTTATTGCATACGATGCGAATAATATTGGCTTTATGCATGTCCAATCCTAAATCCACAAATCCCAATTTACATATATGATATGTATTATTAATGCACTCGATATGCGTCACCCTTAAACGAGTTTTGTGGTGGATGTATAGCATGGTTATGGCCAATAAGCCCTATCTGTGTATGGTTGTATGTGGTTGCTTGCATCTCGGTATGCGCACCGATCTTCCTTCTCCTATTCCCGATGTAACTCAAAATAATTCAAGATTTCTTTCCTACCTTTGCTCCCCTCGAATGTCACTCGAGGTTTCTCTTTTTACAATGTAAAATAGGATAGAATTTTATTTCCTGTTATGTCAAAGAACGGAGGACATCCTGACGACAGCTGAAACGATCGGTTCAAGGCGTGAACCGATCGGTTGATGTTCCAGACGATCGGTTCAAGGAGTGAGCCGATCGGTTGATGACCAGTTCGAGGAGCGAGACGAGGGGGTGGCGGCCATGATGAGTTGCACGACGACCAAGCGAACCGATCGGTTGGAGGAGCCAACCGATCGGCTGGTGGCACCCAGCCGACCAATCTGATGTCGAGCCGATCACTCATGTGATGAGTTGATCAAACCCAGAAAGACAAAGCACAGAGTTCATCTTGTACAGGTTGCATGTGATGTAGATCTAGATGACCGTGATTCCTCTTGGCTTGAGGAATCACATTAGGATGGCCATAATCATCGCTTTTATCATTTTGCATGTTTTTGTGGGATATAGCATGTATATGATACATACTATGTATTGTGGTGATTGGATATGTATATGTATATAAAAACCAAATCCCTCATTAAATATTAAGTTTAGATGCCTTCCAAATGTGACACATGTGAAAATCTTGATCGACCAAGTGTGGGCACGCCCTAGCGTGGTGCACCGTCTATCTCGTGGAAGCGTGAAGGATGAATGTGTGGGTCTGTCCTAGCAGGGTGCATATTCATCGTGTTTGCTTTGGTTTGGACTTAACAAGGTGATCTAGATGGGATCTAGTACCTTGAGGCATGGAGATGATCATGGCAAGGAGTTGTATATGACATCTTATCAAGAGTTGCATATGATGCAATTGGCAAGAGTTGCCTACCTGAGAGATCTAAGTTGTAGGTGATAGCCCTAGCTGGTCCATGACTTAGAGGATTTCAGGATCTTGCCCACTCGAAAGGTTGTACGCTGCAATCTTCCAAATTGATGGTGAGGGCTATCAATTTGAAGTAAAATAGTGGGAGCGATAATTAATTAAAGGCCTAATTTTATCGTCAACTTTTCAAATCAATCAAACAAGTCAAAAGAATTTTGGACTAAAATTGCATATATTTCCTTTTGTTAAAATAAATGGTTAATCAACAAATCACTTTATTTGTGATCGGTCTTTGAGACCAACAAATTAAATGTGAATTTTTCCATGACTGGTTAGGACATTGAGAAGTGTTCTCAATCGTAGAGTGAAAGCTGTAAGTCCTAGTTATAGAGAACCCGATGAACTTGATCCCACCATATCAATGGCTGAAAGTGTGCTTATGGAAGCATACCGAGGATGACATTGATGAGGAGTGCTTGATGTTGTGTTCTCTGAACTATGAGTTGCAGAGACAACATGAGACATATGATGTCTCAAGGACACTGTCCTAGTATGTCATGACAGAAGGAGATCCAGTAAGGTATTCACACACTCAATGTGATTGGGTATGTGGAAAACTTGACTAAGAAGAATTCCCTCTGAGCCAAGAGTTGGCTATTGGTATGATACTACAAATGTTGCGAGGATCATACAATTCATGATAAGCTACAACATGAACAACTTTGACAAGCGTTGATAGAGTTGTTGGACATGTTGAGGATAGTAGAGGCAAAGATGAAGAAAGACAAACCATAATCTTTGATGTGATCAAAGAAAAAGGTAAATCTTAAGGGCAAGGATAAGGGCAAAGAAAAGAAGTGTTCTGATGCTATCCAGCAATCTAAGTCGTCTTCAGCCTCAAGGCACATGGGGAAAGGTTGTATGAGGGATTTCCCTCTATATCTGGAAGAACAAAAGAAGATGAAGGAGGGGATGGAGATCTCCACCTAAGGTATCATGAAATGAACTGCTTCTTTATCTGAGGTATATGATACCAAGATATGGATCTATCATATATGATATGCAAGATCCGCAAAGAAGTGATGGTCTTTGTGAAAGGACCAAGAAAGAAGTACCCATCATTGGAGCAAGTGTTGCTGCCACAGATAGGAGTACCTTTCAATTTATTTCAGCCTAAAGGGCACGAAATAGAGTTGAGAACTGCTATTTCATATTTTCCAATAGATATACACACTTTATTTTTGCATATTGTATGACAATGATGGCAATTAATAAAGTTGATGTTTCAATCTTAAAGATATGATCTTTGTGGAAATGCCTTGTTTATCTTGTGATACATGGTATGCATAAGATAAAATGATACCTAAAGTGATTGATAACTCAAACAATCAAATTAGCATCAATCATGAGAAATTCATTTCTAGTTTCCATGTGATGGATAAATCTAGACTCTTTTGGTTAGAGAACCAGTAAGAGACATGAATCTCTTGTACATGATTAATCAATCTTCACTAATGGTAGTGGGAGAATGATTATCCAATTAGGTATAACACATGTGATGTATTTTCATACCTATTGGAGTAAATGCTAATAATTCAAAAGGTGTTTAAAGAAATACCAATATGAACATCTTGAAGTGTTCAAGATTATCATAGATGAAGTGCAAATTTGGTAAAGTGTTAATTCTTGATGAGATCAATGAATGAAACACTTGGACCAAATGTTTGAGATCCTTATGAGTGATTATGATAATGTATCATAGTGAACTCATGATTAAGGCATGGTGATGTCTAAATCAAGAAGGAATCATACTCTAAGGAGTTAGAGAATGATTATCAAATAACTAAATTTTTCTTAATAAAAGAATACCCCACACTAATAAAGGACATTGAGAATCACAAGGAGTTGTGAGTTCTTATATCCTTAACAGATACACCTCAATTATCTATGTGATGAGTTATTCATGTGATGAGTCAACTATCTAGATGAATATGAGGAACCGAATTTTGAGTTATGGTTTATGACCATTACATCCTAAATGATATCCATGTGAACCATAAGGTATGACCTTGATGGTAGCACCCATTGGAATAAAATCCATAAGTGCGAATAAGTCTTAAGTGTTAAGACACATGGATAACATTTTGAGAAGGATGATGCTTGTTGATTGCAACTTAATGACTAAGACATTTGGCATATGGATACTAAAACTGCATTCCTATGAGGAATAAAACAAGGATGTGTACGTGACACAACCTATAAGGTTTATGAATCTACTAATACAAATGAAGTCTATAAGTTACAATGGACTAATCAATGTGATTGATTGAGTACAAGCAACTCAGAATTGGATCTTTACTTTGATGATATAGTCAAAGGGTTTGACTGATATGTCAAAGATAAAGAAGGGATCTGTGATTTAGTGGGAGCGTACTCACATTCCACATGTTGATGTGAAATGGAAATGTTCAAGAATGGAAATCAAAAGTGAAAATTATCTTTAAGGAAGATCGAGATGTTTCCTATGTGATAGGAATAGAGATCTATAGAGATAGTTCTCGAAAACCTCTTGACCTGGAAAGGAGAGAGCATACATTGGCAATCTATACTGAAGGGTTCAGTATACACAGATTCAATGGGAGAAAACTTGTCCATGATACATGGAGTTAGTATCCCAAGGCCAAGTGTCCAATTCTTATGAAGAATCAGAACACTAAGAATAGATATGGATCTATCATGTATGTAATCATCCCATTATCTTGCATGTATGGACATGGCAAGAATAAAATGCATTCATCATCTTGTATGTAGGACATGACAATATGATGTGCTCATCCTGATAACTCATATGTGGGACATGACGAGTGGATGTCTATCTACCTCCAGTAAGGGTTACTGGAAACTATAAGAACTTGATAAGTACTTGAGAAGTACTAGTTCTATGGAGATAAGGAAAAGTTTGATGTAAAGAGTTACATTGATGTGAACTTCCGGAAAAGGACAGAAAATCAATCGCAAAATATATAG
The DNA here is from genome assembly GCA_963693085.1 of Alisma plantago-aquatica. Classification (NCBI taxonomy): domain Eukaryota; kingdom Viridiplantae; phylum Streptophyta; class Magnoliopsida; order Alismatales; family Alismataceae; genus Alisma; species Alisma plantago-aquatica. The sequence continues at coordinate 752,409,844 of OY856410.1, forward strand.
GATATATAAAAGTGAAAGTTTGTTGATAATTGGAAGTGTTCCAATAAAACCATTTAAAAGGAAATGTCGAGTATCTATGTGTTAGAGAACAGCAGTGCATACTATATGGATCTGGAAGTTCATGAGATGAACTTATAGATATTCTGGTCATTAATGACAAGTATGGAATCCTTGAGCATGCAATGTGGCTAAAGGTTAGAAAAGGAATACTAGATCGCATATTACGACAACCCCATCTCATACGTATGACGTACAGTGAAGAGATGTGAGACATGCAATTTATACTGACTTTGGCAAGGTGTTGCCATTACTCACTATGTTCCCACTAGAGCACAGTATCATGTGGGACATGTTTGAAGATCACTATGAATATGATTCAAGGGTGATTCGCTCACAGTGCAAGTGGGAGTCTGTTGGTATGTATGCCCTGAGAGCCAATCATGGGATGATTGGTGGGATACATTAAGATTGATTTGATAAACATCAAAGGCAAGCTTCCAATTCTTTCTGGTTCAGTCATATGAGATAGTGATAGAACAGATTGAATGTCTTGAGAATGACAATACTCAATGATGTATGCCTTCAGGTTCAAGACCTGAATGATGAGATCATACGGATGCTAAGAGTTTGTACATTCTTGTTATGTCCCTAGTCGGATGTCATTGTGGAAGGTAGATAGACAGCAATGACACACAAGACTAGATTGTGGTGTTGGTTGATGACAGAATCTCATTAGTCATGATATAGAGATATCAAACCAAACACATAGGTACTTATTAGAGAACAAGTGTACCGGACAGACCCATCGTGAGTTTGACACATGGAACCATGACTTGGTAGTCACAGTCAATACTCACAGTGATGGTGGTGAGTGTGATTCTTTGACCTGAAATCACTACACTCAACGCATGTCATTGGGCACACTTTGACATCATCAAACGCAGTCCTGAAACATGGGTTGTTATAAAGGTGATGATTGGGTGGCTTTGACACATGGGGCTTTTGAGGGGTGAGTGATAGATATGGGATTTGTCCCTCCTGAGGGAGTTTGATATCCAAGGCCACTTGATGAGTAGGATTGAAATAGGCATGCGCACACATGTGTGAATCAGTATGTGATATTGATGTCATACATATCTGTTCCAATCTACTCTGAGATCAAGAAAGTGAATGAACGTTGACAGGATGATTGTTCCATGCCTCGAGTTCATTCGGGATATCAGTGACAAAGGAATTATACATTCACTGTAACACCATTCATGGATTGTAGGATTGAAAGTTGTTCTCCAACTTTCTACTTTCACTTGGGTAGCACTGATGTGTGACTAGGCACCGCTCTTTGCTTGTGAAGTCATAAGTGTTATGGACTTTCACTGCCAATGTGAAATGGACCTGCAGGGTCACACACATTGGATTTAACCTGGAAAAGGATTTTTGTCCACAAACAAGGTTTAGATTGATTACTAAAGGAGTTTAGTAGTTCAATTAAACACTCAATCAATTGATAGCTCAGTATCATAATGTTCAAGGTGTTGGACACATTGATTAGAGTATCAGATTGATTGAAATCGCAATTGACTGATTCTGCACAATCTGCACTCCCAATCGATCGGCTCATGTGATGAACCGATCGGCTCAGCTTGGTGAACCGATCGGCTCATGTGATGAACCGATCGGCTCAAGGACTGGGTGAACGATTGCTTCAAGTGTTGAAACGATCGGTTCAACTGTTGCAACCGGGCAAGTTGGGAAAGTATGATTGGTGAGAATTTTCCTTGCGTTTCACTTGCCCAATTTGATTGGAACAAGGATTGGTATTTGATACCAATTAGAAAAAAAAGTTGGAAAGTCAATCGGAAACTGACCAGGACCACAAACTGACCGGTTCAGAAAGTGAACCGACCGGCTCATGGGTCCCAAATGATTGGTTGAGTGTCAACCGACCGGCTCAGGTCCCCAACTGACCGTTTCATAAATGAAACGATCGGTTCAGGTTGCGAGTTGGTTGTTTTTGTGGAAAATCTTGAACCCTTCTACTCCTGCTTTTAGTCCCGCATTGCCTGGGATGGAGAACCCTGTCCCATGAACCTCCTATATATAGGGGTATTGGGGGATTCTCAAAGTACAAATCAGTGCAACCAGTTGCTCTGCAAAGTTTTCATTCTCTCTGGTTTTGGTAACTGAGAGAGCCCGAGCAAGTGCTACCCGAAAAGGGAGGTGCAGCAAGGGAAAGACAACTGCAGTTGCAACTGGCAATAGGAGAGTGTGTAGGTGACTAGTACGTCAACAGGAGGGTGCGACTCCTTCCAACTCCTTGTGGGACAAGGAGTGTGGAGTTCCAGGTGGTCTGTGTGGACTACTTTAGAGGCGGGAGGTTTCTGCCACTAGGAGGACAACCTTCAATCCTGTCAGTCCCGGTGCGACCAGGAGCTGCACAAACATCATCCAAGACAGGAGGTGAAGACCGCGCAAGGCGCGAGGTATTGTCGCCTTGCAAGCCTCGGGACAAGGTATGATTCCACAGACCATCCTTTCCTATTGTATAGACGTTGACGCGTTTCCTTGTTCTGGGTTTGGGGTAGAAATTTTTTTTGTTTCCGCTGCCTTCTCTGCCTCCCCTAAAACCCAACAGGGATTTCATCACAAGATTAACCAACAATATATCACATTATCATCATTGTTCATGTACATGGTTAACCATTTCTACTTTGATGTCATTAAACCATCTCTAGATATTTCATCATATCATGTCTATATATCATATCTCAAGATTAGATCACATCCTTACATATATTTTATCATGGTTGTTGAGATTCCCTGTGCGATCAAAATGTTATTAACGATGCGGAAGCGATTAATTAGTAGCAGAATTACTGAAAATCACTAAAAATTAAAACTTTTTGTAAAAAGATCCACAACTATAAAACTCTTTTATAAAGAAACAAGTAAGTTATTTACAAGCTGATTCATCAATACATCTCTGTATTATCTCATCTCGAGAGTCATAACACTGACTGCCCTGTTAAACTGTACATGAGCAGTATACAAAAATCTTGAAGCATTAAGTCAAAAATCTCAGATCTATATTAAACCATCTACTAACTCCTAGGACCTGTGAGTACAGAGACGACACATAGGACTCTCTATATACAAGACCTAATAGACAATGTCTCCACCTGAAGATCACTGTTGTCCTTGTTGTTGTTGTTGCTGCTGTTGCTGCTCACCCACTAATGGGTTTCTTCTTCCTCGGCGTCTACCTAAAAAGTTGAATCCCACGGGGGTGAGACAATTGAATATTTTCCCAGCGAGAGTTATAACTCTTCGCTAGAAGCATTGTTATTGCAAATAATAGAATGATACTAAGCAGAGGATTATAACTATTCAACATCAGGTAATTCATTAAATAACTAAATAAAGCAGTATTACTTATGCAATCATTTCAATTATAACTTGACTGAATAGCAAGTCATTTAATCCATAAGGAATATGAAGAACATGTGTATTATTTGTCCGACTAGGACTTAATAAAAAAAGTATCATCAATCATTGTTTCTCGTAGTTCAACCTAAGCAATTTTGCAACACGGCTTATTACATTTTAGAAACATACTTATGCCCTGAGGAGATGAGATATACCGCTCATACTCCAACCGACCATTGCGAAATCGAAATCGGTACCATACATAGGTCATCAGAAGAGTCGGATTTCTATGACCTCATCCTCCTCAGTCAGTGTGAGGAAAAACATGCAGGACATCTCGTGTCTCTACCATAATAGCTTTCCAGGGTATTCTGGAAACTTCGCTATTAGAGTTACAGTGGCATGCTGTACTCTCTTCGCAATCGAGGGATTTCTTGTTTATCTCACATTGATGCGGCATTAACAACATCATCGGGAGATTAGTGATACATCATCCCGGCATAAATATATAATGAAGGATTGAGAGATTAAATGTTCATCTCACATCAATTCCCCCATTAGGACATAAGGATATTTGCGTCCATAACCCCCACATACTCAAAAGTATGCTCTCCAGGAGTTCCCTTAGGAAAACCTATTTCACCATCATCTAGCTTCTGATGATGATGGTTCTATGGTCAGGGCTCTACATGATATCATTATACTTGATTATTTAAGTACATTATGGCATTCTTTTATCATCAGGCATGTTTTCAAACATAAACCATTAAAACAATTGCTATAAAGAAAGAGTACTATTTGTATCAAGTTCATTTCACATCTTGTTAACTTTGGGATCTCGATCCCTAATCATCTCACCATTATGATTCAAGAATATGGGTGTTCAACCCCTTAAATCATCAAAACACTTGTTACCAAGTAACACATTACATCAAGTCATTTGACAGTATAAACATGATAGTAGTAATATTGATATTTCACATGGCTCATATAGCCTATCAATCTCTTTTGTTACCTTTCACTAGGCAACATAGTATATCATTGCTTTCAAGGCTTATAAAGTGCTTTCAATGAATATGGCACCATTGCTCTTACCTGGATATGCTCACTTTTTCATAAAAACATACATGATTAATACAAATGATAACAGACATATTTATTTCATATCAGCATAATGCAAAACATTAATAACATCACTATTTAAGGGTTGCACCACTATGCCCTTACTAGGGTTAGGGTTTCCCTTTTCAATTCAAGTAGGATTAATCATCCCCTTAACTTAGTTAGGAATATTGATTCCTCATTTCATTATCCAATCATAGAGCTTCATGCTATAAAGCATAACCCAGGATTAGGGTTCCACACTTTTATCCACCTTAATTGGAATTAGGGTTTACTATTCACATACCTTGATTTAGGGTTTACTATTCATATACCTTGATTTAGGGTTTGTCATGTCATCATTATGAATTAAGATTACATCATCATCATACATTAGGGATACTTCCATTATTACCCTCAATTTAGGGTTAAGATTCATTAGCCATCATAATTAGGGTTTTCATGATCTCACTATGAAGGATCATACCCTAATTAGATATTCATTCATATAGGAAGTCCATTACTTGATTAATCATTCATAAAAGGAGTCTTCTCTCTCTCATCCTTTATAGGATGATGTTTACTTCAGCCTTGATTAGGTTAAGTAGCTCAATCATGAAAGAGAATTGACTTCATGGTTTATATCATTACCATAGTAATCATTAAAGCTTAATTACTTCATGGGTTTCAAACACACTACCCCTTTAAGGTACAAGTACCATGATCACCTTTGATTACATCATGTATTAATTAACTAACCACTTTTTCCCTTAACCACTTTAAATATCCAAGGGGTTCATGTTAATCAACCACCAAACGATCTTGACCATTAAGGCCCCAAACGGTCTTGACTAACTTAGACCTCAAACGGTCTTGCATACTTAACCTCCAAATGGACCTTTAATTGGTGAACTACTTGGAGTTAATTGATAATTATTGATAGGTGATTAGTCTAAATTATTCCCAAAAGACCTCCAAATGGTCAACGCTTGGCCAACGCCACCAAACGGTCTTGGATCGTTTGCTTCTATGTGGTTTAGATGATACTGTTTGCAATCAAACGGTTTGAAACCATTTGCTCCCAAATGATTTGGGAAACCGTTTGAGCACAAAGGCAAACCGTTTGGTAAAGTGGTTTTATTTGGATAATCATCAAAGTTAATGTCATCATCTTCTTCCTTCGAGCAACTAAGAACTGTTGTTGTTCTTTACGGAAGTTATAGCAATTAACCAAAAGAAGAAAATAGCCAACGATTATTAGAGAAATGGATGCATTAGCAATGCTTAAGGGTTAGAGTTATAAAACCCACCTCTAGAACTGATCCAGAGCTCCAAGCTCCACAGCTTTAATGGTGGATTGAGCTCCAACAGTTGTCCAAGGTTCGTTCTTCAATCTTTGGATGAACAAGGTGGCTAGAAAAGGAAATCGTGTGAAGAAAACCATGAATCTAACCTTGTTTTATGGTTTCCACCATGAATTCGAGGTAGAAGATGAACAAAGCTTACCAAGCTATTTTGGTAGTCCTTCCTCTGGTCCAGAGCTCTTCCTTGGTCGGCCAAAGCAAGTTTGAGAAGAAAAGAAACTAAGGAAACGATCCTTGGGTGTTTGGAAAAGGATACTTATATATGTATATGGATTTTCAAGGAAAATGGAAAAAGAGGATTATTTCTTTCTATCTCCCAACTAAATTCCACCAAAGCTTCCTCCATTCTTTGGCCACGTATCCACCTTCTAATACCTTGCAAAACTTCTTCATTACCCAAGGTTTAAAGGAAAAGGACCAAGCATTTTAAAGAGTTATGTGTTAATATCCATCTTTTAGTGGATATTGCTATATATTATATTATTAATGTGAGTAGATTCCACTCAAACAAGATATTTTTGGTGCACAAGCATGGAACAAGCTTTTCCAAACTATTGCAAACACATCCTCCAACTTTTAGTTGAAGGGCTCCATAATTAATATATTTCCCTTTTACATTAAGTTATATTAAAGAGCCATTTGTGCTTAAACCTTGTTTATTTTTATTTTTATTTTAAATGGTGATTCATTCATCCCGTTGCCTGGGTTGGAACTCATGACCTCTTAGTCTTACATCATCACTTTTACCATTGGGGTGCCACTTCATTGGCTTAAACCTTGTATATTTTAATGTCATGATTCTCTCTCCTCCATGATAATTCAAATGAGGCTCCCTTCTCATTTTATTTGCTCTTCTTGATGCCAAGAAACATGAGAGACCCTCTATAGGTGATATATTGCATATTGAACCCTAGGTTTTGGGTAATTTGCACATTACACCAAAACTAGGTTTTATTGCACAAGGATTGCTTTACAAGCTATATCTTGATGTCCAAGCTTGTGGAATCCATACCACCACATCATATACATTCTTATGATGTCTCAGCATCAGAGGAACATTTTATCATATACAAATTGCAAGTTAACCCCTCAACTTGGGTAATTTGCACTTTAGTCCAAAAGTAACAAAACCATGTTTCAACATTATTCAGAAAGGACTGAAATTGAAATATAAGTTCCTCAAAAGCACTAATTACATTCCAAAAGATAAGGGCAAGTATCTAATCAACTTTATTAGGCAAAACACCTAGGGTTAGTACATAACCCAGGTCAGGGATGTTACAGTTGTGCTAAACAAACTTAGGTATCTTACTCACTCCCACACTATCATAATCAAGGACCAAAAATGATATATCATGTGAGTAGTGTGTCAAATATCAAGCTTGAGCTACCATACCATGATGATCCACTTCTCTCTGTGTTGGGGATCCCCATAAACTGGAGGCCAAATTGTTGGAATTGCAAAAAAACAACCCAAGGGAGACATATATCAAGGGAGCCACTGTCGCACAAGAAGAGATTGTTGAGTCTAATGTGTAAGGGTAGGAGCAAGAAACTAAAGGACCAAGGCAGACCCAAAAATCAAGAAGAAGAGATGAAGGAACATCCCAGCTGCAGCAACCATCAACAAATGCCTACAATATGTCCATTATCCAGGCATAGTTTGAGAGCATTCATAAGATACAGAGTGACATGCAATTGATCCAGTAGTACATATGGCAAGACCAACAACAGATGCACCACCAAGTCAACCACATGTACCATTTCCACCATGCCCAAGCAGCAAGAAACCCAAATGGGGTGGAGACTTTTGAGGTGGTATTACTAGATATTCAGAGACATACCCTCCACTCCGAGATGACTATTGGGGGCACTACTACCAGCATCCTCCTTCAGGATCAGCTCCTCCTCCAGATCCTCCTCACACATTCGACCAGCTGCCACATCATCCATGATACTTCCCCTATCTACCCTAAGCTATAGTTTCATGTTGAGGACAACATGATTCTAAAGTTTGGGGTGGATAGGGCAGTATGCTTCACCCTATCTCTCTCTTTGTGATTTTTGTTCCACCTATGCCATCTAGTTTAGTTTTTCTTATTCTTTCTTTTGATTGCATCCTTGCATAGCATGTAGTTACTTTCATGCATTTTTGTGTAATTTTCAAACATTTTCTCCTTTTTTGCCATGCATTGCATATCATGTAGATTTTTGGTAATTTTGCATATTTTAGCTAGCATTTTCATGTTTACTGTTTTAAGTTCAATAATGTATGTTTAGATGTGATTGAAAGCAAATTGGCACCCTTTTGGCCAATTTTTCCCAAATTTGAATGTTCCTTCCTAAAAGCGTGTTATGACTTAATCTCCACTGTTTGAAATGAAATTTTTAGTCTTTTGACAAATGCATGAAATTTCTTTGAGTTTATTGCTATATGGTCTTGATTGTTGACTTTTTACAAGTGCACCACTTCTCTCAAGTTTGTGAATGTTTCGGTTGAATTGTGAATTGAGAATGCTACAAATGCTTAGAGCATGTGGAATCACTTGATATAAATGTGAATCTCATGTTGTTCAATCATGTGGTGTGATATCATTTGATGAAGTATTGGATTAGCATCAATGTAGGAAATATTATGTTAAAGACTACACCAATGACCCCTCTTTGACCCGACTCTTCTTTCACCATCTTCATACCTCTACACCTCATGAATGGATGCCCTAGTGCACATAATCATCCTTGGCCACCTCTAAAAGTTTGGGGTGGCCATATCTATCTGTACCCACTTCACTCTATCCACCATATGCCCTGTCTACACCAAGGGAAAAAGAAAAGAAAAGAAAAAGAAAGCAAAAATACAATAAAAGGATGCTCCTATTTAAGAGCATTCAAATAAACAAAAGACGAGTGCTTTATGTAATAGCACTCCAAAAGTCCTTCCGCAACCCTTTCTTCTATTTTCATACCGATTGGGCTAGAAAACATCAAATCTAGCTATGTTTACCCTTTTCTACAGCCATGTGGGTCATTTGGTGTGGTTTGAGGCATAAGATTGAATGCATGACAGTGAAACAACACTCCTAGTAATCTTTGATTAACACCAACATGAAATGGTTTATCCAGAATCATATGAAGGACATATGGAAATCTTGTATATTCTATGCTTTATATTTGAAGTTTGTATGCTCAGTGCTCATTTCATGATTGGAATGAACAAGAGGAGAGGAGAGAGGTGTAACACATGCACTTAGTCACTTCCAAGACCATTTAGTCAATAATCATCTGCTGCTATGCATTTGTCATCCTTGTTTATTGAAAGAAAACTGAAAAGAGAGATTAAGTTGGAGCATAATTGAGGACAAGTATGTTTTAAGTTTAGGGTGGTGATGTAGCCCTATTTTAGGGCTCCATATTGTGCCATTTTGTAATTTATTCACATCTAAACATAGTAGAATACAAGTTAAATCTCCCAATATGAGTATTACTATCAAATGCACTTATGGATGTTCTTTGCATTATTTTTAGGTCCTTGGACCATGCCTTGGATGGATGAGAGAGAAGGAAGGAGTTCTACGCTTCCTCCACTCATGTAGGGGTCCAAAGAAGGCCCGAAAGCTCCCTCAACCTACCCCTAATGGACAAGATTTGACATCAAGCAAAGAAGTCCAATGATGATGAAGATTGAAATTCATTTATCCACTGAAGACCCCAACACGGTCGTGGGCATCCACCACAGTCGTGTGAATTATGGCAAAGAATCAATATGGAAGTCAACATTTTTGCACCAAACGCACAACAATCATGGCCATCTGCACGACCATGGCCCATTGAAGGCACCACAGTCGTGGCTAGCAGAAAACAGCACGGTTGTGGCCTCCCACAACGACCATTGGAATTATGTGCAAGGTTCCCCAAAATCAATAGGGAAGTGGCCCATTTTGTACTTGAATGACCACGGTCATGGCCACTCACCATGACTATGGCCCTTGAGGATCTCCTCACCCATGGCATGCCCCACGCTCATGACCTTCTCCTCCAAAATGACCATGGTACCTCAACACGGCCGTGGTGTCCCTTACCCAGCATGACCGTAGTACCACACCACAGCCGTAGCCACCACATATACTTAGCATTTTCACCCCCTTTCACATTGTGGCTGTGTCCACAACCCCACGACTGTTCGATACTACCCCCACCACGGTCGTGGCACCTCAACACGGTCATGGTAACCCACTAACCCTACCCATTTTCTACACTGCTTTTCCTATTATATCCCTACATACCCTAGGGCTACCCCACCACCTATATATACATAGGTGGCGGCTGGGGTACAGAGGTTAGACCCCCTAGCTTCCATTACTCTGGTGCTTCCCCACAGCCATGGTGACCAACTAACCCTACCCATTTTCTAAATTTCTTTCCTATTCTACCCCTACTTACCCTAGTGCTTCCCCACCACCTATACATAGGTGGTAGTTGGTTCACAGAGATTAGACCCCCTAGCTTCCATTACTCCCCTTTACCCACTCCTTGAGCATTCATTGCACTTCCCTTGCATTTATGCTCTCCATCCACCATTTCCACCTCATTTCCACCTTGGAAACCTAGATTTCTAGGTTTTGTTCCATAATCCCCTACATTCTCATGCCCATCTACACCATTGGAGGAGAGAGATCATTCCCAAGCTACTATGAGGTGAAGAAGGAAGATCTACTTCAAGCTTCATGGAGTTTTATCCCCTTCTTCCCCTTTCTTTTGCTATTTCTTTGATTATGTCTAGCTAAGCCCTTAGTGGTGGGTTGTTTGGGGTAAAAATGTGACGTTGATACCATGTTGTGGGAAAATAACTTGTAATGAACATGATTTCTGTCTATGTTGATCGCCTCTTTCTTATATCTCATATCCTATTTTATTGTATGTGATTTGTGCTTTTAACATGGATTGCTTGCTTTGAGATGTTTGATGATACTTAGCTTCTAAGAGGAATTGGAGTGTATGTGGAAATCTTGGAAATGGCTCCTAGGTCCAATTAGTGGATCCCTAGCTATCCCCCTTTGTTCCTACATACACACCCCTCCTTCTACAAGTGAGTGTGAGATCTAAGTGGCTAGTGTAAGTGTGATTAGTGGAATTTCCTAGAGCTTTGTAAAGGCTAGATGGCTAGTGGCATGAGGTAAAAAAACCCTCATCTCTACTCCCATTTATACCGTTGGCTCTCAATTTCCCTAATACCACTTACCCTAGAAACCTACACTTGACAAGTCCTACTAGAATTACACTTAACCCTAGTTCTCCAATTAGTAGCAAAGTGTACATTCTAATAGCACTTGCCTTGTTGTTTAGTTTAGTAATCTAGATTGAATTGTGATGATTTCATGCCATGTTGACATCCCCCAATTAATATCAAATCACATTCCCAAACGGCCCGCCTACCTAATCTCATTACTTAAAACCAATCTTGCCTTCTTAGCTTGTTTATTCTAAACAAGTTTAGTTGCTTTTGTTCAATCTAGTTAATTGCTTAGTCTTCACTACAAAAAATTTGGCCTTTGTTGAAGAACATTTGTGAGGAACCATAGATTGTGAATAATGATGTCTATTTGTGAGGTCTCATCCTTCAAATGTGGGACCAAATCCCTCAACCGTTTTTTTAACATCTTTACAAATACTAATCCCTCACAAATACATTAGTCACTAATCATTCCTTGAAAAATACCATGACAAATGATTCCCTCCATCTCATATCCCTTCCCTCCATCTCATTTCCCTACCCTCCATTCTAAAATACAACATTTGGATATCAAAATTAAAAAGGAAAAGAAAAACCCTCCCCACTCGTCCCTCTACACAATGACAAACTAGGGAAGCACTGATCATCTGCCACTTGTCCTCGACACCTCCTAGATTCCATCGACCACGCCTTCAGTCCGTTGACCAGGCCTCGCTCACTCCACAGCCAGGGTCTGCTCTAGCTTAATGCCGCCCAGCCTCAGCAACCCCACGACCCCAGTCGCTTAGCATTTCCCAAATCCCACCGGTCACACCCAGCTGCAACCACACTTACCTCCCGGACGGTGCCCCAACTACCTCCCGGACGGCACCCCAACTGCTCCTGCCACCCCAACTGCAGCAGGTCGTAACTCCAATCGTCGGCTGGCTTCCAATTCCACGGCCAGGAGTAGCCATATCGTGCCGGATCCCAGCGAAACCAGCGGCACCTGACTCATGCGGCGCCCAGCAGGAGCTCTGAAGAATACTTCAACCTTTGATCAAGCTACTGGTCTCTTTTCCTTGATCTGACGCCCATAAGCTGCCCAACCGCCTCTGCTCCAGTTCTTCTCTTACAACGTCCATTGTTCTTCTTCTTCAGTTTTAATCTCGTTTCTTCTGTCCATTGACCGGAAGCGTGGGAAAAGGTACTGCTACTAAAACAACATCTTTTTTTCTGTGCTACTTGTTTTATTATTCTCTTGCAACTGTTGTGCTTGCTTGTTGTTATGATGTTTGATTCAATCATGTGTTGGTCATTTAGTTTTAGGTAACGATTCCAAGGTGCATCATTCTTCATGTGTATCCCAGATTTGAGTTCACTGTAATGTACTGTTCACTGCCAATGCTTGCTTATTTCTTCATATGTGTATCCCAATAGTTTACTGTAATCTGTTAATTACTTCCAGTGTTTGCTTCTTTCTTCATTTGCGTATCCAAATTTTAAGTTTCCTATAATGTATCTCCTCTTTACATAAAATAGCCATATAAATTAAATCTCAAACCTTATAGCCTTCATTCGGAACTCACATTGTGATGTTTGATAAATGGGTAATATTACTATGGACTGAGAATGGGTTGATGTTTAAAAATAGACATGTAGTAAGCTAAGTGTAATGATTTATTAAATTTATATGGGTCAAATGGAATATGTAAGAGTCTAGTCGCCACTTAATTTTGTTTTTGGTTGTAAGTATAATATAGTCTGGTGTTTTTGCATTTTGCAGAGGCACACTAAGTCATTGTCAACATCTCAGATCTGGTTGAGAAGTCTAGGCAGAAGCCTCAAGAACGAATGAGTGTTCTTAGTAATGTGGGTTCCTCCTAAAACAACAATTGGATATATTATATGTCTTTTTTCCTTTACCCCCTCCATCTAAAATAATACCCTTTCTGTAACATGTGGTTGTGATGTATGACCTAAAAGACAATAATTATGGTAATGATCCTCTGGTAAGTGCAGCTCTGTACTTAGAGATTAATTAAAGGCCGACTGCCCAGGGCTCCCATGGGACACATCCATTCCTAATATAATAGTTGGCACTTTGGAGATCTTTGGCATGGATGGAGGATGCTCAGTTGTGGTGAACTTCTCTGCATCTTCCATCCATGCCAAAGATCTCCTAAGAGCCAACTATTATATTAGGAATGGATGTGTGCCATGGGAGCCCTGGGCAGTCGGCCTTTAATTAATCTCCAGGTACAGAGCTGCACTTAGCAGAGGATCATTATCATAGTTATTGGCTTTTAGGGCCTGCATCACAACCACATGTTAAAGAAAGGGAATTATTTTAGATGGAGGGGGAAAACGAAAAAAGACAAATATACAAATGTTGTTTAAACAACAAAGGGATCAAGGAGGAACCCACATTACTAAGAACACCCATTCGTTCTTGAGGATTCTGGCTAGACTTCTCAACCAGAGCAGACCTTTTGTTGAATGCATGTCTAAAGCTTTCCATGGTCATGACAGACATTCTATTGATTCTAAGCGTGCACAAAGATGGTATGCTACTAACTTATAATGATACATATCATACAAGTGAACCAGAAGTTACATTCATTTCACGCCCATGCTTTAGTGCTTCTATGCCCATCATTTGATTTTTAAAGATACCAAACTTATTTACATATCATTTCAGTTTCCATTGGAGACTAGAACTTTGTAATTCTACTATGTCCGCCAATCAAAAATTCTGGTCCTCTTCCTTTTCACTTCCTACTTCTATCTGTGATGAAGTGGAAATAATTATTATAAATTTCTTGTGGGGATAGTGTGAAGGCAAGAATGATATCCATCTTCTTAAGTGGGATGATGTAACCATCTTCTTAAGGTAGTCTATGGATCAAATTGATCCATGAGAAATACCTTCTTAAGGATTCCATCTAAAATATTGATATCTATGGTCAACTTTCTTGGTATTTATTGTACTCCTAGGTTGGAGGCTATTGCTACTCATCTCTGTATCCAAATTGCCATTTTTCGGAAGTGGGTATTTTCCTCTTTTGATATCTAGCAGCTATCAATGAAAGTAATCTTTTTAGATGGGATAGACACTTCTACAATGTTTCTCTTGGGAGGAAACTTCTTTTCTTCTGTAGTGGTTGGTATATATGAACTGTTTTCTTCTGCTAGTCTATTGTTCTGCTAGTTTACAGTCTCCTACTATCATAATTTGAGTGTTGTGTTATTAACAAGATACCAAACAATGAAATTGTCCTTGTTATCCTGGTCTGCATGTCATATGTTCTATCTTGGTTGGTGTTAAGTCTTATGCAGCTGACTTATTTTAAGTATTTCAGTTCTTAATTTTATGAGATGTTATACATGATATCATATAATTATATGTTTAAGTATTTCAGCTGACTTATAGGGACAATTAGGTATTTGTCTCATAATGCTTGTTATAAGTAATAACAATTTGTTGATATCAGATCTAAGAAGAAATAGACTGTCAGTGCCTTTATGCATAGAGATCTGCTACAATATTGAGATTCTATGGGATATGTTGGACATAACCCATAGCATCAGGACCACACACAGCTTTGAATCTCCTTTGGTAGAGTCTAAATAGCCATGCGTCAAAATACTCCTTTGTAGTAGAGAGATCGCCTAGTTTGAGAAGAGAAGCAGTGTAGCTAGTCTGACAGTATAAGTAGCCCCTGTAATCGAGTATATGTTGAGACATGTGAGCAAAAGTTAATGGATGGATCTGTGAACTATTATTGATTAGGTGGGTACCTATGCTATTGCAGTTCTTGAAGGATGTTTCTTCTGCCTCTTTTTTTGCTTCTTGTATCTTTATAGACTTCATGTATGTCTTCTCCCTTCCCTCCCCTTTTCTCTTTTTCCTTTTTCATGTTGTATATTCGACCCCCTTTTGCTGCAATTGTTGCAAAAAATCAATCCTTGTATACTACTGTTTCTTTGATTTTTTTCTATTTCCTCTTGTGTCTCCTATTCTAGCTTCTTTTCTTTTCTTTTTTTGCAATTTCTCCTTCATTTCCTGTTCCTGCTATTGCATCTAAATTTTTGTTACTTCTATGTCCCCTCTTATTGCTACTTTTTCTTACTTATTCTTTCTCCTACATGACTACATCTCCTACATGACTACATCTCAAACAGCTGTTCCTCTACTTATTATATATTTTCCTTCATGTAGATGGATTTTCTAATAGATCGGAGTTGGATGTATATTGGGAATAGAGTGTGAAGTGATGTATTCAAGGTAGGGTTACGAAAGTTCATTGAGTTTGCTCTTATCCATCAGAGACCAACTAGACAGGGGAAATTAATATGTCCTTGCAAGGTATGTTTGAACAGATACCTTAAAACAGAGGAGGAGGTATTCTCACATGTATTACAAAAAGGATTTGTGTATAGCTATGATGTTTGGACGTTTCATGGGGAGGTGATTGGTAGGGGCAATCCTGTTGTGGCACCAAACATGCCTAGCACCGACAATATGCATCAGATGTTGGAGGATTTGTTTGGTATGGGTGACACAACAAATGACCACTCTACTGAAGCTACAGAGGAACCTGCAAATGTAGATGCACAAAGATTTTACAAGCTACTAAAAGAGGCAGATCAACCACTCTATAGAGGTTGCACAAGTCATTCTAAGCTATCGTATTTGGTTGCCTTGTTATTTCTGAAGGAGGAATCTGGATGGTCCAACGATTCTTTCACAAAGTTGTTACAATTGATTGTTTCAGGATTTCCGGAAGAAAATTGTCTATTCCCGGAGATGTACTATGAAGCAAATGCGATCGTGAAGGATTTACGACTTGATCATTCTACTATAGACGTATGTACAAATAATTGCATGCTTTTTCGCAAAGATGCAACTTCAAAAGAAAATTGTGATACTTGTGGTGCTTCAAGATGGAATGAAAAGCAATACAAAACAAAGGGAAAGAAGGTAGTTACTAAGTTCATGTATCACTTCCCTTTGATACCTTAGTTAGAGAGGCTCTATATGTCTTCATCTATTGCTAAAGACATGATTTGGCCATCAGAAGTAAAAGGCAAGGATGGTCGTATTCATATCCTTCAGACACACCAGAATGTTTGTCTATTGATGCCAGGTATCCAGACTTTGCTGCTGAACCACGCAATGTTAGATTGGCATTAGCAACAGATGGATTTAATGCATTTGGCAATATGAGTGCATCACATAGCATCTGGCCTGTGTTGGTGACACCTCTCAATCTTACGCCTTGGCTTCTTATGAAAGAACAATTTATTATGATGTCCCTATTAATCCCAAGTCCACATATGGTTGGAAATGACCTTGATGTATACTTGGAGCCATTAATTGAGGAGTTGCAACTACTTTGGGAGCTTGTAGTCAAATTTTATGATGCATATAGAAAACGGAACTTCACTATGTGGGCAATGATTTTATGGACCATTAACAATTTCCCAGCATATGGTGACTTATCTGGTTGGAGCACTAATGGTAAGAAAGATTTGGGATGTCCTTGTTGTAATGTGGAGACTATATCAAAATGGTTACAGTATGGGAAAAAGCAATGCTATGGTTTCCATCGACGTTTTTTTCCAATGAATCATCCGTATAGACGTGATAGGAAAAATTTTGATGGTGAAAAAGATTTTCGACTTCCACCTAAGCCACTATCTGGAGAAGATATACTGAGGCAATTTGATGGGTATGAAAATATCACATTTGGAAAAATGAATAAGCGCAAGAGGCTTGGAGATCAAATTCAACCATTACCTCCTGGTTGGAATAAGATAAGCATCTTTTTTCAGCTACCTTATTGGAAGTATTTATCTGTTAGACACAATCTGGATGTGATGCACATAGAAAAGAATGTGTGCAAGAATATTTTAAACACATTATTGGGTGATTCTAAGAAAAGTAAAGACAACTTACAAGCTCGTCAAGATTTGAAGGAAATGCGCATTCAAAGAGATTTATGGCCAGTAGATGCAGGTGACCGCTATTACTTGCCTCCAGCATCTTACACCATGACTAATGCGCAAAAAGATAAGTTCCTATCTGTGTTAGAAAAGTTGAAAGTTCCTGATGGCTATTCTTCTAACATATCTAGGTGTGTTAGCAAATCTGATAGAAACCTTGTTGGGCTGAAAAGTCATGATTGTCATGTTCTTATGCATCAACTTCTACCTGTTGCCTTGAGACATAGCATAAGCTTAGATGTGTACAAGCCTATTGCTAATTTGTGCTCATTTTTCAACAAGCTTTGCTCTAACATTATTGATGTGAAGGAATTCAAAGAATTGGAACAAGAAATTGCTGTCACTCTTTGCCAGTTGGAGAGAATCTTCCCTCCTTTCTTCACCATCATGATGCATTTGCCCATTCATTTAGCTTATGAAGCCAGGCAAGCCGGATCTGTCCGAACTAGGTGGATCTACCCAATACAGAGATACTTGAAGAAATTGAAGAAGTATGTAAGAAACAAAGCTAAACCGGCTGGTTGTATTGCTAGTTGCTATTTAGCTGAAGAAAGTTTGACATTTTGTGGTAGGTACTTGCATAATTTTGAGACAAAACTGATCCGCACTCCTCATAATGTTGATGGATCTCCAATTAGAGTTGGAGTGTCAAGAAATTTCGACATCCACACTTTGGAACAAGCCCATCGTTATGTCCTTTTCAATAAAGAGGAATTGGATGTTTACAGAAGGTAAGATTTAATTACGTCCTAAAATTCTTGCTGATATTTGTATATATGTTGTACATTAATTTAGACACTTCTTATAAAGCAGTGAACACATGTGTATTCTTCAAGATGTGGAACCTAATATTTCCCCACAGACCCTAGAAACAAAACATGCAAAGGAGTTCTCTAAGTGGTTGAAAGAGCATGTAAGTCTCAAACATAAATATTGTTGTCACTCTTAATGTTCAAGTTAGTGTAGATTACATTAATGTTTTACTTTTTTATGAAGGTAATGCAAATGCGAGAGATTAGGCCGAACAGTATTAGCGATGATTTGAGATGGTTATCCCAAGGCCCTTGTGCTGAGGGAATGTCTTATGAAGGATTTTCGGTCAATGGATATCGTTTCCTTTCAAAGCCCATTGAAAGTACATGTACTACACAAAATAGTGGAGTGTATTTGTGTGCTGACACTTCCAAGTTATTCAAGTGGTAGATATCGAAATCCTATAAATGCTGAAGTCACGTACTATGGCTACTTAGAGGAGGTTATTGAGCTAACTTATGGTCCATGAATCAAAGTTCTGTTATTCAGATGTTCTTGGTATGATGAAAGCACTTCTAACGGGTTGCGAATTGATGAGTATGGGTTCACACAAATCAACACTTCAAGGATAAAAAAAGGAGGAACCATTTATCCTGGCTTCTCAAGCATTGCAATGCTTTTATGTGAAGGATCCTAATGATGATGATTGGTGCACAGTGCTAAAGCATTCTCCTAAAGATTATTCTAAAGTACCTCTTATTGAGAATTGTTTGACTGGTTTACAATCTAATGGTGGTGTAACTAGTGATGTGTCTTGTACGAGGAGTGACACCGGGGGATCTTTTGTTTATAGAACTAAAAAAAAGAATGATGGGGCTAATGTTTAGTTCATTAATCTGTCTGTTTTGTTTGCAAGTCTAGAATAATTTACTTGGGGAATATGTTGTATTGCATTTTTTTGGCAAACTATTACTATATGGCATATTCTTTGCAATTTATTTAGTCTTGTTTCATATACCAGCAAGTAGGACATCATTATTCTTTTTTGGGATATGAAACCAAGGTACTCTACAAGTTATATGTTTTTCAAATGCTGAATATTCATATGTTGGTGTCTCATATTCTCCGCAATTTATTTGTTTTTCAAATGTAGCTACTACTTTTGTTACTGACATTTCTGCACTAATAATCTAATTTTTTTCCTTATCAATTGAAGGATGGCAGGAAGAAGATTCACTAGATCTAGTTGTAACAACACAACCAGTCAACCTATTGCTGTCCCTCCATACACAATTGAAGAAAATTGTGAGGATGAACCTACTCTACTATCCAACAATATTGAAAATGATGTAATAGGTTAAGAAAATGTTGAGGATGAACAGGAGAATAGGAAGTATGGACGTGGGCCTGCAAGTGAGCAAATCCTACTTCCTAAGCAAGGGCAGCCACGTCACAAGGTCCAATGGGATGATGAAGGAAATGCTATTGGGGAGAATGGTGCCAAATTGAATCGTTATTGTCATATGCTAGAAAGGAAACCACACATATGGCATCTAGACTTGAAGTGGAATGAACAACCAGAACAAGCTTTGGCAGATAGAAAATCAGTTATTGAGGTAATCTTTTTCATAAAAAGACCAAAAAATTGTATGATTGTTATATCTAAAGTAATATTTTCTATGTTTTTGTAGAAATACTTTGATTTAGGCAGTCACCCTAATGCATGGAATCACATTGATGAACACATTAGCAAAGGGATATCAGTGTGGAGGGCACGTGTAAAGAAATATTACTATGAAAAGTACAAGATTGAACCAGAATTGATGATGAAGAAAGTTGAGAAAAATGCTTCCATAGATATGGACCAGTTTAAAAATCTTGTTAAAGAATGGGGAACCGAGAAGTCTAAGGTACAATGGTTTCATATAACTTTTTTTTTATCAATAAGCGCGTTTCTCTTTCATTACTCACAAAATTTACAAAGGGGAACAAAGCTCAATACATCTATAAAGATAGATATCAAAAGTCAAAAAGAAGGATGCAATTTATCTATGCAAACTTCTATAATCAGTATTTATGCAATGCCACACACTGTTTGGTTTTCTCCTACTGTCTTCAAAAACACATCTGTTTCTATGTATCCATATGTGATAAATGATAAGAGTAGCAAGAAGAGCTTCATTTCTGTTCTTTAGCAGGTGTACTTCATTTCTGATCCAGCAGCAGGTGTACTTCAACGCTACTGCAGATTTTTTGAATCTGCTCAATTCCTCTGATCTCAGGGAGCTTCCACACTCCACACTTCACATCAGTCCCCTTTCCAATGTGGAATTGGACATTATAGAGATATCTATCTCTTATATTGAGGATGTTCTTCCACATCCAGCTATTGGCTTGCTTATATTGAGGATGGTTTCATATAACTTGCATGTATACCTATCTACTTTTTCTAATTATATGTTTCTTATGGTTTAGAAAATTTCCGAGATCAACAAGGCAAACAGAGCAAAAAAAAGTGATGGATCATACCACAGGATCAAAGCCATGGAGTTGTTATCAGGCAGAAATGGTATTAATAATGGAATCTTATCTTTCTTAGTAGGAGTTGAACATATAACATGGACAATTATTATGTTATCTATCATGTGTAGGTCAGTGAAGATCAACCCGTTGTGCCTCTTAACAAATTTTTGGAAAAAGTTTACGACAAAAGCCCACAATTGGTTAGAAAATGGATATTTGCTTTCCTATGATGACTACAAAGCTACATATGCTTAGATATCTCAATTTAAGCTTTCCTTTTATGATGCTTTCTGATTACAACTTGAAATCTCTGATATCGTGGAAAACCAAGTAGCAAACCAAGAAGAAATAGATCCTAGAAGTGTTGATAATCTAACACGTGCTGCTTATTTGCAAGTTTTAAATCCTTCCAAAAAGGCTAGGATCCGAGGTGTTGGAATTGGGCACAAAGAGATAGGACATAGGGGAAAAGCTGCCCGTATAAGATATGAAATGCTTCTTGAGGAAAGCAATGCAAAGGATGTATGTTGGAGAGAATCTAAACTTGAACTATTAGTTACAACTAGTCTATTAGATTGATGTTTGTAATTTGTTTTCTATTTCAGGATAAACTTAAGGAACTTGAAGAAACAGTAAATGGATTGAAGAACTTCGTCTCCCAATTAATGACTTGGTATAATCAATCACAGGTAACTCAGATTCAATTGTCTATGGCAATGTAATATATAATTTTTTTTGACATTGTTGATGTATTTGTTATAGGATGGCGGTATTAATGTTGATTGTGTAGCTGAATACCCCAATCAGAATACTACAGGTGTCTTACACATGCAAAGTGGCACAAATAGGTCGGATGTGGGTTCTTTTCACATACAAGACAATACAAGTAATGGTGCAGATGTAGGCATGTTTCCCAGCCAAAATAATTCAAGTGGGGATGGCTTAGGAATACTTTCTAGACCAAGCAATTCAAGGGAGACTGGAGTAGGCATGCTTTCCATACAAGGCAATTCAAGGGAGAATGGAGTAGGCAGACTTTCCATACAAGTCAATTCAAGGGAGAATGGAGTAGGCAGGCTTTCCATACAAGGCAATGGACATCCACGGATCTTTCCACCACATGTAACTCATTACAACTATAGATTATTTTCAATATTCATACACATAAGAATATTAACATGTACACTTTATTAAAGGCTGCAGTTGAAAGTTGGTCCCCTTCTTCTGGTAATAATCGACAAAGTTATCCTCAAATGCAGAACACACCAACCACATCTTCATCGGTGTCTTTCACACCAAGAAATCAGCGTTTAAATCCTATAAGTAATTCATTTCAGCTTATCTACATTTTATCCATATCTTGGTCAAGCCTCAATTCATAATATTTCAGATACAAAGTTTATAGTGACTTTTCTTTAGTCAGTGTTGAAGAAGTTGCAAATGTTTAGTCTAAACTTTGAATCAAACCTCTGTTTTCTAGACTATCTAAATAACTAATAGTTGAGTAATTAATATAGAGTGGTCATTCCAGATTTTGCTTAGGAACAGAGTGAATCTTTTACCTACTTCTGAGTGGACCAACACTCTCTAGGTTATACCTGCTTGTGCACCAACACTCCACGAACTTTAAAGATGGCAGTAATTGTGATGATGAATATTGTTATTGCCTACTATTTCTGCTCCAGATGCCCTTGTCCCCCTGCTTGTCCCCTTCTTTTGAGTCATTTTCTTAAGGGGTTGTTGATATTAATAACCTTGGGAATGGCCACTCACTGTATGGGCTAACTCTATCTACTTTGTTTTTAACTTTTAGCAGTCCAAGCTGCTCGAATTGTTGGGAATTGTTCAAAAACATATATTTGTTATTCTTATTATTCTGCGTTGTAATATGGGTCTGAATTAGTTTGTGGCCATATGTGATAAATGATAAGAGTAGCAAGAAGAGCTTCATTTCTGTTCTTTAGCAGGTGTACTTCATTTCTGTTCCAGCAGCAAAGTATTGCTCTTTTAGGTGCTCGACTCTTCCACAACCACTTGGTCCAAGGCAAGACCTCATGTTTAGACCTGCAGACCTCCCAAGCATCTTTTCGAGAGATAGTTTTTAGTTTCCCGAGCATGCAGATATCATCTCCACTTCCCAGCTCAACGCTGCTGCAGATTTTTTGAATCTGCTCAATTCCTCTGATCTCGGGGAGCTTCCACACTCCACACTTCACATCAGTCCCCTTTCCAATGTGGAATTGGACATTATAGAGATATCTATCTCTTATATTGAGGATGTTCTTCCACATCCAGCTATTGGCTTGCTTATATTGATGATGGTTTCATATAACTTGCATGTATACCTATCTACTTTTTCTAATTATATGTTTCTTATGATTCCTTTTTGTATTTATGTTGATAGGGTAGAATTACTTTTAATGATGGATTTCAACGGACAATTCACCTTGGAGTAGACCAAAACCGAAATATAAGGGTAAGTTGTTTGTTGTACTATGATTTATGTATTAACTTTAAATTCTATTAATATAATGATTTGTCATTTTTAGGAGAAGAATATTCAAGTACCTAACCGTATGAGGTGTGGCATTGATGAAGAACACAACACCATTTGAAGGAATACGGAGACATTATAGATCTTAAGAGTTTCTAGCATGATATGTTGATTGTCATCAATCTCAAATTTTAAAACCATATGTACTCTTTATTTATATCAACGTTGAGCACGCAATGTATGGATAATATTTTGCTTCAATATCAAAAATTGGTTTGAGGTGATTTAACATTTTTATGTGTCATTTTGGTGTTGAATCTTCTTATGATGTCATGTGAATTAGTATAAAAATATTGCTTGAGGTTATGTATACAAAGTTTTCATTTAAAATTTGATATTCAATATAGTAACAATTAATTAACATTTAATGAATCATTCAATAATCAATAACCAAATCATTTACAGTAGTCCCTCATAAATATATTGATGAAGGTCCAGATTGACCATCAAAATTGCATTCATGACTACCACATAGCCCCTCAAAAATATATTCTCCAGGACCATCAAGTCCCTCAAAAATGTATTCATGTAGGCTAAGTAGTCCCTCAAAAATGTATTTATGAAGGCTAAATAGTCCCTCAAAAATGTATTTATGAAGGCTAAATAGTCCCTCAAAAATGTATTTATGAAGGCTAAATAGTCCCTCACAATTGTATTCGTGAGGGCCACTGGTATTTGTCACGTGAGTTATCTTCACAGACCATTTGTGAGGGCCAGACCCTCAACCGTCCCTATTTCTGAGGGCCTGTAGAGAGGGGTTTGTGACAGGACTCTCCCGTGAATAATGGCCCAGTTTTTTGTAGTGCTTGTTCTTTAGGGTTAACTTAAATTCTTCTTCTTTCTAGTGGTTAACTTAGCTCTTAGTTTCTAATTGCTCTACTAGGGTAATGTAGTTAATCTTTGCTCCTATTTAGCTAATTGCTTAATCTAGTTCCTTAGACTTTCCTGCTTAGGATAATTTATTGTTGCGATAACTTCGATTTCATAATTTCCTTTACTTGCCTGTTCACTTAGTTTAACAACCAAAACCCTTTTAAACCCTTCAACCCTAGTCTCCACATTAGGAATGTATCCAACACTAACCTCACTCTAGTGCCCCCTCTATCCCTGAGGATCAACCCCTACTCTTGCCTATCACCTATACTACAATAGTACCTTGTGCGCTTGTGGGTGACCTATTTAGTTTTTTGATCAAATCTTGTTAGGGTTATTATAAATTTTGAGAGATCTCGTGTTCCCGAGTTCCATGGAGCGCATCTAGTCACCTCTTATTGGCTAGTATGTGCGCCTCTAGCTCGGAAGCACCAAACATATAGAAGCAATTGCAGCCTCATTCAATGTTTCCATATTTGATCCTTAAACAAATATGCTACATGACTGATTACATCTTTCAACAATCAATCTTATGCCTTGAGGAGATGAGGTATACCACTCATGCTCCAATAAACCTAAATTAGGTAGCATCAGTGCCATACAAGGTCCACGGATGAGTTGTACTCCATGACCTCACCCCTCTGTCAATACGAGCAAACATGTAGTGACATTATAAGTCAAACTGCAATTTAGCTATCCTGGGTATATAGGTTCAATGCTAGAGAGATATAGCCCATAGTTGTTCCCTTAACGGGGTATTACCCGTAGTCAATCCTGATACCATTATCAGGGTATGGTCCGTAACAAATCCTAATTGTATATTGAGTCATGGCCTACAACCGCACCCTCTTCACAGTATTTCCCGCAGCCAATCCTATGAGTTAAGGATACATGGAGATACCTCAACTTGCACCCCGTATATTCAAAAATATGCGCTCCAAGTTTCCTGCATGAATTTCTCGCTTCACCATTCAGCAAGTTCTGACACTGAATGGTTCTATGGCCAGAGCAAACTACATTTCTAGTTTCACTTGATAAGTTAATTTCATTATAACATCTTTTATCATCAATCAAGTTACAAGCATGAATTATAGATAAATGCTACAAATAAATGTGTAATACATTTTTTAAGGAATGTTATATCAAATGAAACACATCTTCTTACACCCATCTTGGGATCTCAATCCCTTACACACATTAGTGGGAATCTCATCCATTCAACATTTTCATTATCATGATCACAAGTTTTGGGTATCAAACCCTCAGTTCATCATTGAATAGTGTCACCTCTTACCATGTAACAATCATCTCTAGGTCATCAGATCCATATATATATATATATATATATATATAGAATACTTGTTGTAGAAGTATTTCACATGGATCACAAGGCCTATTTAATCTGTATCAAGCAAAATCATCATAGCTCATACCTGGCAATGCTCATCATCTCATAACAACTACATGGTTAGGATTTCATGATAAAAGCAATATCAAGTATATATCATCACTATGCTATAAAGAGAATTATTCAAATTGCAACCCTCTCATAATTAGGGTTAGGGTTTCCCCTGGTAGCCGATTAGGGTTTTCAAGTTCATATTTAACAACCAAATCCTAATTCACATCATAAGAGCTTATATTATTTCCATAAGTATGCAAGCACACATAATTACTCTAATAAATTATCATCAATTGATTATCAACATGAAGTATTACCTTTCTCATATGAGTAGTATAAGTTCCTCTCTCATCCTTACTAAGATATTGATTTCAACAAACTTATTACATTACTTGACCCTCTTTAGGGTTTATCAGCCTACACTTATCAAAGTGTATCAATACTTCATAGTGTATCAATTGATTGTATTCATCATGTGTCGGTTTACACTCATCAAGATGTATCGGCCTACACACTAACCCTTGTGTTGGTCTAGACACATTAACTTGTGTCAGCCTAGATAGTATTACTTGTGTTGCCCTAGACACTCTAACTTGTGTCGGCCTAGACACTCTCATTTGTGTCAGCCTAGATACCATTATCACTTTGTGTCACCCATGACACTATCACTTATGTCGCTCATGGCATATAAAAGTGATATCGATTTAGAGGTGCTTAGGGTGATATTGGTATTGAGGTTCTTAAGGTGATATTGGTTTTGAGGTGCTTAAGGTGATATCAGCCACGAATCATATCTTGGTATATCACCTTCACCATACCTTGGTGCATCACCTTCTTCACACTTTAGCATAATATTTTGACCTCATTTAAGCATAACATCTTGACCTCACTTTAGGGTATCAGCCACCATACCACTTTGTGTGTATTGGACACCATATCACTTTGTCTGTCAGCCATAGTATACTCTAGTGTATCAGCCATACTATCATCTTGTGTATCGGCCATAGCACCATCTATTATGTCACCCTAGCTATCACTAAGTGATATCAGGCTCTAGAGTTTTGATAGTATCGAGTTAGCCATCAACAACACTTTCACCTATCAAGGTAGTAGCCTCACCACTACTTGGTGTGTCAATCATGACTTCAAGGAGTGTTTTGTTCACACCTCCACGTGGTTTTGTTCTTAGAATCAAAGAAGTGTTTCGCCCTATTGGTGTCGGGTTAGAGGGGTGTCATGTTGCTAGGGTTAAGGCATATTTGGTTAGCCCTATATCTTCACTCAACTTCTAAGATATCGGCCTACCCCCATCCTTATCCTTAGGTGACATGATAGACAACTGAAAGAATGATCATCCTTCTCATGTAGCAAACCAGTATCATGCTAGGAATTCATGTGTATCAGTTTCCCTTCATATAACCTTGTATCAGGTTAGGGTTTCTCAAACCAATATCAGTTTGTGCATGAGAGATTCCATCATATTCAAGCTTCAACCCTTCTAACATTAATGCTAGTTCATGGAAAACAACCCCATATATTCATTAGATCTCTTAGAATTATTATTCAACTAAGGAAAGTCAAAATCGAAAAGAAATCATCAAGAATTGCATGATTGAAGGTGAATAATAATAGAGTTGAGTTTAAGTTATATAACCCACCTCAAGATCACCATAAGAGCTTCAAGCAGAAAAAAAAGATTCAGGTTCTTTATGAAAGAAGATGACTTATCAAAAGTCCAAGACTCGATCACAACACTTCTAAATGAAAGAAGATACCATAGTTAGGAACTTGGTGAAGAAGGAAAGAAAGAAAGGAACCATGATCAGAGAAGCATAGGCCACCCAAGGTTGAAGATGACCATGGCTTCACCTTAGGATTGATGCTCAAACTTCTTCATGTTCCTCAAGCTTCTATGGTCATACACCAAGAGAAGGAATGACATGAGGGTTGAAATGTTCACTAGTAGGTGAAAAGAGAGTCTTACATAGTTGAGACTCATGAGGGAGTGTATGTGAAGTGTCACTACCATATGCACTTAAGTGACACATATCCATGCATGGTGACTCCATCCATCCATAGTTATCTTGACATGAAAACTCATGTGGATAATTGATGGAGCTGGAACTTACACTAAAAGATCACTCTTCCAATGGGAGTCCCAAAGATGCACCAAAAACCCTAGGGAGTTGATGTTCTCTCTAGGTTTACCTAGAACTGGTGCTTAGATAACAACTCCAACCCCATAAGAGTATGGAAGCCTTATCATAGTACAGATTTAGGATCGAACCCAAAAGACAACGATCTTGTTGCAAGCAACTAGATGAAAAATGTATAGAACTTCACTTAGCTACTCACTAGTTGGCACTTATATCGAAAAGTTGGATTTTGATGGTTTTAAACTTAAAACATGAAAAGTAAAGAAAGCAAGCAAATCTAAGAGTTAAACTGTGATAAAGATCACTAGGGTGTGATCGGTTTTTCACCGCCACTACACATCGATCAACACATGTAAAGCAAAACTTAACCTGTAAAAAGAGTTCGGTCAGTTAGTATCCTTGTAGACCTAGTCTCCTTTCGGATAACCTAGCTACGAGAAGTGTGGGAATGTTGCTACGCCAGCCATTCCTGATCAAATGGTCACATTACTCTATATCATTCCCCTCGCAAAGTGTGTTCCTCGACTTACCAAGGTTGCACTTCCATACGTCAACTGATTCCATTTCATAGTATGAAAGTGCAACGGATGATAGTGAGTTTACTCCACTTCTTGAGATACACTTCTAGATACCGAAACAGATACATGGTGGATACATGCATCAAGAACCAACATGCAAACGAGTTTCGAATCTAATAGTACAAATGTAGACAATTCATACTAAAAGATAAAAGATAACACAAGTTGGAGATCAAGAAACAAGTATTCATTAATCGTTTGATGTTGAACCGAAAAAGATAAGAACTCTACATTACAACCTAAGGATTACATTTTACATGATATGAAAGTATGGGTAGCAGGGCTACTCCCCACACCCTACTGAAGAAGACTACTCCCTCATGACCAAGACCAAGAAGGAGGCTAGAAGAGAGAGAGAGAGCATCATCCCCACAAGGATGGAAGAAGGTCAACCCCTTGGAGAGAGAGAGCAACGATCCACCAGTCTTCATAGGTTGCACGATGAGGAGGTCTCCCCTTCCCACCTTCTTGACGAAGAAGGAGAAAGCAGCTTCAGGATGGAGTATGGACCTCAGACCGACAGCCCCAGGGCGGAGGATGGAAGTGGCAAGAGCTATGGAACGATTGGGGCAGCCTTTAGACGTCTGAGATCTTCCCCCCCCCCCTTTTTGGAGGACCCTTGGGGTCTTATTTATAGGCTTTGAGTGAAGTCCAAATGGTTTGGAGACCGTTTGGACCTCAAGACCGTTTGGGGCCTCAAGACCGTTTGGACTGTAAGACCGTTTGGCTTCAAACGGTCTTGAGACCGTATGAACTCCATGCGGTCTCGGGACCGTTTGGCTTCATGCGGTCTTGAGACCGTTTGAACTCCATGCGGTCTCGGGACCGGTTGGCTTCATGCGGTCTCGGGACCGTTTGAACTCCATGTAGTCTCGGGACCGGTTGGCTTCATGCGGTCTTGGGACCGTTTGACTCCATGCGGTCTCGGGACCGGTTGGCTTCATGCGGTCTTGAGACCGTTTGAACTCCATGCGGTCTCGGGACCGGTTGGCTTCATGCGGTCTTGAGACCGTTTGAACTCCATGCGGTCTCGGGACCGGTTGGCTTCATGCGGTCTTGAGACCGTTTGAACTCCATGCGGTCTCGAGACCGGTTGGCTTCATGCGGTCTTGAGACCGTTTGAACTCCATGCGGTCTCGGGACCGGTTGGCTTCATGCGGTCTTGAGACCGTTTGAACTCCATGCGGTCTCAGGACCGGTTGGCTTCATGCGGTCTTGAGACCGTTTGAACTCCATGCGGTCTCGGGACCGGTTGGCTTCATGCGGTCTTGGGACCGTTTGAATCCACTCGGTCTTGAGGCTGGGTTATTCTTTTATGATTTTTTTTGTGCTTTTTCTGCATATATAAAAGGAAAAAGTTAGTCTGATGGTGTATTTACAAAAAGGGGTAAAATTAGGATTATGTATAGTTTAAACTTAAAAAGAGTATGGAAAACTAAGGAAAAAGACTAAGATAAACGACTAAAATAGGAGGTTATCACCCCCCCTAACTTAGAGTCTAGCTTGTCCTCAAGTTAGATAGAGCTGAGACATGTAATGGTGAGGCGATTTTATTTAGGATTTCCATACTCTTGCTTCAATTCTTGACCTGAGTTCCCCTGGGGTCATATCAAGTCTTATTGCATGCCTTGATTCTTTTGGATTTCGAGAGTTGCTTGGATCTCAGGTTCTTTCCGTATCTCAAGGTTTGCATTGGGACCACCTTATTTTGTGCATGTTGTTGACTCTAATCAGCTTTATACCTCTCTGAAAAACCTACTAGAAGCTAGAGAGGGTATGAGGGTTGGCTAAAGGCTTTGAAGTGTAGCTCCCCCTTCAAGTGGGGGAGGGGCTGTCTATGCTTTTTAGAATCTCACTACTGGGCACGACACATCTGCCTTTATGAGGGCAGCTGAATGTACCGGCCGGGCGAGTCCTTTATGAGCCTTTCATATACTTGGAAACTTTAGGGTTTCACTACCGGGCACGACACATCTGCCTTTGTGAGGGCAGCGGAATGTGCCGGCCGGGTGAGACCTTCGTCAGTTCTTCATATAGATCCTTATGCGTGGCACAACTCTCATAATTTTATTCATCTCTCTGGCTTTTATTCAATAACTCACAGGCTTGGGTTTTGGGATTTTTGAGAATTTATTTTGGGCGGCCAAGCCTCTTTTATTTTGAAGAGAGGAAAGCTGTTCTTAAAGTTTTTCAACGTGCACTTATTTGGTTTGTGGTCCACTTGTAGAACTTTTTTTTGATTTGGAAATTGCCTGATTTCCCTCTCATCCTCGAGATCTTGGCTTATTTCTGCCTTGATTTTGACTTGTGGAGAGTCAGATGAAGAATTGAAGCAAAAATATGAAATCACTAGTGGGTGGAAATTGATAAATCGCCATTCGATTTCTAAGTGTTATTTACTTATAGGGACTAACATGATTCTAGAGTTAGTTGAGGTGACTATTTTTGAAAAAGAAATTAAGTAAAAAGAATTGTAAAAAGAATTGTTTGAGAAAAAATTTAAGAATAAAGAATTGTATGGAAAGTGTTAGATAGAAAGAGGAGTGTAGAAATTGATACCTCACCCTTGTCTAATGTACCCCCCTAACTTATCACGCACTTTGTCCCCAGAGTGGCAAAGTGATAGGTTGAGAAGTCATTAGGACAAGGGCCGCGGGTTAAGGTAAATCTTCATTTGCCCCCGTAGAACGAAGTAGATTGGATGCGAACTGTCCTCGTAAAGCGTGGTAGTCCACGTCAGTCATTTCCTCTACTGGTCTTTGAAGAACAATGATGGTGTACATCCAGTAGATGATGTGGAAGCCGCAATCGTTCGATTGTCGTATTTGCTGGGGGCATTTGTGGCAGAAGGCGGGGTGATGGAAATGTTCTTTGTCGTACGCCTTTGTATGCTGACTCAGAAAATCGATTAATTTCTCGGCGCACTCCTTTGCCACTACTTCTGTTGGCGTATTTGGCGTCATGACGTAGTGTCGCTGTCGAGCGTTGAACTGGCTGTCGGAACTGTTGTATATTGTGGTTGTTCCGTCTGGGAGGTTTGTTGCCAGGAGAATCCAATGCTCATGATATAGGATGGGTAACATGATGAACTTCGGCGTTGTGTGTTGGAGATATGAGATCAGTGCGTCGGTTGTGCCGAAGTTCTTGAGCTTTAGGAGATCATCTTTCATATATGGAGATGCCATGTATGTGTTTGGGTTGGTTTGGCCAAGTAGAAACTGGTAGGCGGCCATGAGGCTGACAGAAAGGGATCCCTTATCCTGTAGAGTCTCTCACAGTGAATCTGCCATTACGAGTATGTCTCGAGACATGTATACCAGGCCATCTTTGTCTGCGGAGAGTCGTGCCATAATGGTACGCAATTCGAGGTCGTTAAGACCCTTGCAAGCATCGCGATCAAAATCAGGAAATGTTGGGTTGATGGTGTAAGCAGGATCGCTCTTGCTTTTATCTTGCTCTGGCGACTTGGTCTGCTCTGACTCCTTCAAAACTTGTCGGAAAGGTCGCCGTTGTCATCGCTGGACAGCTGAGAAAAGGTAGTGAGGAACATCATCTGGTGACATAGTTGGGTCGTTGAAGAATCGTCTATCACAGATGAGTTCCATGTCATAACGTCCACGTAAGGAATGAAAGTCTTCAACTACCAGGTCGTTGAATGGGATTTCCTGGTTCAATGCTTGAATGTGACGGATGGTGCAGAAAGCGCTATCCCCAGATCCCTTGGTGGCTTGGACTGGAGGGTTTATGATTTTGAACCATGGTTGGCTCCAGTCCTGTCGAAGAGATGGGCGTGCAGCCCAGATTAATTTAAGCAACCGGAAGAGTATACACCTGGCTTCTCCTGCTGCTTCTCCTACGAAATTTATTGTGCCGGCTGGTAGCTCGGTGCTACAGAAGTTGTATACTTTGGCATCCCGAGCCTCGGTATCCACGATCATAAAAAGCCAGTGGTCCGAGACTTGGAAGGGCATTGTAAGATAACGTGCCCTTCTTGCCAAACCGACACGCAGCCGCTCAACCGATTTTTCACGTATGTCTTTGTATAAAAGGCCAAAAGACAAAGCGGGCGAAGCATTAAAAACCGGTTGTTGCCACTTGTGACTTGTATATGTTTCTATACAATTGGCGAGGAGGACACGGAAGATCACCATTGGCACCGTGGACCGAGGTCGTAGGATGCAACGGAAATCTTCGTGTGTCAACTTACGCCTGGTTTTAGTGTTATGATAGATTATGTCTTCCCCCGCTTTTGCGTCGTCCACTATAGTGTTCAATATAAAAATGTCCTGAGCATCTAAAGTAGAGATGGCTGCCATATCTAGGTCGTGCATTTTGTGCGGCAGAGGAGGTGGTGGGGGAAGCTCTTGTGGTGGAGGAGAAGCAGGTTGTTCGAAGGACTCTACATGGCCCTCTAGATTATCGTCCAAGTCAGAGGCAGAGTCAAGATCCTCTTCCATGTCTAGACTTACTCGGTCTGCCTCGTCATGGTAAGGGGGAGAAGGTGCTGAGAAGAGAGCAGAGGTTTTTGGCGGGCTGGCGCTGGTTCCTAGTATGCATTGTTGTAACTCAGCGTAGGCCGCATCCTTGGCAGCTTCCCCGATGGACCCCATAGCTGAATAGTCAAAGAATCGATCCCCATATGACATGTTGACATTGTCATTGTGTGGGGACTTGGGGTGATGGTCACTGTCCTGGTGACCTTTGTCGGACCCTTTTTGGGAGGGTCCTGCTGCATGCCCAGGGTTTTCTCTGTCATCATGCTTGTCGTCCGAAGATGTATCTTTGTTGGAGTCAGCAGATGAGTCGGAGTCGTCGTCTTCTTCATCATCGTCATCTTTGTCATCCGCAGCTTCGTCTGTTTGCTTTTTGTTGGCAGACTTTTTACACCGCCGATGAGTGGCTTGTAGCTCGTCGAAAGCCACTTGCAGATGCTCGTGTTTTTCGAGCAGTGCATCGTGGGCTTCTTTGAGGTCTGTGAATCTGCCCTCGGCGGAGAGGAGACGTGCTGTCAGTTCTGTGACTTGGGCACGTAGGTGATGGGTTTCATCGTTATTTGCCTCCTCTTGGTGATGATGTAGCTGCGTAAGTGTTCCATGAATGGTAGCCAAGCGCGTGCTCAGGGCCTCTTGATGTTTCTCAAGCTTGCAGAGATTCTCTGGCAGAGGTTGAGTCTGTTTGGAGATCTCATCGAGTTTTTGTGCTGTAGCTTCTTGCTGACGCTTTGCTCCAAGGACCAGGTCGGGCATGTTGTTGGTGTGGCTGTTGATGTGCTCAACTTGCTTAGCCACTTCGTCCTGTCATTGTTGGATTCCTTGGTGGAAGGTAGGTAAGGCTCGGTGTTGTTCGTCGATCTTGGTTACCTGTCGTGATAAATCCTGTACACAAGAAAAAATAGAATTTAATATGTTAGAAGGATCGGTGAGGAGGTTTCGTACAGCGTCAAATTGACGGCCGAATTCCTCACCGATGTTAGTAAAAGGGACCCCAGGAGCGGAAGGGTGAGATGACTGGGGTCTGTGTGGGACGGTGTTAGTGTCTTGTGGAAGAGACATTAATGATGCCCCGAGCTGCGTAGTGACTGTGGATGTAGTCACCAGCGGTGTCGGGGTGGTGGCGGATGTGAAAAGTGATGGTATTTGAGGCGAAAGTGGTGGTAGCAACAATGATGGGGTGGAAACTGCGGGAGTAAATGGAAGGGTGGTGAAGTCGGGCATAGGGATGGAGAAAGGGAAGTCCGACATAAAAATGGGTGAAGAAGTGAATGTGAATGGTTGCGTGGATGTGGGGAGGAAGGGAGTGGTAGATGTTGGAATGGTGGAAGGCGGAGTGGTGGTGGCAGTGGTTAGCTGCTCGTGGAGACTCTGGATAAAAGAGTCGATGGATGATGTTGTTAAGGCTTCTTCGTGGAACTGCTCGGCCTCCGGATTTGGCCGAGATGCTGGTGTCCCTGACAGCTGTTGGGCCTGCAACTGCCTTCTAGAAGGCCGTTTGACAGGCATTTTTGTAGGTCGAGCTGTCGGGGCTATGATACTCATCTCTGTTTGACCCTCTGTTGCTTTCTTTTCAAGTTTTTTAACTGAAGCTAGCAGATGAGTAAGCTCCTCGTCAGAGAAGAGGAGCTGTGTCATATCATAGTGTGCTAACTCTGGGAGCGGGAGGAGAGTCCTTGATGACTTGACCATAGGGCAGAATACATAGTGTAGTTTTCCATCCTTTTCCTTGATTATGAACGAGTTCTTCAGAGTTTGCTCGTTGGTGAGGATGTCGCCCTTTAGTTGCGTGCAGCGGGGTAAAGGTTTGTCCATCTTAAGATATTTGATGATAGATGTGACATGACCCCCCATGCAAATCTCTTTCCCCAGGATGGAGATTGAGAATTTCTGGATCAGATGATGGCCGATATTAACTGGTCGTTCGTTAAGAATAGACCAGAGAACAAAAAGATCAGAGGTTATAACGTTCCCCCCTTCTGTCCTGGGGAAGAGTGCGCCAGCGATGATTTTGTGTACAGTGCGCACAAAACCAGAGTGTATGTTTGATGCCTTGCACGTCTTTGCATTGTAAGTGGGGATCCCAGTTAAGGATTTCCAGAATCTATGTCTGTTGAATTTTGGATGATCGGTTCCCACTGTTTTAGCCTTTCGCAGCTGCTCCTGGTCATCGATAAAGATGGAGTTCAGCATATTCTCTGTTATGACGACCTTGCTGCCAAAAATTTGGGTGACAAGCCTTCTGTCACCCCCGTCCCGAGACTTATCCGTGCTGTCAACGGGCTCCTTGGTCAGAAAGGAGAAGAATTCTGCGGTGGGTTCGTAGTAAGATACTTCAGGTATTAGACACAACCTGGTGAGGTTGACTTTGTCTAGCACGTTGAAGATACGATCATATATCCCCATCTTGATTAGTATGCTGGAGCAGACATACTTGGTAGGTTTTAGGGTTTTATCGGTGGAGATGGTGGTTTGGATGAAGAGGTTCTCTGGTGGTGGTATCGTGGTGGTGATGGGAATGAAAGTGGTGGTAGTGATGGGGATAGTGGTGGTAGGAATGGTGGTGATAGTGGTAGTAGCAGCGATGGTAGTTGCAGGGATGGAAGGTTTGGTGAGGGGTTGGTCCATGGCAGAAACGGGTCGAACTTGTTTTCTTGCCCGCTTCTTGAAGGGCTGCCCAGATGCAGTCTCCAAGACCTTACGTTTCCCCTTGTGATCTTCGGCGGCGGATTCCTCCTCAGGATTCGGTGTGTAATCCAAACCTTCGTCGTCATCAGAGGAGATTTCTTCTACTTCTTCTTTAGATGCCTCAGCTAGACATTTGGTGAGGCGGGCAATCTCACACAAGACATCCATCATTTTAGTCTTTGGTGGGACTGCTCTGGTGGTGTTGAAGACATCTCTGATCTTCTTGAGCCTGTCCAACTCTTCGATCATTTGCTCCCTTGTCTGAGAGGGAGCAGCTCCCGAGCCGGTGGTCTTGTTTGCTAGTGATGCCATTTCTGAAAAAATAAGAGTTTATGAGTTAGAGCAAAAGATTTAAAACAAATTAGATTTTATTTGTAGTTATGTCTTTTGTAATTTTGTGAAAGATTAATGGATGTGGAGACCAAACGGTTTCAAGACCGTTTGGTCCCAAACGGTTTGGAGACCGTTTGGTCCCAAACGGTTTGAGGACCGTTTGGAGTCCAAACGGTTTTAGGACCGTTTGGCTCCAAACGGTTTGGAGACCGTTTGGAGTCCAAACGGTTTCAAGACCGCTTGGGAGAAAGGTTTTTATATTTTTGTGTTTGTTTTTTATTTATGCTTTTTTTTATGTTGTTTGTTTTTTATTATTTTATTTTTTTTGATAGTTTTAGTTATGTAGATTTTTTTGTATTTTCTTAAGATAAGGCTTAAGGAAAAAAATAAAGAACAGGTCATAGAGTAGAAGTCTTGGGTTGCCTCCCAAGTAGCGCCTTGGTTTTATGTCGCTGGCTCGACGAAGTTAAAACATAGTTATGCTGCTGGCATAGTATTTGATTGTTCATGTCTATTCGGCCCATGTTTAGGGTTCGACTCGGGCTGCCCAGCAAAAGTGCCCGCCGGAGGTTTTAGTTGTGCAGCAATTTGGGCAAGCTGGGCTTCAACTGCCTTCTGTTGGGCTTGTTGGTTGGCCAGCATGGTTTGCTGAGATTGTAGCATTTGTCTTATCAAAGATATCTCATCCTCCAGCTGCGCAGTAGCATCTTTCTGAGGGCTTTGTTGTTGAGGCTGCTGAGTATGCAACTGCGGGTGAAGCGGAGGATGAGTGTACTGATAGTAGGCTGATTGATTTCTAGGGTAGTTAGCCCTAGGGAAATTGTTCCTTGGGTTCCCTTGACTTTGGTTAAAATTGTTTGGAAACCCTGGAGGCAGCCTACTATCAAATCCCCCTTGTGTCTGATGTTGTGGATTCGCAGTTCCGGAAGGATTCCCATACTGGAACCCAAGATGGTTCCTTGGTTGACTGGGATTATAGTAAACTTGTCCGGGAATAGTATGGATGGAGTTGACTTGCTCCGGAATATGAACTTCAACCTGATTAGTGATGGACTCATATGGTTGTGGTGGTGGATGCAGATCCATCATCACATTATAGAGCATTCCGCAAGAGAGAGTCGGATGGTCCGAAGCATGACAAGCCTCACAGGATCCTGTGACGGCTTTGGCTTGATGAACTAGCGGGGTTTTCTTCTTATCAATTTCCCCTAGAGTTGTTTCAAGGGCTTGATGTTTATGAGCGATTGTTTTCAATGCCTTGGCTATTGACTTCAGTTCCATAGATTCCTCAGCTTTAAAAACTTTAAGGACACTTTTTCCAGCTGACCGTCCCCAGTTGGACTGGTTTTCAGCTCCTAAAGTAACAATCTTCCAAGCGTCCTCATAGTTCTTCCTCATGAAATTTCCTCCAGATGAGGAATCTAGGAATTGTTTAATATCATCGCTTACCCCCCGATAAAAAGTTTCTATCAGTTGATTCTGTGAAATTCCATGATGAGGGCATTTTCGTAGAAGTTCCTTAAATCTTTCCCATGCCTCAGCGAGGGTTTCCCCAGGTATCTGGGAGAAGTGATTGATTTGCCCTCTGATTTCATAGGTCAGCGAGGGTGGGAAGAACTTCTCTAGCAATTTTTCCTCTAGAGGGGCCCAAGTGGTTATAATAGGTTCTCTGTCCAATGAGTTGTACCAACTCAAGGCCCTTCCAGATAAGGTGAAATGGAACAGGTGGAGCATTATCGCATCGAAAGCGATACCGGCTTGCGGGACCAGGCGGCATAATGCCTTAAACCTTTTCAAATGGTCCATGCAATCGTCTCCTGAACCTCCATAGAAGGAGATTCCTTGCATAATCTGGATCCACTGGGTCCGGATATCAAAGTTTGGGATGTTGATGATCGGAGGCCGGACCGGGTGGTTGTCCTCATAGTTTTTCAGGACTGCATAGTCCCTCAGTTGCTTGTTTCGTAACTCGAGCTGAGCAGCCTCGGTCTCCGCTCTTATGCGGGCTTGCTCTTCTGCTCGTATCTCCGCTTGTATTTGGGCACAGGTGTTTGCGATAAGTTGTGCCCGTTGTGCGGCGATGGCATCATTAACTCTATCCATTATCAAAGAAGCTTGGTGCTGTTCGTCAGCCATTTGTCTAGTGCGTTGGCGATTGAGACGGATTCGGCGGTGGAAACTTCTCTCTACCTCGGAGTCGAACTCCGGATCAGGGGAGAATCTGCGACTATGCGGTGATTGCATGCACGTGTTCTACCTGAGTAGAGAAAAGAGAACACCTTTTAGATAATAGTGAAAATATGAAAGTTTTATGATTCAAAAAGAAAGTGTAAAATCCTAACCAACTAGAAAGGTACTAAGTGAAATAACAACGTTCCGTTGTCCCCGGCAACGGCGCCATTTTTTGATGGAGCTGGAACTTACACTAAAAGATCACTCTTCCAATGGGAGTCCCAAAGATGCACCAAAAACCCTAGGGAGTTGATGTTCTCTCTAGGTTTACCTAGAACTGGTGCTTAGATAACAACTCCAACCCCATAAGAGTATGGAAGCCTTATCATAGTACAGATTTAGGATCGAACCCAAAAGACAACGGTCTTGTTGCAAGCAACAAGATGAAAAACGTATAGAACTTCACTTAGCTACTCACTAGTTGGCACTTATATCGAAAAGTTAGATTTTTATGGTTTTAAACTTAAAACATGAAAAGTAAAGAAAGCAAGCAAATCTAAGAGTTAAACTATGATAAAGATCACTAGGGTGTGATTGGTTTTTCACCGCCACTACACAATCGATCAACACATGTAAAGCAAAACTTAACCTGCAAAAAGAGTTCGGTCAGTTAGTATCCTTGTAAACCTAGTCTCCTTTCGGATAACCTAGCTATGAGAAGTGCGGGAATGTTGCAACGCCAGCCATTCCCGATCAAAGGGTCACATTACTTTACATCATTCCCCTCGCAAAGTGTGTTCCTCGACTTACCAAGGTTGCACTTCCATACGTCAACTGATTCCATTTCATAGTATGAAAGTGCAACGGATGATAGTGAGTTTACTCCACTTCTTGAGATACACTTCTAGATACCGAAACAGATACATGGTGGATACATGCATCAAGAACCAACATGCAAACGAGTTTCAAATCTAATAGTACAAACGTAGACAATTCATACTAAAAGATAAAAGATAACACAAGTTGGAGATCAAGAAACAAGTATTCATTAATCATTTGATGTTGAACCGACAAAGATAAGAACTCTACATTACAACCTAAGGATTACATTTTACATGATATGAAAGTATGGGTAGCGGGGCTACTCCCCGCACCCTAGTGAAGAAGACTACTCCCTCATGACCAAGACCAAGAAGGAGGCGAGAAGAGAGAGAGAGCATCATCCCCACAAGGATGGAAGAAGGTCAACCCCTTGGAGAGAGAGAGCAACAATCCACCAGTCTTCGTAGGTTGCACGATGAGGAGGTCTCCCCTTCCCACCTTCTTGACGAAGAAGGAGAAAGCAGCTTCAGGATGGAGTATGGACCTCATATCGACAGGCCCAGGGCGGAGGATGGAAGTGGCAAGAGCTCTGGAACGATTGGGGCAACCTTTAGACGTCTGAGATCTTCCCCCCCCCCTTTTTGGAGGACCCTTGGGGTCTTATTTATAGGATTTGAGTGAAGTCCAAACGGTTTGGAGACCGTTTGGACCTCAAGACCGTTTGGGGCCTCAAGACCGTTTGGACTGTAAGACCATTTGGCTTCAAACGGTCTTGAGACCGTATGAACTCCATGCGGTCTCGGGACCGTTTGGCTTCATGCGGTCTTGAGACCGTTTGAACTCCATGCGGTCTCGGGACCGGTTGGCTTCATGCGGTCTCGGGACCGTTTGAACTCCATGCGGTCTCGGGACCGGTTGGCTTCATGCGGTCTTGGGACCGTTTGACTCCATGCGGTCTCGGGACCGGTTGGCTTCATGCGGTCTTGAGACCGTTTGAACTCCATGCGGTCTCGGGACCGGTTGGCTTCATGCGGTCTTGAGACCATTTGAACTCCATGCGGTCTCGGGACCGGTTGGCTTCATGCGATCTTGAGACCATTTGAACTCCATGCGGTCTCGGGACCGGTTGGCTTCATGCGGTCTTGAGACCGTTTGAACTCCATGCGGTCTCGGGACCGGTTGGCTTCATGCGGTCTTGAGACCGTTTGAACTCCATGCGGTCTCGGGACCGGTTGGCTTCATGCGGTCTTGAGACCGTTTGAACTCCATGAGGTCTCGGGACCGGTTGGCTTCATGCGGTCTCGGGACCGTTTGAATCCACTCGGTCTTGAGGCTGGGTTATTCTTTTATGATTTTTTTTGTGCTTTTTCTGCATATATAAAAGGAAAAAGTTAGTCTGATGGTGTATTTACAAAAAGGGGTAAAATTAGGATTATGTATAGTTTAAACTTAAAAAGAGTATGGAAAACTAAGGAAAAAGACTAAGATAAACGACTAAAATAGGAGGTTATCAATAATCCAAAGATAAGATATCGTCCATTGAGTAGCTTGCTTGACAAGATATCACAACCCAATATCACTTTATATACAAATTGATACAACTTTTGCAACGAACATCTAAACCGATATGCTTCACCTACTTGAGGTGCTTAGCCTGATATGAATACTTACAAAAAGTTACTAAACCAATATGGGACGTACTCTATGTCTTCCAAGCCGATTGACACTCCCATATATACTTCATAACTCGACACAACCTTAATTAGGGTTCAAGATACTCAACATTCTTTAGTTCTTTCACCACCAAGAGTGCTATCACTCAACCAAGACTCAAACAAGGTGCCCCCTCTTTTCTCTCTCTTCTAGATGATGCTTTTTTTTTAGGAAAGGTAATGTGATATATTAAAAATAACACATCAAGCAAGCGAAAACCTGCTTATGTGGAACACCTACAGAATGTTTGAAAAAAAAACTGCAGCGGAAAGAAAAAGCTGAAAAGAAAATAAGCGTAAGAAAAAACATTGTTTAGCTAACTAGGGGGAGGCACCCCTTAAATAAGCCCCTAGCGAAAAAAGTTTTGCGTCCTAGAGATTTTCCTGATTTGAGCTACCCTTGAATCATAAAGATTGGTCACAGTTGTTGCTGTACTAAGCTGACTCCAGCCTCATCGTCCACCATAGCTTTAAGATCACAGAGAAAAGCGGCTTCTGAATCTCCTTCCTCTGATTCATCCAACCTCCCTTATGCTAATTTTCCGGCATTTTAGTAAGGATGTGAAGATCGGCATCTATTTGAGTTATAACATTTCTAGCCAAATTTTTGTTATTGTTGAAAGTTCTATTGTTCCTTTCTTTCCAAAGGTTCCAGCAGGTTGTGGTGAAAAGATCACTACTTTTGAAATGCCTGTAATGTCTTAAAGGTGTTATTTGGATGGGGAAAGAGACTTCCTGGAGAT
Organism: Alisma plantago-aquatica; assembly: GCA_963693085.1. NCBI lineage: Eukaryota > Viridiplantae > Streptophyta > Magnoliopsida > Alismatales > Alismataceae > Alisma > Alisma plantago-aquatica. Next base: position 752,450,749 of record OY856410.1, read on the forward strand.
CAGGAAGGCAATTTCACATGAAATGTGAAAAGATTTTTCGAGAGAATGAGCATTTAAAGAAGATGTGGCTGACCGAGTCACTGTTATTTTCATAGAGGACACATCTGAAAGGACCAATGAAACCCTTTTTAGTGATGTTTTCACCTGTAAGAAGTTTATTTTGTAAAAGAAGCCATAAGAAAGTTTTGTATTTTTGTGGCCATTTTTGTTTCCAAATCTTTGATGATGTAGGGGAGAAACCTCTAAAAGAGAGAAAATTGTAAGCAAGTTTGACTGAATACTCTTTCCCCCATTTCCATGTGATGTTATTTGAGGTGTTGTTTTCCATAGAATTTGAGAGATGTCTGAATTCATTTTGACTTACCTGGGAAAGGATACATCTTTTAAAGAAGTTTGATCTGTTACTGGTGATAAGCGAAAGGGCTTTATCAATCCTTAGGTTGAGAATATTAATTGGGATAGACCATGATGGTTTGAGATTTAAAACAGAGTTGTTTTCATACCAGGGATCAGACCAGAAGGAGATGATTTTGTGTGAATGTGGAGGTGTATTTAAGATTTGTGAAATCATTTGTATATTTTTATTTATGAATTTCCAAAGTGGGGAGGCTGTTTTCCGATGTATTTGGTGCCAAGGGGGTGAGTTTTGGTAATATTTGTTTTTGATGAGATTTATCCAGATTTTCTTTTTATTTTGGATAAGACAGTCAATGATTTTGGTAATGAGGCAGAGTGAGTGCGTTTCAATGTTTATTATTCCCCAGCCACCTTGATCATGAGGAGCAGTAATCATTTTCCAATTTACTAGATGGTAATGTTTCCCAGGTTTTTCTAGTTTATGGAAATTGTTCCAAAGGAAATTTCTTCGGATTTTATCAAGAATGGATTTAGTTTTAGAGGGTAAGGGGATGCATCTCAAGAAGTGGGTTGTTATGGGTGTGATGACACTGTTAAGTAGGGTGAGCCTTCCCGAAAGGTTTAGGAAATTGTTTGCCCAGCTGGAGAGTTTAGAGTTTATTTTTGAAATTATGGGGTTCCAAATAGCATTTGTGATGTTATAAGGAGTGATGGGGAGACCCAGGTATTTGATTGGGAATTCTTTAGTTTTGCAATTTAGGAAGTCCTTGAGGTTCTCCAAAGTAGATTGATGAAAGTTTACCCCAAAGATGGAGGATTTTTGTATATTTATTTTTAGCCCAGAGATATAGGAGAAGATACCTATGATCCTAAAAATATTTTGTACAGAGGATTTTTCTGGGGAGGAGAAGATGATGGTGTCATCTGTGAATTGGATAATGTTCTCCTTGCAGACAATCAGGAGCCGAGAAGAGCCCATTTTGATTTCCCATTTGAATCATGCAAGAGAGAATAGTAGTTAAAATGATGAAGAGGTAAGGGGAGAGAGGGTCCCCTTGTCTAAGTCCATTTGAGTTATGGAAATAGCCAAAAGGAACACCATTGATGATGGTGGCGAAATGATTTGTAGAAATACATGCTTGAATCCAAGAGATCCATTTGTCAGGAAAATCAAATCCCTTGAGAGTCTGCAACAGGCATTGCTAGTTAACAAAGTCAAATGCTTTTTCGAAGTCCAGTTTGATGGCTAGGAGAGGGATTTTTTTTGTGGCAGAGGTGGATCGTTTCGTTGACCATTAAAAAGGAATCTTGTATGCTTCTGTTCTTTAGAAAGGCAGATTGGTTAAGTGGGATGATGTCATCCATGAGAGGTTTGATCCTGTTAGCTAATGTTTTTGCGATGAATTTGTAAGAGGTGTTTATGAGGCTGATAGGTCTGAAGTGAGAGATAAATTCAGGCTGACTATTTTTTTATCAGAGTGATGAAGGTTTTATTGATGTATTTGATAATGTTTTGTGGGTTTGAGCTGGCATGGAATGCAGAGAGAAAAGCAAGAAAGTCATGTTTGTAATGGTTCCAGTTAGCCAAATAGAATTCCGTAGTTAGGCCATCAGGTCCAGGGGATTTATTTTTGCCAAGGTAAGAGATAGCATCTTGTAATTCATCAAGTGTGAAAGATTTGATGAGATCTTGAGGGTTTTTTATTTTGTTTTGACAAATGGTATTCCATTGAAGGTTTTTTAGACAAGATGGGTTGTGGTTATTATTGAAGATTTTTTTGAAATGGTTTTTTATATGTGTTATGATGGATTGTTTATGAGAAGTGAGTCTATCATTTATCATAAGATGAGTTATGGCATTTTTTCTAAATTTTTGGCTACATATTTTATGGAAGTATTTTGTATTTTTGTCACCTTCTTGAGCCCAAGTGATCTTAGCCCGTTGTCTCCATCTTGTATCAATTCTGCTATTTATGTGATCAAGGTCATCTTTTATTGAAAGGACCAGAGCAGGATCAGCTGATGGGTCTTTTTCAACAAAGAGAAGTTGGTCTTCGAGATTTTTTTGAATTTCAGATAAGGTCGAGGGATTTTGAACCTTCCATTTTTTATGTGGTTTTTGATGTGTTTAGTGTTGTTTAAGATGTGAAGACCCATGTTTGTTGTTTAAGGGTTAGCAAGCATCCATGCTTCAAGACAAGATCGGGAGAAATGTTCCATGGAGAGCCAGTTGTTTTCGAATTTGAAGGGACGAGACCCCCAAGAGCAAGAAGCGGTTTCAAGAATTAAGGGAAAGTGGTCATAAATAGTTCTGTGGGAGATATAGACATAAGAGAGTGGATGCTTGTCTTCCCAAAGGTTTGAACAAATGAAATGATCAAGTCAAGCAAAAGATTGGTTTCTTGACCACGTATATAAGGCATTTGAGGGAACAAGGTCAATAAGAGAATGGTTTGTTAGCATCTGGCTGAACTTTTTATCTGCAACAGACATCGAAGAAGAGGAAGGATTTGAGTGGTGTCTATCTGAGGTTTGGGTGATAAGATTAAAATCGCCACCAAGGACCCAGGGAGACAGATGATAATTTGTGAAAAGGTAATTTAACTCCTCTAGGAATAGGGATTTATCGTAACCTGGTTCTCCATAGATACCAAAGAAAGACCAAAGATAATCATCAGTAAGATTTTTAAAGTCAATAGTTATAGAAATGTTTAGAATAGAGGAGTTTTGCAAGGTTAGAGCCTGGTTGTTAAAACCCACAATGATGCCACCTTTGAAGCCCTTAGGGGGTAGCTGAATTCAGTTTGTAATTCTGTTGCCACCTATAGTTTTGAGGGCGAAAGGGGTGAGAAAGGTTTTTGTTTCTTGGGTGGAAATGAGATCTATATTATTTTTATAAATGTGAGTTCGTATTTTTTTTCTTCTTTGTAAATTAGCAGCACCACAAATGTTCCAAGATGATATTTTCATGACGAAGAGAATGACTATAGAAAAAATAGAAAGACACAGATCCAGAGCGAGCCTGTTAGCACCTTCTCTTCGACCAACCCATGAAGGATTCGAGGTTGTTAAGAACATTTTGTGCGTCAACATCCTTTTCAAAGTGGAAGCCTATCTTATTTTCAAAGGATGTGAAACTATTTGTGTTGGACCAAGAAGCTGTATCTTCTAAAGTCTTGAATTTTTTATTTGCTTTTTTTTATATGATAGAGATGTAGAAAGAGTTGACGCAGATGAAACATAACTGAAAGAGTGAGGAGAGGTGTTACCTTTCTCTGTCCTGTTTATAATGTTGGACCCTTTGGTGTCGAATTGATATGGCTGCAGGATCTTTTGAAGGTAGCTTGAGTTTGGCTTCTACTGTGAGCTCTCCTGATCCCAACTCTACAGAGAGTTTTCATTTTTTTGCTGAGATGAGTCTTGAAACACAGCTGTTTGATTTTTTTTGTTTGGTGAATGCCAACTTTCCTTTGAAGAAGAAGGTGATGGGAAAGTGTTACTACTCGGTTTGACATTGATAGTTGGGAGAGGGGGCTCTGGAGATCTGGTTCTTTTCTTATTTGGGAGGTGATAGGATTTTTCTGCATGGTTTGAGGTTTTCCTAGTCCAGACGTGGTTTCTAGCAATTGGAGCTCTGGAATGCGAGATAGGGTTTTTTCCTTTGTTTGGGCTGAACCAGGATGGTGGATGAGAGGTAAGATCAGAAAAAGCAGTGTTGTTTATAGTAGGGTGTTCAGCTGCAAGCTTGAGATGATAGATGGATTCACCAATCCTAATGCTGATGGATGGTGGAAGGGAGATGGTGGCTTTGACAGAGAAGAGGAAATAAGCCTTGATGTATTGGGAGGGATGGAGCATATCTGGGCTAATGTATTGGAGCGTAGCCCCAATAGAATGAGCAATGCCTCTAAAAATCTCAATCTCCCACAGATGGGGAGGAAGGTTTGAAATGGCTACCCAGTCTGAGCCACCTGCTGGGGCAGGGAAAGAACCGGAGTCAACTGACCATTTAGATAGTCTAGTCGTAATAAAGCTTGATCCACAAGGAATGGTGAGCACTTGGTTGAAGATATGATTTATCTTTGTTCCTTCGGGAACAGTGTAAATAAGCTGGGTGGGCGAGAAGATTTTGGGTTTGAGGATGGTATGGCCAGGAAGAAGAAGAGCCAAAGCTCTAGTGATGTCAAGAACGTTGATTGGGTTGTTGTCCAAATTATTTTCTATTGAAACTAGGATGCTTCTGAGGGAGAAGACTTTGAGTAAGCACATGGAGTTTGCAGGGAGATCCATGGCAATAGCGTATTCTAGGTGATCAGGTACCTTCATGGTTGGTAGGGAGGGAGGGCGGTTTTCACTGGGGGTTTTGGTGGATGGGGTCTTTGTAGTAGGGTTTTTTTGTTGAGTACGGATCTTGATAGGGTTTCTAGGCGAGTGAAAAGGTTTTGAAATAGGAGGTATCCTTGAGTTTGAGTTTGGGCGACAAGAGAAGGATGCTTCTGCATGTTCGGGCGGGAGATTTGTGAGACATGCAAAAGGGTTTTTTGAAAGGTAATGATGATGGGTGGGCGCAGCGTTTGGCCAGGAGGTAGGAGAAAGCCATTTTGAGACAGCATAACTACTTTGGAAAGGAGGGATTTGAGTCGAACGAGAGTGCATGTAAGAGTGGTGGAGTTTTGGCTAGTATATTTTCCTGTTAGGGTGGGGACGCGCCATACAAAACCTTTTTATGTGCCCTAGGCGACCACAGCCAAAGCAAGTACGTCGAGAGAAACATCTGGAAGTAGAGTGGTTGTTTTTATGGCAGAGGGAGCAGAAAAGGGCTCGAAAAGGTTTTTTTGGGGGGACCGCAGTTCATATTTGGGCGGTGGGGTTTTTTTCTAGGGTGTCGTTTATGAGATAGGAAGATTTTTCATGGCCCAGGACGGGAAAAGAGAGGTTTAGGCAAATATTGTCCTTAGGGATGATGTCCCCTAGCAGGGGATATATGGGAGGGAGGGTTTTGTATAAGGATGATAGTTTTGGCTTGTAAAATTTTCCTTTAATGGATGGAGAAGGAAAAATCTTATACCTTTCAGCGATGGAACTGTGTTGTTGAACCGGGGGAGATGTGATATCATCGTCTTCATCCTTTGACCCTAAAGAGATGGAGATGGGCAAGGATTTTGCACCCATGGGTGGTTGATGTTCTGCTCTGACAAAGAGTTGGTCCGTTGAGTTGGAGGATGATGAACTATCTTGACCATGTCTTTTGTAAAGGTAGGCAAGAGCTGGGGGAGTTTCGTGGAAGAAATCTCGAACCCACACACGGAACGTGCGATCTGCGAAAGGTTGAAGGAACATCAACCATTCAGGTTGAAGATTCAGTTCCTTGCACATTTCGATCCATCCTTCTGAGATGAGGAGGAAGGGGTTTTTTTTTCCCCAAGTTGTTTCTGAGGGGGTAGACCATGAAATCTTGACCTGGAAAGAGCGATGTCCGATGTTAATCATACAGATGCCCGGTGAAACATCAAATTTGTGGTAGATCCAGGCTCTTGACAGAGGGATGGTTGTTGAGAAAGAAGGGTCAGTGAGATGGATTTCGATGAAGGGAAAGCGTGAGTTCATGTTGTTTGGGGATGTTGGGGTTTTTGTGATGTTGCTGGGCACCAAGGGTTTATGCTTCTGCAAGGCACGGCGGAAAGCAGAGATCTTGCCTGATTTGTGCATGCACGGTGCTTTTATGCATGAGGCGAGGGTGAGGACGCCTCCTGTTCTCATATTGTAATCTGATCGTTTGGTGGAGCTTTTATTGCAGAATACTGGGATAAAGTATGCTGATCTGATTCAGGTACCCAGCAAATCTAGGGAAGGGTTTGTAGCCGACAGAGAGGATGGAAAGGGGTATTCCATGAGATGTTTTCTGCATGCTTCTAAGTCCGTTTGAGAAACACGAGGTGAGGTGTAACAGATGCGGATGATCTCGAAATTTATTGCACACTAGTTTTGAAGGGGTCAGAAGAATGGAACGGGGTTTCACCGCAAAGAGTAATGAGGCGGTCGGGGGAGATGGAACTTGATCGGCGAAGCCTGGGAGCTAAAAACCGAAAAAGGTCGGAGACGTTGATGCTGCTTAAAGCAGATGTTGCATGTTCAAAATTTAACAAACAATGGAGCCGATTAAGGAGATGATACCATCAGCCTGCAAAGAGAAGAAGATCATGGGGAAAATTTACCTGGGAAAGGATATTCTTTAGACCCTGGTGAGGGAGAAGCTGGATCCCAAAGAGGGGAAGATGGGTTTATGTTGTCGTTGTCGCGTGGGAGAAGGGGACAGTGGGACCTCGATGGGAGAGAAGGGTGAGAAACTGTGTAATCTGAAAGGTAGGAGCAGAGACCCGAGCAAGCAGAGGAAGGGCAACTCTGTCACAAAGAAGATGGAGCAAGCGGCAGGTGGAGCACGTCGGGGAGGGCGCAACCGACCTAGGGGGGCGACGAATCGGATGGAGAAATCTAGAGAGAAGTTGGAGCTTTCTCCCTCTAACTTACCGTTTTCACTCGCCTTTCTAGATGATGCTAAGAGAGATAAGTGACACTCTAGAGGTGATTTTCACATCAACCCCAGATTTTGGGTAAATTGCAATTTGCACCAAAACTATCATAAAAAGCACAAACAATTTGCAAACAAGCTCAAAATTGAGAATCAAACTCTCCCTAAGTCTTAATTACTTTTCAAAAGATTAAGACAAGGTTTTAAGAAACTTACTTAGGAAAAAATTCTAGGTTTATCCCAAAACTCAGGTTAGGGGTGTACAAGTTATCAACCCCTAACAAGGATTTTGTCCCCGAAATCTCAAGAAAAAAGAGAAAGGTACTTCCTCCTCATGTCTTTTTTCAGCTCCCATGTGACATCTTTAATGCCACGATGATACCAAAGAACTTTCACAAGCACCATGTATTTCTTTTTCAACTTCTTGATTCTTCTGTCAAGAATCAACACTGGACCTCCCACATAGGATATATCCTCATCTAATTCTACCTGTAAAGGTTGTAATACAAGCTCTGTATCAGGGTGACATTTTCTCAACATAGATACATAAAATATTGGATGTAGTTTGTGCAACTCAGGTGGTAGTTCCAACTTATATGCTACTTTTCCAATACATGCTATCACCAGGTAGGGTCCCATAAATCTAGGAGCCAACTTACCCTTCTTCCCAAATATGATAACATTTTTCCAAGGAGAAACCTTGAGATATACTTTATCTCCTTCTTGGAATTCTAAAGGTCTACATCGATTATCAACACATGACTTATGTCTATCCTGTGCTTCCTTTAATGGTTGTTGTATCACTTTAATCTTTTCAGTTTTTTGTTGCACAAGTTCAGGAACAAGAAGTTGGTATTCTCCTATTACCTACCAGCATAATGGAGATCTACAATGTCTACCATGCAATGCTTGATATGGTTCCATATCAATGCTTTTCTGATAATTGTTATTGTAGGCAAACTCTATTAAACTCAGATGTATGTCCCAACTACGTACAAACTGAAGAACACAAGCCATAAGAAATTCCTCCAAAGTTTGTATGGTCCTTTCATATTATCCATCTGTCTGTGGGTGGAAAGCAATACTAAACTTTAACTGCGTACCCAAAGCTGTGTGTAATCGCTCCCAAAAGTGAGTTGTAAACTGAGGATCTATGTCAGACACAATTGTTGTTGGGACTCCGTCCAACCACACTATCACAGAAAAAACAATATGGGTGAGAGAAAGGAAAAAAATTGACTAGGCTAATCAGCCGCCGACCAAGCCCCATGGCATCAGATCAGGTAGAACAGCGAAGGGTCCCTTCACAAACCTTCATTCGCTGCTTTAGACGACACTGCCGCTAACGATCACGACGCCTGCAGAGATAAGGTGTGGTTGTCAAATTGGTCGGGGGTGTTTACCCCTTTTCCATGGGCGATGGACCACAAGCCAAAAAATATTATGGGTCTCTTCGGCCCATAGACAACATAAAATTTTGCCCGTAAATATTATCATTTTATCTCACTTTCTTTTATTCAGGATATGATATGGATTAGGTGTTGTCTTTTTGTGCCATGTACGCGCTAAGTACGTCTTACCCAACCCAATTCTAGTTTTATTTTGTTTGGCAGAAAATCAAAATGATGGGGACCGTTTTGGATTATGTAATGCTTTAATTCAGACCAAGTCAGTCTTGTTCTCAGTGGTATTTCAAATCCCAGTCCGAATTTAACTCTGTCTTTTGTGTTATTTTATTTTATATGCCTGATTGAAAAATAAAAGTTACGAGGCCAGCCAATATAGTAATTGCTTGCAAAGGAATGATTTGACAAACCCAAAAAGGACCGAAAGCAGATAAACTAATTTGGATCTATCAAATAATCAAACCTGGACTTCGTAATCTAGGTCTCAAATTAAGAAGGGCATTGAGGCTTCTACGTGTACGAATCCTGATGTGACAACATGTTGATCCTTTTTTTAATGCATAACTCGTAAAATTTTGATTTGTTTAAAGTATAATAAAAAGTAATTAAAAGACACTCATATTACCTCGTGTTTTAGTCTGTAATAGCGGATCTAGAGTAGTCAGACTCTTAAATTTATATCCCAGCATTCACCCCCCTCCCGCAACTATTATACGAGGTTCGATGTAGTAATCAGGGTCAAACCAAAGGAACAACTAACTTCAAGTGTTAAGAACATGGAACCTTTTCTCAAGTTCATGAAATGAAAGGGTAGGTTTATATGGTGTTCCTAACTGAACGATGTTACTCCAAACAAACAAGTAACAAAAGGATGAAGAAACAAAATCATAGAATGTAAGAAAACAAGCTCATGGTAACAAAGTATGGATAGGAACCTGGACTGGGTTTCACATACTAAGATCTTTCACCAACATGTAATATTCACACCCTTAGTATACCCTTAGCAAGATTACAAGCAATCATCATATATGTCTATTCCCTTCTCTCTCGAGCTTAGGATAGATCTAGATGATAAGGTTTACTCTCTCTCGTTATGGCAAACAAACAATCACAAATATAACCACATGATCACTATCTTAATCATTCCAACATTTTCATGTATTCATGCAACTCCAAACACTTAAATAAGGTGAGTGTTACTCTTTCGAGTAACAATCAAACATCACAAGGTGGTAGCTAATCATACAAGTGAAACATTAAGACCAAGTGGATGGAGATAAACTTTTCTAAGAGCATATGTATTCAAATAGATGTAAGTATATACATGTTGGGAGAGCCTTAGTTCCTGCTCCCAACTCAAGCAATGAGTTTAGCCACTCATGTTAGTGACTAGCATTACGGGTTTACAAAAGTGAAGATACATCAATATAGACTAAGATGATGGATGAATCATAGTGAGAGGGATGATAGATCTAAAGAAGGATGAAGGTGATACACCCACAATTTTCCTTCAAATCTAGATATGGCGAGGGTGTAGAGCATGGCGGCTCCTTCCCTTGAAGAATAGGTGGGGGTGATCTTCTCTCTCCTCCGGACCTTCTGTAACATACCAAATTCTGAAATTTTGTCTTTTGACCCTATTTCCCATCTTTTCCTTTCATTTCTATCCTTATTGGCCTTTCTATTTAATTAGTGGAATTTATAGTGGTTTGGTGAACATTTTTCACTAATTGTACCAATATAAGGGTTTATGCACAAATACCTCAATGAAAGATTAATTACCATAATTAAGTGCTATAAACCTTAATCTAACTTTTTTATATGATTTTAAAACATAAAATGAGGCTAAGTTTCAAATTTGGTTTGATTTGGATGATGGTTGTGCAAGTTATGCAATTTTAGGTACATTTTGGACTTTTATGCAATTTACCCAATTGGGAGGTTTTCTTTGCAAATTATCTCCTGAATTATAATCCTTAGATATTCCCTTACCATTAATGAGATTTTAATCCATTGGAGAACCTAGCTTCACCTTGGTTTGATGGTATTTCTTTCCAAGGGCATTATAGGGATTACCCTCTTTACAAAGATGCTTATCCTGAAAAGCTATCAACCAATGAGGTTGTTTCTTGGACAGAGACGGATGACGGTGCTAGGGCTGGAAGGGGCGTTGTGAGGCGATCGTGGGGGCGATCCAGGGGGGGAGGGGAAGGAGATGATCGCGTATTTGATCCAGGAGCGGAAGGGGTTGTCGGCAAACATGATAGGGAGATCCGAGTCAGGGAGAGCAATAAGATTGAACATCTGTCGAAGAGAAATAACAAAGGGAAGTGCAAGGAAGTAACACCGTGATCTATCCCAGAGATAGGCTTCACCTTCAAGGTAGAAGGGATGTGCAATCACGAGAACGACAACGCTGGTTCGGAGGGGACCAAAGAGGACGGGATGGAAGAGGCCACTGCTAGGATGGAAAATCGGCCGGATCCACATACGGAGACAACCGCCCCGCTCTCGTATGCCAATGCGATGATCGGTAACTCGGATGGTACGGGTAGAGACACAACCAGGGAGACATCAGACATCTTTTTTCTCGAGAAACTATTCGAAGATCATCTACCACTAGGCGCAGTCTCTCTAGAGGATATGGATGGAACCCCAACGTTACATATTGACCTAGATGCTGAGGAAGACCTGGTATGCCCATGGCGGTATGCGGTGGTTGTCAGGATGCTAGGAACTAAAATTTTCTATATGACATTAAGGGACAAACTCAAACTCCTATGGAGAATCAAGGGACGTTTTAACATGTTCGAGTTGGAGCAGGGACACTTTGTCGTACATCTTTCTTGCAAAGAAGACTTTGATACAGCATTGGTGGGAGGCCCTTGGAAAATCTTTAGGTGCAACGCTCTCATGTGGGAATGGTACCCCAGCTTTTAGCCTACGGAAGCACTACTGGATTACATAGTCACATGGGTGAGAATTATGAATCTACCATTACATATGTACGTGCCGACCATGTTTGAGTATTTGGGCATGGCATTGGGATGCTTGGTGAAGGTGGATACCCATACGGAAAATAGGTCGCGGAGTCGGTTCACGAGATTGGCTATCGAGATTGATACTTATAAGGATCTGACTTCGTCCATTCTTATAAATGGAATAGAGTATGAGGTTATCTATGAAGGTTTACCTTGGGCATGTGCTACGTGTGGTAGAGAAGGCCACATATCAAAATACTGTAAGGAGCAAATCGTGATAGAGGGGACCAATAACGGAGAAGTAGTGGAAACCAATCAAGCGGAGAAACAAACCAACACTACTAGCAGGATAAATGAATGGCAACAAAAAAAATTGAAAAGAACACATAGGAGAAGAAAGAGTGGACGGAAGAAGATGGCACAAGACAAACCTGCGATGGCGACTACTAATCGCTTTGCAGACCTACTGTAGGTAGATGAAACAGCAAGAGAGGAGGCTGCGACCGAGATAGGATACACGAAGAAAGCAGATGCAGTAAAGGCAACAAAAACAAAGGTCTGGCGCAAGAAAAGAACACCGGTTCAGGAGGGTTCAGTAGCTACAGGAGGAGAACCATTACAAGATAAAACAAACACTATGGGCAGGAAAGATTTGGCGAAGGAGAAACACATAGCAGTCAGTCCGGAAGTGGACCAGGTGATTATAGTTGAAGAGGAGGTCGAGATAGAAGCTATTGTGGTTGATATGGCAGAGAATATAGACCCGCAGACCTATGGGTACATGACAATGTCATCATGGCTGAAGAAAGACCTACGCAAGAAAGGAGAACGAGACAAGGATAGAGATCTGTAGCCACGAAGATCTGGATCGAGCAAGGACATTCACATGAAAAGGAAAGGTAAATCTAAAAAACCACCTGATCATCTATCCATAAAAAGGAGGAGCCTGCAGCTGCTCAGCCAGGAGAAAGGGATGGATGGGGAGCTAAACCTGATTGGTTCGACAGCTGAGGAGATGATAGAACAAGGGGAGGTTGATAGTCATTCAGGTGATACTAATCCCAACCAGGGCATCGAGAGGGAAGGTGCGGTAGAAGGGTCGTGCTAAATCTATCTCTTCCTGTCTCTTCCCGACCTGAAACCAAGTTTTATGCGTTTGTTGTGCTGGAACGTCCGTGGAATTGGTAACAAGGACAGACAGTCAGTCATGACCAGCTACATACATGAGCATCAGCTTGATGTGGTTGCTATGCTAGAGCCACGAATCAGCGGAAAGGCAGCGACTAAAACCATTAAGGCCTTGGGTTTCAATTACTCTTTTCGTGTTGAGGCGCGGGGCTTTGCAGGGGTATATGGATCTGCTGGAAGGGGGAAGAGAAGAAGGTCCAGATCATTAACAGCCACAGATAGTTCATAACCTGTAAACTGGACAACAGCGTGGTGGTTACGTGTGTATACGCTAATCCCCACATTACAGTAAGGAATCTTTTGTGGAAGTACATTATCGAAACCAGTAAGGTTCTTAAAGGTCCCTAGGTCGTTATGGGGGACTTCAACACAACCTGGACACCGGAAGAGAAGTCTAGAAGTAATTGTTACAATTTTGTAGAAGCTCAGACGTTCAAGGAAACTATTACTGAGGCAGGCCTCTCGGATCTGTGATTCTCAGGTCCCCAGTTCACATACAAACATGATAGGCTGCAGGAACGTTTAGACCGTACTCTGGAAAATGAGACCTTCATTAGAGATTTCCCGTCATCGCACGTTGAACACCTTCCCAGGATTTCTTCGGATCACTGTCCTCTGCTACTTAAGACACGGAAGGCGGAGGCAAGGGGGACTCGATTCTTGGCTAAGGCTTCATGGAACAGAAGTGAGGCGTTCAAGCAGATGGTGAAGGAGAAGTGGGCTAGTTCGAGAAACTTCAGTGAAACTCTCCATTCAGCCAAATATGATCTGTTGAAGCTGGAAGCAAAGGAGAAACATGCCCTTCACAAAGATAAAAGGAGACTGCAACGAAACATAGCCGCTTTGCAACACATGCTAGCTAAACAATATGACAGTACCACTGACAATATGTGTGTTAATATGCAGGCTGAGCTCCAACAAATTATTAACAATGAGGAAGACGATTGGAAACAAAGAGCACACGTCCACTGGTTACAGAATGGAGATAATAATACCAGATTTTACCAGACCTGGGTAAATCAGAGGAGACGACAAAATACCATTACTTCTCTCAGGAATGTCGAAGGAAACTAGGTAACTAACGATGAAGAGGTGATGGAGATGGTAGTGGCGCATTTTGAGAATATCCTTACATAACCATTAAAAGGCAACAGGTTGAACCTGCCCAGTATACCTGGCTGCTTTACTCCTCTCAACGTAGTGGAGATGGATTCTATTGTTGTTTTACCTCTGGAAGCGGAGGTGCTAGCCACCCTGAAGCGTATGAAGTCGTTTAAGGCGGCTGGCCCGGATGGAGTGACAGTGGAATTTCTGCAAGGGCACTGGGACGCCGTGAGGCAGTCTATAACCTCTTCTATTCGGAAATGGATTGTGGGAGGGCAGCCTTCTAATGGAGTCTGCGTTGCAACCATAATCCTCATACCCAAGGTATCTCGACCTGAGAGATGTGAGCAGCTCAGACCAATCTCATTAAATAATATTATCTTGAATCTAGCCTCAAAGCTGATCGTCGAGAGGCTAAATAAGTTTATTCCTAACTGGATCTCTGTTGAACAAAGTAGCTTTGTTCCAGGTCGACGGATCACAGACAATATCGCTTTAGTACATGAGATCATCTACTACATGAGGAGCCGAAGAGGAGCAAAAACTATGGCAATTAAAATCGATATGTCGAAGGCGTATGACAGAATGTCGTGGAAGTTCATTGAAGAAACTTTGATGATGGTAGGTCTTCCCACGAACATTAGACAGTTCATTATGTACTCCATCACATAAGGTAGTTCAACGATAGTATGGAATGGTAAACAATCCTGGAAGTTTAAGGCCAGTAGGGGGTTGAGACAAGGGGACCCCCTATCACCATACCTTTTTTTTTCTTTGTCTTGAGAGACTTTCGTAGATGATACAGGAGAGGGTCTCCGCTACTAGATGGAAGCCGATCAAATTGGGGAGGATAGGTATCACGGTAGCACATGTATGCTTCGTTGATGATCTCATACTATTCACTGAGGCTAGTAGAGATCCAATGCGGACTATTTTGCAATGCTTTAAAGACTTCGAGAAAGCTTCGGGTCAGGAGATTTCAGCCACTAAATCACACATATTCTTTGCTAGGAATGTCCCACGAGCAGTGCAGAGCACCATCAGGAGATTAAGCAGGTTTCAAGTGACGGAAAACCTGATGAAATATTTGGGCGTCCCTATCTTGCACACCAGAATCAATAAGCAGACATACGCGGACATTATAGACAAGGTGGAAGGCAGAGTTCAAGCTTGGGCCGCGCGATCTTTGTCCCTCGCCGGAAGAGTATGCTTGGCGAAATCTACACTGACCACCATCCCCACCTATGTCATGCAAATGACAAGGATACCACTTAGCTTGTGTGATAGAATAGACAGCATTGTGAGAAGATTTATTTGGGGAGGAAACCACAAAGAGAGATCGACATCTCTTGTGGCGTGGAAGAAGGTCACGAGTGCAAAAGAGAATGGAGGACTAGGTATCAAATCTATGAGGGAATGGAATGAAGCCTTACTGTTCAAAAATTCATGGGATGTGGTGGTTGGGCGTAACTCCATCTGGTGCAATTTTATCAATAAGAGAGGCATTTCTACGCAGCCTGGGAAGGTGGTAACGGTGTCCAAGCTGGGACAAACAACAATTACTGGCAGGGACTTCATACTGGAAAATTCCATGTGGACTTTAGTAGGTGGAACGAATGTCAATGTATGGAGCGATGATTGGGTAAAGCCAGGGTTCAAGCTGAAAGACCACGCCAAAAGAACTATCCCAGAGGATCTGACGGATTTAAAGGTGAGCTGCTTGGTGCTTGATACAGGAGACTGGGACAGTGATTTTTTAAACCGCTGGTTTGAGGAAGATGTAGTACGGTCTATCCAAGCTAAAGATGTACCAGATGGAACCAGTCCAAGAGATCACAGAGCATGGTTGCACACGGCAGACGGAAACTACTCCTAAAGCTCGGCTTACCATACTTTAAGAGAGGGGAAGGAGATCATCTGCCCAGGTGACTGGAAGTCGGTGTGGAGGTTACAAGCACCAACAAGGATACGGATGTTTGCATGGCAGGTAACTCAGGGAGCATTGCTAACAAATGAAAGGCAGGTGGTGCGGCACATGACCCAGGATGGGTTATGCTGCAAATGTCGGGAGGTAGATGAATCCACTATTCATGCGCTAAGGGATTGTGTGAAGGTGAAATACATATAATGACATTTCATCAATCTGGGGGAACAGGATGAGTTCTTCAGATTGAATACCTTGGATGGATGGCTAAAGCTGGAACATGGCAAACTAAGCATCACAAAGGAATCATTCTGGATTATCTGTAACGCGGTGTGGGGGTTTAGGAACACTGAAGTTTTTGAAGGCGAAAGCAAACTCCTTGAACACCAAAAGCATTTTATCTTGAAGATGATAAGGCTCACTTTGGACGCCTGGGCTAAGGATAATCCTGCTCAACGTCCGAACAGAAGTAGTGTTTGGAATAGACCGAAGCCGGGGACAGTCAAGTTAAATGTAGATGTGGCGGTCACTAATAAGGGAGCTGCTATAGCGGCAGTTGCGCGGGACTCACAGGGCCATTGGCTGGGGGGTGGTCACAGAAGATAGATGGCTCGTCAGTTACGGCGGCAGAACTAGCAGGTATACACTTGGCGCTAGACCAGATTCGGAGGAATGTGTGGACCAGTTGCACGGTGGAAATTGATAGTGCTGTTGCACTGAAGCTGATGGATGAGGACACTGATAAGTATCCCAAGTACGCCTACTGGATGAACCGCCTGAAGAATGAGAGAACTGAAACTGTGATGATACAGTATGCCGTTAGAGAACAGAATGTTGTTGCAGATAAACTTGCTAAATACCAGCTGAGCCACAGTTCACAGCAGGGGTACTATGATACACCCCCCAGCTGTGTCATGAGTGTTTACCATGTGGAAAGGCTTGCCACACCAAATGTTGGTGGTATTATTTACACAAGTAATGAAGATTGTACCCATTTACAAGTTGAATAAATAGTAGACGAGATTTGATAAAAAAAATGAGGTTGTTTCTTTCTTGAAAAATGGTGGGGATGGCCTAGAATAATCTATGGGCTCTTAGGACCAACTTTTGATATGCATGAAGCCTCTATGAGATATCCTCTTGCATGGCCATCAATCCCTAGGCTAAAGACACATGGAAAGTCCCTTAAGACTCCTCATGCTTCACCTCTTTCTATATATAGCCATGTATACCCCTTCCCAACTCACAATTCGAAAACTCTTACTCTCCTTTTCTTTCCTCTAGCTTAGATAATAGTTCCTTCTGTATTTGGCCATGAAGTTTCTACCCCAAGGAAATAGAGGGAGACTACCTTGGTGAAGAAGGCTCCTAGGGCTTCCAAATTGCTCTATTAGGGTTTCTAAGGCTCCTCCTTGGTAATTTCGACCAAAACTAGTAAGTTTCCTCCATTCCTTCCCTATTTTCATACTTTTAATCTTCCTTACACCCTATTACAGGTCGTAACCATGGAATTCCATCATGAAACCCCACCTAGAACCCTAAAACACCTCATCTCTATTCTCTTTCGCTAGGGTTTATCACCTCTAAGTTGAGAAGGTGATCTTTGTCCAAGAAAGGAGCTAGGCTTGGAGCAACCAAACCTTCTAAGCTCGGATCCTTGCTATTTGGACCTTTGTATCTTCCCTAGAGGTGAGTTTCATAACCCACTTCTCATATATTGCTTGCTACATGCTTAAAATACATGCATCTATGTTTAAAATCGATGATTTCCATCTCTATTGACCATGTTCATCTAGGGTTTTGGTTTGTTACCGGTTTACCTTCTCTAGAAGATCTAGTTTGGATAACTATTAATCTAAAACCATGATATTAGGTCTAATGGTATTTTCCCTCCCTCTCTCTCTCCCTCTCTCTTTAATTATCTCAATCGGTTTGATGATGTGGCAATTTCCTATTGGTCGGTATTGAAAAATTCATATCTTCTAAACCGCTTATCCAAATTTGACAAATAAATATGTTTTGGAATTGGAAAATTTATCTCTATATAATAAAAATATTTTAAAGGTATGATGTCATGGTTTGATGAAGGGTGATTTTTGTAAAACGAATTTAATGCATAAAATCCATAAAAATTACATCTTAATCATCATAACTCCAAAATTAACATAAATATATGTTTTCTTGATCAGGAAAACCCAATAAGTTTATTGGTGATGTTTTAAGAGTCTAAATCCGAATTTTGCTAAAAATATCTAAAAATAGGGTTTCTATATATTAATGTGCACTATGTACTCTAATACATTTTAATACATTGAAAATAGGCAAAGTGGAACTTGGACTCAATTAAAGTGGTGAAAGTTAGTCATTGATATCAGTAAGAGAGGTATGTGCATTCCTTACACCCTATGTTGGGATAATTGTAGCCAAATCCTATATTTCCCTAATGAGGCTTAAATGAACCCTAAATATTCTATTCTTGAATCCTAATGTTGTTCATGTCTCAAATTAAATTATAATTTCTTCTTGTTTGGGTCTTATACCCCACTGCCATGCTTATTGAATATTATGACTACTCTTGCAATGACTACTTTTATACCATGTGGATTTATGTTCTATTTAATTTGAAATAGCGTTACTTATGTACAACCACCCACAAAGGGCATGTAAATAATCGCCCTAGGAATGTCTTATTCTCCCCATAATATTGTAGGTGATTGGGAATGTCTTATTCTCCCCTCACCTAAGGTTAGAGGTCTGATAGGTGCCTCAACCCTACTTAGTTAGGTAGGGATAATTATCTTACATGCAAATCCTTTTTGATATAATTGTTAATGGCAATTTTCTTTTGAATATAGCCTCATACTCTTGTTATCTTAAGCATATGATGAACTCTAGCCTGTTTTTATTTTCTTTACTTATCTTGATATCCTAGACTAGTTTTGTGACACATACTTTTCTTCCCTTTCCCTTTTTGATGGGTTCCTTCCCAACCACCCAGGTGTTGAGCAAGGTGATGGAAAAGACAAGGAAGATCTTAGCTTTTGGCTTGGACTTGGTTGATGGAGATGTTACTTGGAGACAAGATTGTAGTAGTCTAAACTTCCCTCTATCTAGATCCTGATTGTATGTCTTGATGTAAACCCTAATAGGAGAATTTGATGTATTTTTGTAAACCTTTTATGAAATTGAATATAGTCAGTCAGTTTTTATTCCACTACTTTCTAATGGTCTTTTGTATACCAATGTTTAATAAATTTGGAAAATTTATGCCCATTCCATCATACCTCTGAGAGGGTTTGGAATGGATGTCAATTCTTCAAATTTTTAATAAAGGGGTGATTTCACTCTCCTTTTCACCTTCATCTTTAGAGGTAGAAGATCGATGGATATGAATGAGGTTGGCTCTAGAACGTGGCAACACTTCATCGTCTCTTGATGTGATGACCTTTCAAATGGACGAGGTGGGGGTCTATCTATAGGTGTTGCCCACCAACTTAAAGGTTGTAGCAGTCGCTAGATAGGGCATGTGTTAGTCGCAACTATCAATCAGCTCCCTCAATCGCAATACTCAAACTATAACAACCACAGGGGATTTTGGGAGCCATTAGTCACGAGGAAGGACATATTTGTAGCAACCATAGAGGAGTTGGATTCCACTGGTTTATCAATTTCTAGGGTTCAGCGACCATAGAGGCTTTTGACTTTATCAGTCGATGGGTCTAGCAACTTGTAGCAGCTACAAAGGCTTCACTTCACTCTACCTTAGGTCTCAAGGGTTGCTACTCCTTCTATAGAAGGGGTGCCTGATGTCTAGCAACTGAAACATTGACATTGTGGTCTTCTTTGAATGTTGAATTGTTTTCAATGATGAGAACTATGTATAAAGCAAAAGGGGTTGTGAGCTTAGGTAGTTGTATTAGGTCTTGTCAAAGACAATCAAGACTGACTATATAAATCATAAAGGAAATGTCATTGTGTAGATAAAATAGACACACAAATGTCTACAAAATAGGATGTTATCAACTCCTCCAAACTTGGAGTCTGGCCTCTCCTCAGGCTAACAAATAGTATTAAGGCATCAAATGACTTCAAAGGGCTATAACGGTTATCATTTTTCCAAGTGTGAAAAATGAGTTGATGTCAGCCTTAAGTTGAAATTTATGCATTAGGACAAAGGGTTGCCGACACCTTAGACTCCCCCTCTTAGATCAGAGTCGCGTCACTCATATTGCTTGCTTCGACTTTCTTTATCAGAAAGTTTCTACCTCATGATGCATCGATGATCATTTTCCAGGTCGTACTTGCACAAAGTCTTAGAAGAGTTAGCTTTCACACCCAAATATTATTTTCTTGGATTTCTTATCTACGATGCTTAGGTGGGCTAAGGCTGCAATGTTTCCCACATTTCTTAGGTTGTCTCAACCATGTAAAATGTCTCAAATACAATGTTACTCGAATGTGCCCTGATGTATTTTTAGGTGGTTGTGTCAGGTCCCTTTTGAAATGTAGGTGTGTAAAATTTGGCTTCCAGACTTCACTATCGGGCATGACATATCTGCATTACTGAGTGAAACTATATGCCAGTTGGGCAAAGTCCTTCAGCATCTTCCTAGGCACAACCCTAATAATATTATATTTCTTAGCTTTTATTCATGCTCATATGCTTTGGGATAATAGGATTTTGGGAAAGTTGGGTTGTCACACAACCTTTGATCCCAAAGAGGGGATTTTAAAACTAGAAGGGGTAGTTGTTTCATCTTTTACAAGGGTTATGCACTTTCCTACATGTACTTGGGAACTTGGTGATCAATCAAGAGCGTAACAGGCTGAGCCATTCTTACTTTGAGAATTTGTCTAGGTTGACAAACATACTTATGTCTTCTACATTATTTCAAAGTAAGGCTGACGTTAAGACATTATCACACTCAGAAATTTTAAGTAGATTAAGTAGCCCACATTTGTCATTCTCAAAGTAATTCTACTAAGAGTTATCCTAAAGATAAGAAGGTCTAATAGTTGGAGTTATGGCACTATATTGGAGAATTAGATTCATAATTTTCCTTTTTAGAGTACATGTACATACAAATTTCAACAAGTATATATACTCGGACAAAGATTAAGTCAAAATTGGCTATTCAGGCATATCAAAATTTCAAAATTTTATCAAAATTGAGTGAGTTGAACAACAATTAAAAAGGAGACATTGAAATGTGAATAAAGGAATCTCTCTAAAGGAAGCTAGAGAGAAATACCTCTCATGCCCGTTTATAGACCCCCCCATACCTACCATGCATTCCATCTCATAGTGTCAAAGAAAGAGAGTGGAATTAAATGAGCTGAGTAATTTGTGTTAAGGCTATTCATGGAATGTCCATTTGGATTGCAGCAACATGTCGAGATATCCACCTCTGAGTGTGTGATAGTGTTCATGATGTAAGCTTTTGACTTTTGCATCTTTTAAAGCTATGGAGGTCATCCATTCCAGGCAATAGAAGCTGAAGTCATTTGATTGAGAAATTTTTTGGGGGCTTCTATAACAGAACTAATTTTTCTTGAAGTATTTATTCTTTACATACTTGTACCCCTTTTCAAATTTGTGGACCATGTCAACTATTTCTTCCACACATGTTACCGCTTTTTCTTTAGTTGGTGTCTTCGGTGTAGTTATGTTTGTATATTTGTTTAATGTGAAGGTTGAATCAGAGTTGTTATATAATATTGCAGTCTTTGCCTTGATGTTGATCACCAATAATGTCTAGTGGTTGTCGTCGAGGATGAGCAAGAATTTATATTTAGGTAGGGAATTCATTACACGAAGTTTCAAGTGCTCCTTCTCTCCTGACATTTTGTTAAGTAGTATGTCCTCTACAATTAGATAATAATCCATGTGCACGTTTGGCATATTATCGCACAACAATGACTGGTATGTGGACATCATGCTTAATAGGTATACTCCTATTTTTAGAGTGTCACAGAGCTCATCTCTGAGCATGCATATATTATCCCTTTCGAAGATAGCATCCCCCACCTCATCGTCCTCTTTTAGTCTATCCATTATTAGTAACAATAAATCCCAGGACAAGTCTTCACAGGCCCATCTGTCAAAGTAGTGGAATGTTGGTTCTATGACCCTAGTTGGTCCATCTAGCCTTATTTCATATATCTCATCCTAATGAAGTTCACATTCTTCTGGTTGATCAGATGGTGCATCTTAGTTGTTTTCTTTCTCAAACGGGGCCATCGACTCCTCATCAACTCTCTTTTCCTGAGGATTATTTTGTGCACATTGTTTTCCATCTTTCTATGCTTCAAGGGGTGCCCATCCTGCCTTCCACACTGATGCTTAGGCCAATTGAGATGGGTCAAGCCATAAAGTCTTTATCTACTCTCTCTAAGACTTTTTCTCAGACAGAGGGACTTCTATACAGAGTCTATGTGGCACATCGTCAGGAGGGAATGCCAGGTTATTGAAGGAGTGACGATCATATATGACTTCCATTATGTAGGTGCCACGCATCCCATGCAGGTATTCAAGAAAGAGGTCTTTCAGTGGGATGCCTTTATTTATCACATCCATTATTCTGAGAACTATGAAGGCACAATCCCCTGATCCCTATTGTTCTTGAGGAACTTTGGTTTTGATTGAGAAATTCTTCCAATTTGTTTTGTGTTGGGTACCTGCTTCCTATATAGCTCGTTGAAGACAAATATGTATATTCAAGACGTCATGTACCTCCTTGTTCTTGAAGATCATTGACATGCTGGGTAGCTCGGCAACACAACAATTATAGAATGTGGTATGTCGATCATAAATATTTATGATGATTTGTCCCCAGTGCTTAATTGTCCTTATGGACAAGGTAATAATTTTAGTATATGCCCTTGTGACTACAGTATGTAGTTCTTTCAAAGATTCTGAGTTATATTTCTTTTCATATAGCTGCCTTGCTAGGTGTTTTGTGTCGTTAAATATTGTTTGTACTTTATCAGGGTGTAGGAATTCTTCTAAGAGTGTTGCAGAGAGCACCTTGAATAGTCGTTTATGTAATTGTGCTCTTTTTAAGAATATCCCCCTAAAATGCTCTTTATTCAGTGATCTCCCTTTGTTGTAGTAAATGATGTCTGCTTCTGGGAGGTTTTCATCAAGGATGTCAACAAGGACATGGACGTCTCTAGAGGTTATTCTAGAAACTGATGTCATGTCCATTCCATCCAAGTGGGGGTGATGCAGCTACTTTGTCTTGTTCCTCAGATGGATGTCTCTCCCTTTTCAGTGCACCAACAAAGAATGATGCTAGACCACTTTCATCATCACCTGACATCCCTTCGCCAACTATTTGTACAGGTAAGACTGGGGTAGTAGTGATGGACATGGAGGTAGAAGTAGGACCTTCAGTAGTCCTACTTGGATCTGCTTCTAATTTGTCTTCAACTATATATGTGCCACTAGGCACCTCTATAAATTGGTTTGTAGTTGATGGAATTTTGAGGATGACTTCATTGAGTGCTACTATAGTGTCAGTCATTTTTCCAACATAGATCTCCTCATGACGCTCATTGTGCTTGTCAAAATTTAATTAAATGTTGCAGACGTCCATAGATATATTTAACTCCTTGATGCAATGTTGTAGTGTTGTATCATCTGTGGAATTACCTGAGCTCATACCACTTTCTTCTCCTAGTTGAGGTGAGTTGGCATCAGTGGGAATGTTCTCTGGGAGTCAAACTCCAACACCAAAGCATTGGTTGTGTTTGTGTGCTTAACAGTTGGCTCCTATAGGCATGTTTGTACCTCATGCTTGGGTGGCTCCTCTGGTTGAGCTTGTGGTATATTCACACTTTCCTCTCTGTGTGAAAAAGGTGCACTTGCCTCTTCTTCATCTTCATGGTGTTCGTGGTTGGAAGGGCTTGAAGACACTTGAGATGGAGAAGGGTTGGAAATCCTCTTTGACCTCTTTTTGGCTCACCATTCTTCTAATAGCTGGTGTTCATCTTCCATCTTCTTCTGCTCCTCTAATAGCTTTTTGTACTCCTCTTCTACTTCCTTGAGGGCTTGATCCTTATATTGACACGTGTCATCCATATCTTTTCACATCACTTCTCTCTCCCTTTTGAGTTCTGACATCTCCATCGCCATCGTCTGCATTGGTTTTTGATGACATCCTGCATAAACTATGAAAGTGACATAGTTCTTGCATCAATGCTCTGTACTTGCATTGTTACTATGTACATGTTGGAAGTGATAAGTATTTTAGCTGAAGAAGAGTTATTCATTTGCACCCAAATGGCATTGAACCGATGTCCTAATTCTTCACCGAAGGTCAGAGGGTGATGTCATTGTTCTCTTATAGATGTTATTGTTGTTGCTTCCATCATCTCGGAAGTTTGTGGCAATTGTAGGGTGCTTGATGCAGCTTCTTGTCGAGGATGGATCTGTTGGTCTTGTTTTGCTAGATGTGTAGGTTCTACTTACATGCCTTCATGCATTGTACCCACTGCCTATTTGGCACCTGATCATTTAGGCGGGTCCTCTTTCATTTAGTTGGTATTTTTGGTGATACGTCAGCTGTTGGAGGGGTGGGGTCGGTTTCCTAGGCCCCTCATAATGTCCCACTAGCTCTTATTTAGTCTCTATTATTTGTTCCTGAGTGGTTGTAGGAACACTCATCTGGTCACCTGGTTCTTGAACTCGTGCTTCAGGTATTATTTGGGTGACTAGAGGAGATGGTGGGGAAACATGGAATCCTTCATCATCATGCTTGGTGATTTGTTCTACCAATGAGGTTGTTTTATTGCTTCCTCCTCAATTTGTTGAGCTTGGAGGAGCTGAAGTGTTGACGTTGGTGTTTTTGATTCAACCTTTCATAGTTTTATTGCTAGCTTCTTCCTTTTTCTAGCCTCAGTTGTCTTATTTCTTGTACTTGTTCTACTTCTAGTGGTGTTTCTACATGTGAGTGGGTCGTTGTTTTCCGGATAGCATTAGAGTACATATTGTTCACTTCCTCCATACTGGGCCGCAGTTTGAGTGCATCATAATGGGCCATTTTTGGGAGTGGGAGTTGCAGTTTAGAATGGGGTTGCCTATAGAAGAACTTCTCTCCTTTCTACGCTAGTATGTCAGTGATACCAATGATTTGGTATCAATCTCCATGTATCCCTCAGTAGGCTCATATCTTTTTAATTTCTCAAGATCTAAGAAGTAAGGCGGAATGATAGTTATTTGGCCCCCATGAAGAAATCCCTAGTCTTCTTGGCATCTTGTTCCACTACTGCTGACAATCTGTTGATGAGTAGCCTTCCGGTGTTGACTGGTCTTTTTCTCAGCATCGACCATATAAGAAACAGACCCCCTTTGGATACACCTTTTGTCTTGGATCGTGCCAAAACCATGTTTGTGTTGATATTTTAAATCACCCTTATGAAGCATGAGGAGATAAGGGTTGCCTTGGACTTCCTTGGGTGGTGTATAGTTTCTCCTGTCAACTTCTCCCTCATCATGTGGTTGTTGTAACCTACTATATCCCTTTCACTGGGTGATGGTGTACAAGCTTGAGATTCCTCTTTAGTCTCAGTGAAGATCGTATTGAATAACTTTAGTGACATAATGATCTTTACCCCCCATCCTCACCTATAGTTTGAACTCTCCTCCCACCTCCTTTCTTTCGCTATCGCTGACTGGCACCTTCTCGAGTAAGGACATTATTCAACTATAAATTATGTTAGTGAGCATACATTGGTTGTGCATAGGGTGCATAGATTTTCTCCACCTAGGAAATCTATTGTCACATGATCCCACTTCCACTGTGGTAGAGGTAATAGTTTTAATGTTCCTATAGGCTTCTGGTGCTTAGCTTTAACTTGTTGAGACACTAGACATCTCATAAAGAACTCAACTACATATTTCTTCAAACTAGGCCACCAATACATATCTTTTAGATTGTGATACATCTTGGTACTTCCTGGATGCATATCATACATAGATGAATGAGCTTGTTCCATAACTATCTTTCTTAGGTTATTAACATCAGGTACCATGATTATACCACGGTAACAAACTATCTCATCTTCTGACTCATGAAAGCCATCCCATTTCTCACTACCCTATTCTGATCTAATCTGATTTGATGTATCGCAGTATCAAACTATTGTGCTTCTTTGATCTATTGTCTCAACGTAGGTTTCACTTTCATCTGTAACAACAATCCGGCTAGCAAAGATACTGCCAACTCTACATTCATTTGTCGTAAGGAGGCTGGCATGTCCAGTTTATAACACACTAAAGAATTTAATTGTCATTTATCTATGAATGAAGATGAATAATTTCTACTCAGCGCATCTGCCACCACATTAGCCTTTCCTAGATGATAATCAGTTGTACAATCATTGTCTATGATTATTTCCATCCAGTGGCACCGTCTCATGTTCAACTCTTCCTATGAAAACTTGTACTTCATATTCTTATAGTCTATGAAAATCTGTCACTTTTCCCCATACATGTAATGTCTCCAGATTTGCAAGGCATGAATCATAGTATCCCACTCTAGATCGTGTGTTGGATAATTCTCCTCATGTTTGTTAAGATTTCAAGAGGCAAAAGAAATCACTCATTTATCCTGCATCAACACACATCCCAAACCATTTTTTGAGGCATCACAAAAAATGATGTATCATTTCCCTTGCCCAGGATAAACTAACATCGATGCGCTGGTCAACTTTTTGTTTAACAACTGGAAAGAATGTTGACACTTGTCATTCCAGACAAAAGGAACAGCCTTCTTGGTTAACCTAGTTAGGGGTATTGCTATAGAACTGAAGTCTTTGATGAAACTCCTGTAATAACCTACCAAACCAAGGAAACTACGGATCTTTGTTGGTGTCTTGGTTTGTTCCCATCCTAGAATAGACTCCACCTTTTTAGGATTGATAGAAATACCTTTATAATATATGATATGTCCTAGAAAAGATACTTCTGACAACCAAAACTCACACTTGCTAAACTTAGCATATAACTTGTGTTGTCTTAACAAAGTCAATGCTTGACGGAGATGTTATTCATGATGTTGGCTATCTTGACTGTATATTAGAATTTCATTTATAAAGACCACTATAAACTAATCAAGGAATAGTTGCAACACTCTATTCATAAAATTCGTGAATTTTGTTGGTGCATTAGTTAGTCCAAACGACATAACTATGAACTCATAATGACCATACCTTGTCAAAGATGTTTTGGGTATGTCATCCTCCTTAATTTGTAATCGATGATATCATGACCTCAGATCTATCTTAAAGAATATTGTTGCACCATGCAACTAGTCAAATAAATCATATATCCTTGGCAGAGGATACTTGTTATTTATTGTCACCTTGTTTAACTGTCTATAGTCTATACATAACCTCATAGACCCATCCTTCTTCTTTACAAAAAGTACCAGATCAGCCCACAATGTTGTACTTGGCTAGATAAATCCTTTATGAAGTAACTCTTATAACTGTTTCTTTAATTTGGCACCTTAGCTGGAGCCATCCTATAAGGTGTTTGGATTATTGGTTGCATACTGAGAACTAGATTGATCTCAAAATCAATCTCTCAAGGTGGAGGAACATCATGAAATTCCTCAGGAAACACATCCTTAAATTCCCTAACAAGTGGCACTTCTGGAATGCTAGGAACTTCTACCTTGGTATCCACTACATGTGCCAAGAATGCCTCACGCCTGTGTCACAATAGTCTCTCGGCTACCATTATCGATACTAGACATGTTGGAAGAATCTTCCTATCTCCTTGAAAGATCCATGTCTCATCACCATATGTGAACATAGCTTTCTTGGAACCACAATCTAAGACTACCTTATACTTTTCCAAGGTGTCCATCCCAAGGATTACATCAAGTCCATGCATCTCGGGTGGTATAAGATCCACTAGAATGTTGTGTTTTGAGAAAGAAATAACACAGTGGAAACATACCTCTTGCAACACTGTGGAACCAACTAATGGAGTTTCTAGCAGAAAATTATCCGTTCTATGATGAACAGGCAAAAGATAGTTATGAAGCAGTTCACAAGTGATAAAGGAGTGCATAGCACATGGGTCAACAAAAATAGATATGAAGCAAGAAGAAGACATATCAGAATGAAATAACTCCATCTGACCTATCACGACTTGTGGGTTGACTACTTCCTTCGGCTTACTCATAGCATAGAATCTCATGTTGCCTGATGTTGACCTCATCCTCTATTTCCTTGTGCATATGAACCTACTTGAGACACCTGTACACATCCTCATCCTCCTGCACCACTACAGAACTGGTGTCTATGAGAGCCTTGCTGACTCTACCTCGGTTGTTGGGTTACCTCAGTATCTCTTACTGGGCAATCCTTCATCAGGTGTCCTATCTACCCACACTTGTGGTAGGTTTGGGTTTCTTGTTGTGACCTAGGTGGTCCTGTCATTGACATTGATGCCGCACTATGGGCTCCAATAAGAGGATAACTATAGTCTCTACCCTTACTTGACTTCGGTTGCATCTGAGCACTGAACCTCTATGGTGCTGACAGTACATGAAACCTTGGTTTCTTGTAATTTTTGGACATCTGTCCTTGGAACTGGACAGGTCCTTTCCTAAAGTTGGACTCACATTTCTCGGGTACTAATTCCACAAATGTAGAAAATCTCTCCCTATTCTTCGAGCAGTTGTAGAAGTGGATAATGTAATGTTCAGACCTTTCTCAAAACATTGAATCCTCTCCTAGTCTGTAGTAGCCACGTGCGGACAAAACTGTAGAAGCTCCATGAACTTAGCTTCATATTCATTGAACTTCATAGGCCCTTGCCTAATACACTCAAAATGAGAGATTTTCTCATCTAGGTACATATGAGGAAAGTACCTACTGACAAACTCACATCGGAATTCCTGCCATCCAACCTCAACATCATGTCTTTTCTCTACTTCAATGGCCACTAATGGCCAACACTTCCCTTCAATAGGTACACAACATGCCTGACTTTGTTAGTTTTTGGGATACTAAGGTAAAGGATTTCTCTAACTTAGTAAGCCATAGATCTACATCTATTAGGTCAGTTGTTCTAGCATATTCCATAGCTCCTACACGACATAGTTGTTCAAAAGTCTTACCAGAACTTGAAGATTCTACATTCGGGACTGGTGTCGTAGGTAGTGGTGCTGGTATCCAATCCACATATGTGTTACCATCATCATGAACTGTTCGAAGAGAGCATTAAAAGTAGGGTTCTCCAGCATAGCCTAATCCAACTGGGATTCTCAGGCGCTTGTTCTTCTCTCACATATTCCCTTACACCTCCTCCTGGTGCAGCAATACTGCTTTTAGCAACATATTCCTCGTGTCCTTCAACCATATTTAAGCTTTACTTCTTCTTCTATATAAGAAAAAGTCACTATAAGATAAACTGGAGGACACTAGAACAGACTCAAAAACCTTAATCCTATGTCCCTGTAGACTCAACAAACCTAAGGCTCTGATACAAAATTTAATGATGGCCGCTATTAAACTGATAGCGATATCGAATAAAACTACATGGAAATAACCATTCACATCTGATTACTGAAAAATCACTAAACATTAAAACCTTTTTACCAAGAGATCCACCATCAAGAAACTATTTACAAAAAGAACCAAACCATATATACATTATGGTTCACTTTATACATACATCATCCCATGAATTTGCAAGGATATGAGATATCAGATGCTTTACCAAAACATATACAAAAGCAACATTATGCATCAAGGCATTCTAGCCAAAATCTCAGATCAATAAAAAAATTATTTAAGCACTATATCCCAAAGCACTTAAGAGTACAGAGATGACACATAGGACTCTATTTCTACAAGACACATAACAACACACTCAACCTGATCTGTTACTATTATTCTTGTTGCTACTACCCTCTCTCTATTGCATGATCTCTACATCCTCATGCACGTCCACCTAAAAAGTAGTGGAACCCATAGGGGTGAGACAAAGGTCCTAGAAAGAGAAATAACTCTCCTCTAACACTATTATTATCACAAATATACTGTTATTAGAACAGAAAGTAAAGGTGCACTATACTTAAATAGATCTAACCATATATTATGTGCATGGTTGAATATTATCATAACTGAGCAGTTCAGATAACTATGACTGAGAAATAGATCATCTCATCACTTTAAGGAGGAATATGAAGAACATGTATAACATTTATCAACTATAACATACAGAAGCAATTGCAACCCCATTCAATGTTTCTGTATTCGATCCTTAAAAAAATACACTACACGGATGATTACATCTTCCAACAATCAATCTTATGCCCTGAGGAGATGAGGTATACAAAATCATGCTCCAACCAACCTAAATTAGGTAGCATCAATGCCATATAAGGTCCATGGAAGAGACGAACTTGACGACCTCACCACCTCAGTCAGTACGAGTGAACATACAATGACATTATAACTCAAACTACAATTTATCTAGCTTGGGTATATAGGCTCAATGCTAGAGAGATACATACATAGTTGTTCCCTTAATAGGGTATGATTCATAGTCAATCCTGATACTCTTGTCAGGGTATGGTCTATAACCAATCCTAATTGTATATTGAGTCATGACCTACAACCACACTCTCTCTAGGGTATAGCCTGCAGCCAATCCTGTGATTTGAGGATACAAGGAGATACCTCAACTTGCACACTGCATACTTAACAATATGCGCTTCAAGTTTCTATAGGAATTTCTCATTTAACCATTCAGTAAGTTCTAACATTGAATGGTTCTATGGCCAGGGCAAAATACATTTTTAGTTTCATTTGATAATTTAAGTGCATTATAACATCTTTTAGCATCCATTAAGTTACAAGCATGAATTATAAATAAATGCTACAAAGAAAGGTGTAATACATTTTTCAAGGAATCTTGTATCAATTGGAACACATTTTGTTACACCCATCCTGGGATCTGAATCCCTTGAACACATTATTGGGAATCTCATCCCTTCAAAATTTTCATTATCATGATCACATGTTTTGGGTATCAAACCCTCAGTTCATCATTGAACAGTGTCACCTCTTACCCGATAACAATCATCTCTAGGTCATCAGACCCATATATATATATATATATATATATATATATATATATATATATATATCATACTTGTTGTATAAGTACTTCACATGGCTCACAAGGCACATTTAATCTTTATAAAGCTAAATCATCATAGATCATACCTCGCTATGTTCGTCATCTCATAATACCTGCATGGTTAGGATTTCATGATAAAAGCAATATCAAGTAAATATCATCACGATGTCGTTATGAGAATCATTCAAATTGCAACCCTCTCATAATAAGGGTTAGGTTTTCCCCTTGTAATCGATCAGGGTTTTCAAGTTCATATTTAAGAAACCAAACCCTAATTCACATCATAAGAGCTTATATTATTGTCGTAAGTATTCAAGCATACTTAACTACTCTCATCAATTATCATCAATTGATTATCAACATGAAGTATTACCTTTCTCATATGAGTAGTATAATTTCCTCTCTCATCCTTAGTAAGATATTGATTTCAACATACTTATTACATTGCTTGACCCTCTTTAGGGGGTTTATCATCCTACACTTATCACATTGGTGTAGATTAGAGGGGTGTCGGGTTGACCCTCTTAGAATCAATGAAACTATGATGCCCTATTGGTGTTAGATTAGAGGGGTGTCGGGTTTCTAGGGTTAAGGCATATCAGGTTAGCCCTATATCTTCACTTAACTTCTAAGATATCGGTCTGCCTCCATCCTTAGCATTAAGTGATAGAATATACAACTGAAAGAATGATTGTCCTTCTCATGTAAAAAATCAGTGATGGGTTAGGAACTCATGTGTATCGGTTTCCCTTCATATAACCTTGTATTGGGTTAGGGTTTCTCAAACCAATATCGGTTCATGCATGAGAGATTAAATCTTCGTCCATTAACACTCTAGTTAATGGAAAACAGCTCCATATATTCATTAAATCTCATAGAATCATTATTCAACCAAGGAAAGTCAAAATTGAAAAGGAATCATCAAGCATTGCATGATTGAAGGTGAATAGTAATAGAGTTGAGTTCAAGTTATATAACCTGCTTCAAGATCACCACAAGAGCTATAAGATCCAAAGATTCATGTTCCCAAGGTTGACAATGACTTATCAAAAGTCTAAGACTCGATCACAACACTTTTATATGAAAGAAGATACCATAGTTAGGAACTTGGTGAAGAAGGAAAGAAAGAAAGAAAGGAACCATGATCCTAGAAGTATAGTCCACCCAAGGTTGAAGATGATCATGGCTTCACATTAGGTTTGATGCTCGAACTTTTTCCTATTCCTCAATATTCTATGGCTGTCCACCAGGAGAAGGAATGATATGAGGGTCGAAATGTTCACTAGTAGGTGAAATGAGAGGCTTATATAGTTGAGGCTCATGAGAGAAAGTGTATGTGAAGTGTCACCATAATATGCACTTAAGTGACACGTGTCCATGCATGGTGACTCCATGCACCCATAATTATCTTGACATGAAAAACTCATGTGGATAATTCAAAGATAAGATATCAGCCATTGGGTAACTTGCTTGACAAGATATCACAACCCAATATCACTTTATATGCAAATCAATACAACTTTTGCAAGGAACATATAAACCGATATGCTTCACCTACTTGAGGTGCTTAGACTAATATGAATACTTTCCAAAAAGTTACTAAACCAATATGGACGTCCTCCATGGATTCCAAGCTGATAGGAACTCCCCTATACACTTCATAACTCGACACAATCTTATTTAGGATTCAAGATACTCAACATTCTTTAGTTTTTTCACCACCAAGAGTGTTATCACTCAACCAAGACCCAAACAAGGTTCCCCCTCTTTCTTTCTCCTATATATGATGATAAGAGAGAGAAAGGAAATTGTGGAGGTGATAATTTTCACATCAACCCCATATTTTGGGTAAATTGCAATTCGCACCAAAACTATCATATAAAGCACAAACAATTTGCAAACAAGCTCAAACTTGAAAATTAAACTCTCCTTAAGTATCAATTACTTTTAAAAAGATTAATACAAGGTTCTAAGAATCTTACTTAGGCAAAACTTCTAGGGTTATCCCAAAACCCTAGTCAGGGGTGTTATATAGTACTCGTTGAGTCTCTTTACAACCATGGATTTATGTTTAAAGCGAAGATCTTTTTCTTTGAATGGGTCGAGGCTATATGTTTGGTAGAGTGTAGTACTAGATAGTGAACCCTTAGGATATCCATACTATGTAAGTGTAACCCTAGGTCAGTATTTACGTGTGTTGGGTATACTGACTAAAGTTCTCATGAAATGGATTCTTGTGAAGGTCGTAATGCGCATATTGATATGAACATGTCATCATGCCCACGCTATATTGGACAATTATTGAAATGCAAATCAAATATCCCATTCAAGACGTATCTCACCATGTCTCTCTATATGTAGATGAACCATTACTAGGCAAGGTTCCATTCTACATATGTGAAGTACATAGTTTTAGTTGTATTTCTTTTCACTGTTATGAATTTTTGAGATTTATGAAATTATTATGGTGTATTCCAACAACACTCTTACTTGTGTTTCACAACTCCCCTGCTATCATTTATCCCAAATTGCTCACTTCTTAAGTGAGAGGGATCCACTTCAGTGAGACTGGGAACCAAAGGCTTGTGGTCCTTTCTTGGGGCATTTTAATTTAAGAATGATTGGGTGTATGTGCTTTGGGCTTTGACAAATAAATAAATAAAAACACACACATGCAGCTCACCTTGCCACACCACATTCCCCCTGACCTAACCCAATTTGGTTCAATATTTTTTATTGCGTCAATGCAATTTAACATTTTTATAGACAAAATTTGTTTATTCTGAACTGAAATGTTATTTTTTTAGTTTTAATATCCAAATGTGCACATGTTTCCATTTCTTAATTTTGATTGGAAAGGTAATTTCCTTGGGCCATCCAAACAATATGTTTCTTTGAACAAACTTCCATCTAGGTATGTTAACCTTTGATTGGATGGTACGAGTCCCTTTGATTTTTGTTTGGGTACACCCAACAAAACATTTTTTGGGAACTTGTTTACAAATTAATTCTAGAGGAGAAAATGGCTAACTTGGGCCCCTATCTATGGTCTTCGACCATCTATAATATAGACATGTTTCAACCATTTCTAACACAAAGAAATATAAGCAAGACATCTACAAACATATTGAGAATAGCTCAGTGTGAGATAACTGATATGTTCAAGATTAGTTCTATGTTTTGTGTTGTTTTAGCTGTTATGTGTGGCCCCTACCACCTTTCCATCAGCCCATTTATATCACCTTCTTTGAACTCACTTATTAACTTCTTTTGCACATGATACTACCCATTATTTTGCATTTGAGTGTGATTCTTCTGACGTGTTTTTTTGGAGACTTATAAGGGCCAACAGATTGTTCGACATAGCTTTGTGCAAGAACCGTGAGGTAGTACCTGAGATGGTGGTGATCGAACTTGGGAAGTAAGCCACTGATCATGTGATGTCCCCGGATTTTCTAAAACTTAATCTGATGTGTGACGTCCAAATTGAAACCCTCACCTCAGCGAGAATCCCAATTTAAACATCCCACACTAGGCTAAGAAGAAGAAAATCAAGGGAGTCAGAAGGAAACAATCAGTAGCACATGCACATGAACAATAATAAAACCATACACACATGTTCACCATTCAACATATAATTACAACATGAATTGTTACATCATTTGATATTACATATTGAACAACAAACTTATACATATACATGTACTACAACTAAACTACATGATCTTAAGACAAGAGGTCCACCTGTACATCAGCTCACCACACAACTCTCACTATCCTGGATCTTCAAAAGCATAACCACAACCTAAACAAAAGAGTACATGTGGTACACGTCAGCACAATATTCAAGAATATTGTACTGAGTATGCCTACGTATCTTTTATATACCTCTCATCATATCTTGGCAATAAAATAAAACTAATATACTAGGCAGTAATAGAAGAATATAAGAAAAGCATATACTTGCACAAAGATATTCATTAGTAAAAGAGAACACATATATTAAGCACATTTCCATCATATACTCGTACATATTCCCCTAGGGCTTTGATGTTTTTAGGTCTTATGATCTACCCCTGAGGAGTTTGTGATCATTTTACGTGTGATCTACCCCCTAGGAATTTGTGATCACTCTAATGCACTGTATTACCAAAGAGTTTAGTGCTATCATATGATGGATTAGATATTTTATGTTTCATGTGTTCATAGCAATAAGAAGGGAAATTCAAACAACATATCATACAAGATAATCATTTCAATCAATACCATATGTCAAGTCTTTACTACCATATAACACAAGAATAATGTATAATAAGCCAAGCAAGAGGTAATGGCGTACCTTCCAAAGAGATAGATCATTCTAATCACATATTCCTCATGTTATCTATAACTTTGTTAAACCTGATCAAGATAAGATCATATACTATTATGAGATTCTCATCATCTTACATCTCATATTAACCCTAATCATGTCCATATTAGGGTTTACCTTATGGCAAATGATATTCTCATGATTACTTGTATTCTTGTCTTAGATTTATTTTAGTGATATCATATTCTAGATTCAGATACATAATCTGAACACTAAGTTCCATATCCTTTTTGTGCACATAGTAACCCTAGATTATATACATTATTCAAAATTAGGGTTACAACCCATGTATCAAGGGTCATCTTCATATAACATGAATTTCATACATTTCACTGATATCAAACTTACATATTCGCTTCTAGTTATAGATATGAGGGTTTTCCATAAATTCCATCATTTATTGAGCATGTATGTATTTATTGTATTTTATTTAGGGTTATTAGCCCTAATTAGCCATATGGAGAAAATTATATTATTTTGTGTATCAACATCATGTTTAGTGATATTAGATGGATTATAAACGTTAATGTAGACTTAGTGACATGTTCTCATAATTTTAGGTCATCTTTTAATATTTATTATACATCAAACAATTATAATACAACTTACTTGATATTACTGAGATTAGTGCATCAAAAGCCTGATATTATGCTTTTATATTGTTCTACTCATTTTTTTTAGCATTTCAATACCTTATTTGCATTTTTCTAATAATTGAGCTAATTACTGTGAATTAAAGAAGATCTTAGCATTTTGGGATATAATTACCTCATGGGCCAATCAGCCGCTGACACGTGTCCCTGAGGAGGGCGCACCTCCTCTGGCTATTGTAGTCTGCTATGAGTCAGTTCTCTCTGAATCAACTGGTTTATTGTGCCTGGATCTTCCTAGTTTGAAGTATGAACCAGGTCGACCTCCTCTCTTTCACTTGCGTTGGGGAGTCCCATGCCTGCGTGAGGTTGCGATAGAGCGTCGTCGCGACACTCCTCTCCGGCGAGCAAATAGGACATCCTCTGGTGCTCCTCGCTTCTTACTTTCACCACATAGGAACTCACCTAGTCTTGCTGCATGCCTTTAACCTCTTGCCTAGTAGATGCCAGCTCCTCCTCACGATCTCGATGAGGGTCGCTGCAACAACTTGCTGCCATGGTGGAGCGAAAAGAGGAAAAAATGCCCCTGGTTCCTCCTAGCTTTAGCCAAGGACTCCAGGATCTCCGTTAAACCTTCTCAATCTAACTCACCACCTCGACTTGAAGTGGCGAGGTCTGAGAAGCTATGCTGAGCTTGCTCCTTGTCCTCTGGTAAAATTGGGTTGGTCGACCATGGAAATGACCATGGGAGTCAGTCGTCGTGTGTGGGTTTCATTCTATAGACATCTTTCTTCATTTCCGGTATCATAGGACTCTACAAGATGTTTTCCTCTCCCTTCTCCTACCTCTTCCTTTCACCTGCTTGCTGTAATGGAGAAGCAGCTGAGGGATGAGGCTTGTTCTCTCCACTAGAAAGGCCACATATCTCGTTTAAGGGGTCAAACTACTCATAAAGAGGAGAGGAATCTAAGTACTCAATCACTTCTCCACATCATCCCACGATCTTAGGGAATGGCTGTTGATATGGGTGTGGGGGTAAACTTCCCCACTACCTTGCTCTAGCCGCAAGGTAGAGGATGGCTTGCGGTCCATCGATCTTCAATCCAATGGTCTGAGTGAGTCCCTCACTTGAGCCCATTCACAAGTCATTCAAACTAACGGTCCCAACCGTCAGATCAGATATGGATGGCCAAGATTCACCCACACAGGCCCATCCCAGACCAAGGGGCGTGTGAAACTTATTATAATCAACAACTTAGGCTAATCAACACCAATAATGCACATTATTTCCCAAATTTCAAACCTTAATAACTTCCGCTAGGAACATCCAATTTCTACCTAATTTTAACCATATTTCCCTACCTCTCAAGGTACATTCTACTCCAATTCGGTGACAAAACTCAACTATTTGATCATCCGATTTATTACTCCAAAAAGGCATGAAGTAGGAATCTTAATCATGATATTAACCTCAATCAACACTCCAACTTTACTAGAACACTTGGGATTCTCAAAACAACTCAACATGTATGACTTCACTAGTGTCATTGGACATTTTAGGATTCTAAAAGTCTACTCCATCACATCCTACACACCTTAAAAGAAATTTCATCCTCGGAATTAAGCCAGAAACCACTTTATCACATCATACTTTTAGAATCCTAAAATGTCCAATGACACAAGTGAAGTCATGCATGTTGAGTTGTTTAATGAGCAAATGTCTGGCTTTGCTATTGTTCATGCTTCGATACCACCTGTGATGTCCCTGGATTTTCTAAAACTAAATCTGATGTGTGACGTCCAAATTGAAACCCTCACCTTAGCTAGAATCCCAATTTAAACATCCCACACTAGGCTAAGAAGAAGAAAATCAAGGGAGTCATATGGAAACAATCAGTAGCACATGCACATGAACAATAATAAAACCATACACATATGTTCACCATTTAATATATAATTACAACATGAATTGTTACATCATTTGATATTACATATTGAACAACAAACTTATACATATACATGTACTACAACTAAACTACATGATCTTAAGACAACAGGTCCACCAGTACATCAGCTCTCCACACAACTCTCACTATCCTGGATCTTCAAAAGCATAACCACAACCTAAACAAAAGAGTACATATGGTACACATCAGCACAATATTCAAGAATATTGTACTGGGTATGCCTACATGTCTTTTATATACCTCTCATCATATCTTGGCAATAAGATAAAATTAATATACTTGGTAGTAACATAAGAATATAATAAAAGTGTATACTTGCACAAAGATATTCATTAGTAAAAGAAAACACATATTTTAAGCACATTTCCATCATATACTCGTACATTTGCCCCTAGGGCTTTGATGTTTTAGGCCTTATGATCTACCCCCGAGGAGTTTGTGATCATTGTACATGTGATCTACCCTCTAGGAGTTTGTGATAACTCTAATGCTCTGTACTATGAAAGACTTTAGTGCTATCATATGATGGATCATATATTTTATGTTTCATGTGTTCATAGCAATAAGTATGGAAATTCAAGCAACATATCATACAAGATAATCATTTCAATCAATACCATATGCCAAGTCTTTACTACCATATAACACAGGCATAATGTATAATAAGCCAAGCAAGTGGTAATGGTGTACCTTCCAAAGAGATAGATCATTCTAATCACATATTCCTCATGTCATCTATAACTTTGTTAAACCTGATCAAGACAATATTATATACTATTATCAGATTCTCATCATCTTACATCTCATATTAACCCTAATCATGTCCATATTAGGGTTTGCCTTATCTCATTATGATATTCTCATGATTACTTATATTCTTGTCTTATATTTATCTTAGTGATGTCATATTCCAGATTCGGATACATACTCTGAACACTAAGTTCCATATCCTTTTTGTGCACATAGTAACCCTAGATTATATACATTATTCAAAATTAGGGTTACAACCCATTTATCAAGGGTCATCTTCATATAACATGAATTTCACATATTTCATTGATATCAAACTTACATATTAGCTTCCAGTTATAGATATGAGGTTTTTCCATAAATTCCATCATTTATTAAGCATGTATGTATTTATTGCATTTTATTTAGGGTTATTAACCCTAATTAGCCATATGGAGCAAATTACATTATTTTGTGTGTCAACATCATGTTTACCGATACTAGATGGATTATAAATGTGAATATAGACTTACTGACATGTTCTCATAATTTTAGGTCATCTTTTAATATTTATTATACATCAAACAAGTATAATACAACTTACATGATATTACTGAGATTAATGCATCAAAAGCCTGATATTATGCTTTTATATTGTTCTACTCATTTTTCTAAGAATTTTGATACCTTATTTGCATTTTTCTAATAATCGAGCTAATTATTGTGAATTAAAGAAGATCTGAGTATTTTGGGATATAATTAACCTCATGGGCCAATCAGCCGCTGACACATGGCCCTGAGGAGGGCGCACCTCCTCTGGTTGTTGTGGTCTACTGTGAGCATGTTCTCTCTAAATCAGCTTGTTTATTGCACCTGGACCCGCCTGGTTTGAGGCATGAACAGGGTCAGCCTCCTCTCTTTCACTCGTGTTGGGGAGTCCCATGCCTACGTGAGGCTGGGATAGAGCGTCGCCATGACACTCCTCTCCGATGAGCAAATCGTCCATCCTCTGGTGCTCCTCGCTTCTTACTTTCACTGCATAGGAACTCACCTGGTCTTGCTACATGCCACCGACCTCTCACCTGGTAGATGCCAGCTCCTCCTCACGATCTTGGTGAGGGTCGCCGCAGCAACTTGCTTCCATGGTGGAGCAAAAAGGGGAAAAAATTTCCCTGGTTCCTCCTAGCTTTAGCCAAGGACTCCAGGAGCTCCGTTAAACCTTCCCGATCTCACTCACCACCTCGATTTGAAGTGGTGAGGTCTGAGAAGTTGTGCTGAGCTTGCTCCTTCTCCTCCCACAAAATTGGGTTGGTCGACCATGGAAACGGCCATGGGAGTCAACCGTCGTGTGTGGATTTCGTTCTATAGACGTCTTTCTTCATTTCTGGTATCATAGGACTCTACAAGATGCTTTCCTCTCCTTTCTCCTACCTCTTCCTTTCACCTGTTCGCTGCAATGGAGAAGCAGCTGAGGGACGAGGATTGTTCTCTCCACTCGAAAGGCCACATATCTCATTTAAGCTGGGAATATTATCTTTTTTGCACGGATTCCAAGGCCATAGAGATACCTTATTAACCCCAGATCTAACCTCAAAGTCAACTTCGACAGATCACACCAATATTTCATGCATGAATGTGGAGGATCACATTGATCTGCTACCTTAGGATGCATACACTAGGTGGAGGATCATGTCGTTCCACCTAGGAGACATTGTCCTTGACTTTTTTTCCCTATAAAATTGTGTTGTTCCACTATCCATGCATGTTCCAGATTACATTGTTTTGTTGTCACCTTGTTTCCCTTGTAATCGATGAAGATCTTCATTTTAAATAAATTCATTATGCAAACTTGTCTGCACTATATCCATGCTAGCACTTCAAAATGGTTAGAATTTCCAGTCTCTACCTCTCCTTATTTCTCTCTAAGTTTCTCTTAGGGTTTCTCAAACCTTGAAGGAAACAATTGGAGAACCTAATTGTGTACCCTGAAGGCCTATTCTCATATTATATACATAGAGGAGTGGAGAGTCATGATTTTCTAAAACCTACTTGGCTACAATGTGGATTCACTGACTTATGGAAACCTATTTCTTAAGTTTAAGTCCATATTTTATTTAGCTCCTTAAAACTTACTTATGGGTCCCTGCATTTATTTTAACAATTGTAATAAGGTCCAATTCAGCCTTCTTTTAAGCTATCTTTATGTACTTGACCCTGTAGGAACCACACTAAGTTGGAAATGGATTCAACTAATCGATATTAAGTTCCATCAGTAATGAGCGGTGTCTAGCTACACATCATTGCTTCCCAAGTAGTAGGTTTAGTTGGATAATACTAAACCATCAATGAACAATGTTACCATGTTGTATAAGTCTTTCATCACATATTTCTAGAATGAACTAGAGGCATGAACTCATCATACTCGTTATGCTAAATCTAAGTTCCTTGATATCCAAGTTGACTAGCAAGATATATATGAGCCTAGTATCGTATAGTGACTCACATGAGCATGGCCATGCATTTCACAAGTCTCACTTATGAAGAGGACTTGGATATCACTTCCATTATATGGGAGTAATAAATCCTATCTACATCACTCACAATGTGTAGAGTGATTCTCATCATACCCAATCACTACTTTTATGGGAACCTTATTCAATATCACATTGGGTAGTGTCAAAGCAAGATATTGTCATATCAACATTGTAGTGACATCAGGTCGAAAGGCCAAAATACCATTATCACATTTGATAGTCAATTATGATTATCATTTAGTGGTCCATTAATCACTCTCAGGTTGGTCTATCATGTACACTTGTTCTCTAACAAGTACCTATGTGTCTGATTTGGTATCTGATACCTATGACCCTTAAGACATGGTCATCAATCACCACACATACTAGTCTCACATGTATTATTGTTGTCCAATCCTTAATAAGACTTTACTAGGGACATTTAAGAATATTTTTCTTAACATCCATTAGGATCTCATGATCAATTCGCACATTTGAAGTCACATGGTTTTTATCCAATCCTTCTAAGGGCACATATTACATACACTAATATAACATTAATCATTGTGCATCAATAATTTAGATTCACCTTTATTAATCAATTTAAAAGTAAAAAATATCCCTATACCCATCATCTAATGATTATCTTATAGGGAATATACTCCAACAATCTCCCACTTGCACTAAATCCAATAACTCACATACCTAATATCAAACAATCTAACATAACCATCATGCTCTTGTTGCAATAAAGCCTTTGTCAAGAGATCATCAATATTGTTTTCCTTTGATACCCTTCTAATCTTTACATCCCCTTACTCAACCATCTTTCATAATATATGTAAGAACTGAAGAATATGCTTGGAATTTTAATGTGATCTACGATGCTTGGATTGTGCGATAGCACTATTGTTGACATAGTATAGTTCTAGGAACAACTCCAAGTTCAGTGATGAACTTCTTCATCCATATAGCTTCCTTTTTAGCATCTGATACCACAATAAATTCAGATTCTTTATAGAGTTATCTATTGTTTCTTGCTTGGAACTCTTCCAACTGACAACACCACAGTTAAGGCAAAACACATAACAAAATTGTGATTGATAATCATCTTTACCAGTTTAAATGCTTGTGTCAGTGTACCTTACAACCAACTCTTCCTCACCTCCATAAATCACAAATGCATCCTTTGTTATTCTCAAGTACTTAAAGATGTTTTTTGCTATTGTCAAGTGACCTTCACATGGGTCTTCATGATATCTTCTCATCATGCTCAAGGCATATGAGACATTTGAACGTGTACATAACTTTTCATACATGATATATCCAATTGAGGAGGCATATGGAATCTTACTCATGTGGTCCTTTTCTTCCAGATATTGGGACAATAGTTCTTACAAATACTTACCCTAAGAGACATGGATTGATGAGTTTAACGTGGTCGGAGTAGGTAGTAGAAACAAAAATTTACTTGACCATAAACTCATAACCAGTAGATCACGTCAATATTTATGTAATGGGAAGGATGGTTTTAGCAAGTTATACCTGGTCCTGAGGCTTTCTCAACGACTATACCTCACAGCAAGTGCAGTCTTCAACCACCTATCTTTGACGGTGTCTGTGCAGCACCTGGTCTTGACCCAGACTGCAGTTGACTATCATCCTCCTGAGCGGCCGAAGTCTCCCACCTCTATAGATAGTTCACACGGACCACCGGGAACCCTAGTCATCTTGAAGAATGAACTAGAAGGATTTGTCCCCTTCTGCTGATGTACTAGTCACCAACATACTCTCCCACAACCAATTGCCATTCTATAGTTGTCTTTCCCTCACTGTTCCTCCCTAGACGGATACAACTTGTTTGGGCTCTCTCAGTTACCATAACCAGAGTGGATAACAACTTTGCAGAGCAATTGATGTTCTGAGTTGGGTCTCTGGAGAAGCCCCTTGTACCCCTCTATTTATAGTAGAGGGCAGGGTTAGGGTTCCCAGTCTGTGTGCGAGTAGAAGGGTCTGGAATTTTCATGAATAATTTGC
Organism: Alisma plantago-aquatica; assembly: GCA_963693085.1. Taxonomy (NCBI): domain Eukaryota; kingdom Viridiplantae; phylum Streptophyta; class Magnoliopsida; order Alismatales; family Alismataceae; genus Alisma; species Alisma plantago-aquatica. The sequence continues at coordinate 752,493,612 of OY856410.1, forward strand.
ACTGTGGCAGGCGAACCTGTTAGTTCACTAATGAACCGATCGGTTGGGAGTGTGAGCCGATCAGTTCATCCAGTGAACTGGTCATTTCACTTCCTAGACCAGCCTGCAATTGACTTTCCTTATTCGTTTCTAATTAATGCAAAGATTAATTCTTGTCCCAATCGAATTGAACAAGTGAAATGAAAAACTTTTCTCACAAACTAGGACAACTCAACACTGCTCATTTGGTCTAGTTGAATCGATCGTTCACCAGAGTGAACCAGTCGTGTCACTGACCATGAGACATTCGGTTCACCCAGTAAACCGGTCGGTTGGTGGTCCAGATTATGCAAAACATAGTCAATTCAGTTCTCAATCAATCTGACACTCTAGTCAGTTGGTTCCACACTTGAACTTGATGATTTTGAGTCAAGTCTATTGATTAAATGTTTGATTGAGCATCTAAAAACTTTAGTAATTAATCCAAACGTTATTCATGGATAAAATCCTCTTCTAGGTTAATCCTTTGTGTGTGACCCTATAGGTCCCATTTCACATTGGAAGTGAACGTCCATAACTAGCTTATGACATCACAAGCAAAGAGTGGTACATAGTCGCACATTAGTGTTGCCCAAGTGAAAAGGAAAGTTGGAGAATAGCTTTCAATCCTAAAATCTATGATTGATGTTCTAGTGAATGTATAATTCCTTTGTCTCTGATATCCTGAATGAACTCAAGGCATGGAGATTTCATCCATTCAATGCTCATTCATGTTTCTTGAACTAGAGCAAACTATCTGATATATATGTTAATATCATATGTTGATTCACATGTGCATGCGCATGCCTTTCTCAGTCTTTCTTATCAAGTGGCCTAGACATCATTCTCCCTTAGGAGGGACAAATCCCATATCTCTATCACTCACGGTCTATCTCAAGTGTCAAAGTCACCCAATCATCCCCTTTATAACAACCCATGTTTCAAGACTGCGTTTGATGATGTCAAAGTGTGCCCAATCACATTCGACGCGTGTAGTGATTTCAGGTCTAAGAATCACAATCACCGCCATCACTATGAGAGATGATTCTGACTACCATGTCATGGTTCCATGTATCACTCTCAAGGTGGGTCTATCTGATACATTGTTATCTAACATGTATCTATGTGCTTGGTTTGATATCATATATCATGACTAATGAGACAATGTCATCAACCAACACACACTCTAGTCTTGATGTGTCATTGTTGTCTATCAACCTTCCACAATGACATCCGACTAGGAACATAACAAGAGTGTATATACTCTTATCATCTGTATTGATGTGTCATTGTTTAGGTCCTCAACCTGAAGACATACGTCATTGAGTATTGTCATTCTTTAGATATTCATTCTACTCCATCATTTATCTCATAATTGATTGAGCTAGAATAAATTGGAAACTTGCCTTTGATATTCATCAAATCAATCATGATGTATGCCAATCCAATCATCATATGATTGGCTCTCAGGGCATACATACCAACATGGATAAGTTCCCTTTATTAGACTATTGCATGCTAAACTGTTTCATCACTTGGTCAGTGTATGTACTTTGACTCAAGCCAAGAAGCCTTCTAGTCTATCTTTATAGATCTTGATACCTAGAATATAGGTGGCTTCTCCTAAGTCTTTCATTATGAAACTATTTCCTAACCACATCTTTTCCCTTTGTAGAGATGTAATATCATTTACAATGAGTAGATATCATCAACATACAATATGAGGAATAATACAATTCTCCCTAACCTTCTTGTAAACACAAGGTTCATTATCATTCTTGATGAAGCCAAACTCTTTGACTAATTCATAAAAAAATATTCCAGCTTCTGGATGTTGTTTCAATGTATAGATTGACCTTTGCAGCTTACATACCTTTCATCCTTTGGAGATTCAAAACATCCAGGTTGCATCATATACAAATCCTCAAGAAAATTCCCATTAAGGAATGTAGTTTTGATATCCATACGCCAACATCTCATAGTCATGGTATGATGCAAAGGTAAGCATGATCTTAATGGACTTGATCACGGTGACTGGTGAGTAAGTTTCATCATAGTAAACACCTTGAACTCATTTGAAACCTGTAGACACTAGTTGCCCTTTATAGGTCTAGACATTTCCATCCATGTCAGTCTTCTTCTTGAAGACCCATTTGCACCCAATGGGTTTTACCCCTTCATATGGTTCCACCAAGCTTCATACCTTGTTGGTATACATGGAGTCCATTTCAGATCTCATTGCCTCAAGCCATTTACTAGATTCTAGTCCCTCAATAGCTTCTTTGTAGGCGGTTATCTCATCTTGATTTATAACCACCATCTTGAGTCACAAAAAATATAATACTTTCTGGCTCATCACGAGTTCTACTAGAACCATGAGGTTGCTTGGTTTGTTGAGGGGGTGGTGGTGTCACAACAACTTGTGGTTCTGATCTGTGTTCATCTTCAAGTTCATTGTCCTTTTGTATATCTTGAACTTCTTCAAATTCTATTTTCCTTCCACTAGTATTTCTAGATATGAACTCCTTCTCTAATAAGGTACCAGTTCTTGAAACAAAAACTTTGTTCTCGAAAGGAAAATAGAATTAGTATCCTTTGGTTTCCTTAGGATACTCCACAAAATAACACTTGTCAAATTTGGGTCTCATTATCTCAGGGAAAGAAATCTCACAACCCCAAACCTTCTTGAAAGACATGTTGGACGCTTCCCATTTTATATCTTGTATGATGTCTTTGGAAGTGATTTATAAGGATGTGGTTAAGTGTAAATGTGGGGGTTCATAGAGAATGTCCTCTAAAGAAGTTGGAAGTGGGCTTCGCTCATCATGGGTCTTACCATGCCCTTCTCTATAAAATATCATTATTCTTATGAAATTTTAAATGGAGTCAATTGTCATATAATATCACATTCCTTGAGAAGGTCCTCAAAAACTATGCATTAATATTTACCATATGAATCTAATTGAAGAATCTTGATATTCTTACTAACTTATTTCTATACTTCTTTCTTTAATTCATTAAACACTTCAAGAATTTCTAATTTGCATCACCTACAAGTCCACGTCTACTAAATCCATCATCCAATGGGATGAAGTATTTGAACCATCCTTATATGTTGAACTGAAAGGACTACATAATCAATATGTATGGGTTCTAGAAGTTCAAATGCCCTCTCACTTCTTCCATTAAAAGGAACATTTGCTATTTTTTCTAACAAACATGCTTTGCATGTCTCGAAGATTTGAAATCAAATGAATATAAGTATCCCTTTTATGGAGTTTATAAATGTGTATCACATATGTACCACAAAGTGACACTATTAAAGGGGACTCATGTTTAGTCATGTAGTATAATCCATTTGGTGTTTACATTACATACATGCGTGTTAGGATTTGATATCATAAGACATCAAGAAATGTCATACATGAAGTCATCCTAGTAAACTAAATAATAGTAATCTATTACAAGCAATGAAATACTCTTTCTTGTCCAAACAAGAACTTAATTTCATATGAATAATAGCAACTCTATGATTCTATTATAATCTTCAATTTGGTTAGATATCAATAAAATCTATATAGGGAGTCATCCAAGTAAATTCCATACAGAAACTTAATGTCATACGAGTAATACCAATTCTATAATTATATTACATTCACAAGTTGATGAGATAAAATGTTTGTCCCTATAGTAGCAAAAAAAAATCTTACACTACCTGCCGCTTTGGGTCACACATTCACTCTCTAAGGATAAACTTCTCTTATTATCCTACGTTAATGTAAGGCTCTCATGTCATATCCAATATACATCCTTAAGAAAGTGGCATAATTTATCCTAATAACGTAACTACCTAAAGTAAAGATCTTTATCTCCTTGTACCTATTAATTCACCTAGATAAGGTGAGAATCATCCAAAGTCCAACATTTATGAAGCTTCCTTATGTACCCATATTTTCCTTTGCCTTCTTTTTAAAAGGTTTTTACTTTAATTTGACTTAGATCCCATCTTAGTATTATCATGTCCAGTTATTCCCCAACTTCTAATTTTTTACCTTTAAAATAGAACATGGGTATAATTTGTAAGTGTTGATATCAATTGTTCATAACATCATCAGGAATTCTAGAAACTATGTGACCAAAGTATTCATAATGATTGGTTATATGATATTTGCAACATTTGCATATTAAAGTTCTTGGTCAACTTTTGACCAAGGGAATTCACATACACACTAGGTACTCTAATACCTAATTAGTTTGCATATATAAGGATCTAATGGGAGTGATATCATGAGGTAAACATGTTCTAATACATTGACCTTTCCCTCTATCTTGATAAAACTTTTAAAAGTTCATGCGCTAGTACAAAAAAATTGTCTCATCGAGCATGTATTTTCATGGACTAATCACAATGAAAAGTGGTTAATGTTTTATTTATACAATACTATATGAATTTAAATTTGATTTGAGAACTTCAATATTTAATTAGACCTCTAACTAAACATTTAGTTCCACTATTTTCTTCAAATTAATATCCCTCACTATAAATTTGGAAAATTACAATGAATAACTTCTAGTAGACCAAGGTCCATATTTGATTGAATCATGAGTCGCATTTGGGTGACCTTTCACAACTCAATTATTTAGGTAGGAAACTTTGCCACTTGCATCACATGCAGCCCTTGGATGGATGGGTAATAACCATTATTAAAATCTCAACATATGGAACACCCATCTTCATGCCTCTAGGCTCTTAATCCTATTCATGTTACCTAGTTAAGACGAACCCAACCGAAAATACTAATAAGACCATGTATCCTACTTTGGTAGACCACACATTTATATCACACCTCACCAAGATGGATAATGTGCTTCTCTTTTGGGGAACCCACATAAATAGATCAAGTCCATGATGAGTATCATATATTGGAACACATCGCAAGCTTAATATCAAATGAGGGATTTCATATAATATGTATACATATCAAATCACCACATATCTACATATTATATCTCATATATATAAATAAGAACCACACATTTTAAAATAAAATGCAATGATTATAGCTTCCTAGAATTTTTTTCCAAGATAATAGAATATTAAGGTCATCTATGGTTTCATGTATCACATGCATAAAGAAAGATAATAAACCCTTATGCTTGGATTATTAAATCATGAGCGACCACCATGGATGATCCATCGATGTTGATTATTGTTTTTCATTAATCCTATCTTTGTGTCCACCATGTCGGATATCCTATATCCTTACTACTACAGAAATGAGATATCTCATTGGTTGTTTTTTACAGACAGTATAATTAATAGTTTCAATTCTTTAAAGACAACTGCCACGGTTGACTAGCTGAGAAAATACAGAATGTATTTTATTTCTATAGTTGATGGCTTCTCAAAGAAAGTGATGTGATATATCGCATGCAAAAATAGAATTTTGTACAAAAGTTTTGTGAGTCCTTTCAATTGACTCCAAAACCTTATGTCGTCGGTTCTTTGCTAAATATCTGAAGGGATGAATGACTACACTTAAAAGGTCTCCTTATAATTCGTAGGTGTATATATCATCATTTGTGTCTACAACAACTGAAAAGAAAGGTCTACGTGCTATGTGTCCCATAGAAATTTTCCAACCCCAGTTGGTTTTTCTCCTTGGGTGTCATCAACATAACCGACAGTGTAGAGTTTGTTCGGTTCCATCAGGGTTGCATAATTATGTGTCAGTTTTTTCTATCCCACTGGCAAAAAAGGTATATGTTTTGTCGATGGTTTTGTAGCTGCAATCGATGACCTAAACCCTAGGTCATCAATTTTTTAAATAACCAACATGATAGGTCTTGCTTAAACCCTATGACAAACCCTTTTCCCCTCTTTCCCCTACCAGTGTTTCTCTAGAAATAGTTCTCCTGTGATTTCTGATGTTGCTTCCTCCTTCCGCTGATGCCGACGCCATTGTTGGTCCTCCATTCCTGCCAATGCAACTGACATCGACACCTCTTCTAGTCCTCCTCCAGCCGGTGTTGCTCCGATAATTCCACCACTCCTTACTCCTTGCCACTATTGATGCCTTTGTTGGTTCAATCTCACCTCTACCAACGTTGTCATTTCTCCTCCTCACATGTGTTGATGTCAGTGCTCCTCTGCATCGCTTCTTCCTCCATTCATCCACCTTCGACAATCCCTCTTGTTGTAATTAGTGGTTAGTTCCAAAAAGGCTATTTTTATTGTATTTTCATATCATCTTGATAAAAAAATGAAATTCAAAATACTCCTTATTGTTTGATTGTGAACGTAATGCAAAATTAGTACAATTTTTATAATTGTGTTCTACTGAAATTTGTTGCATTGTTTTACATAAAAAACAAATACTCATGTGTGATTCAAAATGCACCCTTGTATCCTAGAACTAAGTGAAATTGAAGAAAAAAAATGACAAGGTAGTTTGTACTAAAACCCTAATCCAAAACCATGATCATGGGCAAACCATAGACCAATTAAATCATATTTCTAAGACCCGATTTGTAGAATTGGTGCTCTAATTGTCATGTATATATGTGTAATATGATGTTTATCAATTGATGTTTTATATGGATTTTGTGATGAATGTTCCTTTCTATGCTTTCATGTACACTGCTTTGATTTATATCTATAATAAGAGCATTGTTTAATGTTAGTTATTAAATGTTAGTATGGATAAATAATCAGATCTAGGAATTAATACACATCAATTGATGTGAATTTCTCTAAATTGAAATGATTTACATTAAATTGATATAAATTTACCTTATTAACCCTAAACCCTAAACATCTAAAAAGTAATTGATTATGAGATTCTAGATAAGTTCCAAATAGAAGTGGTCGCTACCCTATGCCAGCTTGACAATATTTTCTCCCTTTATTCTTTGATGTCATGGTACATTTGATTGTCCATTTGACTATGTAAGTGAAAATGTTGGGTCTAGTTTTCTTGCATTGGATGTATCCTTTTGAGGAGTACATGGGTGTTTCTAAAGGTAATGTTCAAAATTATTGTTTCCTCGAAGAAGATATCATTGAGGGATATGTTTCTACGAAGGTTATGCACTTTTTCAATGAATTTTTCACTTGCAATGAAACTCCTTATAATACTTTAAATCTTGATGCTTATTTCGACAAAGATATTTTGGGAGAAAGACAGTTGAGTCATGAGAAGTGGGAAAAAGCACACTTGTACATTTTACACAACATTGATGATGTGGGCATTTATGATTCAGCCCTATTTTAGGGCTTCATCTTGTGCCATATTGCATTTCAATCTTATCTATACCTGTTAGATTACATGTTATTTCCCTCAATATGCATATTTCTATATAATGCACTTATGGACATTATTTGCATGTTTTTTAGGCATTTGGACAATGCTTGATAGAAGAGAGAGAGGAGTGATCCTAGGTTTCTCTACCCTTAGAGAGGCTTAAAGTGAAGTATGATGCTCCCTCAACCTACCCCTAGTATCCAAAGCTTCATTAAAGCTAAGATGTCCAAGAAACTCCAAAGAAACAAGTCCAAGTGTTGATCCAGAAGCCAACACGACCATGATATCATAGAACGGCCGTGCTAGCATACTTGCAAATCAACAGAGTCACCTCCAAACAAAATACAAATCACCATGGTTGTGCCACTCATAATGGTTGTGGTGTTTTGACTACAGAATGCCCATACCACACTGCACATCCATGTGACCTTCAGAGTAGAATGGTCGTGGAGCCAAGAATGGGGTGAGCAATCGGAGCCACCATGGCCGTGCTACCCTAGCCCCACCACGTCTGTGCCACTTCTAGTTCAAAAAAAACAAGTCCCTATGATTTTACCCCATTTCTCACTTTGGTCATTCTCATCCACCATGATTGTTCTCACCCCTTCCCACAACGGTCGTGCTACTCACAAAAACCTAGCTAGTTTTGTACTGCATTTCCCATATTGCCCCTACTTGACATATTGCTTCCCCCAAACCTATATATATCTAGGTGGGAGCTCTAGCACAAGGTCATCTAACTTCTACCACCTCTTAGCTCGTCATTTTTGCATTTCATTCATTCCACCTCCATTCCATTCCATTTCACCATATTCATCACCTAAACCCTAGTTTCTTCTTATTTTCACCCATTTCCACCATAATTTCATCCCATTGCACATTTGAGGAGAGAGGAGGACGTCCTCCAATACATAAAGTGGAAGATTTATCCATCTACACCGAGCTCCATTGCTTCTTCTACCTCTTTTTCCTTTCTTTTTGTATTTTGTATTGCTATGAGTAGCAAGGCTCCTTAGGTGGGCTGTTTGGGGTGACAAATGTTACTTCGATACCATGTTGGGGGAATATGATATGTAAACATTATAATTTCATTTACTAATGATTATGTTATATTTCTATCTCACTCTTCATGAATTTCTTATTGGTTTGTGCTTGAAATCACCTAGGAATTTAGGGAAATTGCTTATATGTGTGAATTTTGGGATTTGCTCCTAGGTCCCATTCTTGGATCCCTATCTAGCTACCCATCCTCCTACATTCTAATAAATTCTCCTAACCCTAGTTTGAAAATCTAAGTAGCTAGTTTAGATGAATTTTGGTGTGTTTAGCATGGAGCTTTCTCAAGGTTAAAATATGGGTGATGGGAGGCCCAAAACCTCACTTCCACTCCCATTACTAATCTCAACCCCTAACCATCCTAAGATCATCTAACCTATAAACCTAGGTTTGTTTAGACTCTATTTGAATTACACCTAAACCCTAACCCAATTGAGCCTCGCAAGGGTAGTAGGGGGTGTTAGGGACTAGTTCCCCTATACACAACCTAGCATATGCTTGTCCAGTTAGTAGTTTTGGATAATTCATTAGACTCTAGCTTGTTGTTTGGTTTAGTAATCTAAATGAAAGCATAATGTTCATATGTCACTCCAACCTAATTGATAAGTGCATTCCCTAAATAGCCCACACCTCTGTTAATTGCTTTAAAATCCTAATTGCCTTCTTGCTTAGCTAGTGTTAGCTTTCTTAGCTCTTTATTTGCTTAGTTAGCTTGTTGCTCTATTCTTACTTTGTTCTTGCTAGTTTAGGTCTTTATTGATCATATGCTTAGTTTTCTAGTTTAGTGTAGTGTAGATCTCCTCTTGATTTCCTTAGTGTATTTTCTCTTTTCTTGCCTTTCTTGCTTGCATTGTCTTTTCTTATTCATCAGAATTAACTATCTAGGGTTAACTTAGGTCTTGATTCTTGTTTGCCCTCCTTTGCTTGCATTCTTGCTCAACTTAGTGTTATAAATCAAAGCATAACCTTTAAACTGTAAACCCTAGTCTCTGCAGTAGGAACCTAGCACCAAAAGCTCTAGTGTTCCCTTTTCTCCCAATGGATTGACCCTATACTTACCACCTTACCAATATTATGACATGACCCCATACACTTGTGGGTTAGCATTTTAGTAGAAGTAGGTTGTTTGTGTAGGTCCTTATAAATTTTGAAATTTATCCACTGTGTGTGTTTGTTTGCGGTGTTGCATCTATTCCAACTCCAATTGAGTAGTATGTAACACCATTGGTAGGAACACACCAAGTTTTCTAATGTCATTGTCATGGAGATTGGCGCTCGTCCTAGCTAGTTAGTTTTTCTTTGACTTTCCTACTGCCCTCATCATTGCTATTATTTATTCTTTATTCTTTTCATTCTTTGTGCATATTGGTTTGCTAATTTGTTCTCTTTTGTTTGGTTGTGCCTAGTGAATGTGACAAGTTATTCAGAGGAAGACAAGATGGAAGGCCAAAATACACCCCACAAGCCACTTCAAGACTACTTCATGCCTAGCAACTATAAATCACCAATTGCTAGCAGAGTTGATCAAATGCCAGGGGAGCAATTCTCCATTCCTCGAAGTCTTCTTGGGCTCCTACCCATCTTCTATGGCTTAGAGAGTGAGAACCCCTACAAGTACTTGGACTCATTTCTTGAAGTATGCTCCACCTTCAGGACATCGACAGCTAGTGATGACACAATCTGGTTGACCTTGCTCCCTTTCTCCCTCAAAGTTAAAGTCAAAGATTGGTTTAATTCAAGGAGGGACATCATGAGTTGGGAAGCAATGAAGAATGCCTTCTTAAGGCAGTTCTACTCTATAGAAAAATTAATACAAATGCAGCGTGGCATGACAAGTTTTAGTCAAATGGGCAATGAACTATTTCACAATGCATGGGAGAGGTTCAAGAAGATGTTGAGAGAGTGCCCACACCATGAGATTCCTTTGTGGCAGCTAGTTCTGTCCTTTTACTCTAGTCTATCTCCAACGAGCCAAACTTCAGTAGATTCTACTTGTGGAGGAGTTTTCATGGCTAGGCCACCCGAGGAGATATGGCCCTTATATGAGCAGTTGGTAGAAGGTTCAAGAATCCGAGCTTCAAGCATGATGAATGGCAGTGGCCATGCCTTTGATATGACAACTCTGGCTCATAATGACTCAAAACCCACAGGTGATGAAGATTCTTGGTGACATGGTGAGTTTCATGAAGAACAAGGTGACAAATGTTCCTTGCCACCAGGTCAATTCTATTGAGTTCTATGGTGAAAAAAAGAAGACACCACACTCCTATTGCTACCAGGAACCACAAAGTCCAAGATATAGCTCAAGGTTTGAGGAAGAAGTTCTCTCTAGGTTAAAGAGCTTTGATGACATACAAATGAATGTGACAAGGCTTGAAGAGAGGATAGAGAAGATATCTTCCATAATTTCTCTCCAAGAAGAAAATTTGTCTTCAAAACCCATCTTGAGTTTCAATGAAGAACGTGGACCAATGTCTTCTTCACAAGTTTTCTATAGTCCACCTCCCATGCAAGTACATCCCATATACCACTTCCAAGGCAATCCCAAACCTTATACTCCTCCTCCCCCTCCATTACCACAATTTTTCTCAACAATTCACCTTCCAACCTCAATTCTCCCGTCCACCTCAATTTCAACACCAAGTGCCACCTACACCTCCTCCACAACCAAAACTAGCTCCCCCTCTCCACCATGAGCAAGGAAGTGTTGTGACAATTTCAAAGAGTGGGAAATCTCTTGAGAAGCCCGCTAGTCAAAGAAAGATTGATAAATCAAAGCAAAGGCAGCCAAGTGGTGATATGATTATTGAGATTGCCTAAGATGATTCGATGACACCGCATGTTGGTTTTGGGATACCATGTGCTCCACCTCACACTCCATTTATGAATTCCACCATCCCTAGTGTTCCATATCACATCAATGCAAGCAAGGATAAATCAAGTGAGCCACCATTCATTGAAGCATTAGATGATCCACCGGAAGTAAGGAGGATACAAAAGCACAATGTTGACATTCTTGAGGTGTTTAGCCAAGTGAAGGTCAATATTCCATTATTGGATTCTATCAAGAAAATCCCATCTTATGCCAAGTTTCTGAAGAACATGTGCATTGTGAAGAGAAGGTCAACAGGAAGAATACCAAAGAGGGTGAAGTTGAATGAACAAGTAAGCTCTATCATACAACACTCACTTCTCATGAAGAGGAAAGACTCAGGAGCCCCACTCATACCTAGATACATAGGGGGACACCGCATAGATAGATCCTTACTTGATTTGGGGTCTAGTGTGAATTCTATGTCACACAATGTCTATGTGGAGATAGTATTGGGCAAGTTGAAGCTGACACATTGCACTCTCCAATTGGTGGACCGTTCCATGAAAGTGCCTAGAGATAGAGTGGATGATATCTTGGTAATGATAGGAAAAGAAAAGGGCATAGTGTTCCAGTGAATTTCATTGTTCTTGATATGGAGCCCGAGGATAGGAAGATTCCTAGTATCTTGGGAAAATTGTTCTTATATACAGCTGACCCTGAGATACATGTTCACAGTGGAACAATGACAGTTTCATTCATGGACATAAAGATCAAGATCAACATGTACAAGACCCCAACTTGGTGAGCCTGAGATGAGGATATTGGACATGGTCACTTGAAGAGTCCAAATGGTCATTTGAGAGAAGAAGGTCACGATGGAAGAATTTATGATGAATTTTGTGATCAAAGGGATGAGGAGCATCAATTAAGTGTAAATGAGAGATGCATTTATTGTAAGAATGGGCATGTGAGGATGTGAAATGGTTGAATGAGTAAAGAATCACCAAGAAGCCTAGTTGAAGGCATGAAAGTCAGTGCTTGTGGGAGGCAACCCACCTAGGTTTGGGAATTTTTCACCCAACCTTACATTTTTGATACTTTTGTTTTGTTTATACACTTTCCACGAAAACACACACACACATTTGTTTTTAATAGTTTTTTATTAGTTTTGAGATGTATAGGTGAAAATAGGGTGAAATGAGGAAATTAGATGAAATTTTAACAAAGAAGCAATGAAAAACTCACTTTGAATCAAGAATTTGATGTTTTGATGAGATTAAAGTGTGGAACAACTGCCACAGTACTCACCACGGTTGTGGTGACATGGAATGGTCGTGGGCCTGCATTCATAATCAACAAGGGAATCGAGAAAAATCAAAGAATTTAGGAATTGAAGAATAGATCTGACACAGCCGTGAAACACAACACGACCATGTAGCCACTCACCCTGAATGACTGTGTGAAGCATAAAAACCAAGTTAAGAGAAAAGGCATAATGTATATGTAGGAAGTATGACTATGTTATGATCCTCCCCACACGGTCGTGCCGTGCTGTAGCCAGATATCAATACTTAAGTTGGGCATTTTGCAACATTTCTAAAACACTTCCATTCATTTCTCCATGAACACCATGACCGTTCTCCGTGAACGGTGGTCGTGCAACACCCCCCCAACCACCCTACCATCCTCGAATCACCACCAAATCACCCCAAACCATCTCCAATCAATCCACCATCATTTATACTACCTTAATCTCTAGATTTCATCCATTTTCATCCACAAATCCCTCATTTCTCTCATTTCCACCCCAACAGCCCTATTCTTCAGAGGAAACCTAAAATCCAAATTTTCTCCATCAATTTTGATCCAAAATGAAGCAAATCTCTAATAAGGTTGTGTCTAAGACCAGGATGTGATCTCCTACGGACACCGACCTAAGAATGCATCATCTTCAGCTCTATCGACACCTCTAGCCCTTCTTACACCATCGGTAGCCTCTGGTACACAAGGAGAATCACCCCCATATGGAGGAGATGGTGGATCCTATGATGGAGGAGTCCTCTAGACTACCTAGCGGAGGTAGGGCAGCGGCAAGGTCCTCAGTTGTAGAAGCTCTCCCGTTGGTTTCAGTAGCCCGACCTTTAGTTTCTACGGCTCGAGCGTCGACTTCGACTCATCCTTTAGCATCTACAACACCACATCCGATAGCACGACAATAGTTACAGTTAGATGATGAGGATGAGGTGATGCAAGATGCACCACATCCCAAGGCACCATAGCAGCCATAGAAGCAACCTGGTATAGAGCTTGAGACTTCTAGCAAGTGGGCAAAGAAGCCCAAGCACCCAGAGTGCCTGGCGCGTAGGGTGATAGCCACCCGCTATGCATTCTGGGAGATGTTGAACGCCCTAGGTTTTCTAGAGTACTATGAGGGCATGATGAAGGAGGTTGGTTTGTATGAAATTATGATGACAAAGTAGGAAACCTACATTGAGCTCACGCAACATTTCTTTTCCACATTGGAGAAGGACTCCTATGATGGAGAAGATGCCATTAAGGTTAGGCTTGTAGGCCAACATCATGTCATCTCTTCAACCATGCTGAACAACTTCTTTTCTCAAAATGAAGAGATGGCAGCTCACTTTGAGACTAGAAAGACACATAGGAGAGCCAGTGCTAGTTTTACTATCATGTGGAAGGCATTCACTGCCCACAACAACTTTGTAGTGGGGAATTCAAAGACTAGTTTGCTCCATAACCCCTTCCTATGATATGTTCAAAAATTCCTAGCAAATACTATTTTTGGCAGATATGAGAATCAGGGGAGCTGCAGAAAGAAAGACTTGTTTGTTTTGGGTTGGTTGATAAAGGGAAAACATGTAAACTTGGAAACTTTGATGATTGACCACTTGAGGACAGTCCCATCTAAGAGAAAGAATCCATCCATTCTAGGAGGATTGTGACATCCATAGTTGCTACACTTGGTCATGATGTTTTTGGATATACCAGGGCTGAGGGGGAAAAGTTGGTGGACCTACACTATCTTGTAAGTTCTGCTATGATTTCAGTTGTTGATGATAAAATCATATATCAGGTCAACCCACCTTACCTAGGTGTATCACTTGACCTCCCATACCATGTTGCACCACTATTGACAGAGTGGGGCCCTACTCCGGATTTCTTGGAAAAAGTGAGAAGATGGGTGGAAGAGAACCCTAGGGACACATTTGTGTAGCTAGAGATCGTCCCAGAGGGGTTAGGCGAGTCAAAAGTAGTTGCGGAGAGTAGGAGGAATGTTGTGGAGAGACACATGTTGAGTTAGGAGATGGGATGTAGAGACAGCTCAGCAGCCACAGCAGTCCACAATGAATACATATGACATGTCTACCATACATGTGCAGTTGGAGGGCATCTAGGGCACCTAAAAGGGCATTTTGAGGGCACAAGAGGGTTTCCAGTGCACCTAGGATTCTATGTGGTTATACCATCAACAAATGCATTATCAGGTCAACCACTTGTATTAGTTCCAGCACACCCAGTCTCAGAGGAACCCCCAATGGAGGGAAGATTGGTGGACTTCATTGTCAACATTTCAGGACAACTACCCACCTTTAAAGTCAAACTATTGGGGTTCCTATTACTAGCACACTCCACCACAGGGAGGAGCACCACCACCACAGTGATCATCTACCCTATCACTCTTAGACTTTAGTGTCATGCCAAGGATAGCATGATTCAAAAGTTTGGGGTAGTAGGGCAGTATGCCCTTATCTATTTTTCACTCTTTTTGCATTTCATCTGCCATTTAGTTTTGTTTTCTTGTTTTGTTTTCTTTCTGTTGCTATCTTGATTATATTTACTTGCTTTTCATGCTTGCATATCTTATAGTTTACTTTCTATAAATTTTGCATGTTTTATCTAGGACTTGCATGTTTATTGCTTTTTTTCAATAATGTAGGCTTAGGTGTGATTGAAGGAAACTTGGCACCGTTTTGGTTAATTTTGCCCAAATTTGATATTTCTTGCCTAAAAGTGTGCTTTGACCTAATCTCTACTCTTTGGATTAAAAATGATAACCTTTGACAAATGGAAGGGAATTAGTATTGTTTATTGCTAAATGGTATCAATTCTTGACTTATTACATGTGCATCACCTCTCTTGTGTTTGTAAATGTTTTGGTTGAATTGTGACTTGAACAAGCTATGATCGCTTAGTGCCTATGAAATCACTTGATAGAAGTATCAATTTCATGTTGTTAATTCATGTGGTGTGAAATCGTTGGATGAAGTGTTGGATTAATTTTCATGCAGGAGATTTTATGTTGAGAACCACACTAGTGACCCCTCTTTAACCCAACTTTTCATTCACCATTTTCTTACCCCTCCACCTCATGAAAGGATGCCAAAGTGCACATATCATCTGTGGACACCTCTAAAAGTTTGGACTAGCCACATCTACATCTCCCTGCTTCACACTCATCACTATATGCCCTATCTACTCCAAGGGAAAAGAAAAAGAAAAAGAAAATGTAAAAAGAAAATAAAAGATTCTCTTGTTTAAGAGAATATAAATAAAGAAAATATGAGTGTGTTAAATCACTCTAAAATCTTACCGCAATCCTTTCTTCCATTTTCATTCCTATTGAGGTAGGAAACATTAACCCTATCTCACTTCACCCTTTTTCTGCAGCTACGTGGGTCACTTGGTATGGTTTGAAGCATAAGATTGAATGCATGAAGGTGAAACAACACTCCTAGTCATACTTGATTAATGCCATCATGAAATGGTCTACCCAAAACTACACAAAAGAAATAGGGATAGCTTGTGTGTTCTATGTGCTATATTTAAAGTTCATATGCTTTGTGTCATTTTCATGATTGGTTTGTGGAAGTAGTAAATTAGAGAGGTGGAATGCATGCACTTAGTCAACATTTATCCCATTCACCATAATCATATTTTACATTTCATTTGTCAATTCTTGATTGTGAACAATTGTATAGAGATTGAGTAGGACCATACTTTACGACAAGTATGTTTTAAGTTTGGGGTGGTGATTCATCCCTATTTTAGGGCTTCATATTGTGACATATTGCATTTGAATCACATCTATACCTGTTATATTACATGTTATTTCCCTCAATATGCTATTTCTCTAAAATGCACTTATGGACATTATTTGCATGTTTTTCAGGCATGTGGACCACGCTTGATGGAAGAGAGAGAGAAGGAGTGATCCCAGGGTTTCTCTACCCTTGGAGAGTCCTAAAGTGAAGTATGATGCTCCCTCAACCTACCCCTAGTGGAAAAAGCTTCATTAACACAAACATGTCTAGGAAAATCCAAAGGAACAAGTTTGAGTATTGATCCAGAATCCAACACAGTCGTGGTATCATAGAATTGTCATGCTAGCATACTTGCACATCAACAGAGTCACCTCTAAGTAAAGAAGAAATCACCACGGCCATGCCACTCAGAATGCTCGTGATGTGTTGACTATAGAACAACCACGCCGCATTGCACGACTGTGTGACCTTCAGAGCAAAACAGTCATGGAGCCAAGAATGAGTTGAGAAATCTGAGAAACCACAGCCGTGGTGACCACCATGACCCTGCTACCCTAGCGCCACCACGGTCATGCCACTTCCAATTCAAAATCAACCAAGTCCCTATGATTTTTCCCCATTTTTTACCATGGTCATTCTCATCCACCATGATCATTCTCACCCCTTCCAACCACAACCTCGGTGACCACCACAGTCGTGCTACTCACCAAAACCTAGCTACTTTTGCATTGCATTTCCCATATTGCCCCTACTTAACCTATTGCTTCCTCCACACCTATATATACCTCGGTGGTAGCTCTAACACGAGGTCAGATACCTTCTACCACCTCTTAGATCCCCATTTTTGCATTCCACCCATTTGACTCCATTTCCACCTCCATTCCACTCCATTTCACCATTTCCACCATCAAAACCCTAGTTTCTTCTTGTTTTCACCCATTTCAACCATCATCCCATGCCATTGCACCTTAGAAGAGAGAGGAGGACGTCCTATAATATCTAAAGTGGAGGATTTCTCCATCTACATCAAGCTCTATGGCTTCTTCTACCTCTTTCTCCTTTCTTTTTGTATTTTGATTGTTATGAGTAGCTAGGCCCCTTATATGGACTGTTTGCGGTGAAAAATGTTAGTTTGATACCATGCATGTTAGGGGAAAATGATATGTAAACATTGTAATTTCATTTTCTAATGATTATGTTCTATTTCTATCTCACTCTTCATGAATTGCTTGTTGTTTTGTGCTTGAAATCACCTAGAAATTTAGGGAAATTTCTTATATGTGTGCTAGCTACCCATCCTCCTACATTCTAATAAATTCTCCTAACCCTATTTGAGAGATCAAACTAGCTAGCTTAGATGAATTTGGTGTGTTTAGAATCGAGCTTTCTCAAGGTTAGAATTTGGGTGATGGGAGGCCTAAAACTTCACTTCCACTCCCATTACTATTCTCAACCCCTAATCATCGTAAGATCATCTAACCTGGAAACATAGACTTGTTTAGACTCTAATTGAATTACACCTAAACCCTCACCCAATTGAGCCTCGCAAGGGTAGTAGGGGGTGTTAGGGACTAGTTCCCCTATACACAACCTAGCATATCCTTGGCCAGTTAGTAGTTCTGGATAATTCATTAGACCTAGCTTGTTGTTTGGTTTGGTAATCTAAATGAAAGCATAATGTTCATATGTCACCCCAACCTAATTGATAAGTGCATCCCCTAAATATCCCACACATCTCTTAATTACTTTAAAATCCTAATTGCCTTCTTGCTTAGATAGTGTTAGCTTAGTTATCTCTATATTTGCTTAGTTAGCTTCTTGCTATGTTCTTTCTTTGTTCTTGCTAGTTTAGGTCTTTAATTGATCTTATGTTTAGTTTTATAGTTTAGTGTAGTGTAGATATCCTCTTGCTTTCCTTAGTGTAGATTGCTCTTTTCTTGCCTTTCTTGCTTGCCTTATCTTTTCTTGCTCATCAGAATTAACTATCTAGGGTTAACTTAGGTCTTGATTCTTGCTTTCCCTCCTTTGCTTTATTTCTTACTCAACTTAGTGTAATCAATCAAAACATCACCTTTAAACCCTTAACCCTAGTCTCCGCAGTAGAAACCTAGCACCAAAAACTAACCTAGCTCTAGTGCCCCCTTTTCTCCCTATGAATCGACCCTATACTTACCACCTTACCTATACTATGACATGACCCCATGCGCTTGCAAGTTAGCATTTTAGTACAAGTAGGTTGTTTGTGTAGGTCTCTATAAATTTTAGAAGTTATCCATTGTGTGTGTCTATTCGTGGGGTTACATCATTCAAACTCTAATTGAGTAGTGTGTATTACCATTGGCAGGAACACACCAATTTATATCACAGAACACACCAACAGCTCAAGACAAGTTATCCCCAAGTTGGTGTTGCAACCTGTAGAGGTAGAATTGCAACACCAACACACTAACTTATATCACCAAACACACCAACACACCAATTCATATATCTATGCTGAGAAAGTGTCATCCTGATACAAAGTTGGTGTTGCAACCTATAGAGGTAGAATTGAATGAAGATATATCCTATGTGGAAGGCCCAATGATGATTCTTGATAGAAGAATTAAGAAGTTGAAAAATAAAGACATAGTTATTTGTAAGTTCTCTGGCATCATCATGGCATTGAAGAAGTCACATGGGAGCTGGAGGAAGAAATGAGGAGGAAGTACCCTTCTCTTTTCTCTTGAGATTTTAGGGATGAAATCCCGTTAGGGGTTGATAATTGCAACATCCCTGACCTGGGTTATGTCATAAACTTGGAAGTTTTTATTAATAAAGTAATTTATAAACTTGTTTTAATATTTTGAAAAGTAATTAAGACTCAAAGAGAGTTTAATTTTCAAGTTTGAGCTTATTTGTAAATTGTGTGTGCATTATATTATAGTTTGGGTGTAAATTGCAATTTACTAAAGATGAGAGGTTATATTACAATATGTAACATTTTGAACGTTCCTCAAGTGCTTTAGAATCATAAGAGAGGAAATTATCCTAAGGGGTGGCTTGTGGAAAGCCTAAGTTCCAAGTCGAAGCTTGTTTGAATAATGCTTGTGCCTTGTGTACCAATTTTGGTGCAAATTGCAATTTACCCCAAATGTAGGGTTGATATGAAAATTACCACCTCTAGAGTGTCCCTAATCTCTCTTAGAATCATCTATAGTAGATATAAAGAAAGAGGCACCATGTTTGAATCATATTTGAGTGATGATATTCTTGGTGATGAAAAGACCATGAAGAGTTGTATAGTTGAAACCCTAAAATGAGTTGTGTTGAGTTGTATTGAGTTGTAGAGCATATATGGGAGTGACTATTGGCCACAAATACATAGAGGAGGTCCCATATCATTTTTTCAACTCTTGGAAAAGGTCTTGAAAAGTTAAGCACCTCAGGAAGGTGATGGATATCGGTTTACAACTTTCCTTGGAAAAGTTGTACCAGTTTGTGAATAAGGTGATGTTCGGTTGAAATATCTTGTTCAACAAGATAACTAATGGCTGAAATCATATCCCTAGATTATTCCCAAGATTTTTTAATGTCAATATAAATATTTGTGCATGCATGGACACGTGTCAACCCATTCATGGACATGTGGCACCTAGTAGTATAAGGTGATGACACCTCTTATACACTCTCTCTCATGAGCCTCAATTATATATATCACTCCTTTCACCTACTAGTGAAACTTTTCGAATCCTACAACTCTATTTATCTTAGATATCATGCATAGTATTTAAGGAGAAAGGAGGAGCTTGAGCCTTAAGCTTAAGGTGAAGCCATGGTCATCTTCAACCTTGGTTGAAGCATGGATCTCAGGTTGTGATTCTTCCTTTCTTTTTTTCTTCACCAAGTTCTTATCTATGGTGATTCTTTGCATATAGAGGAGTTGTGAACAAGTCTTGGATCTTTGATAAGTTCATCTTAAACCTTGGGAATATGAAGCTTTGGAGCTTGGAGCTCTGAAGTTATTCTTGAGGTGGGTTATATAACTTGAACCCAATTATGTTATTATTCACCTTCAATTTTGCTATACTTGTTGATCTACTTTCAATTTCAATTTTTCTTGAATGATTGATGATTCTATGAGTTCTAATAGTTGCATAGGAATATTTTCCATGAACTAGAATAGTAAGGAAAGAAATTCTAGAGCTTGATGATGATGACATCATCATTGCACAAATCGATATCGGGTTGAAGCACCTCTAACCCGATATGGTGAAATGAAATATGTTATACCTTGAAACCTGACACCCCTATCATTTTGTACATTTGGGTTGGTTGAAAAAGGGCTAACCAGTTGTCTAGGCTGTCACTCAACACATGGTAGGTTGATACTTTGAAGGTTTGAAAAGGTACGATCATAAGGGTCTAACCCGATATGCAAAACCCTACACTTAAGTAACCTGATATAAGTGACACACACACCCCTCTTAGACAATATGGTGGTAAGTACATACCTCTTGGATGATATGGTGGTAAGCACACACCTCTAGAATGATATGGTGATAAGGACACACCTCTTGGATGATATGGTGATAAGCATACACCTCTTAGACAATATGGTGATAAGCACACACCTCTTAGACGATATGGTGATAAGAACACACCTCTTGGGCGATATGGTGATAAACACACACCTCTTGGAAGATATGGTGGTAAGCTCACACTTCTTGAATGATATGGTTGTAAACATACACCTCTAGCCCGATATGGTGAAAGCACCTTAAAACCAATATGGAGGTAAGCACCTCAAATCCGATATACTTGATTGAGTAACACATGAAGTGTGTTATGTCAAATGATACATTAAGATGTAAAGAGTTTAATGCATTTTGATAAGTGTAGTCCAATGTACCTTGGGAAAAACGTTGAGCAAACTTAATAAAGTATGATGTAATCAATATCCAAGTGAGGATGAGAGAGAAACTCATACTTTGTGTGATAATCATTTAATGACAAATGATGAGAATAAACAAGTATGATTGAATACTTATGATATCAATGTATGCTCCTAATATGTGTGGAGCTATGAATTAGGGCTTTGATTCTTGATAATATGAACTTGAAAACCTAATCGGATAAAAAGGGAAACCCTAACCCTAATAATGGGAAGGTTGTATTTCTCTTGTATTGCACGGTGATGATATGTACTTGATATTATTTTTATCATAAAATACTAACCATGCATGTATCATGAGATGATGAGCATAGCTAGGTATGAGCTATGATGTTTCATATGATACATATTAAATGGGCCTTGTGAGCCATGTGAAATACGTGTGCAACAAGTATAATGTATACCTAGGTCTGAGGACCTAGAGGTAATAGTTACATGATAAGAGGTGACAATGTTCAGTGATAAGCTAAGGGTTTGAATGCCCAGATCTAGCAATCATGATGATGATAATGTTAAGGGATGAGAATCCCCAGTAATGTGATATGGGATTGAGATCCCGAGTGTTATGCCTTCAATGTGTTCCAAAGATTATGAAAGTACTTGATAAATGTATTACACCTTTCTTTGTAACATCTATTATAATTCATGCTTGTAACTTGGTTGATGCTAAAAGATATTGTAATGCACCTAATTAATCAAGTGGAACCTTATCATGTAGTTGCCCTGGCCATGGATCCATTTAGTGTTAGTATTTGCTGAATGGTGAAATGAGTTTAACTCGGAGAGCATATAGGTTAATATGTGGAGGTAATGGGCGAAAATATCCTTACGTCCAAATGGGGATTGTTGTGTGATCTTCCTCATCATCATAAGAGTATGGTTATATGCCATGACCCAATATTAATATACCGGGATTGCTATGTGATCTCCTTGAAGAGAGTGTATGTTGCGACTGTAACTCTATAGAGAAGATGTCACTATACCCTGACAAGCTAATTGTAGTTTGACACGTGATGTCACTGGCAGTGGTCTCGTACTGACCAAGATAGGTGAGGTCTTGGAAGCCGACTCTTCCTTTGAAGTTGTATGGTACTGATGCTTTACGTAGTCGTGGTTGGCTGGAGCATGAGCGGTATACCTCATCTCCTCAGGTCATAAGTGTGATTGTAAATATGTAATCAGTCATGTAGCATATTTGTTTAATGATTGAATACAGAAACATTGGTTGATGTTACACTACTTTTATACATCTTAAATGTATAGATGTTATGTGTTCTTCATATTCCTTATAAAGTGGATAGATGATTTATTGCTCTATCATAGATAGTTACATTGCTTTAAAGGATGATATTTCTCTGTTTTGCTCATAAATAGTGATTAATCTTGATTATTATTATAAAGGATCCTTTGCTCAGTTTTATATCGTTTACCTTATGATAATAATGTTGTTGGCAGAGAGTTATATCTCTCGCTGGGACTTTTGTCTCACTCTATTGGTCCCAACATTTGTAGGTGGACACGGACAAGGAGGTAGAGATTGTACTACAGAGGGAGGACAACAACAAAAGGGACAACAATAATAGCTTAGGCTGAGTGTGTTGTTTGTCATGTCTTGTAGATAGAAGTCATATGTGTCGTCTCTATACTCTCAGGTCCTTAGGAGTTAGTATGTAATGGTTTTATAAACGATCTGATATTTTGGCTTGTATGCCTCGAGGTTTATGTTTCTTATGCATATGTTTGGGCAAAGCAACTGGTATATGATATCCTCGAGATGAGATGGTACAGTGTATGTACAATGTGAACCATGATGTATATATTGCTTTGGTTCTTTCTTTAAGAGTTTCCTATAAATAGATCTCTTTGCAAAATGGTTTTAATTTTAGTGATTTTCATTAATCCACTGCTAATGGTTATTCCGCATAATTACTGTGTCATTTGGATGTCAGTTTGATAGCATTCGTCACACATTTTGGTATCAGAGCTTAAGGTTTGCTGAGTCTACTGAGACATAGGATTAAGGTTATTGAATTTGTTCTAGTGTCCTCCAGTTGATCTTATAGTGACTTCTGCTCATATAAGAGAAGAAGTAAAGATGAAAGATGGCTGGAGCACACAAAGAACATGCTGCTAAGAGAAGTGTTGCTGCACCAAGAGGAGGTGCAAGGGAACAACCTAGTGAGGAATCAGTGCCTGAGAATCCCCATCTTGATCAAGCCATGCTAGAAAACTCAGTCTTTCATGCTCTTTTTGGGCAGTTCATGACCACAATAACGCATACGACAGACCGAATGCCGGCACCATCACCTAGGGCACCAGTTCCTAATGAGGGACATGGGTCTAGTAAGACCTTTGAGCGGTTACCTCGGGTAGGAGCCACTGAATATGCCAGTATAGTTGACCCAACAAACACAGATTTATGGCTCATTGAGTTGGGAAAAGCCTTTAGAATCCTTAGCACCCCAGAAACTGATAAAGTTAGGCATGTTGTGTACCTTTTAAAAGGAAGCATCGGCCATTGGTGGGCCATTGAAGAAGGCAAAAGATCGAGTGTTAAGGTCAGATGGGAGGAGTTCCGACACAAGTTTGTCAGTAGATACTTTCCCAGGACTTATCTAGATGAGAAAATCTCACAGTTTGAGCATTTAAGCAAGGACCAATGAAGATTAGTGAGTATGAAGCTAAGTTCATGGAGATTCTACAGTTTTGTCCAAAGATGGCTACTACAGAGGAGGAGAGGATTCAACATTTTGAGAAAGGTTTGAACACTGAGTTATCCACAGTTGTAGCTGCTCTAGAGAATAGAAAGAGGTTTTCCACCTTTATGGAGTCAGTTAGGTGGATAGAGAGGTCTGTGACTAAGAAAGAAATGTGAGGCTAACAGTAGGAAAGGACCTACCCAGTTCCATGGACAAAGGTCTAGAAGTTTCAAGAAACTGAGATTTCCTACACCATTAGCACCACAGAGGTTTAATGCATAGATGTAGTGGACGTCAAGCAAGGGTAGAGGTCATAGTTTTCTACCAAGTGGAGCCCATAGTACAACATCAATGTTAGTAACAGGACCATTTAGACCACAGTAGGATAGAAACTAGTTCAAGTGTGGGCAGGGAGGACATATGATAAGAGAATGTCCAATCAGAGACACGGAGGTAACCCAACCACCGAGGAAGAGTCAACAAGGCTCTCAGAGGCAACGGTTTAGCAGTGGCACATGAGGATGTGGACAGGCATCCCGAGCAGGTTCATCTGCACCAAACAACAGAGCACGGAATCAACAATAGGCAACAGTGAGAGTCTATGCTATGAATCAACCAGAGGCAATAGTCAATCCACGAGTCCTGACAGGTCAGATGGAATTTTTTGATTCTGATATGTCTTCATCATGCTTTGTATCTATTTTGATTGATATGGGTGCTACACATTCCTTTATCACTTGAGAAGTGATCCATGACTGCAATATGATTGTCAGTCGTAGAGCAGATAATATGTTATTAGAAACTTCATTAGTCGGGTCTACAGTGTTGCGGGAGGTATGTTCTCCCTTTGTTCTTTCTTTTTCAGAATGCAACATTCAGTGGATCTTATACCACTTGATATGCACGGGTTTGATGTAATTATTGGGATGGATACCCTAGAAAAGTATAAGGTTGTCTTGGATTGTGGTTCCAAGCATGCTATGTTCACAACCCGTGATGAGACATAGGTATTTTAGGGGGACCGAAAGATTCTTCCAACCTTTCTAGTGTCAAAAATGGTAGATGAGAGATTGATGCGACAAGGATGTGAAGCACTCTTGGCACATGTGGTAGATACCAAGGCAGAAAGTCCTAGTCTTCTTAAAATTCCTATTGTTAGGGAATTCAAGGATGTGTTTCCTGAAGAATTTATAGATATTCCTCCACCTCGAGAGATTGATTTCAAGATTAATCTAATCTCGGGTACGCAACCCACAACCCAAACACCTTATAGGATGGCGCTTTCTAAGATGGTAGAACTCAAGAAATAGTTATGAGTTTCTTGAGAAAGGTTTTATTCAATCGAGTACTTCGCCATGGGGTGCTCTAGTTCTTTTTGTTAAAAATAAGGATGGATCTATGAGATTATGCATAGAGTATACATAGCTCAATAAGGTGACTATAAAGAACAAATATCCTCTACCAAGGATAGATGATATGTTTGACCAGTTGTGTGGTGCAACAGTGTTCTCTAAGATAGATCTAAGGTCAAGATATCACCAGTTACGTATCAAGGAGGATGACATAGCTAAGTCATCCTTTAGGACAAGGTGTGTTCATTATGAGTTTGTAGTTATGTCGTTTGGAATAACTAATGCACCAGCTACATTCATGGAGTTGATGAACAGAATCTTCTAGCCATTCCTTTATCAGTTCATAATGTTCTTCATCGATGACATCCTGATATACAGTAGACATGGTCAATAACATGAACAACACCTTCATCAAGCCTTGACTTTGCTAAGACAACACAAGTTATATGATATGCTTAGCAAGTGTGAGTTCTGGTTATCAGAAGTGTCTTTTCTAGGACATGTTATATATGTTTTGGGTATTCGTGTTGATCCACAGAAAGTGGAGTCCATTTTAGAGTGGGAACAGCCCAAGATACCAACTGAGATTCGCACTTTCTTAGGTCTGGCAGGTTACTATAGAAGGTTTATTAAAGACTTCAGTTTTGTAGCATTACTCCTAACCAGGTTGACCAAGAAAGAGGTTCCTTTTGTTTGGAAAGACAAGTGTCAGTGTTCTTTCCTGTTGTTGAAAGAAAGGTTGACTAGTGCACCTGTGTTGGTTTTACCTGAGCAGGGAAAGGGATACATTGTTTTTAGTGATGCCTCTAAGAATGGTCTAGGACGTGTGTTGATGCAGAGTGATCATGTAGTTTCTTTTGCTTCCCCACATCCAAAGAAACATGAGGAGAATTATCCAACGCATGATCTAGAGTTAGTTGTAGTGGTCCATGCGTTGAAGATTTGGAGGCATTATCTTTATGGAGAAACGTGTCAGATTTTCACAGACCATAAAAACTAAAACTACATCTTCTCACAACACAAGTTGAATATGAGACAATGTTGCTAGATGGAATTCAACAAGGACTACGATTGTACAATTGATTATCATCTAGGAAAAGCTAATGTAGTGGCAGATGCACTAAGTAGAAATCTTCATCTCCACCCATAGATAAAGCACAGTTGAATTCTTTAATGTGCTCTAAATGGGACATTTTGTCTCTTTGAGACAAATAAATGTATAGTTAAAAGTATCTTTGCTAGCTGGATTACTGGCCGAGATGCATGTGAAACCTACTCTGAGACAACAGATTAAAGAGGCACAACATGTTGATACTATGATTCAACAGATCAGGTTAGAGTATGGTAGTGAGAAATGGGGCGGTTTCCATGAGTCAGAGGATGAGGTAGTCTGTTACCATGGTAGGATGGTAGTACATGATGCCAATGACTTAAGAAAGATATTTATGGAGGAAGCTCATTAATCCATGTACGCAATGCATCCAAGGAGTACTAAAATGTATCATAACTTAAAAGATATGTATTGGTGGCCTTGTTTGAAGAAGGATGTAGTTGAGTTTGTTATGCGGTGTCCAGTATGTCAGCAATTTAAAGTAGAATACTAGAACCTTGCAGGAACATTGCAACCCTTAACTATACCACAGTAAAAATGGGATCACATGACAATGGACTTTGTGGTTGGTCTACCCAGAACAGCTAAAATTCATGATTCCATTTGGGTGATAGTTGATAGGTTTACTAATTCATCACATTTTCTTCCTGTTAGAACAACATATACTACTAAAAAACTTGCACAAATCTACATAGATGAGATAGTACAATTACATGGAGTTCCAACCACAATTGTGCCTGATAGAGGTCCCCAGCTTACAAGTCATTTTTGGGAATGACTACATAAAGCCTTGGGTACGACGTTAAAGTTTAGCACAACTTTTCACCCTCAAATAGATGGACAGTTTGAAAGGACTAAATAGACTTTGTAGGACTTTCTTAGGGCATGTGTTCTTCAATTTGTAGGAAGTTGAGACTTACACTTGAGATTAAAAGAGTTTGCCTACACAATAGTTATCAGAAAAGTATTAATATGGCACCATATGAATCATTATATGGTATACATTATAGATCTATGTTATGCTAGTATGAGATAGGAGAATACCAACTTCTGAGTCCTGAATTAGTGCAACAGACAACTGAAAAGATTGAAGTAATACAATAACAGTTGAAGGTTGCACAGGATAGAAAGATGTCATATGTCGATAAACATCGTAGACCTTTAGAATTCCAAGTTGGAGACAAGGTGTATCTCAAGGTCTCTCCTTGGAAAGGTGTTCTCATATTTGGGAAAAAGGGTAAGCTAGCTCCTAGATTTATGGGACCTTACTCAGTGACAACACAGATAGGAAAAGTAGCCTATAGGTTGGATTTGCCACCTGAGCTACATAGACTACATCTAGTGTTTCATATATCTATGTTGAGAAAGTGTCAACCAGATACAAAGTTGGTGTTGCAACATGTAGAGGTAGAATTGAATGAAGATATATCTTACATGGAAGGTCCAATGATGATTCTTGACAGAAGAATCAAGAAGTTGAAAAAGAAAGAGATAGTTCTTGTGAAATTTCTCTAGCATCATCGTGGTATTGAAGAAGCCACATGGGAGCTGGAGGAAGAAATGAGGAGGAAGTACCCTTCTCTTTTCTCTTGAGATTTCGGGGATGGAATCCATGTTAGAGGTTGATAATTGTAACATACCTGACCTAGGTTATTCCATAACCCTGGAAGTTTTTCTAAAGTTATTTATAAACTTGTTCTAATCTTTTTAAAAGTAATTAAGACTCAAATAGAGTTTTATTTTCAAGTTTGAGCTTATTTGCAAACTATTTGTGCATTATATGATAGTTTGGGTGTAAATTGCAATTTACCCAAGATGAGGGGTTATATTGCAATTTGTCACATTTTGAACGTGCCTCAAGTTCTTCAGCATCATAAGAGAGAGAATGATGCTAAGGTGTGGCTTGTGGAAAGCCTAAGTTCCAAGTTGGAGCATGTTTGAATAATGCATGTGCCTTGTGTACCAATTTTGGTGCAAATTGCAATTTACCCAAAATGTAGGGTTGATATGAAAATTACCACCCTAGAGTGTCCCTACTCTCTCTTATCATCATATAGAGGAGATATAAATAAAGAGATACCATGTTTGAATTATATTTGAGTGATGGTATTCTTGGTGATGAAAAGACCAAGAAGAGATGTATAGTTGAAACCCTAAAATGAGTTGTATTGAGTTATAGAGCTTATATGGGAGTTCCTATTGGCCAAGAATCCATAGAGGAGGCCCCATATCATTTTTTAAACTCTTCGAAAAGGTTGCGATGAGTTAAGCACCTCAAAAAGGTGATGGATATCAGTTTACAACTTTCCTTGGAAAAGTTGTATCAGTTTGTGAATAAAGTGATGCGGGTTGAAATATCTTGTTCAACAAGATAACTAATGACCGAAATATTATCCCTAGATTATCCCCAAGAGTTTTGCATGTCAATATAAATATGTTTGCATTCATGTACAAGTGTCAACCCATGCATAGACATGTGTCGCCTAGTAGTATAAGGCGATGACACCTCTTATACACTCTCTCTCATGAGCTTCAATTATATTTACCATTCCTTTCACCTACCAGTGAAACTTTTGAAATCCTACAACTCTCTTTCTCTTAGATATCATGCATAGTAGTTGAGGAGAAAGGAGGATATCAAGCCTTAAGGTTAAGGTGAAGCCATGGTCATCTTCAACCTTGGTAGAAGCATGAATCTCGGGTTGTGATTCTTCCTTTCTTTTCTTCTTCACTAAGTTCTTATCTATGGTGATTATTTGCATATAGAGGAGTTGTGAACAAGTCTTGGATTTTTTATAAGTTCATATTCAACCTTAGTAATGTGAATCTTTAGAGCTTGGAGCTTTGAAGTTGTTCTTGAGGTGGGTTATATAACTTGAACCCAATCATGTTATTATTCACCTTCAATCTTGCTATACTTGTTGATCTACTTTCAATTTCGATTTTTCTTGAATGATTGATGATTATATGAGTTCTAATAGTTTCATAGGACTTTTTTCCATGAATTATAATAGTAAGGAATAAAAGTCTAGTGTAACATAATGAATCTTAGATGTAATCTCCATGTAAACATTTTCCCAAGATTTCCTTTCATTTCTGCCGTTAATGTTTAATTAGTGGAATTTATAGTGTTTTAGTAAAAATTTATTCACTAATTGTACCAATATAAAGTTTTATGCACAAATACCTCATTTAAAGATTATTTAAGTATCTAAAATGTAAAATCACCACTTTAATAGAACAACGACATATTAATTTGTGCTAGAAGTGCAAGGCCCTAAACCTTGATTAAATATATTAAACAAGCTTAATTACCATACTTAAGTGCTCTAAACCTTAATCTAACTTTTTTATGTGATTTGAAAACATAAAATGAGCCTAAGTTTCAAACTTGGTTCGATTTGGACGTTGTTTGTGCAAGTTATGCAATTTTAGGTACATTCTGGACTTTTATGCAATTTACCCAATTGGGAGGTTTTATTTGCAAATTATCACCTGAATTTTAATCCTTAGATATTCCCTTACAATTCTCGAGATTTTGAACCATGGGGCACCTGGTTGCACCTTGTTTTGAAGGTGTTTCTCTCCAAGGGCATTATAGGGATTACCCTCTTTATAAATGAGCTTATCTTTAAAAGTTATCAACCAATGGGGTTATTTCTTTGATTGGCGGACGGTGGGGATGGCCTAGAAGCCTCGATGGGATTTTAGGACCGACCTTGGATATACAGGAAGTTTCTATGAGCTGTCCTCTTGCATGGCCATGAAGCCTTAGCCTAAGGACACATGGAAAGTCCCATAGACACCTCATGTTTGCCCCCTTCTTTATAAAGCCATGCCTACCCCTTACCACCTCTCAATCCAAGAAGCAATCCTCTCCTTCTCTTTCCCCTAGATTATAGCATCATCCCTTCTATGTTTGTCCATGAAGTTTCTATCCCAAGGTAAAAGGGGGTGCCTACCTTGGTGAAGAAGGCTCCTAGGGTTCCAAATTTCTCTATTTAGGATTTCTTAAGCTCCTCCTTGGTGATTATGACCAAAACTAGTAAGTATCCTCCTTTCCTTCCCTGTTTTCATGTTGTTAGTATTACTCTCACCTTCTTCCAGGTCAGAACCATGACCTTCCATGGTAAAACTCCACCTAGAACCCTAAAACATCTCATCTCCATGCTCTTTTGCTAGGGTTTGCACTTCTAAAGTGGAGAAGGTGATCTTTACTCAAGAAAGGAGCTTGGCGTGGAGCAACCATACTTTCTAATCTCAGGATCCTTGTTGTTTTTACCTTCTTACCTTCCTACAGGCAAGTTTTATTAACCCCCTTCTCATATATTGCTTACTACATGCTTAAAACTCATGCTTCTATGTTTAAAATCGATGATCTCCACCTCTATTTACCTTGTTCTTTTAGGGTTTTGGTTTCTTGCTATTTTACCTTCTCTAGAAGCTCTAGTTTGGTTACATATGCAACTTCAAACCTGATCTTGGGTCAAATGGTGTTTTCTCCCTCTCCCTCTCTCTTCAATTATCTTGATCGGTTTGATGATGTGGCAATTTCCTATTGGTCAATATTGAAAAATTCTTATCTTCTAATCTTCGTATCCAAATTTGACAAATAAATATGTTTTGGAATTGGAAAATTAATCTCTATCTAATAAAAAAAAGGTCTGATTTCATGGTTTGACGAAGGGTGATTTTTGTAAAATGAATTTGATGCATAAAATCCATAAAAATTACATCTTAATCATCATAACTCCAAAATTAACATAAAAATATGTTTTCTTCTTCAAGAGAACCTAAAAAGTTCATTGGTGATATTTTAAAAATCTAAATCTGGGTTTTGCTAAAAAGTTTTGAAATTAGGGTTTCTATACATTAATGTCCACTATGTACTCTAATACATGTCAATACATTGAAAATAGGCAAAGTGGAACTTGGACTTCATTAAAGTGGTGAAAGTTAGTAATTGATATCAGTAAGAGAGATATGTGCATTCCTTATGCCCTATGTTGGGATAATTGTAGCCAAATCCTATATTTTACTAATGATGCTTAAATGAACCCTAAATCTTCTATTCTTGAATCCTAATGTTGTTCATGCCTCAAATCAGATTATAATTTTTTCTTGTTTGGGCCTTATACCCCACTGCCATGCTTATTGAATATTATGACTACTCTTGCCATAACTACTTTTTTAGCATGTAGATTTATGGTCTATTTAATTTTAAGTAGCGGTACTTATGTACAACCACCCACAGAGGGCATGTATTTAATCGCCCTGGGGAATTTTTTTATTCTTCCCTATATAATTGCTTAGGTGACAAAAATGTCTTATTCTCCCCTCATCTATAGGTTAGAGGCCTGGTCGGTGCCTTAATCCTACTTAGTTAGGTAGACATAATTATCTTACATGCAAATCCTTTTTAATTTAATTGTTAATGGCAAGTTTCTTTTGAATATAGCCTCATACTCTTGTTATCTTCATCTTATAATGAACCCTAGCATGTTCTTATTTGCTTTACTTATCTTGTTATCCTAGACTAGTTTTGTGACACATAACTTGTTTTTCTTTCCCCTTTTTTTGGGTGCTTTCCCAACCACCTAGGTGCTGGTGTTGAGCAAGGAGAAGGACAAGTTTGAAGGAAATCATCTCAGGAGTAGATCTAAAGCTGTCTGAAAGGATGTCTAGGTTGCTATAGATAGATCCTTTTCTATCATCTTTTTTCTTTTGGGAACAATCATGTAATGAGCAACAAAATCCATGTAATAGGCATATTACTTTTATTTCCGCTGCTATTGACATTTTATAATGTATCTGGTGCATGCTTATTTACTTGGAATATTATACATCATCCCTCAATATATTTTGTCTTTCTAAAAAGATGAATGTTTTGTACTTCCTTTAAATTTTAGTAAGGAGGTAATCTCACCTCTTTACATCTAGAGCTTGATGATGATGACATCATCATGGCACAAACCGATATCGGGTTGAAGCACCTCTAACCTGATATGGTAATGAAAACCAATATGGTGAAATGAAATATGTTATACCTTGGAACCCCACACCCCTATCGTTTTGTACATTTGGGTTGGTTGAAAAAGGACTAACCAACTATCTAGGATGTCACTCAACACATGGTAGGTTGATACTTTGAAGGTTTGAGAAAGGTATGAGCATAAGGGTCTAACCCGATACGCAAAACCCTACACTTGAGTAACATGATATAAGTGACACACACACCCCTCTTGGACAATATGGTGGTAAGTACACACCTCTTGGACGATATGGTCGTAAGCACACACCTCTAGAACGATATGGTGATAAGCACACACCTCTTGGATGATTTGGTGATAAGCACACACCTCTTGGATGATATGGTGATAAGCACACACCTCTTGGATAATATGGTGATAAGCACACACCTCTTGGACGCTATGGTGGTAAGCACACACCTCTTGGATGATATGGTGGTAAGCACACACCTCTTGAATGATATGGTAGTAAGCATACACCTCTATCCTGATATGGTGAAAGCACCTTAAAACCAATATGGAGGTAAGCACCTCAAATCCAATATACTTGATTGAGTAACACATGCAGTGTGTTATGTTAAATGATACATTAAGATGTAAAGGGTTTAATGCATTTTGATAATTGTAGGCCAATATACCTTGAGAAAAGAGTTGAGCTAGCTTAATAAAGTATGATGTAATCAATATCCTAGTGAGGATGAGAGAGAAACTCATATTTTGTGTGATAATCATTTAATGATAAATGATGAGAATAAACAAGTATGAATGAATACTTATGATATTAATGTATGCTGCTAATATGTGTAAAGCTATGAATTATGGCTTTTGTTCTTGATAATATGAACCTGAAACCCTAATCGGCTAAAAAGGAAACCCTAACCCTAATAATGGGAAGGTTGTATTTCTCTTGTATTGCATGGTGATGATATGTACTTGATATTGTTTTATCATGAAATACTAACCATGCAGGTATCATAAGATGATGAGCATCACCAGGTATGAGCTATGATGTTTCATATGATACATATTAGATGGACTTTGTGAGCCATGTGAAATACTTGTGCAACAAGTATAATGTATACCTGGGTTTGCGGACCTAGAGGTAATAATTACCTGATAAGATGTGACAATGTTCAGTGATGAACTAAGGGTTTGAATACCCATATCTAGCAATCGTGATGATGATAATGTTAAGGGATGAGAATCCCTAGTAATGTGATAAGGGACTGAGATCCTGAGTGTTATGCATTCAATGTGTTCTAAAGTTTATAAAAGTACTTGATAAATGCATTACACCTTTCTTTGTAGCATATATTATAATTCATGTTTGTAACTTGGTTGATGCTAAAAGATACTATAATGCAACTAATTAATCAAGTGGAACCTTATCATGTAGTTTCCTTGACCATAGATCCATTCAGTGTCAGAATTTATTGAATGGTAAAATGAGTTTAACTCGGGAGCATATTTTTGAATATGTGGGAGTAATGGGCGAAAATATCCTTATGTCCAAATGGGGATTGTTGTGTGATCTTCCTCATCATCATAAGAGTATGGATATATGCCATGACTCAATATTAATATACCAGGGTTGCTATGTGATCTCCCTGAAGAGAATGCATGTTGCGGCTGTAACTCTATAGCAAAGATGCCACTATACCCTGGAAAGCTGATTGTAGTTTGACACGTGATGTCACTACCAGTGGTCTCGTATTGACCAAGACAGGTGAGGTCTTGGAAGTCGTCTCTTCCTTTGACCTTGTATGGTACTGATGCTTTACGTAGCCATGGTCGGTTAGATCATGAGCGGTATACCTCATCTCCTTAGGGCATAAGTGTGATTGTAAATATGTAATCAGCCGTGTAGCATATTTGATTAAGGATTGAATATGAAAACATTAGTTGATGTTGCACTACTTTTATACATCTTACAAGGATATATGTTATATATGTTCTTAGTATTCCTTATAAAGTAAATAGATGATTATTGCTCTATCATAGATAGCTACATTGCTTTAAAAGATGATATTTCTATGTTCTTCTTATAAACAATGATTAATCTTGATTATTAATATAAAAGATCCTCTGCTCAGTTTTACACTATTTACCTATGATAATAATGTTGTTGGCAGAGAGTTATATCTCTCACTGGGACTTTTGTCTCACCCTGTTGGTCCCAAAAATTTTAATTGGACGTGGACAAGGAGGTAGAGACCGTACTACAGAGGGAGGAAAACAACAACTGGGACATCAGTAATAGCTCAGGTTAAGTGTGTTGTCTGTCGTGTCTTGTAGATAGAAGTCATGTGTGTTGTCTCTGTACTCTCAGGTCCTTGGGAGTTAGTACATAATGGTTTTATAAATGATCTGAGATTTTGTCTTATATGCCTTGAGATTTTATGTTGCTTATGTATATGTTTGGGCAAGGCAACTGGTATATAATATCCTCGAGATGAGATGGTACAATGTATGTACAATGTTAACCATGATGTATATATTACTTTGGTTCTTTCTTTAAGAGTTTTCTGGAAATGGATCTCTTTGTAAAATAGTTTTAATTTTTAGTGATTGTTGTTAATCCACTGTTAATGGTTACTCTGTGTAAAACTATGCAATTTGGCTGTCAGTTTGATAGTGGTTGTCACAAAATAGAGTTGTATTATGAGAAGCCTCAATACCCCTCTATTTATAGGATGAGTTAGGGTTTGGGTTCCCGATCTGTGTGGGAGTGTAAGGGACTGGAAGATCTTGAATTTTTGCAACCTACAAATGCCAAATTGGTCAGCTGGCAGCCGAGATGATTGTCTGGTACACGATTTGGTCATTTCACTTAGCAAGACGGTCATTTTGCAGTTTTCCAATCACACGGGAATTTGGCAATATGTTTCCAGTTAATGCTAAACATCAATTCCTTGCATCAATAGAATTGAGCAATCAAATCAATTAAAATTTCTCACGAGTTTAGGAAAGTTGCTAGAACCTTCCTCCGGCCCAACCAAGTCGATCGGTTCACTAGGTGAAGTGGTCGTCATGCTCTACCCAATCCGATCGGTTCTCCCAATGATACGATTGGTTGGTGCGTGTTTTGTGCATAACTTTAACCAATTCAATCCAATCAATATGACACTCTAAATGATCTTCTCAACACTTGAGTCGATCATTTGGCACTCTAAACATCATCTCATTGAGTGAGTCGATCGTTTGAAAGTGCAGTCAGCTGATCTATTATGTGAATTGAATACCTAAACACTTTAGTAATCAATTCAATCATTTTTAAGATTAAACTCCTCTTCTAGGTCAAGACCTATTTTTGTGACCCTATAGGTCCCATTTTATGTTGGCAGTAAATGTTCATAACAACTTATGACATCATAAGAAATGAGATGTTCCTAGTCACACATAAATGCTACCCAAGTAAATGGAATGTTAGAGAACAACATCAACCTACAATCTATGTTTGGTGTTATAGTGTTTGTATAATTCCTTTGTCACTGATATCCATATTGAATTTGAGGCATGGAGTAGTCATTCTCTTTAACATTCAATCTTATTCTTTGAACCAGAGAAGAATGTTTGAGATATATGTAAGCTTAATATCACCTATTGACTTACATGTGCATGGCCATGCATTTCTCAATCTTGCTAATCAACAAGCCTAGGATATAATCCTCCTATAGGAGGGACAAATCCCTCTACATCACTCATAGTCTATCCCCATGTGTCATGGTCACCCAATCATCACCTTTATGATAACTTGTGTTTCAAGATTACGTTTGATGATGTAAAAGCATATCGAATGACATGTGATAAATGTAGTGACTTCAAGTCTAAGAACCATACCACAATCACCACCATCACTATGAGAGCTTACTATGACTACCATGGTCATGGTTTCGATGTGTCAATCTCATGGTGGGTCTGTTCATTACATTATTCCCTAACATGTATCTGTGTTCTTGGTTTGATACTTTCACATCATGACTAATGAGATTCTATCATCAACCAACTCACACTCTGATCTTATTTGGTACTGTAATCTATCAACCTTCCACAATAACAACTGATCAGGGACGTAGTGAGAATATATGTGTATACTCTTAACATCCATATGATCTCATTTCTACAAGTCAATACTTGGAGACATACATCATTGAGTAACATCACTCTCTAGACATTTATAATGTTACAATATTATCTCATAACTGAATTAAATAAAATAAATTAGAAGCTTTCCTTTATTTATTAATAAAATCATTTACATATTATGCCATTACAATCATCATTTTATTGGCTCTCTGGGCATACATACCAATAGAAAGAGCGAGGGACTTATACTTTACTCCTACCACTGCTAGTCTTATAGTGATTCTGGATGATTTCCCCATTGTATTGTGTGGATATATGTGAGGAAAAATAAATTCGGGGAAATAAATGTCCAAGCAACCCAGAAGGTGGCTTCAAAACTGATATATTTCTTGTTTTCACGATATGTCCATGTTTTTTTTCACTGGATTGTTAAGTTTTACTGATTAGTTGATTTTGATGATGAATAGTTGGAGCTGGATGTGGAAACAAAGGACGACAAGTTCACCACTCAAGACACACATGATGAATTGATTGTTGTTGTAGGGATAGAAGAGCATTCTGGACATGTTAGGGCCGCTGGAGCTGGGTATGGGATAAATATTTTTTCAGTGCATCCCACTAAAAGTGCAAATATTCTAAGAAAGGAGGAATGGACACAGAGGAGGTGTAAAGATTAACTGTTACAGCCTTGGAAGAGTTTAAGTTTCTCAGGAAGCACAAGATCCTCCAGCACTCATGGAACCTGTACAAAGTCACACTCCAACTGAGTGTATTTAGAGTAGTCTTGTGACAACCCTAATTTTGAGTTTATAAAATTAAATATTTAATTAAGGTATAAATGGATCTATTTGACTTAATAATGAATGATGAAGTAAATTAGGGTCACAAAAAAGATATTTTTTTGAACTTGTTTAATCAAGATTTGATGAATAAGTGCATTAGTTTAAGGTTCATATACTTAATCACAAGGTCATTTGAAGAATTTTAATTTGATGATCAAATGTTGGAATAATGGTCTCAAGCTTGGTAGAAATGTGCTTTTTGTGACAAGGGAGATATGGTTCAATTTTGGTTTGAATATTAAGTTCCTAGAGAAAGTATGCATGTTTGCATATTATAAATCATGTGAACATCGATGTATGATAGACTAAGGCCTTATCTAAATAAGAGTAAGTGTGAGGATGTCCCGTGCCACTTTCCTATCAGCCATGATAAGCCACAAATCTACTATGTTACAAGCTCCATTTGAACCGTGCACCTAAGTAGACAGCAACCAAGTCTCCATATTGTACTATGTTATATCATCATGACAAAAGGACCTTGACAAATTTGTCAAACCCCCTAGTTAGTAGATCATGAGGTGAGAAGGTAGGGGTATGGGAAGCATGTCTAAATTGTTCTATGTGACTCACCCTCCCCTTCATCGATATGAGACTAGGGGAAACTAGCTGCCCCATTAGAGACTGCCCTCTACCCCTGTGTGCAATAGAGAGGGAGTCGATGCTTTGTTCCCCCTCCCCTCTTAATAGTGGCACATACACCTGAACGGTGAGGAGGAAGAAGATGGATGGAGGAAGGAGACCCAAAATTGGAAAAGAGGTGAGGTGGACGATCCCAGTGTGAATTTGAAGTTGAGGGAGAATGGTCTTTAATGGGGATGATGTGGACCAAGTTGTCGACAAGCTTGATTATGCAGGCCATGGGCTGAAGCCTAGGGATGCATAGAGTGTTGTGCTCCTAGATCCTTAGATTAGGTTTCTTGTGCCCAAAACTCCTTCGATCCACTGTGGGTATAAGGTTTTGGGATTGGAGCTTCTGCAACCTCTTCCCTTCTTCCCTCCTTTCTTCCTCTTCCACCTAGCTGGTGGTTGCCTCCATGGGCAAGGCAGGTAGCTCGACGCCCTCCGACTGGGGGAGCCAGAGGCAAGCCAAAGGAGGATCTTGGAGGACAGCATGCCATGGACTTGACCACCCCAGATAAGCCTCATCCCAAATTCTATAGCTACTTCAACCATCGGCTAGAAGGGGGGACTTGCCATGTTTGTCCCATGTTCTCACTTGGGAGAACAGAGTGAGGGAGGAGATCGAGGGATTTGAGCTCTAATAATGAGTGAGAAGGCACTAAGGCCTAAGGGAGGAGGAACTTGGCCCAACCAGAAGGCCCATCTTGAGATGCTCCTCTAAGGGAGCGTGTGGAACATCTACGACCTCAGATCATTAATCTAACGGTCCAAAAATAGTTAGATCAAGGTAAAAACTTTGAAAAAAGTATAACTTTCCACTCCTTTTGCCATACTTGCAATGCAATATATGAAAATTGATCAGCAGAATAATATATAACTCTTAAAAATGATTTCACACCTAAATTAAAACTAAATATCACTATTGTACCCCTTTTGTGGACTTTGAATATGAAAGGCTTATAATTAAAACATGATTATGATGAAAGATTAAATCTTTGATGCTCAACCTACTTCATAAACCTCAATTTATTTGATTTTTTTAAATTTGAGTACTATAGGAACCCTAATCATTATTCTTGTACTTTTGATGTCTTAAATATACATTTATGACTTGGTTTAGACTAAGATGATGTACCTTGACCTAACTTGATAATCTTAGTCCTTAACGTTTGACTCATTCTCATCAACCTCAAATCAGTAATATATGTCTCTCTATGACTATGGTCAACAGCTTGCTCTGTGATGTTGGTTGAAACCCTAGCTTGACTAGAGGTAACCTAGTGTGATATATATTGCTTGTTTGACTTCCTTGTACCCTAATCTCATGAGAATATTAATTTATGCACTCCCCTCTTTAATTTTAGTTATTTCTATTTGTATTTGTTTTCCCATGATGTGTATGTCCATCTAAATCACATGCTAAACCTTGTTGGTATATGAACTATATTGGTGTTTGCATGAATATTGAGTTGTTGATACCAAGTTTGGACATTGATGCCTAGACCCTAGGGGACATCCACCCAATATTGCATATGTTTATTATATGTCCTATCTTGATGATATAGTCTCATATGTTATCTAAATATCATGACTTGATGAACCCTTTGTCTTGTTTGCGCTATAATGAGTCTTTTGGCCCTAATATGCAAGTAGTTGACTTGAATCTTGAAATAGTCACATAAAATAGATGGAATCTCAGAATAATATGAAACTTGAAGCACACTTCATGATGATCCCTAAATCAATAAAAGATCATCAAAAATGCAAATAAGCAAATTTGAACCTAACTTGGCCAATACCCTAAAATAGAGCTTTCCAGGGTTAATGATGAGAATGTAATGTTTGTATACAATCTCATTCTTAACCATGTGATTTCTATGATCTAGATGGTCAAGGATAAGTTAAGAAATCTATTAAATCAGGTGTGGACTTTAAATAATTATATGATTATGGCTTTCTTGCTTGAAATGTGATACATATCTATGCTTGTTTACTTGTTCAAATATTGCCATGTAGTATTCTAGTATTGTACTTGATGTTTTTCTCGTTATCATTGTTTTATAACTTGAAGATGTAATATAGATCTCCATTATACAAACCTTATACACCTTCCTGTAGCTCGGGGTAAGGCCATAAGGTTGGGCATCTTACTTGAGTTGTCAAGATAGGGCAGACCACATAGATACAAGGGTTAGCTCCTGGCGATGGCCTTGAGGTCCCTTAGGAATAAGGTTAGCTAATCTTGAGCACCCTCATGGACCCTTCCGATGGGAAGCTGGTCAAAGGCCTTATGATATATGATATTGTTGGTATAATTGGAGTAAATGGACTAAAAGATGGGTTCTCACTATGCTAAGTTATTAATTCATTTATTCTAGTTCGTTACTTATGTAACTCTTTTCAAATTATGCAAAGCTTATGTATATGTATCTGTCAGCCCTGTACTCAACACCTCATGTGCTTGACCTGCCTTGTTTCGCGTATTTTATAGGTTCAGAGATATCTTGGGAGTTGACGGCTAGTGAGCATACATTCTAGTGTACTTATTGTAAGATCTTAGATAGTGTACATGATCAAACTTTTATAGATTTGACTCTCAATATGTAACTGAAATCTTGTAATAAACAATGTTGTTTAATATATCTTGTTGAATGTTGAGATTATGTTGGTGCTTTTAGCTTGTTATTTGTTTATGTATGATAAGATTTACACTTCCGCATTTGTGCTTTGATAATACCATGCTAGGGACGGACGCCTAGGTCCTATTTCCATTGACTTTATAGTCATTTGGAGTTAGGATTTGGGTAATAAATGGTTTTGTGACAAGTCATTTGGACTTGCATGGCATGACTGAGGTTAGATCCAATTTAAATCAATTTATATATGCACTGTGATAAAATAATCACTCAAATCAATATATATATATATATATATATATATATATATATATATGTGTGTGTGTGTGTGTGTGTGTGTGTGTCTGTGTGTGTGTGTCAATTTAAATTCTGTGTTACATAAAATTGTGGGTGGCTAGAAAATGTCATCTTGCCATCGATGTTCCATCATACAATGTCATGGAAGATGTCAAGGCCTATTCACTCACCAATACAGTTTATGGTATTCCCCTTCTTGCTAATCACATTCGTGTGTACATCATACATCTCTTTCTGGAAATGAGAGACACACCTCTCCCATTCGAGTTCCTAGATGCCACCACAGTCGGATAGGTAGAAGGTGGCTTTACTAGGTCACTGAAATGACTCATTATATTTCTTGATGTATTACAAATATATAAATTGAAATTTATACAAATAATCAAAGCTAATTGGGAATACATGCATGTATCCTACATCACCTAATAAGCCCCCTATGGTTCTAAAGCCTTCTCCCAACATTTTATCCCACATGAGTTATTTGACTCCTTACGCCCTAGCTACAAGACATTGACCAGATGGTTAGACAATATAGAACAATTAGATACCATGGTGATCGACCTTCACGAGGAGATCGTAGGTATAGACTGTGACACTATTATAGTGTTGATAGATGTTAGCTACTTTAGTATCAATGGTTGAGCACGTCAATGATAGAACCTTAGATACCATAATTTGAATAACCTGTCATATGTGAAGAGAAAATATTTTTTTAATTATTTGCTATATAAAACTAATTATATATATATTATTCATTCATTTGTATTATGAGGTTGATAAGTTCAAAATAGTAAATGTGTTATTTATAATGCCATCATTGATATTATTCATTCATTTGTATTACGAGGCTGATAAGTTCAAAATAGTAAATGTGTTATTTATAATGCCATCATTGATTAGTGATGTACCTAAAGATCTAAGTAAAGCCAAAGATTATGTGAGTAACGTGATGTAGTTTTTTAGTGTTTCCAAGATGTGATCATATCTCACTTCAACGTTTTGTAAGTTTTGGGCTTATTGTTTATATGTCTAACTTATGAATATGTTTTTTTGTGGAATTTAACTTTTATTTTATTTACCTTCCATTCAAGTAGAAATAAGCATTGGTAGTTGTTAGTGATTGTTCCCGAGGCTTGGACTATGTATTTTAGTGATCCTTCAGATATAAAACTGACATCAAATGAGGGGCACCCAACGAAATAGGTGATTTATGTGTAAGTATAGTTTTCCCATACTCAACATATTTGTTAATGTTTACATCATACGACAATTTAATAATGCAACACATGTGTTAATTTAACTTATAGGGGTTAAAAGCATTTTGTAGAGATAGATGAAAAGTAGATAAGAAAAAGAAATCAATAACTTTGAAGAGTGTTGATGTTGTATTCTCATTCCAATTGCATATATATTACCAACTCTTCATAATTACATTTATTAATGTAATTGTAAATTTACTCCTATATAAGATAATGATTGGGCATGCACATATTACATGATATTATACATGAAAATGATTTTCATGCATAGGAAACAAATCAAATGTATAGAGAAGTTAATGTTATTAGTCTTGAATCATATTAATGAAGTAGTCCCATTTGAAAACACAAATGATCAAATCTAATTAGAATTAAGCCTCATTCTCGTTTTAATTTTTTGAACTACTAAACCATATACATTGGAGAAGTTGAATGACCAGCACGAATAGTAGGCAGACTACTTCATCAAACATGAGGACTTGATAGATGAATGGGAGGGTTGATGGATATTTCTTGTGGTTCAAACTTTGATGTCAGATTTTTTTGGTTATATTATTATACATTGTGGACTTAAAATGTGAGATGGGAGCTGATGTTGATATGTATTCATGCATATGTCTTTGTGAATTCAAAGTGAAATGTAAGAGGAAGGACTCATGTAAGTAAAAAAAACATCAACTGAGCTATGAGTTCATAGATATGTCTTTGCATTTGAAGTGAAAATGATAGAATGTTGAGGCCTGTTGGCATTTTTGTGCCTATTATATCAAATGCAATTCTATTAGTTTATATATATATATATATATATATATATATATATATATATATATCTTCTTATAGGTTTGTCGGTCTGTTTTTAAACTGCAATGCTTGTAGAGTCTTGCAATTCTAAGATACTTTTAAGTTCTAAAGAACTGTAGGTAATAGACAGGCTAGCAGTCAGATAGTAGGTATGCAGACCTGGTATCAAAAACATAGATATATGTCATCAGTTATTTATAACTAATTCGATTACATATATGTTCTTTATAGATTACTTATTGTGAATCGACATGGTATACCTAAAATTTTCATTGTTCAATCACTTATAAATCAGACGTCATACTATTCGGTGTCGATTATTTCTGATTACTCAACCGATGATGAACTATCAAAGGAAACCATTTTCAATTACATAATTAGCTTAAAGGTGTCAGTTGTTGTGCATATCGACAGGGAAAGCCCTAAGGAATCCACAATTATGTCACCCATTATGTGTTATGACATAGGTTTTTATGTAACATGGAACCAACAACATAAAGTATTGTCGTCAGTTTCTCTAACCATGATGCAAGCTTGAGTTTTAGCATCTCCCAGTTAATTGTTAGTTTATAAACTAATTTTGTATGCCTAAAATGACTGAAACAATATCTCATTTATGTAGTTACTGCCTACACTACCCTAAAACTAGTACATCATATGTAAGAGAAAGATCGAGTTACATTTGAGGGGAATAAGGTGGCAAATTATACATTTAGAATCATAACAGAAGTTATGGCATGCAAGATGTGTTAAGAATTATAAACAATAAACCACATCCAATAAAAGCAATGACATGAGAAGGTACGACATGAAAGCCATGTCAAAAACTACAAACAATGAACCACATGTAATAAAAGAGACTACAATCAGGGTTTGACCATAATCATGCACCAGACACCAATCAAAATCATTTTGAGGCATCTTTTTGGATTTGCATATATATACATATTGTTGGTATATATGCCCATAGAGCCATCCCAAGTGATTGCATGGAGTCGGATATTAATTGATCAATTAATATGATTATTTGGTTAATTAATTCTAGAATATTCTAATTAATTCATGAGCATTTTAATTAATGTAGTATTTCTATTTATAGATGGGTTTAGGTATGGAGAGAGGCTTTTCAGTTTACACTCACATACGTAAACCCTAGCCATCATCATCCTCAGGAGAAAAAGGAGAGCACTGCGACACTAGCACATCATTGCACAAAGACTACTCTTTCTTTTCGACTTAGGAAGTGTGACGTTGAGTTCCAGTCCATCCATGTGGATGAAGTAGAGACAAAGACATTGAGACGCATGCATTCAGAGGACGTCAACGAATGTACATATGTGCTACGAGCAGCGTACATTACCGCATGAAAGGAGCGCTGCCGAATCTTTCCATGACGTGTTCGTAGGATGGGAGAGAAGTACCGTCTGTGTAAGCTGGGAGATTTGCACACCATCGTGTAGTGGGACGTCTCCAAACTTGCTCTGTGAAACGGTATATCCCATGAATACTCTTTTTGAATACGCTATTATCGATGAGATCTTGTTGCGGGTTGCGTGGAAACATATTTATTTTATTGCTTCCATCGTGCATATTTCCTTCCACAAAACCCAATAGTGGTATCAGAGCAGCATTG
Organism: Alisma plantago-aquatica; assembly: GCA_963693085.1. Classification (NCBI taxonomy): domain Eukaryota; kingdom Viridiplantae; phylum Streptophyta; class Magnoliopsida; order Alismatales; family Alismataceae; genus Alisma; species Alisma plantago-aquatica. The sequence goes on from OY856410.1 coordinate 752,538,164, forward strand.
ATCTACGACGTATTTGGATTCATTTTGCTGAGATCGAATCACTGCATATTATTTTTTGTGGTTGTATATAATGTGAACTTAATACTGCTAATGTGCATATCTAAACATAATTCCACATACGCCGCAAGCTTCTATTTTAGACGTTTCAGATGGGTTTGACTATGGAAAATACTAACTTTCCTAAGTGCACAAGAGTAAAATTTTATAGACCTTTCAGGAGCTCTGCCCCTGAGACCCCACGAGGGATCCCCGCATAGGGGCACTGCCCCTATGTACCCAGCATAGTCTGCATGAGAGTAAAAAAATTTATTTAATGGGGAATGTCCCACATTAAAATGATATTAATTTTAATATGTATATATGTATATGTAGATATACTTATGATATCATACATGTCTCCTTTTAAATCTATTTTATGTGGTGAATGCATGCACAGTTATAGCCTTGAATTCCCTTCTATGAATGTTGTGAATGAATGTGGTTGTGAATGTTGTGGATATGTTTGTTTGTGAATAATATGGATGTATAATGGTTGTATGTGGATCCTTTGTATAAAGTATTTGGCTTGCATGTCGAGCCTCATCTCTCTTTTTAAAGTGTAATTAATTCTTTCTCTTTATATTTGTACTCATATGATGTAATAGAGATAGGATTAGTTTTAGTCTTTGTAAACTTGATGTAAGAAGGCCACTTGAAGATCCAACTCCAAGGAGCGTCCATGGAGAAGTAACATGAAGATCCAATTCCAAGAAGCAACCTGAAGATCCAACTCCAAGGAACATCCATGGAGAAACAACTTGAAGTTCCAACCTCACAGAGCATCCATGAAGTTGTTCATTGTAATGTTGATCCTTATAGGTTGATTCATAGATGTTGTTGCATGAGATGCATAAGACCTTAGGTGTACCGTAATCCTTTGTGGCTCTAATGGATTACAATAGTATGGTCGTAACTGATGTTTTTGTGTTTGTAATTGTATGGCTATCATTTGTGATTGTAGATATAGTAGTATATGATACGTACTATAAGCATGTGGTGTTTGGATATGTATATGTATGAATAAAACCCCTCAATTTATATTTTTAATTTTTAGTTTCCTTCCAAAAAGCAACACACATGGAAAGCTTGATTGACTATGTGGGGTCACGCCTCTGTATGGTACACTATCTATCTCATTGAAGTGTGATGGTGGGTGTGTGGGTCTGCCTCCGCAGGGGGCACACTCATTGTGTTGGCTTATGGGTTGGACTTAGCTAGGGAACCTTGATAGGATCAAGTACCTAGAGGCACACAAATGCATCATGGCAAGGAGTTGTGCATGATCATCTATCCAAGAGTTGCATATGACGCAATTGGTAAAAGTTTCCTACCTTAGTATTTGGTCTTTGACGCCGGCATTGGTTGGGCATTGATCCAATTATTTTGGATCTTAGTTTACTAGAAGGTTGTACACTGCAATCTTCCAATTTGATAGTGAGGTCTATCAATTTGAATAAAATAGTGGGAGCGTAATTAATTAAAGGCCTAATTAATCTCATTTATCAAATCTTTACAAGTCAAAATGTTTTGGACTAAATGCAAACTTTTTCTTTTATAGCAATCAAATGGCAAATAACATTCACACATTCTCATTGCGATCAGTCCTTGAGAAGGACAAACTTACTAGAATCAACTTTTAAAATTGGTTTAGGACGTTGAGAATTGTTCTCACATAGGAGTGTAAGTTGTATGTCCTTGAAACACCAGAGCCAGCGGAACCTATCTCAAATGCGCCCAACGCTGAAAAGGATGCTTACAAGAAGCACCTTGATGATGTTGTAGATGTCAAGTGTCTGATGTTGTGCTCAATGAACTATGAGTTGCAAGAGAAGCATGTGAACATGAATGTCATGGAGATGGTAACACATCTCAAGAACATGTATCACCATCACGCAAGACGGGAGAGATATGTTGTCTCTAAGGCTTTGTTCAGAAGCAAGATGAAAGAGGAAGACTCGGTTGGTACCCACATACTCACTTTGATTAGGTACATGGAAAGCCTATCTAAGCTGGGATTTCCCCTAGGTTAAGAGTTGGACACTTATCTGATTCTGCTATCATTGCCTGAATCATATAGTGATTTTGTCATGAACTACAACATGAACAATCTTGACAAGTCATTGTCAAAATTGTTGGGCATGTTGAGGACAGTTGAAGCACATATGAAGAAAGACAAGCCCAAGTATGAGATGATGATCGACAGGACAAAGGAAAATTCAAAATGCAAAGGCAAGGCTAATAAAGGTTCTAAAATTGGGCATAATCCAAAGTCATTCGTGCTCAAAGCTAAAGGTGGTATCTCTAAAGAAGGCAGTTGTCACAATTATCACCAGCCTAGACATTGGAAAATAAACTGTCCTCTCTACCTAGAGGAATTGAGGAAGAAGAAGCAGGGGATAGAGATCTCAACTTCAAGTATATACATTATTGAGATAAACTTGAATAATTCTTCATCATGGGTACTAGATACCCGATGTGGATCTCACATATGTTCAAATATGCAAGATCTGATAAGAAGTAAGCCTTTACGAAAGGGCCAAGTCGAGTTGCGGGTCGCTAATGGAGCAAGAGTTTCTACCACCGCAGTTGGAGTTATTAGTTTATCTTTACCTATGGGCCTTGTAATAGAATTAGAGAATTGCTATTATATACCTGTCATTAATAGAAATATTATTTCTATATCTTGTATGGACAAGAGTGGATTTGAGTTTTACATTAAGAATGGAATGATTTCTAATTCTAAAGATGAGATCTTTTATGGAAATGCCCCTATGTCTTATGGTATCTACTTGTTAGAACTTGAGACTAGCATATACAACGTAAATACTAAAAGGCTAAAACTTGACAACTCAAACAAAACATACTTATGGCATTGTCGTCTTAGGCACATAAATGAGAAACACATATCTAGACTTCATAAGGATGGTTATCTAGACTCTTTTGATTTTGAATGATTGGAGACATGTGAGGCTTTTTTAGGCAAGATGACCAAGACTCCTTTCATTGGATACAGTGAGAGAGCCAATGCTCTTCTAGGGCTCATACAACTGATGTATGTGGACCTTTTAGATCAAATGTTAGATGAGGCTATCAATACTTCATTACCTTCACTGATGACCTCAGTAGGTATGGTTATGTTTATCTTATGAAAAACAAGTCAGAACTCTTGAAATGTTCAAAACTTTCATGAATGAAGTAGAGTAGAAACTTAGTAAGAGTATTAAAGCACTGCGTTTAGATCGAGGTGGCAAATACTTAAGATAAGAGTTTGAGGAGCTTCTAAGAGACTGTCGTATTGTATCACAATGGACTCCACCTGGTACACCAAGAATAATAGTGTGTCAGAAAGAAAGAATCATATATTATAAGACATGGTACAATCAATGATGAGTTCATCTGAACTTACAATATCATTTTGGGGATATGCTCTTGAAACCACATCATTTACACATAACGGTGTACATTCCAAATCGGATCAAAAGACACCATATGAGATATGAAATGGTAATCGTCCCAGTTTGTCTATGTTAAAGATTTGGGGATGTGAAGTTTATGTTAGGAAACAATTTCTTGAAAAGCTTGGACCCAAATCTGAAAAATGCTATTTTGTTTGATACCCCAAGGAAACTCGGGGATACTACTTCTACACACCAACTAACAACAAAGTGTTTGTTGCTAAGACTGTTTTATTTCTTGAAAAGGAATTTATTTCCAAAGGAATCAGTGGGAGGAATGTAGAGCTCAAAGAAGTTCGAGATCAACAAGAAAGCAGAGAACCCGAGGAGGTACATAAAGAACATGAAGACTCACAAACTGTTGTGGAATTTCAAGTTCCAAATGTAACACATGAACCTCGTAGGTCTAGTAGGACATGACTTGAGCCTAAGAGACTTGGATTTCTCATGACTCAAGATAGTGACGAATTAGGCATAGCAGATGAGCCAACTTCCTATCTAGAAGCTACTAAGGGACCGAAATTTGAGAAATGGCTTGAAGCCATGAGATCTGAGATGGAATCCATGTACACCAACAAGGTATGGACCTTGGTGAATCCACCCAAAGGGGTAAAACCCATAGGGTACAAGTGGGTCTTCTAGAAGAAGACTGACATGGATGGAAATGTTCAAACCTATAAAGGTAGATTGGTTGTGAAAGGATTCTGTTAAATTCAAGGTGTTGATTATGATGAGACCTTCTCACCAGTTGCCATGGTTAAATCCATTAGGATCATGCTTGTCATTGCAGCTTATCATGACTATGAGATTTGGTAGATGGATGTTAAAATAGCATTTTTAATGGGAATTTACTTGAGGATGTGTACATAAAACAACCTAAGGGTTTTATCAACCCAAAGGAATCCAATAAAGTCTTTAAGATACAAAGGTCAATCTATGGATTTAATCAAGCATCCCAGAGATGGAATCTATATTTTAATGTAGTCAAAAAGTTTGTCTTTAGTCAAAATGAAGATGAACCTTGTGTTTACAAAAAGGTTCGTGGGAGCACAGTCATATTTCTCATATTGTATGTAGATGACATACTATTGACGGGAAATGACATCCTACTCTTCAAACAGTAAAACGTTGTTTAGGGAAGACCTTCTCTGTGAAGGATTTAGGCGAAGCATCCTATATACTAGGAATCAAGATCTATAGAAATAGATCTAGAAGGCTTCCAGACCTCATCCAGAGCACATACATTGACAAGGTGCTAAAGAGGTTTAGCATGGAGGGTTCTAAGAGATACAAATTGCCCATGTCCCATGGGGTTATGATCTCTAAAGCCCAATGTCCTAGTTCATGTGATGAACGGGTGTGCATGAGTAAGATTCCATATGCATTAGCAATTGGATCTATTATGTACACAATGTTATGTGCTCGTCCAGATGTGTCGTATGTTTTGAGCATGACGAGCCGGTATCAGTAAGATTTAGGTGAATGTCACTAGACAGCCGTAAAAAACATCCTAAAGTACTTGAGAAGGATTAAGGATCAATTCTTAGTATACGGTGGTGAGGAAGAGCTTGTGGTAAAGGGTTACACCAATGCTAGCTTCCAAACTGACAAAGATGACTATAGATTGCAATCTGGATTTGTGTTTTGCCTGAACAACAAAGATGTGAGATGGAAGAGTTCCAAGAAAGAGATGGTTGTGGATTATACAATAGAGTATTAAAGCACTCCATTCAGATCAAGGTGGTGAATACTTAAGCCAAGTGTTTGAGGACCTTCTGAGAGACTGTGGTATTGTATCACAATTGACTCTTCCTGGTACACCATAGCATAATGGTGTGTTAAAAAGAAGGAATCGTACATTATTAGACATGGTACAATCAATGGTGAGTTCAGCCGAAATTCCAATATCGTTCTGGGGATATGGTCTTGAAATCGCAATGTTTACACTTATCCGTGTACCTTCCAAATTGGTTCAAAAGGCAGCATATGAGATATGGATTGGGAACTGTCCCAATTTCCTGGGGAGGTGAATCTTATGTTAGGAAACAATTTCCTGAAAAGCTTGGACCCAAATATGAAAAATGCTATTTTGTTGGATACCCCAAGGAAACTCGGGGATACTACTTCTACACACCAACTGACAACAAAGTGTTTGTTGCTAGGACTATTGTATTTCTTGAAAAGGAATTTATTTCCAAAGGAATCAGTGGGAGGAATGTAGAGCTCGAAGAAGTTTGAGATCAATAAGAAAGCAGAGAACCCAAGGAGGTACATAAGAAACATGAAGACTCATAAACTGTTGTGGAATTTCAAGTTCCAAATGTAACATAGGAACCTCATAGGTCTAGTAGGGAATGACTTGAGCCTGAGAGATTTGGATTTCTTGTGACTCAGGACAGTGATGAATTGGGCATAGCAAATGAGCCAAATTCCTATCTAGATGCTACTAAGGGACCAGAATATGAGAAATGGCTCGAAGCCATGAGATCTGAGATGGAATCGATGTACACAAACAAGGTATGACCCTTAGTGGATCCATCCAAAGGGGTAAAACCCATAGGGTGCAAGTGGGCCTTCAAGAAGAAGACTGACATGGATGGAAATGTTCAAACCTATAAAGGTAGATTGGTTGTGAAAGGATTCTATCAAATTCAAGGTGTTGATTATGACGAGACCTTCTTACCAGTTGCCATGGTTAAATCCATCAGGATCATGCTTGCCATTGTAGCTTATCATGACTATGAGATTTGGTAGATGGATGTTAAAACAACATTCCTTAACAGGAATTTACTCAAAGATGTGTATATGATACAACCTGAAGGTTTTATCAATCCAAAGGAAGCCAATAAATTTTGTAAGCTACAAAGGTCAATCTATGGATTGAAGCAAGCATCTCGGAGCTGGAATCGCAAATTTGACTAAGTAGTCAAAAAGTTTGGCTTTAGTCAAAATGAAGATGAACCTTGTGTTTACAAAAGGGTTAGTGGGAGCACAATCATATTTCTCATATTGTATGTGGATGACATACTATTGATGGGAAATGGCATCCCTACTCTTCAGATAGTAAAATCCTAGCGGGGGCAGACCTTCTCTATGAAGGATTTAGGCGAAGCATCCTATATACTAGGAATCAAGATCTATAGAGATACATCTAGAAGGCTTCTAGGCCTAAGCCAGAGCACATACATTGACAAGGTGATAAAGAGGCTTAGCATGGAGGGTTCTAAAAGAGGTAACTTGTCCATGTCCCATGGGGTTATGATCTCTAAATCCTAATGTCCTAGTTCATGTGATGAACGAGTACACATGAGTAAGATTCCATATGCATGGACAATTGGATCTATCATGTACATAATGTTATGTACTCATCCTGATGTGTCGTATGCTTTGAACATGATGAGCCGGTATCAGTCAGATTCATGTGAATGTCACTAGACATTCGTAAAGAACATCCTAAAGTACTTGAGAAGGACAAGGATCAATTCTTGGTATACGATGGTGAGGAAGAGCTCGTGGTAAAGGGTTACACAGATGCTAGCTTCCAAACTGACAAATATGACTATAGATTGCAATCTGGATTTGTGTTTTTTCTGAACAATGTAGATGTGAAATGGAAGAGTTCTAAGCAAGAGATGGTTGTGGATTATACAATAGAGTTTGAATATATTGCCGCATCTAATGCTGCAAAGGAAGATGTGTGGATTAAGAAGTTCATTTCTAAACTTGGAGTGGTTCCAAGCGCTAGTGATGCAATTGAGTTGTTTTGTGATAACAATGAAGAAAGTGCACATGATAAAGAACCAAAATCGCACCAACGTTCCAAACATATTCTATAGTGGATCCATCTCATACTAGAGATCATGTAGTGAGGAGATGTGAAGATTTGTAGAGTTCCTACAGAAAGCAATATGACTGACTCGCTCACAAAAGCACTTTCACAACAGAAACATGACGGACATGTTCGATCACTTCTATTGAGATTCATGAGTGATTGGGTATAGGTGCAAGTGGGAATTTGTTGGTATGTATACCCATAGATATTATCATTTGATGACTGTAATGGGATACTATGTAAATTATTTGTAATACTATATTGATCATATCAATAAAGGAAAGTTTCCAATCTATATGCTTGTGTTTTATATTGTGAGATGACCAAAAGACTTATAGATGTCTATAGAATAATATACTCAATGACATATGTCTTCAAGTTAATGACCTGAACAATGAGATCAAATGTATGCTAAGAGTATGTATTCTTGTTTTGTCCCGAATAGGTTTTTATGGTTGAAATATCCATAGACATCAATAACACATAAGATTAGAATGTTTGTTGGTTGATGGAAGAATCTCATTATCCATGATATAGAGATATCAAACCAAATAAATAGATACTTGTTAGATAAAAGTGTATCAGACAGACCCACCTTGAGAGTAACACATGGATACCATGATTGGTAGTTAGAGTAACATCTCATAGTGATGGTGGTGATTGTGGTTCTTAGACCTGAAGTCACTACACTTATCACATGTCATTTGGTGTACCTTGGCATCATCTACTATGGTCCTAAATAAGCATTGCCATAAAGATGGTTCTTGGGTGCATTGTGACACATGGGGATGACTGTGAGTGATGTAGATGGAATTTTTCCTTCCTACGGGAGCGTGATATTCTGACCACTTGATTAGTGAGACTAAGAAATGCATGGCCATGCTGATGTGAGTCAATATGTGATATTGAGCTTACATATATATCAGATAGTCTTCTCTAGTTCAAGGAACATGGATTGAATGTTGAAGAGGATAACAAATCCATGACTCAAGTTCAATCTGGATATCAGCGAAAAAGGAACTATACAATCACTATAACACCATCCATGAATGATAGGTTAAGTTGTTCTCCAATTTCTCCAATTACTTGGGTGGCAATGAAGTCTTGCTAGATACCAATCATTACTTGGGTGGAAATCATAATATGATTATGGATATCACTACCAATGTAATTTGGAGCCTATTGGGTCACACACATGAGATGTGTTGGAATAGGAGTATAATTGTGGATTTGATTGGAATTGTTCTGAATCACATTGATTACTAAAATATTTATGTAATCCATTAGAATAATATTGAAATATATTAAAATATTGAGCTAATTAATTAGAGTGACTGGATCTAAGTGCAAGTGGGAGTCTGTTGGTATATATGCCCATAGATTCATCCCAAGTGATTGCATGGAGTTAGATATTAATTAATAAATTAATAAGATTATTTAGTTAATTACTTAATTCCAAAATATTACAATTAATCTATGAGTATTTTAAAAAGATAGTCTTTCTATTTACCAATGGGTTTAGAAAACACAGTTACCTTACGTCTCCTATTTAAAGGGTCTTGACGACCGATATTTTTCCAAGATATTGATAGAGGCTTTTTAGTTTACACTCATGTACGTGAACTCTAGCTGTCACCATCCTCAGGAGGGAAAGGAGAGAATCATGACGCTAGCACATCATCGCAAAAAGACTACTCCTTCATGCCGGCTTATGAAGTACGACGTGGAGTTCTAGTCCATCCGTGTTGACGAAGTAGAGACACGTACACTAAGACACCTGCGTTTAGAGGACGTCAAAGACCATCCATATGTGCTATGAGTGGCATACATCACCCCACAAAAGGAGAGCCTTCAGATCTTCCCATGACACCTTTAGAGGACGGGAGAGAAGTATCGTCTGTGTAAGCCAGGAGCGTTGCACACCATCGTACAGCGGGACATCGTCGGACTTACTCCGCTACAAGGTATATCCCGTGAACACTCTTTCTGAATACGATGTTGTCGACGAGATCCAGTTGTAGGTTGTGTGGAAACATATTTTATTTTGTTGTTTCCTCCGTGCATGTTTCTTTTCAAAAAAACCCAACACATATATGTTATCATATCATAATATGATCATGGTGATATTAGTTGGTACATTACCATTAATTAGATTTTCATATTAGTATATTTCATCAAGTGAAATATACATGTTATTGTCTTCCAATGACAAAAACTCGATGCATTATCAAAAAATCCAGTGAGGAGCATAAGAAATAACTCTAATTATCACTTTAGGATTATTAAAAGTGCAAAATCTACCGGAATAATAAAATATGGGAGTATCCTTCAAGAAGGATCTATCTATTGCAAAAAATATAGAGTAGGATTTATAAGTTCATACCTTATTATGGAAGAGGTTCCAAAAAATGTACAAAGGCTCAGTGTAGCTCTGGACCACTCTTGAATTTTATTGAATCGGTAGTCAAAACTCTTTTTCAAGGTTCTGACACTTTGGGGGTCACCTCAGGATACATACCAAAAACTATTTTTTTTCTAATGGAGGTGATTTATTGGTGACTATTACTGGTGGATTATGGGCACTTAATGACTATTTACATAGATTCTAATGTCACAGAGATGGCTCTGTTGATGCTAGATATGATCCCAAAGTCAACTCTAGTGGATCAAACCAATCTATCATGCACATCTGCAACAAATCACATTGATCTACTTCCTTGGGATGTGTGCACTAGGTGGGGATCGTATCATTCTATTGGGCATACCTTCTCCTCAATTTGTGTGCATGGTAGTTTGTGTCATTTTATGGTCCACACATGTGGTGGATTGTGTCGTTCTTCCATGACATTTTCACATGTTGTAGATGAAGACCTTTATCTATAACAAATTAGCTATGTGTCACATGCATGGTATCCATGTGGGAGCTCGAAGTTGAGTGGAGTTGCTAGTGTTTGCATATCCCTCTTTCTCTCTCTAAGTTGCTTTTAGGGTTTCTAAAACCTTGGAGGCAATAATGAGATAACCTAAGTGGGTAATCTGAAGGCCTCCTCTCAAATTATATATATATATGAGTGAAGAGTTAGGGTTTTCTAGACCCTATTTGGCCTAGTTGTGGTCTCCCTAACTTATGGAAACTTATTATTTAAGTCTAAGTTCATATTTTATTTAGGTCCTCAAAACTTACTTTGAGGTCTCTGGATTTGTTATAACAATTAGAATAAGGTCCAATTCAAACTTTCTTCAATCTATCTCTATGTGTGTACCTTGTAGGCACCATGCTACATTGAAAATGGATTATTAAATCCATATTAAGATCCATAACAACAAGTGGTGTCTAGCTACACATCATTGCTACCCAGATAGTAGGATTCGTCAAACAAGGCTAAACCATCATGACTAATGTTACCATGTTGTATAATCTTTTCATCACGGATATCCAGATTGAACTAGAGGAATGGGCACATCATCCTCGTTACTTTCAATTTAAGTTCCTTGATCTTGAAGTAGATTAGCAATAGACATATGAGCCCACTATCATATATTGACCCAAATGAGAATGGGCATGCATCTCTCCAATCTCAAATATCAATAGGCCTTTGATATCTCTCATGTTATTTTGTAGGGACAAACTCATTCTACTTCACATCCAATGTGTAGCATGATTCCCATCATACCAATTCACTAGATTTATGGCAACCTTATCCAAGATCACATTGGATATTGTCTAAGCAAGATGATTGTCATATCACCATTTTAATGGCATCAAGTCAAAAGATCACAACACCAGTATGAATTTGAGACTCTATTATGACCATCATATAACCATCCATGAGTCACTCTCAAGGGGTGTCTATCCAGTAAACTTGTTCTCTAAAAATTACATATGTGTCTAACTAGGTATTCAATACCTATGACCCATGAGACATGGTCATTAGTTACCACACATACTAGTCGCACATGTATTATTGTTGTTCAATCCTCAATAATAGTTGACTAGGGACATATAAGAATATTTCTCTTATCATCCATTACGATCATATGCTCATATCACACACTTGAAGTCCTATGGCTTTGAACCAATCATTCAAAGGACATTTATTATGTACATTAATATTAATGTAATTAAATATGAATCATTAAATTGGACCGCCTCTATTAATCAATTCAAAAGTATAAAATATCCTTGTATCCATCATCTAATGATTGGCTTATAGGGATATACACCAACATTATTTGTTTCCTTAAACTAGTTAAAATTGTAATTATAAAATTCAAAATATATCCAACATTAGTGAAGATAAAATCACATTTCTAATTACAACTTATTTATTGTAAAAATGTTTTTTATACTTTATATAATATGGACCCTAGAACCATGATGATCATGGAAGACATACCTAGTCCTAGGCCTAGAAAACCATGAGTTTATATTTCATTGTTATCAACAAAGATAAAATTCTAGATCACTTCCTTAGGTTTAGTTTCTTCTTTTATAGCACTCGAGGAACGTTAACCATCAGTCATTTTCATTCCTAATCTTTTTTTTGCCAAATCTCAACCTATAAAGATACATCTTCCCATCTTTTCCTACCAAGTTACCCAAAGAAATAGACTATCTTTGTCATGGAATGATCTTGTCTGCTCTTTCTGATGAGCTTTATGACATCTATCACAAACAACCTTCTGTCCTTGAGATATGGCAAGCTTTAGATGATAAGTTAGGAATGAAATATATTGGGCTAGAAAAACATACTTTTGTTAAATAGTATGAAAATAATATGAAAGATAATAAGCTTGTTCAAGTCCAAGTACTTCACTACCAAACTATTATCATAAAACATGTTTCTAGTGGTTATAGGCTTGAGGAAAATGTTCAAGTGCAACAAACTCTTATGGACCCTTTTTCTCTGTTCTTTATTTTGATGGGATTATCTAATATATTAAATTAATTAAAGAATTGCTAAAATAGTAACTAAAATTTTCAAAATATATTACACAATGCTAGCGCTCCTCATTCACCTTTAAAGCTCCAATCACCTCATCCACCTGTATTGACTCGAGGTCGTCAAATTGTTCCATCGTTGTAGCGGTTTGTAGGTATTTTGATGGCACAATGCAAAGAAGTTTTTTCACAACATGGCTCTCCTCCATCTTCTCCCCAAGGGAATGGATTTTGTTTGCCATGTTGTTGAGTTTTCTGAAAAACTCATCCACTTGATGCACATCACCCATGCGCATGTCGTCAAACTCCCATTGCAGATATTGGAGTTTAACTTCCTTCACATGCTCCACGCCAATGTATAAGATCTTGAGACCCTCCTACGCCTAGCGGACAGTCTCCTCGCGTGCGAGCCGAAGCATTATTTCCTCCGATATCGCCTAGTAGAGGATGGCTAGTGCCATCTTGTCCTTCTTCTCATCCACCAACTGAGTGGCAACGACAGTCTCAAACACTACCCACACTCCTTGGGCACACATATTGACTTTCATCATCATCATTCACACCGGGCCATTTGATTTCAACAACGTGAGGGTAACCAAGCCCTCCCTTGATGTTGTCGGATCAGTGAACTCCTCGCCCCAAGTTTTGTTGGGTGATGGCATTTGCTTTGGCATCTCTAGTCTGTGATACCACGTGTGGAATAGATTCAAGTTACAGATCCCCTAGCAAAACACAACCACAGTAGCATATTGATGCAAGCAGTAGAGAACGGCTAATGAAACCTATCCAGTTGTGGGATGTATGTACAATTCATCCGATACAAGTGCAACAAACTCGTACACACCCAGCCGTCCACGTCGTGCTGGTGACTCTCGTGATGACCTAGCTTAATTAATCTAGTCTAGATTATTTTTCTAACATGTCGGCTGGTGAGTGAGACTGTGCATGGCGTGCGGGTGGCAGTGTTTCGGAAACAGTAGTCCGCCAATTATACTCCCGATAGAGTCTACTAATGGATTGTGATTTACTATTGCGTCTTACTCTTCAAATATTGTTCCAACAAATCTTAAACACACGTCTATAACAAATCTCACTTCTAAAAACTATTAAAGTGCTTTCAGAACACAGATTGATTGTAACATATTCGGAATAGCATGTCCGGAACTATAAGTTCGAACTCTCTATCAATGCCTTGATATATTTTATATCTAGAAACGTGGAAATTATTTTATTGGGGGAGCCGCGAGCCAGAGTGGATGTGGAAGAAGACAAAGCATATTATCCAAGGAAGAGGATGAAGCATCCAGAGTTCATATATACCTCGGCTACTCCCGTAGGAACGGTTGGCTCACGCCAGAAGCTCGAACCCGGATTAGCTCCCGGGGCAGGCGCGAGTTGTTTACTAATAATTATAAGGGATTGAAACAATAATCGAAAGGAATCCTCTTAATCCGAGCTCCAATCAGATTCATGCATTCTAACCATCCTAGTAGATCAGACAATGGAAAGGAAGGAAGGGTGTCCACCTTGGTCGGGAAGCTTCACCAGTGTCCTGGCAATTTCGATCCAGCCTTCAGTTCTCCTCTCACTATATATTAGCATCCCGGCCGTCGCACGGAATGCATGTTCAACATAAATATCCACAGCTTGCTCGACAGTCCACATCCTCGTCTCGGTGGATAATTTATATAATACTATAAAAAAGTTACTCATATACTCATTTAATGTCTAACTTACAAAATTTAAAAAATAACTCTTCATTGAAAGTGTCCCGTTAAGAATGTATTGTCCTTTGTAGAAAATATGTCCTAGCACTGGACTCGTTGCCATTTGAGGGGCCGATGTTTTCCACTTTAAAGGCAATGTGTCCGTAATGGGGCCATTGTCCTTATGGAGGCATTCGTAATTGTCCAGTGTAGCTGATGGGTTCGGATAGTAGATGTGTTGTCTCATATATATCAATGTTATTTTGATACAAGTATTATAACTTTTATGTAGTCCGGAGGTCTAGTAAATATCATATCTAAAAATTTAATTAGAATTGGAGATTTACATCTAAGTAGAAGACAAGCGGATAACAAGTTGTGCCGCTAATTTTTTCCGGGTTGTAAAATAATCCTTTGAAACGCGACATCCATACACTTGGGAGTCATGACATTATTATTCATCACTTTTTGGACCATCTTCAGGAGCTTCATAGCCTTTGGTGTTAAGAAACTAAAATATCAAATCCAAAGGAGATAAAGACGTGTTGATGTCAACACACGTTTTCTCTTGCTTGATCACTTTGACTTAGACAACTTTACAGACTGGTTGTTGTGTTGTAAATGCACAATTCCTCAACAATCAGTGGAGAAACTCATCTCAGATCTACACACACATGTTGCCCTCCGATCCATCTGAAAATTAAAACATTTGTACGTCTAATGCCGATCTCCCCTCTTGTGGGTCTGACAAAAATATCATATGTTTTCTATGATTCTTAAGAATAAAATAACAATACCGTGTAATAGTTACCAAATATATACTATCAATATACACAAGAAATAGTCTATAATATTACAAAATACAATATTAAATTCAAGATGGACACCATGTTGATTAGATCATCAATTTGTTAACAAGAGGTCTTGGATTCAAAGCTCTACGACGGCGTAAATATCAATTTGGTCTGAACCTGTTATAAGTCTAATCCATCCAGGTCAGGTTTTGGTCAAAAGGGTGTCGTATATAGAGCATAGAAGAATCAGATTCACTACCAAGCTAACAATGAAAATCGACAAACTTGTTATTAGGCCATTGTAAACATTGTGTCCCATGGCCGCATGAGCATCCAGAGTGTGACACCTACCGTCTGCCTAGAGAGTTGGATTAATAATCGATTATCTGAATAGTTAATTCTGAACGGTTAAACTGTTTTGGGGCAATTTGATTGATTTTTTAACTTGACTAATTTATTTCAGTTAATTAGTTTAAATGGTTTATTTATTGGTTAAAAATATATTTTTTACTAATCGATTTAGCCGAAGAGCGTCAATTTATTTTAAAAAAAATATCCTATACACATATATAATTAAATTTTTTATTTTAAAAAACTTCTATATTCATGCAATAATTAAGTTTTGATGAACTACGTATCACTACATTTATGTGCAATACTACCATATTATACAAGTAATGTAAATTTTATGAATATTTACATACAATATTATTTAAAATTGTACTAATTAATTAATCTGACAGAATTAACCATTGACCGGTTATTTATACTTAAATTAACAGACGCCATTGCTTAGGTTAACGTTTAAGATTTCAAACCACAAATTAACCATTTTAAGTTAACCACAACCTAACCCAATGTTCACCCGTACGTTCTGACTTGCCGAGACAGAGCCATAACTATCGCCATCTGCCATGAGCGCAGCTAATAGGCTTTTGACACGGTTGCAGTTGGACCCGCCAAACCAGGCCCGGGCTTTCGATGGCGGCAGTGTTCTGGAAACAGGAATGCCCATCCGATACGTGTCCGCCAAAGCCTTGGAAATATCTTCATATCTAGAAAGCTTATGTGTTCTCGCTGCTTATTAATTGGAGCAGCCGCGAGCCAGAGTAGACACTGTGGACGGGCAGAAGCATCTAACCCCTGTTTGGGAACGGACCGGATCCAGATTAAGAGTTGTCGTCTAGTGCCAGGTCGGCGTAACCCAGTCCGATTTGGGCCAAAATGTTGTTTGGTTCGCAACCTCATTCGATCCCCGTTTTGGGATAACGGAATCCCATAATCCGGACTAACCCAGTCCCAGTATAGGCGGGATTGCAAATCCCAGTCCGGTTTAGCGCCCCCCGACACCCCCTCGACCCCGACTCCCTCGCTCCCCTCCCTCTCACTCGCGCCCCTCCCTCTTCCTCTCGGCCCTCTCCCTCTCGCCCCTCTCCTTCGCTGCAGTTGGTTTCCCCTCTCCCTGTACCTGCTACCGGCTCACTGTTGGTCTGTGAGTTAAAGCGAGGTCTGCTACCTCGAGCAACTCGCGGATGGAGGGCAGCAGTAGTCGGGCGGAGCGTCCGCCGCCTGGTGATTCAATGCGGCCATCTGCGACCGCCGGTCTACTAGGGCGGCTGCATCCTGCAAAGGCAAGGTACCAATGCCCTGTCCTGTCCTTCTGACCATCGATTATCTGCACCGTCCACCTGACTCAGGTTGAGTAGTCATCGTCCCATCTTGTCGACGCACAGGACAAACCCTAGCAAGGGCAAACAGTGTCTGTGTTCCTTCATATTGATCGCCTTGTGCATCGAGGTTCTTCACATCCACCTACGCATCTTGGAGGAAGCTGGTGTTTGTCCCTGGTTCTCCGGCGGTGCTGCTCATCCCATCGATTCCGCAGTTGCTGCTCGTTGTCGACCACTTCTTCGTCCCTGGTTCTCCGACGGTGTTGCTCATCCCGTCGATTCCGCAGTTGCTGCTCGTTGTCGACCACTTCTGAATAGGTTGGTGATGATGAATAGTTAGGCCTATTTTTTGTACTGAATCATTATGCAAAGGGGTTCCCCGTGTTCCATGGTGTGTGTTGGATCCCCTGTGTGTGTTTTAGATTGATAAAATGATGTTTATCTCAAGGCTCCATACTATTTTTCATCCGTGGATCCTTTCCTTTTCTGTATGAAATGTGAAGGCTAAGCCATTTGGAATCTGTTTAGATGGCTAGCTGTCTTCTATTGATAAGTGCTTCCTGGCATTTTGCAAAGCTATTGCATTTATCTTTAAAATGTTGAGAATTTTGGTTTTCATCCTCATGGTGTGTGTGGGTACTGATTTTTGGATCTTGTTTCACTTGACCCATCTTTTGGTTCTTTTTTGTGTTAACGACATATCTATATACAACTCAGTTCGAAATCTTGCAATATAAATAATTTTTTGTACTATGTATGACGTATCTTTATTTTGGTCATCAATATGACATATCTTATTGATCTTTCATTGTTGCAGTTTACTTTGATGAGCAACAATTTTGTCATTATGGTTGCAATCTGTGTATGGGGAGGTGAACACATTGATGTCCAATTTTATAAAATATAGAGCAAGTTTGCTGGGTAGATACTAGCAAGCATGTCATCGCATGTACAATGTATAAAACATATATAAATAGGTTCATATACTTCCTCAAGTTTTCTTTGATCCAAATGTTCTGCATATTGGTCTTTTACCCATACTAGAAAAAACATACTACAATATATCACCATTTTGCAAAGCTATTATCTAGTTCAGTTGGATCCTACTTTTTCAATGAGGAAGGGTTGTTACAATTTCTTGCTCAGATACAGTATTGATGGCTACTTCATTCTTGACCTCTATTTTCCTTCTTATATAAAGTTAAAGTTGCAGAAACAACTTCATTCGTGACCTCAGTTGTGATGTGATACACACCACCCAAGCTCTATAACCATTGAGTTTTTGCTCTTTTTACACTGGCATACTCTGACCTATTGATCAATGCTATGGTTTATTCAAGGCTCTTACCACTATGAGCTTCACTTATACAAATACGATTTGCTTAATTTATTTAGTGACTATCATGCACTATGTTAGGTTAGAAAATCTAGATGGAAATCAGTTTTATGAATCATGTGGCATTGTGGTTAGCATGCTGAATCTACTGAATGCATTGAACACCATGAACTTCCTACAATTCTTACTTTTCAGCTAGAGAATTCTGTCTAGCACCCAAAGGTAATTCTTACATGAAAATTGCTATTCCTAAAACAAGTAAATCCACCAAAATGTTGAGAATTTTGGTTTTCATCCTCATGGTGTGTGTGGGTACTGATTTTTGGATCTTGTTTCACTTGACCCATGTTTTGGTTCTTTTTTGTGTTAACAACATATCTATATACAAATCAGTTTGAAATCTTACAATATAAATAATTTTTTGTACTATGTATGCCGTATCTTTATTTTGGTCATCAATATGACATATCTTATTGATCTTTCATTGTTGCAGTTTACTTTGATGAACAACAATTTTGTCATTATGGTTGCAATCTGTGTATGGGGAGGTGAACACATTGATGTCCAATTTTATAAAATATAGAGCAAGTTTGCTAGGTAGATACTAGCAAGCATGTCATCGCATGTACAATGTATAAAACATATATAAATAGGTTCATATACTTCCTCAAGTTTTCTTTGATCCAAATGTTCTGCATATTGGTCTTTTACCCATATTAGAAAAAACATACTACAATATATCACCATTTTACCCATATGTTACATGTTACTTTCTATCAGTTGTGTGAGTGTATCTATTTTCAAACATACTACAATATGTATTTTTTGTGGTTTCCCGTATGTGGTATTAATAAAAATTCCCCCATCCTAGAAAAAACATACTACAATATATCACCATTTTACCCATATGTTACATGTTACTTTCTATCAGTTGTGTGAGTGTATCTATTGTCGAACTTTTATATATCACCTAAGTGCTCAGTAACTACATCTTGACATGTTTGAGGCAAACATAAAGTATATCTCATACATCCTTGCTAGAAATCCAACTTGAAACTATCTTTTGGTTTCTCTGTATTGTTGCATAGGGGCATGAAATAGAACATTGGTTTGCTGAAATTTCTTAATCAATATTCACTGAGACTGTACATGTCTATTTTATCCTAATGGCCTTCTTGTGTGCTATTCTACTCGCTTTTCTTCTATCCTAATCCACTTCTCTTATACCTCTTCTGAGCTCATGGGATTATTGAATAAGATGGCAATTCGTATAATGCTCTCATTAAAGTTTTAGTACACTGTTCCAGCTTGCTTTACCTACTAAAAGGACAATACCTTCTATCATCTGATGCTAGAGTGCCAATATTAGATCTGAAGACCTTATAAAAGAAGAGGCGGGTTCTTCATTTGTTACTGATATTTTTTGAATTAATTTTTATGGATGTTTCACCTCAATTTTATATAACACAATTGTTCTCATATCATTATAATATTAAATAAACTATACATGCCTAAATATTAATCATGCCTCTCTTTTGTGCATGTATGTTAGACTAACGTAGAGGTAACATTGTACCACCAGATACTAGAACATGCATATTCCATCCACGGCTTGAGATCCTTTTTTATTTTATTAGAACTAATATAGAGAAAATATATGCAACTGATGCACAAGGTAATTTCATATTGTAATTGCAGCTTAGACGCCACTATCTAAGTAAATACTTTCTCTGAAAAGATAAAAGATATAATGATTTGTGTATCATAATATATTGCAGCACCTACGGGGGTATGTCTTCCGCTGACCCCAAGTTTCGTATTGTTTGGGCAAGAGATTCTGATGCCGCTCTAGTATCACATTGCGCAGACAATATGACCTAGGCAGGTGTGTTGATGGTCATTTCACTAGGGAGGCTTGGAGGGAGGCAACTGTGGAAATGCAAAATAGGATGGGGAAGACGGCATGCAATATAGACCAGCTGAAAACTCGGTGGAAGAACTTGAGGAGGGACTATGCCGCTTTGAAGCTTGTGACGAATAAGAGCGGCGTTGGATGGGATGACACTAGGCATAAGCCCACGCTGCCCGACAGCCCTGAATGGAGGGAGAGCCTTGTGGTATATCCAATAACCAGTCCCTTAATTAAAAAAATAATGTCATATATTTACACTTTAATTTCCTAATACAAAATTTTTGTATACTTAGGCAAACAAGGACCTTGCTAGGTTGCTTAACAAGCTGTTTCCCCACTACTATGACATCGAGATGATGGCGGGGAGGAACATTGCTAGAGGACATCATGCAATGTCTTCAACGGACACACAAATCCCTTCTGACGTTGCCTCCGAGGATGATGTCACTGTTGACTTAGATGGCCCAGACACACCCATGAACACTGGAAGCCAATCAGGGGAAGCTCATATGGGCGCATATGGGATGCAAAGTGAGGGAGACACCGGGGGAGGCGGAATAGATACACCGAGTGTTGGCGGGAGGCCTCCTGTCATTAGGCGCAAGAAGCGGCCATCAATGGCTCAAGACCGATGTGGGTTTTCAAATTAAGTGTTATCTGAATTCACACAGGTTTATGCAAAGGTTCATGAGTTAGGCAGTGGTGTGGCAACTAGAGCCTTTGAAAAGAAAGAGTTTACAACCATCTTACAACAAATCCATGTCACTTACCCAGATGCCCCCACTGTTGTGTTTACAATACTTGTGAATGCCATCAAGGACTCAACAAACCGCACCATCTACCTCAGCCTTATAGACACACCTCAAAAGATAACCATATGGTTGCAAGACCTTTGGGAAAGGTCCCAAGCTGCCAATGCAACAGCAACACCTTCAATGCCATCCTCATTTATGCCATCTCACCATGCATTTTTCCCGCAATCCCCAACACCCAACTTCAGCAACAGACCAAGTATGCCATCGTCGTTTGTGTCATCTCACTGTGCATTTTTTCCTTCGTCCAATGATGCTGGCCCTTCCGGATCACCAAGCATTAACATCCAGACATTTAACTCAGCAAATCAGTAGAAAGTTCTTTCATTGTTGTAAGAATCTATCTCCCATCCAAACATTTTCTTTGGGCATAATCTAATTTGCTTAATTGTTGTAATATTTTTATTCCCTTCCAGACATTATTTTACCGCACAAACTAAATTGATTAACTATTGTAATATTTTATTTCAGCGCCATGCTTTTATTTTTCATTCAATCTAATTTGCTATGTATCCTGCAAGTCATTATTTTTCATGTCCACAGTTAGATATGATTGTCGAGTAGTTATTTTCCTTGTCGTTGCCATGACAACCTTGCTATGCTTCCACTTGTAGGCATAATGTCAACCACTGACCAAACAGAAACACCTGACCTCCTCACGCACATTCTACATACATTGTCTGGTCTAGCTAATCACATTGCTGATACAATAGTTGAGTCCATAGCAAACTCCATCATTGACGACATTTCCGACATACCACCTACAATACCTAGGTCAGTTAGCATTAGGAGTGGCCACCAGAAGGTCTTAGAAATTTTAAACGGTCATGAACAAAGGGCTTATGACCTATATCGAATGAGACCACATTCTATATTGGCCCTTGTGGACAAGCTTGAGAGTCGGGCCTTGTTACGAAGCACTAGAGTCGTCAGTTCGGTTGAGGTTGTGTGCTACTTCCTACAAATGGTTGGCCATGGACATACAAATTGTGCTTTGGCTGAGGACTACATTCACTCTGGTGAGACCATCAATACAAAGTTCAATGAAGTCTTAGACGATGTGAGTTCGTTGTCCAATGAGTACATTGTCATGCAAACTACAGCGACATGCACGACAACACATTCTCGTATATTTGAGACCCCAAGGTTCTACCCGTACTTCAAGGTAATAGTTAGCCCCTACAATCTTTAATCATTTGGAAATATTTTGTATGTTTACAACCTATTTTGGTGTTATAGAATGCCATCGGGGCAATTGACGGAACACACATCCCCGTCTTGGTTAAACGAGACAAGAAAAATCGCTACCGAGACAAAAAAAGGGAATGTCTCTCTTAATGTCTTGGCTGTAGTTGACTTCTCCATGGAGTTTACATATGTCCTAACTGGGTGGGAGGGATCGGCTGCTGACCAATGAGTCCTACAGTCAGCGACGACCACGGGTGGGTTTAAAGTTCCGCCGGAAAAGTTTTACCTAGTTGATGCAGGGTATGCCAACACTCGGCAATTCCTTGCACCGTATCGCAACACATCTTACCATATTTCTGAGTACCGAGGAAACAGACATGCCTACACCAGCAAGAAGGAGATGTTCAACCACCGCCACGCACAATTACGTAATGTTGTAGAAGCATTTGGGGTGCTGAAGCGGCGGTTTGCCTACCTTAAAAGGGGGCGACATATCCCATACATTCGCAGTGTCACCTCGTAATGGCTTGTTGTATCCTCCACAATTTCATACGCCGCCAACATGATGGCGACAGTATCATGGACGAACTCCCAGATGACATTTCAACATTTGTCGTTCCCCCTGCTGGGGTTGACCTGAGTTCCCTCCAACAAACAACTCAGGCCGATTCAAGGGAGGGCGATCGTTTACATGAATCCATTTCTAATTTGCTATGGGATGCCCGTTGATGTACAATTGTATCTGTAATAGTCTTCGACATTATTTGAAAAATTGTCCACGACAAAACTTTGTAGCCTTTACTTGTTTTTTTTACTAAATTTTTACTGGATCCTAATAATATACATGACATAATGAATCGGTAGGTTGTCTTAAAATGGAGAATGGAATGCCTTGTTGTACATGCAACCTTCAATGCACTGTACGTGTGTATATGGATGACGTGGATGTGGCAAATGGACGTTTTGAAAATAACAACCCCCACAGACCGTATTTTACATGTGGTAGGGGGCTTGTTTCAAACAGATGCCAGATGAGATTGCTCGCGCAGCGTGTACCACCCACAGTTGCCACACTTACTGCATTTAGGGATGCTATGCTAACACAACTTGCATATGCACGCAACGAATGCAAGCTATGGTCTGAACAATGTGACTTTGTCAGTTCGACAAGAGCAGACACCGATAGGCTCGAACAAGATATTTCCACTCTACGTGAGAGGTGCCAATATCTTCGCCAACGACTTCACATCACGAGCAGTAACGACTCTTCAAACGAGGATGGATACAATACATCATAGATGTAGAACAAGCAGTTAGGCATATTTTATGTTCAGAAAGTTGTATTTCAAATCTATGTTCAGAATCCAACATTATTTTTACTAATCCTCAATTACCTCAATTATGTTTTAGATGTCAATGGATCCATCTGAAGTTCTGAGGTGTGATTGTGGGTTAGATGCAGCCTTGCGGCTTAACACAGAGGATGCAGGGTTGTATGATTTTGGCATTCTGAGTGAAAGGATGGGTGAAATGTATTACATATGTCCTTCTCGTGAGGTGCACTAGTAAATACATACATAATAGGTTGTCGTTGTGTATGATGCACATTCTTTGTCATTCATTAAACTTGATAATACATTATAGGGAAAAGATCGGTGCAGATACTTCCGTTGGGCAGTCGATCTCCCCCCAACAATTGATTCTTTGAAAGCTGAGATTATGTTACTAACTGTCGAGTGCAAGTTAGGTTGGGGCCAGGCAATGAACATGAAGGACTTTGTTGAAATTTATCACAACTACGATGATATATACACCCAAAAAAAGTATGAGCATGAGGGTCTAGAACGCTACGTTGCCAGTCTGGAGGAAGAATGTAGTCTTTTTTTAGACATTTCGTCACCCACGGTGACGCCATAACGTTTAATGGCAGAGAGCTACATTTAGTTTGGTGTGTCGATTTACATTGTCAACCATTCGATGTTTTTAACATTAAATCTTTCTGAATTCATCCGACATTAACAGGCTTTTGTTATTTATCATAATGTTGGTGTATGTTTTATAGAGGGTGTATGTTTTTTCACCGTGATGTTGATAAATGTTAGTTAGCACTGAATATGCATTTTATATTCCCTTAATTATGCGATACACACTTACGTCTAAAACATATTACTTACAAAATCTATAATATGGCTGGGCCTCCAAGGACGCCTTCTTTTATGTGGTGTACGGAGCTTGATATGGTTCTCAGAGGTATGATGAGAAACCAATATGAGTTGGGGAGATGTGTTAATGGAGTATATACTACACAGGCTTGGATGGAGGCATGGCGTGACTTCCGAAACATAACTGGGGGGCCTTACATATCTTTGACTGAGTTGCAGATGAGATGGCAACACATAAGGAGAGAGTTCATAAGAGACAATATTTTTATTTTGGGAGATTTATTGCCTCCCCCGCCATTGGTCATACAACGCAACTTCATGACGACTCGTCGCATTTACCCACCTGGGGTTACTGAATACCTTATTAACACCAATGAGTGAATCAAACAACCACGTTAGACGGTGAAAATAACACATTAACTTGTAATATATTTCCACGACTTTGTAGTTGTTTGTGTTTACCTCGCAACATTTATTTGTATGTAGCTAAGTTTGTTTGGAGCTTTATTGTTATGTATTGAATGCATACATCACGTTCTTACTTGTTTATAACTAAGTTTATTTGGAGCATTTATTTGTATTCAATATTGTCACAGTTATCTTACTATTATTGATATTTGCTAATACTTATATTTATTTATTAACTATAGATGTCATCATCGCGGTCACGGTCAAAGGCAAGGACACAATTTGAAAAACTATTGATGTCTCAGTCGAAGATTAAAAAATATGTAGAAGAAAACCTTATTTGCAAGAAAAAATGTTGCGAGCCTACACGCGATGAGGGCCCAAATGAGAGAGACGAACAAGCCAAGGGTGTTACTCAACCTATTCACCATCTGTCGTTGTTGTTCGAGTGGCCAAAAGACGCCAGCAAATAGGAAACAAATCAGTTGTTGGACGAAGCCTGTCCTGTGTCGTGGGACGAGTACGACGAGGCCATGAAGTTGGCTGACGAGTCCGACGAGGCATGAAGTTGGCTGCTTGCTCACCAACTTATTAGATTGTGTAGCTTTGTCTTTGTCTAGGTCCAGGGCAGACCTCTCGTTTCACTTTATATGTTACATATGTATTTTCCCGGGAACCAATAAAATATTATCTTTTTATTTATGTGGTATTACGTTCTGCTACAGACATGCTATGCACGTTTACTACTATTTAATTTTAATACATAAATTATATTATGTATTTGTTATTTAGTATATAATACACTTCGGCCAACTTCTTCTTAAGCGGCAGCACAACTACACATTCCTTATTTTTGTTAAAATGGTTCTACAACATCAGGACAGAATCAGTAGATACTGACTACGTTCCCAAACAAAATCAGACTGAATCCAGTCTAGTAGCCAAACATAATCAGACTGCAATCAGACTCAAATCAGACCAGCTGACCAGAATCAGACGGGTTGCCAAATAGAATCAGACTGAATCCTGACTAACCCCATCTAATCCAGTCCCGACTATGAAATCCCAGTCTGTTCCCAAACAGGGGCCTAGAGTCTAGACTATGGTTCATTCCCTGGCTATTCACTACTCACAGTTTTTCACAGCAGGCCAGCCCACACAAGGACGAGATACCGGAGCGACCTACAGCAAGTTTTAGAAAAATTCTACCCATAACCCTCCACGTCCCCGGGAGCCTACCCGGTCCTCGGGACTGGGCTCCTGCTGCACCAAATGTGCATGTCAGCAGTAATTAAAACAATAAAGGATGAGGGAAATAGAAGAGAGAGAAAATATTTTTGTCCATAACTTTCAATTTGGAGCATATTTTGAAATAAAATAAATTGCATTACAATCCTTGTAAAAAATAATTTTCAACGAGACTAGTGTTGACATATTTTAAAATAATGATAATACACGAGAAACATACTACCATATATTAGGATACCATACACATGTTCTGGATATAGACGTACAGTACTTGTGAGTACTGTACTTTTGATTTATGCTTGATATATAATTTGTTAGGTACTGTACTTATGCGTCAGTAACTGAGTTGAAATTAACATGTGGGTACAATACTTATGGTTGCATTTGAGTTTTGACCTGATGTGCATTGTAATTTTGAGATCATTAACAAGTAGGTACTCAACTTATGTCTGCATTATGTAAAAGAAATTGTCCAGATGACTAATGTTGCTATGCGATTTCTTTTTTTTTGGTCGGTCTAAAATGCGTGTTGCTTATATTACCAAAACTTTGGGCACTAAGTACCCCATCACATCAGGCAGAAATAACCAGAAAAACTAAAGATCTTAACCCCACACAGGGGGCCCAGAGAACCCAAAAGGAACAAAAAAGCTAAAAGAGCAAACAAACTACCGACTAGATCCTAATACTCCTGCCAGAAGCAAGACGTAACAAGCCCTGATTACATACATTCAGCGTACCCACAAAAAACCACAGCTCATCAACGACTATCTCTATCCACCCTACTAGGATCTAGAAAGAGTGAATCTACTTTCATAGCCATCTATCACAAGGATCTGGAAAGAGCATACACCTCAAAACAGATCCATCAAACCGTAGAAAGAAACAACCGAGGTGCAAAGGAGAAGCAGCAAAAACCTTCTATGAGCAGGTCGTCAATTAGTATCCTTGAACTGAGCACTACCCATCGTCCGCTGGCGTTTGAATCATTCCCTGAAGATGTGAATTCCAGGTAGAAGATCAGCTCCTCTTCATCAATTGACAACCACCAGATATCAAGACCTTGCGCCTCTCAGCTACATCAAGGACAGTTGTAGAACAAAGACACCGTGAAGGTGTTTCATCGCACAGCAGTAGAAGCTCGAAAAGGAGAGGGAGATGATCAACCCCCCTAGAGACCAACACCACACGGGACTCCTGTAGACCACAGAAGCCCCTCATCCAACACCTACAATGCTCTATACAACATTTCTTCAAACACCTTAACGGTGTTCCAAAACGCAGAAGCAGAAGGGACCAAAGAGAAGGAGACTAGGATCTGCCCCCCTTGATCCCACACCCACAAGAAGCGCCAGAAGCTTGAGACACAACATCGAGCAGCTTGAGGGTGACCCACCCGTGCCTGCAAAGAAACCATGAGAGAAACTCCAGTCGTCAGGGAGACACCACACGCCAGCTCTATATTGAACAACGCCTGGCTGTCGAAACCTAGGGGGCGCTCGGAACAGGGTCGTTCGTTGAGCATCATCGGGTCGTCGACCGAGCAGATAGGTAGTCCAGGTCGCCCTGCAAGCAACCGACCTTGAGGCGCTTGAACCATAGCCGCCCAACACCATCGCCAAAGCCACAGGCCTGGCAACCACGGACCACTGGAGGACGCGCCGTCGGGACAAACCGGGCTCTGCCTTCACCGCTGCCGCCGAGCGCTTCAAGGTTGAAGTCAGAGTACACCATAACTGGAACAGCTCCAGGAGACAGCCAGGGGAAGGAGGGTCGCATGTACTGAGGAGGTCGAGAACCCCTCGTCTTTGCCCGGACGGATCGGCACCGTAGAGAATCAGACCTGGGGCATGGCTCCTCTCCACCCGTCTCTCTTGAACAGGGTGGAGTCGACCAGGTCAAACTCACCACAACAGCCCTTGATCGATCTCCGGTGCGACACGATCCATTGCCTCTGTAACCCGACTGTAAGGCGACCCATAGACTCCGACCAGGAGCATCGCTCATTCTCGAACACCTCGTTCACTCACTCCAGGAACCTGCTGATCTTACTAGAGCCAACCGATGAAGCCAGGGGGAGGAAGCAACGAAACGCCGCTCCCTCCCCCCAGTGCTGGCCGCCCGCTCCCTCCCCCCAATGAAACCTGCTGATCTATATTCGTTGCTATGCGATTTCGAAGGTACTGGACTTATACTTCTACATCATTTATACGATTATGCTTGGTTTTATAATTTGGTAAGTTCTATACCTATGCTTGAGTATTAACAAGTGGCTGCAGTACTTATGAATCCATAAGTACAGTACTCACAAGTATTGTTGATCCTCCTTCATTCAAAAGTACAATACTCACGAGTATTGTACGTCTGTACCCAGAACATGTATATGGTATCCTAATATATGGTACTATATTTTTCGTGTAATATCATTATTTCAAAATATGTCAACACTAGTCTCGTTGGAAATTATTTTCTACAAGGATTCTAATGCAATTTATTTCGTCGAAAAATACGTTTCGGATTAAAAGTTATGGACAAAACTATTTTCTCTCTCTTCTCCTTCTCTCACCCTTTATTGCTTTAATTGATGTTAAATGCTATTACAGTAGTTAGTTGGCACAACAACCCGTCCCGAGGACCGCGTATGCCAGCGGGTGGCTGGCCGGTTGTGTGTAGCGTAACTCAAGTTTTAATAATATAACGAATCAAAATCAGTTATAGAGTAATGCTACAGGCACCCGACCACATCCCCCCGGTAGTTGAAAATGGGGCTATGTTGATGTGGCAAAAAGTTACTGGAAAGATAAAAAGATAATAAAAAGAAGAGAGAGAAATCGGTTTTTCTCATAACTTTCAATTCTAAATGAATTTTTTTTCAAAATAAAAAACATCATATTCCTTATGAAAAATACTTTCTATCAAGACCAATGTTGACATACTTTGGAAAAAATAATATTAGAAGTATATTAAGAGAGGAGAGAAGTATGCAAAAGTACAGTACATTTTTGGATATTGTACTCAGATTGACCATTCAGGTATAGTACTTATTGCCTCTTTATTTTTGAATATTCCATATTATGTCATAAATCCATAAGTATCGTACATGTTATCATTTATATTAATTTTTGCATACATTCAAAATGTAACATTTGACAATAATCATATACATGGATACTCAAGGCACCGTACGAGACATAACAACAATACATAATTTGATGATCTTGTTGTTTTTAGAAGTATAATACTAACGGCCACATTTTGTAATACAAAATATTGTATTAGACGTACAATGCTAGAGGTACTGTACGAGACACAACAACAATACATGATTTGATGATCTTGTTGGTACAAGAAGTACAGTACTAACAACCACATTTTGTAATATGAAGTATAGTACAAGACATATAGTACTAGAGGTATTCTATGAGACATACAATACATGATTTGATGATCTTATTGGTACAAGAAGTACAGTACTAACAACCACATTTTATAATACAAAGTATAGTACTAGACATACAGTACTAGAGGTATTGTATGAGACATACAGTAATGATTTGATGATCTTGTTGGTACAAGAAGTACAGTACTAACAGTCACATTTTATAATACAAAGTATAGTACTAGACGTACAGTACTAGAGGTATTGTACGAGACATACCAACAATATATGATTTGATGATCTTGTTGTTACTAGAAGTACAGTACTAACAGCCACTTTTTGTAATACAAAGTATATTATTAGACGTACAGTACTAGACGAACCGTACGAGACACAACAACAATACATGATTTGATGATCTTGTTGACATAAGAAGCATTGTACTAACAACCACATTTTATTATACAAAGTACTGTACTAGACGTATAGTACTAGAGGTACCGTACGAGACATAACAACAATACATGATTTGATGATCTTGGGTACCAAAATACATGTATTACATTTTCTCATATTATTATTTTTTCAAAATATGTCAACATTGGTCTTATTGGAAAGTATTTTTATTACAAATCTAGTGGTTTGTGTTTCATTGAAAAATTCATTATGACTTGAAAGTTATGATCAATATAAGTTTGCACTTTGTTTCTACTTCCCTCCTATTTAAAAATAATTAAAGCTGTCCACCTTGGATGTCGCAGCAACTCCACCGGGTGGGTTGCCGGGTAGACAGCCGGTTATGGCTAGAATTATTCTAATAATAATAGAAAGGAACCCTCTCAGTTCAAGTTCGGTTCAATTCATGCATCCAAACCACGCGAGTAGATCTGACAATGGAATGGAGAGGAGAGAAAGCCCATCCTGGTCGTGAAGCTTCACCATTGTCCAGGATATTCCGTTCTAGTTTTCGGTTCTCCTCTCCTAACATATCAACCTTCTGGTTGCTACATGAATCATGCATGTCATTCTTACATGTAATCATCAAAATATGATATATAATGCTAATCATTAGCGTTCACAAACATGTTTCACAAGCCAAAAGAGCCATAACAAATGTTTTGAGGTTTATTGACCATTATGATAAGTACTGCTACTAACCTAATTAGGTTCTATCACATATTATCACCCAATTATGTATCATTGTCTAAATCAAGGTCATGAAACTTATTGAATAACAAAACAAAGCTCCAATGACATTTCTTGAGATTAATTTAACATTATTTATCAGTTATCACAAACTTCCATCACTTAGTTGTGTATATTAATTCTTATTAAACATCATATCATTCAAAGTGCCAAATCTAAAGCCATAGGGTTATTCATCATACTTTTCTTATGAAAAGAATATATTGTTGTTATAATATTCCTACAATCTGTTGTGTGTATACACTTTTTGGATATTATACTACTTATTGTGAGGCCCTAGTGTTTGTTGGGATAGTTAATAATGATTATCTGACTAATTATATTTTTATATTTGAAAGATTTCCAACTAGTTTTCAATAAGTTATGTAGTTAGAATAACACTTTTTCATGTAGCATGATGGTTAGTTTGGGTTTAGCAAAGCAAAAAATCCTAGATTCAAATGAATTAGTATGGCCTTTTCACATGAAAACTTATAAAATAATGATAAAATAATTATATGTAGTGTAACCATGATGTTAGGTAGCAAGTCAGGAGAGTACTGAACCCAACTTAGGATTTTCCAACCCTTGGGATCACCATGAAGGAGTTCGGTGGTCGCCACAAGGTGTTGTTCAGATTTTGACAAGGAAGAGTGATTAGTCAATCCAACTAAACATATCAATCAGCGAACCAATGAGGTAGCGACTCAGTTCCACTAGTTATCATCAGCCAAAGCAGTCGACTTATTCCAAGTTAGACTTGTTTAGCCAACCAATTAAGCATCAAGTTGGGCCGATTTATATGGTGGCGAACCAACATGGTAGTGAGTGGGATATGTGTTGGTATATATGCCCATAGAGCCATCCTGAGAGATTGCATGGAGTCGGATATTAATTAATCAATTAATATGATTATTTGGTTAATTAATTAATTCCAGAATACTGTAATTAATCTATGAGCATTTTAATTAACATTGTATTTCTGTTTACCGATGGGTTTAGAAACCCTGCTTCCTTTCGTCTCCTATTTAAAGGGGCTTGACGGTCGATATCTATATAAGATATTAAGACAGACTTTTCAATTTACGCTCATGTACGTAAACCCAAGCCATCACTGTCCTCAGGAGAGAAAAGAGAGCATCGCGACGCTATCATGTCATCGCACAGAGGCTACTCCTTCCCCGCCGGCTTAGGAAGTTCGACGTAGAGTTCCAGTCCATCCGTGTGGATGAACTAGAGACTCATACACTGAGTCGTATGCATTTGGAGGATGACAACGACCATCCATACGCGCTACGAGTGGTGTACATCACCACACGAAAGGAGTGTCGTCGAATCTTCCCGCAACGCACTCAGCGAATGGGAGAGAAGTATCGTCTATGTAGGCCAGCATTGTTTCACACCATCGTGCAGCGAGATATCACCGGACTTGCTCTGCGATAAGGTATATCCCACGAACACTCTTTCTAAATACGCTGTTGTCGACGAGATCCTGTTTCAGGTTGCGTGGAAATTTATTTGTGTTGCTTCCGCCGCTCATGATTTCTCCATAAAACCCAACAATATGTTGCTAGAGATGGATGTGGCTGGCTACATTAAGTCAACCACTAGTAGTTGACTGACTAAACTTAAGTATGACTGACAAATTGTTAAGTCGGGTGGTTTATCATGTCCAATAAATATAAATACAAAGTTTGAATAAAATGCAAACAACCCAAGAATCCCTTGATGAGCTATATATATGAAATGTTGACCTTTTAACCTCACGTGTAGATATGAGTAGTCGAAGGAGAAGGGAATAGAGGAAAATTAAGATTCTCAATAAGATTTCTACCCTGATCAAGAAAATATGGAGGTTTTTGTGTGGGAATTGGGGGTGGAATTCATATGAACATCACTACTCACAGTAGGTTTTATGTCACATCTTGTAAACTTGTTCCATATTGAACGAAATTTTTCCTAACCCTAATCCATGAATGTTTCTCTTTTTCTTAAATGGACGATTTTGGATAAAATTTGAGAAATTTAGTTCCAATGGACCATGATGATGGTTTGGATGTAGCTTTTCTCCTACTTGCATAGCTTGCTATTGGTGAGTGGTTTATGCCTATTTTAGCAAGTTATACATGTCAGAGCCTAATTATATCACAATTCAGATTGATTTACTTGTTTGATAGAATATGTGAGATTCGTGGGGTGTAATATATGGATGGGTTAAAATATGCCTATTTGGGTAAATATTACGTGTTCATAAACATGCCCAGGTATACTAAATATTAAGGATAAATTTTGTATGGTTTCACCTACAAATAAACCTAATCTTCTAGGCATATAAAAATTAAGTCTTTATAGTGGAAATAAATGTAGTCAAAAAATGAATGAGCTCACAAACAACCATTTTCCTCCCAAGGTAGATCATCGGTGACTTCAACATAGTGGATGTGTGTGGAGACATAACAATCGCCATGCGGCCATCACTTAATCCAATGAACTTTCGATGCATAAATAGTGATATGTATTGCTCTAGAAATATGGGAG
The DNA here is from genome assembly GCA_963693085.1 of Alisma plantago-aquatica. Taxonomy (NCBI): domain Eukaryota; kingdom Viridiplantae; phylum Streptophyta; class Magnoliopsida; order Alismatales; family Alismataceae; genus Alisma; species Alisma plantago-aquatica. The sequence continues at coordinate 752,570,770 of OY856410.1, forward strand.
TCATCTAGTGCACTCCCAGTGGGTGTCTACTAAAGCTTTAAAACTATCTTCACATATGGAAGGGTTTCCCTATTCTCACTGCTCCTTTAAAATATTTTGTTTCCTGGGTCGCGAGCCAGAGAGGAAGAGGAACTGAAGAAGTGTTGTGGTTGCATAGAGGATGAAGCATCTAGCCCCTATTTGATTCGTGACTGGGATTCTGTAGTCAGGACTGGGTTAGTCAAGGTTAGTTTGTAGATCTAGATTGGGTTAGTTGGATCCAGTCTGATCCCCATACAGGGGCGCTGCCCCTGTGTACCCCGCATAGTTTGTGTGGGAATAAAAAAAATATTTAATGGGGAATGAACCGCATTAAAAGGACTATAATTTTAATATGTACATATGTATATGTAGATATACCTATAATATCATATGCGTCGCCTTAAAAATCTATTTTATGTGTTGAATGCATGCACAGTTATGGCCTAGAATCTCCTTTTATGGATGTTGTGAATGAATGTGGTTGTGAATCTTGTGGACATGTTTGTTTGAGAATGCTATGGATGTATAATGGTTGTACATGGATCTTTTGTATAAAGTATTTGGCTTGCATGTCGAGCCTCATCTCTTATTTCAAAGTGTAATTAATTCTTTCTCTTTATATTTGTACTCATATGATGTAATAGAGATAGGATTAGTTTTAGTCTTTGTAAACTTGATGTAAGGAGGCCACTTGAAGATCCAACTCCAAGGAGCGTCCATGGAGAATCACCATGAAGATCCAATTCCAAGAAGCAAATTGAAGATCCAACTCCAAGGAGCGTCCATGGAGAAGCAACATGAAGATCCAAGTCCAAGAAGCAACTTGAAGTTCCAACCTCACAGATCATCCATGAAGTTGTTCATTGTAATGTTGATCCTTATAGGTTGATTCATAGGTGTTGTTGCATGAGATGCATAAGACCTTAGGTGGACCATAATCCTTTGTTGCTCCAAAGGATTACAATAGTATGGTCATAACCGATGTTTTTGTGTTTTTATTGCATGTCTATCATTTGTGGTTGAGGATATAGTAGTATATGATACATACTATAAAGTATGTGGTGTTTGGATGTGTATATGTATTAATAAAACCCCTCAATTAATAATATTAAGTTTTAGTTGCCTTCCATAAATAAACACACATGAAAAGCTTGAACGACTATGTGTGGGCACGCCTCCGCGTGGTATACTGTCTATCTCGTGGAAGTGTGATGGTGGGTGTGTGGGTCTGCCTCCGTAGGGTGCACACTCATCATGTTGGCTTATGGGTTGGACTTAACTAGGGAACCTTGATAGGATCAAGTTCCTAGAGGAACAAAGATGCATCTTGGCAAGGATTTGTGCATGATCATCTATCTAAGAGTTGCATACGATGCAATTGGAAAAAGTTGCCTACCTTAGTATTTGGTCTTTGACGTCGGCGTTGGCTGGGCATTGATCCAATTATTTTGGATCTTAGCTCACTAGAAGGTTGTACACTGCAATCTTCTGAGTTGATAGTGAGGGCAATCAATTTAAATAAAATAGTGGGAGCGTAATTAATTAAAGGCCTAATTAATCTCATTTATTAAATCTTTACAAGTAAAAATGTTTTGGACTAAATGTAAACTTTTTCTTTTGTAGCAATCAAATGGTAAACAACACTCACACTTTCTCATTGCGATCGGTCCTTGAGAAGGACAAACTTCTTGAAACCAACTTTCAAAATTGGTTTAGGACGCTGAGAAATATTCTCACACAGGAGTGTAAGCTCTATGTCCTTGAAACACCAGAGTCAGCAGAACCTGCCTTAAATGCGCCCAAGGCTGAAAATGATGCTTACAAGAAGTACCTTGATGATGTCGTAGATGTCAAGTGTTTGATGTTGTGATCAATGAACTATGAGTTGCAAGAGTAGCATGAGAACATGAATTTCATGGAGATGGTAACACATCTCAAGAATATATATCTGCATCAAGCAAGACAGGAGAGATATGATGTCTCCAAGTCTTTGTTCTGAAGTAAGATGAAACAGGGAGACTCAGTTGGCACCCATATACTCACTTTGATTGGGTACGTGGAAAGCCTATCTAAGATGGGATTTCCCCTAGGTCAAGAATTGGCCACTGATGTGATTATGCAATTGTTGCCTTAATCATATAGTCATTTTGTCATGAACTACATCATGAACGATCTTGACAAGTTGTTGTTAGAATTGTTGGGCATGTTGAGGACAACCGAAGAACAGATGAAGAAAGACAAGCCCAAGTCTATGATGATGATCAACAAGACAAAGTGAAAGTCAAAGGGCAAAGCCAAGGCTAAGAAAGGTTCTAAAATTGGGTAGAAGCCAAAGTCATCCGTGTTCAAAGCTAAAGGTGGGATCTCTAAAGAAGGCAGTTGTCACCATTGTCACCAGGTTGGACATTGGAAAAGAAATTGTCCTCTCTACCTGGAGGAACTAAGGAAGAAGAAGCAGGGGATAGAGATCTCCACTTCAGGTATATACGTTATTGAGATAAACTTAAATACTTGTTCATCAGGGGTACTGGATACCAGATGTGGATCTCACATATGTTCAATTATGCAGGATCTGATAAGAAGTAAGCCTTTACGAAAGGGCCAAGTCGAGTTGTGGGTCGCTAGTGGAGTAAGAGCTTTACCATCGTAGTTGGAGTTATTAGTTTACCTTTGCCTAGAGGCCTTGTAATAGAATTAGAGAATTGCTATTATGTATCTACCATTAATAGAAATATTATTTCTGTATCTTGTATGGACAAGAGTGGATTTGAATTTCACATTAAGAATGGAATGATTTCTATTTCGAAAGATGAGATCTTTTATGGCAATGCCTCTATGTCATATCGTATCTACTTGTTAAAACTTGAGACTAGCATATACAATGTAAATACTAAAAGGCTAAAACTTGACAGCTCAAACAAAACATACTTATGGAATTGTCATCTTGGGCACATAAATGAGAAGCGCATATATAGACTCCATAAGGATGGTTATCTAGACTCTTTTAATTTTGAATCATTAGAGACATGTGAGGTACGTTTATTAGGGAACATGACCAAGAATCCTTTCACTGGACACAATGAGAGAGCTAGTGACATGCTAGGGCTCATACATGCTGATGCATGTGGACCTTTTAGATTAAATGCTAGAGGATGCTATCAATACTTCATTACCTTCAGTGATGACCTCAGTAGGTATGGCTATGTATATGTTATGAAACACAAGTCAGAAACTCTTGAAATGTTGAAGACTTTCATGAATAAAGTAGAGAAGCAACTTGGCAAGAGTATTAAAGCACTCCTTTCAGATCGAGGTGGCGAATACTTAAGCCATGAGTTTGAGTACCTTCTGAGAGATCGTGGTATTGTATCACAATGGACTCCACCTGGTACACCACAACATAATGGTGTGTCAGAAAGAAGGAATCGTACATTATTAGACATGGTACAATCAATGATGAGTTCAGCCAAACTTCCAATATCATTTTGGGGATATGCTCTTGAAACTGCAATGTTTACACTTAATCGTGTACCTTCTAAATCAGTTCAAAAGACACCATATGAGATATGGAATGGGAATTGTCCCAATTTGTGTATGTTAATGATTTGTTGATGTGAAGCTTTTGATAGGAAACAAATTCTTGAAAAGCTTGGACCCAAATCTGAAAAATGCTATTTTGTTGGATACCCCGAGGAAACTCAGGGATACTACTTCTATACACCAACTAACAACAAAGTGTTTGTTGCTAGGACTTTTGTATTTCTTGAAAAGGAATTTATTTCTAAAGGAATCAGTGGGAGGAATGTAGAGCTCGAAGAAGTTCGAGATCAACAAGAAAGCAGAGAACCCAAGGAGGTACATAAGAAACATGAAGACTCACAAACTGTTGTGGGATTTCAAGTTCCAAATGTAACATAGGAACCTCATAGGTCTAGTAGGACAAGACTTGAGCCTGAGAGATTTGGATTTCTTGTGACTCAAGATAGTGATGAATTGGGCATAGCAGATGAGCCAACTTCCTATCTAGAAGCTACTAAGGGACCAGAATATGACAAATGGCTCGAAGCCGTGAGATATGAGATGGAATCCATGTACACGAACAAGGTATGAACCTTAATGCATCCACCCAAAGGGGTAAAACCCATAGGGTGCAAGTGGGTCTTCAAGAAGAAGATCGACATGGATGGAAATGTTCAAACCTATAAAGGTAGATTGGTTGTGAAAGGTTTCCATCGAATTCAAGGTGTTGATTATGATGAGACCTTCTTACCAGTTGCCATGGTTAAATCCAACATGATCATTCTTGCCATTGCAGATTATCATGACTATGAGATTTGGCAGATGGATGTTAAAACAACATTCCTTAACGGGAATTTGCTCAAAGATGTGTATATGACACAACCTGAGGGTTTTATCAATCTAAAGGAAGATAATAAATTATGTAAGCTACAAAGGTCAATCTATGGATTGAAACAAGCATCTCAGTGTTGGAATCTACATTTTGACAAAGTAGTAAAAAAAATTGGCTTTAGTCAAAATAAAGATGAACCTTGTGTTTACAAAAGGGTTAGTGGGAGCACAATCGTATTTCTCATATTGTATGTGGATGACATACTATGGATGGGAAATGGCATCCCTACTCTTCAGACAGTAAAAGCTTGGTTGGGGCAGACCTTCTCTATGAAGGATTTAGGCAAAGCATCCTATATACTAGGAATCAAGATCTATAGAGATAGATATAGAAAGCTTCTAGGCCAAAGCCAGAGCACATACATTGACAAGGTGCTAAAGAGGTTTAGCATGGAGGGTTCTAAGAGAGGTAACTTGCACATGTCCCATGGGGTTATGATCTCTAAAGACCAATGTCCTAGTTCACGTGATGAACGGGCGCACATGAGTAAGATTCCATATGCATCAACAATTGGATCTATCATGTACACAATGTTATGTACTCATCCTGATGTGTTGTATGCTTTGAGCATGATGAGTCGGTATCATTCAAATTTAGGTGAATGTCAGTGGATAGCTATAAAGAATATCCTAAAGTACTTGAGAAGGACTAAGGATCAATTCTTGATTTACGGTGGTGAGGAAGAGCTTCCAAACTGACAAAGATGACTATAGATCGCAATCTGGATTTGTGTTTTGCCTAAAAAACAGAGTTGTGAGCTAGAAGAGTTCCAAGCAAGATATGGTTGCGGGTTCTACAATAGAGGTCAAATATATTGCCTCATCTAATGCTGCAAAGGAAGATGTGTGGATCAAGAAGTTCATTTCTGAACTTGGAGTGGTTCCAAGCGCTAGTGATGGAATTGAGTTGTTTTGTGAAAACAACAGAGAAATTGTACAGGCTAAAGAACCAAGATCACACAAACATTCCAAACATATTCCATGGCGGTTCCATCTCATACGAGAGATTGTATAGTGAGGAGATGTGAAGATTTGCAGAGTACCTACGAAAAGCAATGTGGCTGACCTGCTCACAAAAGCACTTTCACAACATAAATATGATGAACGTGTTTGATCACTTGGATTGAGATTCATGAGTGATTGGGTATAAGTGCAAGTGGGAATATGTTTGTATGTATGCCCATAGAGACAATCATTTGATGATTGTAATGGGATACTATATAAATGATCTATAATACTACATTGATCAAATCAATAAAGGTAAGTTTCCAATCTATATGTTTGTGTATTATATTGTGAGATGACCACAAAACTTATAGATGACTATAGAATAATATACTCAATGAGATATGCCTTTGGTTTGATGACATGAACAGTGAGATCATATGTATGCTAAGAGTATGTATTCTTATTTTGTCCCTAATCAGTTATTATTGTGGAAATATCCATAGACATCAATAACACATAAGATTTGAATGTATGTTGGTTGATGGAAGAATCTCATTATCCTTGATATGGAGATATCAAACCAAATACATAGATACTTGTTAGAGAACATTGTATCGGACAGACCCACCTTGAGAGTGACACATGGATACCATGATTGGTAGTTAGAGTCACATCTCACAATGATGGTGGTGATTGTGGGTCTTAGTCCTAAAGTCACTACACTTATCGCATGTCGTTTGGTGTACTTTGACATCATCCACCATGGTCTTGAATAAGGATTGCCATAAAGATGGTGCTTGGGTGCATTGTGACACATGGGGATGATTGTGAGTGATGTAGATGAAATTTGTCCTTCCTACGGGAGTTTGACATTCTGGCCACTTGATTAGCGAGACTGAGAAATGCATGGCCATGCATGATGATGTGAGTCAATATGTGATATTGAGCCTTCATATATCTCAGATAGTCTACTCTAGTTCAAGGAACATGGATTGAACGTTAAAGAGGATACCATTTCCATGACTCAAGTTCAATTTGGATATCAACGACAAAGGAACTATACAATCACTGTAACACCAGTCATGAATGATAGGTTAAGTTGTTCTCCAACTTCTCCAATTACTTGGGTGGTAATGAAGTCTTGCTAGATACCAATCATTACTTGTGAAATCATAATATGATTATGGATATCACTACCAACGTAATTTGGAGCCTACCAGGTCACACGCATAGGATGTGTTGGAACATGAGTATAATTGTGGATTTGATTGGAATTTCTTTGAATCACATTGATTACTAAAATATTTATGTAATCCATTAGAATGATATTGGAGTATATTAAAATGTTTGATCCAATTAATTGGAGTGACTGGATCTAAGTGCAAGTGGGAGTCTGTTGGTATATATTCCCATAGAGCCATCCCGAGCGATTGCATGGAGTCAGATATTAATTAATTAAATAATATGATTATTTGGTTAACTAATTAATTACAGAATATTCTAATTAATATATGAGCATTTTAATTAACGTAGTATTTCTGTTTACCAATGGGTTTAGGAAACCCTACTTCCTTTCATCTCCTATTTAAAGGGGCTTGACGGCCGATATCTATATAAGATATTGAGAGAGGCTTCTCAGTTTACACTCACGTATGTAAACCCTAGCCATCACCACTACAGAAAAAAGGTGAATTAGCTACAATTATACTAACTACATATATTGTATTTATAGCTAAAATTACTTATCTTTACAAGTTATAAAAATATAAATAAAATGAATGTAGTTAATTGTAATAACTACAAACTTCCCTACATATCCTAATTGATTACATAAAAATTCTCATATCAATGCCTCGTGTCCCTCTCCCCCATACAAATGACAAAAATATCCAAAAATTCAATTTCCCTTGCGCTACTCCCTCCTTGCCCAATTGGCACGGTTTCAAAGTGCACTTGCGACAGTACTCCCTCAGTCCCTCTCCCGCATCACCTCCCCCACAAATCCATGGCTCTCCCCGATAGCCACCCCCATCCATCGTGTGCTAGCTCTCCCTCTCGCTATCTTCCCCTGCCCCCTATAGTCCCCTATTCGATCACGTTCTCTTCCTCTCACCTCACTTTCCTCGTGCAACACACCTGACATTCTCCTCTTTGCTAGCACCTGATCTCACAGACCGCCAGCAGAGGTGCTGGAAGGATGGAGTCCCCAAGGAAACATAAAAGTGGGGGAGGGGTGAGGATCTTGGCCAAATCACAATTTCTCAAGTGCAGGGTATGGCCTTGTGGACTGCCTGAGGAGGCGCTGGAAGGATGGCTCACCCAAGGAGAGAAAAATGGAGGGGTGAGGATTTCGGCTGAAACCCAACTCCCCTAGTACAGCATCTGGGTTCCCTGATTTAGCGATTGTTCTTCTCCCACTCACAGTGAGGTCACGATTTATGTTTCCTAATACTATTTTGTGCCTCTTCTACCTCCTAGTGCATCCTTATGGATGGTATGTTCCATTAAAGCCATTAACTCACCTAGTCTAATTCTATAGTTTCACACGTTTACATGTTTTCAGATTAATTCATTGCCTTGATGGTTTAAGGTGATCCTTATTGCTTCACATAAAAAATGTAGGAACCTATCAGCCAACTTGTTTGAGTTAACTTCTATCCTCATATCTGGTTCTCTAGTTCTACAATAATTAGATTTTATTACTAGAGTTTTTCTTAATTATATGTCATGTAGAAGGTTCTCAAAGTCCATGACACTTAACTATCATGGCCATTGTTTGGTAATGCACTTTCTTGTTTGCTTACTGTTACAGGTTCTTCAAGCAACTATACCTCATCTATTTGGTCTAATAGATGGCTACCAAGCTCTTATGGACAATTACTACCATATATAGGCCCATGGTCATTGCTAGCACAGGAAGGGCTCCAATTTTCCTCATCGTCTTCATCTTAGGTGGATTCATCCTACAATATAATATTCCTTTCATCATTAGCCACTTTTTATGCAAGGAACCGAGTCTGCTGCCTCGTGCAATCTCCTATTGTCAAAGGAACCATGTAATGTATCTCTTTTATGGTAAGTGACCTCTTTTAATTCCATATCACACTCACACTATCAAGATTCTTCAATGAAAGAAGTGGTCACAGTTCTGAATTTCTTGGCAGACTGTCTAAATATTTCATAGATAATATTTTTACATATTGCCAAGTAGAATGAAGTAAAGCTTGAAAATTTTGATTTAAATTCATGTTCTATTGACATATTATATAACTCGATGTTGTTGGTTCCTTCTACATTAGTCATAGTACATGTGTGCTTGAGATCACTGAGCACTCAATATGATGTATAGATGTGCAAAGGTTGAAATCACCGGGCATTCTATTGCAATGTTTATGCAAATTGCTTTTCTTAACTTCATGTAGCTAGCCCATCACTGTATGATGACATTTCCTCTAATCATCTAGGAGCACTAATTACATCTCAAGATGCAATTTCTGTATTATGGCACAACACCCTCTGTCAGGTATGTTATCTTGCAATAATTGTTAGGTGCATATGGAATCTTTGTTTCATTGTATATATTAGTTCTACTGTAGAACCAATTTTTGCAAATTGTCTTCTGCATAACCTCTCATGAGACGATTGTTATTTGCTTTTATAATTAAAATATATGTGGCTTTGGTCTAATTGAGTCAGACTATACATTCAACACTTGGTTGTTTGACACTATCTTACACTAGATTAAGATCAATATGGACATATAAAGTCCATTGTTGTGTAAAACATTTCCTTCCTATTAGCAGTCGTTAATCTCATCCTAGTTCACATTTATTATTAACAACTCCCCTCGATGCTCTTTCTACGGATATTATGAGTTTTCTCATCATATAAATTTATCACCATTAATGTTTTGGCTTTATCATGTCACAAGAGATGCATGTCGTTTTATACAGTACAGTAATTTTAGGACCATCTCACAGTTGAACATGACCCACTATTAAGATCTTGATTTTGGAAACTTCATTATTAATTTCTTTGCTTTTTTTATATATTCCTATTCTTTTAGCTTAATTCCTTCTATTAAAGTGTCTTACATAGAATCTATGAATAATGAACTGTATGTATTCTACCCATATAATATTATGTGTACATATACTCTATCATGGTACTACCATTTATGGACATACATGTTTAGTCTATTTAAATTCAATCGATGGATAGAACAAACTTTCTATTTCATGTTTATTAATTAGCTTGCTGCTTGAACTACTAAAACTAGGATTAGGGTCAGTAGATGGGAAAGTTAGATGATCATCCTGGTGATAAATCATTTTGAAAATGTTTGGTACCACCTTAACATCCACCTTTAAGGGGCATACACTATCATGCACATGCCTCAGTGAGATTTTTGGAAATACACACTATAAATCTCTAATGGACTCATTCTCCACTTACTTCATAGTAATTGTATCTATCCTTTCATTGTGACTACCATCATCAAACCTGTATAGACGAATTTTAAGGTAGAAACCAAGGTACATGGCATCAGCTTCATCTCGACTTAAAAATTTTGAGAAACACTAATGAAGTTATGGGTAAGTTTTGTATGCAAACTTTGATGAAATATCGGTGTCTTGTTTTTAAGAATAAAATATGATATTTGGAAAATGCATGTTGTCAGGGTATTGCATAGATAATACCCAAATTTTTGAGAAAAATAGAGGAGGATTTAGAATCCCCTACTCGTGCAGGATAAAGAAACTTCCCCTTCTGGGGTTACTACATGTACTTTTAGCATTCTCTTTGTCACATTCATAATGTTGGGTGAAGTCATCATTCAATCTGGGTAATTGTTTTGGGGTATGTTTGTGAGCCCATTTGGCGAAGCTGTCAACAAGCTCATTCCCTTCTCATCTGAAACACACCAAGTTGGTGTCATGTGAAATAACAAAGTCCCTAAAATCATTTTATAAACATCACAGTCGTTTGTAGGGCATTTGTTCATCTTCATAGATGTACTTGCAGACAAAAGAATATGTCTCAATGGAGCAGCTTGGCATGGCATTAATGTCTGAAAAGGTGATCCCTATCAAGATTGCAAGAAATGAACCTACTAGAGGATCGTTCCCAGCCTTTCAGGGTGTTTCACAACTAACCCTGCAATCCAGCTACCAACTATGTTCTGGTGACCATGCATGTAATTATTTGTTGTCATAATATTAACTACATTCTATATTAATATGGTGTATATCTAATTTATTACTTAGCCTCACTTGTTGTATACATAGTTAAAGATGAAGCAATAAGTTGACTATATTATGATTATATATTTTCCTTTTTTTGGTCGGTCAAAAATGTGTGTTGCTAATATTACCAAAAACTTTGGGCAATAGGTACCCCATTACATCAGACAGAACAAATATTACCCCACGCAGGGGGAAAAAGGATCTCTAGATGGATCAAAAGTAACTAAGAAACCTATCAAACTATCAGGCTAGTTCCAAAACACTCCTACTAGAGAAGGACTAGAACAAGACACGATTACATACACTTCGGCATACCAACAAATAGTAACCACATCTTGAATTAGTCAGACACCAGCCATCCTGCCTAGAACTAGCCTTCAAGCATCCAACTTTCTCAGCTACCTATCTTAAGGATTCTGAAGGAGCAAACCCGATCAGAACCTCCATGTGTAAACATAAAGCAATGACTAACTGTGTGACTAGTAAGAATCAAAGAAGTTAATTGACAGAGTGCAGCACGAGCAAGGCTTGAAACCCGACCTTCTTGCCTAACACAAAACCAACTAACAGTAACCGCACCCACAGAGTGTGGCATTGCACCAAGGATCAGGAAGACTTTCTCACAACCAACTCAAACTAACAACTCTGTTAAACCTACATCGACTCTTACCAATCGTCACTAGTTCTGGCTTCAGTCATCCAAGAAAAAAACTTGGAAGAACTAACAAGCACGCAGTAGCAACACAGCCTGGAGTCTAGGGCCTCCGAAGGGGACAACACCCAATAGCTTGAGTTGCTACCTTGGTCTCATTGGCATATCGTCGAATACCATAAAGGTGTCCTGGACTACCACTTGTCTATCCCAAGAAGACAGAAATTCAAGGAGGCCGCAGCCTCTTCCCATTACCTCTTCAACTCAGTCGTTCCCTTGCCCACGCGCAGCACACCCGTCAGGGAACAACTCAGTGGAAAGCAGAGATTCACCCACGCATCAGGAAGCCTAGAATTTGCGAGATCAAGCACCTGACGGGGGGTTCCTTTGTGCAGCAGCAGAGGGCACCGAGGAGGAGAGCCCCCCATAACCCAGCGTTGCGCATGATCATCCAGTGCTAGGAGCCAACGAGAAACAAGGCTTGTGCAACACCAGCACCATAGTAACTCAGACTACCAATGAGTAGCAGAGCACACACATCCCTTCGCCATCTACTGATGCTTCAAGTCCCCAATGGAAGGAAGCATCCGCCAATCAACCCTAGCAACTGAGTCGGGAAAGGAAACGGGTACTATGAGGCGCTGCCTCTAGGACCAGTCATCAGATGGGGCACCACCAGGAGGACCAGAGAAGGGATCCCAGGTCGACTAGAGAGATGCCCATCCACCTCTAAATCCACCAAAGGAGGAACCAAAGTCAAAATTGAAGGGAAAAACTTCAGCCCTCTGGACGCCCAGGTCTCAGCTCGGAAGAAGGGGTGCCTGAGAATAAGGGTGAGGAAACCCTTATTCACCTGCGGTGACGTATCGAGTGCACCCAAAGCCCCAGATCTTAGTAGGAACAACTTCACTCCAGTAGTCTCTCTTGAACTGGTAGGAGTCGATGAAGTCGACAATGCCAAACAAACGCCAGATTTGTTTCCGCGCAATACAAAAACGTCGACCCACTTCTCCAGGACAGTTGAGGCAAAGAAGGACCCATCGATTAGGACTTGACTCACTACTTTTCTCCAGAGATCCGCAGCTAGCAAGAACCTGCAAAACCTCGATGTGGCAATACAGATGTCAGGGGGAGGAAAGTGCCAGGGGTGGCACTCCCTTCCCCCAGCGGTAGCCACCCCTCCCTTGGTTATCTTTATTTTCTCAATTACATTTACTATATAATTGTTGATTTTATCTTTCTTTGATTCTTGTGACTAATAATTTATCATGTTTTTGCTAGAATAACAGTAAGAGGAGACCTCCATGTTGCCTCAGTGCCGCACAGACCCTAGGGTGTTATGCAAGGAGATAAATCAAGGATTCCAAAAACAATCGAATCTTGGTCACTTAATAAGAAGCACTTCAGATAAACTAGCATACCATCCCTTCCTCTTGTCATTTATCATTTTTAGTTGTAATATTAGTGGCATATTTCAATTTTATTACTTGAGTTAGTATTATAATTTCATTTACTTGCATTTCATATTTGTGATTTGTGAATATGCTCTTATAATTAATCAACTAATTGTATTACTTGAGAAAAAGTGTAGATGTACCATGTTGTTAGTCCAAAAACCATGTCCCTCAACCATGTGAAGTGATTCTTGTCAAAATTTGATATACATACTACAAATTAAACCAATGTAGTAGTAAAATGACCTATTGAGTCTATTTATATAGTTTGAAATGTTCTTTGTTATAGCCTTAGGATAAAATGCACCCTGTCAGACTTAGTTTCTCCCTTAGTTGACTATTATAGGAAACCTTAATAGTGAGTTAAAGACGTTCTAACAATAGTTCAGGGAATGTAAGAGTAAAGATTTCAATAATTAGGTTTAGAAAGAGCACTACTGAATTAGTAAATAAATGTTTATAAATGCACTCTTTGTGCTTTGTTTTACGGGTTCTTCTTGTTTACTCACTTATTCTTATAATTTGAAAAGTGATAGCATGTGTTTTAACATGAAATTCTGAAGATCTATATGCAGATTTACACTCTTACTATTACAAACAAAGATGGACTAACACTTGTGTTGGTTCTTAAGAAGTGAATGTGCATATATATATTGAACCATTTAGTTGTGTCTTATGGATGGTGATTGGTGAATGTTTTGATTTTATCTTTTGAACCCAAAAGATGTTACAACTCTCAGATATAGTGAATATAATAAGAAAACATTCAACAAATAATTATATCCATGGGCTTCTATTCACTTCAACACCGAGGTATGACTGTCTTGAGTTATATTTATTTATTATAGACCAGTTAATTTTCCTACTGGAACTTTTAGAATATGACTAGGACGAATGTTGTTATCATGTAATAAACCACAATATAGTAATTCCATTTGATAATACTGGAGTTTTATATAATAGAAGGTCAAATATGTAGCATGGCAGGTTGACATTTTCTGAGTTGGCTAACTACAAAATATTTTTTCTTTGTGCTATGTCATGGACTTCAAAATTTTATAGTTAAATCATCCTTATCTATCTTAAACATTATCTTTTGGGCTCAATTCTTTGCCTTTTGATTCCTTTTGACTTGATAATGTTACTCTGCTTATTTTCTGGCACTAAAACTTATGTTCTTGTGATCTCACTTATGATCGTATGTATTGTTTCATCCTCTCATCTATCTAGGGCATCAATTGCCAAAATTAAAGTTCTGGTTGGTTTTGAGATAGACAATGCTTCAAATCCCGTACAATTTCTCAACGAACCTGACCTGATCATTTTTATGGCCACTTACCAGTGATACTTATCTTGAAATAAGTCATTATTATGTATGAAATTGATGTCCATTTTAACTATGATTGATCCTAAAGGGACGTGGTTAATGGACCAAGAGTTACCTAAAGATAAAAAAAAAATTTACACAAGTATTGGATACCCTAAGAGGGTTTTCTATGTAGTACCTTGTGGGTCAAACCATGTTGTATATAAAGAATCATACAAACTTAAACTGACTAGTATGTATCACGGGTCTCATTTCTTGTCTCTCTTTGTAGAATAATGTTCCCTCAAAAATGAAATCCTATGGCCCTTCTCTAGTTGTAAGAGAATATCCTAGATCTATCTGAATATTTACATAAATTGTGACCAACCTATTCGAATTCTTTATGATAACATCTTAGACAATGTGTGGATAGGAAAATGGTAGAAATATCAACCATGATTATACACACTTAGAAATATTAAACAAGTTACCACCATGGAAATATTCTAAGAGAGAGATGATCTTTTAAACTTCAAAAACCTTAGCTACCTTCTCACCCTCCTATACAGCCATCACTGTCACTAACTGTTTCATCTAGACTGTTCATGCTCATGGTCGTAAGTTGATTAAAACAACCCAAGTATTATATAATCCAAGCAAAGTTTGAAGTTCTAAAAATACAAGAATAGAACTTCTAACAGAGGTCCTGACTAAAACTACATGTGAAACTCAACATGCTAATCCACATAATTTATAGTAAATTTTGGTAACTGACTGATGTGTTTTCAAAACCTATATAAATCGATCACAACAACATATTAGAGTCTGTAACAATGTAATGAAAAACCTATATAAGCTAACTAAACAGATGAGCTTACCAACAACTATGAAGTTAGGCAGTGACTCCACTAGATCCATATTTCTATGTGCCAGGGATGCAAGGCATGCCTACCATGATTTATTATGAAGTGGCTGATGGCAATTTAAGGCCAATCAAAGCTTACAAACTGCACCCCATCTCTCATTTCTGATGACTTAAAGCTTTTCCTTGAAGAAAAAGTTGATAATGTGAAGCATTTAGCCAAAATACCTCTCAAGTTCAGTAGTATTTTTGGTCCTGATGTTAAGCTTGAAAAAAGTTTCATAAAATTGGTACGTTTGCTGCTCTTGGTGCATTATTTTTAGAAGAGACACTAAAAACATGAATCACTTATTATATGATTGTGTATTTTTCAAAGAGTAGGGGGAGTATGTTCTTTCAAATAGGGGGTGTTAATATATATGTGTTGTTATTACTGTTCTGTTATTTTACATTATATTTGGACCTATCTATAATTGTTCCATTATTATAAATATAAGGGTATACACATTGTGTAACCCTAAGCTCTCCAATTCTTGTCTTGTTTCTCATTGTACCAGAGCAGGACTAGATCCAGCAGTAGCTCTTCCCTCCCTCCCTTCTCTCTCCTCTCCCCCCCAGTGCGCGCGAACCCGCCGCCGCACAACCCCCCCCCACCGGAGGCTCTTCCTGCAGCCCTGTGCGCCCCGTGCACCGCCAGCAGGCCGCTGGGCGGTAGCCGCAGTGCACCCCAGTGCGGGCTGCTGTCTGCGCCGCCATGGCAGGTGCACCGCCGGGTGGCCCTGCCGCTGTCGGGTAACCCCCCCCCCCCCCCGTCGGGGCAGCTTGCCTCTGGGGCTGTTAGCCGCCTAGTCGGCCCATTTGGGGGTCCGTGGTTTGATTCTGGACTGAGGGACAGCCTTGACACTTGATTCTTCCTGCCTGTGTAGGCCGTTGAGCCACCGGGTTTCCTGCTGCGCTCTGGCATAGCCCGTATGTGAGAGGTTCCTTCCTTCGGTAAATATGTGCCTATTGCTTCCTACCTGACAATGTAGGTAGCCTACTACTGCCTGTTCGTGCCTGCCTTGCTGTGTAGCTATGCTTCTGGGACTCCGTCTTCTACTACCTCATGGCATTCTCCGGTGATGATTTGTGTCGTCAAGTTACGACTGTAAAACTTGATGGGTGCAACTACCAGTACTGGGTATGTTCCATGGTGATTTATGCAAAATCCCAAGGAAAATACTCACATCTGACACATGATGCTCCGGCACAACCTGTTGTGAATGCTGACTCCAAAGATGTGAAGGTCTACGATGACTGGGTCTGGGATGACTCGACGGTGATGACATGGATTCTCAACAACAGTGAGATGAAAATTAGTGTCACCTTGCTCTATCTGCCTACGGCGAAGCAGATGTGGGATCAGCTCGCCAGTATCTATTCACATAGCCAGAACCCAAAGAAGGTGTTTGACATCACCAAGAAGCTTGGTCGTCTTCACTTCACGGGGTCAGATATTGCAGACTACTTCTCTGGCTTTACTATACTATGGGGGGAGCTAGAGACCTACCACCCACTGTCTATTGATCTGGCTACCATGTAGCGTCAGCGTCAGGAGCTGCAGTTGGTCCAGTTCCTGTGTGGTTTACCAGAGTCCTATGCTAGTGTTGTTGACCAGATCCTTGCTAGTGACCCACTTCCATCACTGTAGAGTGCCTTTCAGAGACTTCAGTGCATGCCTTCTTCCTCATCTACACTACCCACTAACTCTGGAGACTCCACTGCTCTTGCTGCCATGTCTGGTCGTGGTCGTGGTCGTGGTCGTGTCCGTGGCCGGTTTTCTGACAGTCGTCCCCCTCTTGGTGCAGAGTGGGGGAAAACCTCTTATATACATGGAGATCCTGCTGCTGCATCTTCTACTGCTGTGTGTCCTCAGATAGGATAGCACTTTTGTACCTTCTGTGGCCGGTCGAACCATATAGAGGAAAAATACTGGGAAAAGTATGGTAAACCGGCATTGGCCAATGTGACCACTGATACTACTACTACTTCTGAGATAGCTACCCAGCCTACTGAGTATGATACCTCGGGTACTGCTACTGCTGACTACATTCACGCTGAGGTGGAACGCCTATTGCGTGAGCGTACGGGCTCCTCTTCTATTGCTATGACCAATGGAGCCCATGCTGCGACTTACTCTAGTTGTGACAATGCCTTCCTCAGTACTCCATCCTCTAGTGCTGGTAATACAAATTGGGTTATAGATTTGGGTGCATTGTCTCATATTTCTGGGAATCAGTCTTTATTCAAAAATCTATCTAGACCAGTTACTAATTCCTCTGTTATGCGTGTTGATGGCGCCAAGTCTGTGGTTTCTGGAGTTGGAGACATGGTTTCTGAGTTTCTTCTAAAATCTTCTTTATATGTGCCTCGTTTTCCACTAAATTTATTATCTATTAGCAAAATATTGCGGAGCCTGAACTGTAGCTTGACATTCATACCTGGTTTGTGTGTTTTTTAGGACTTTTGCATGAGGATGAAGATTGGTGGGGGGCATGAAGGATCTGATGGCTTATATTATATGGATGATCTGCCAAAAGTGGACAAGGTTGTTGTGGCTTCTTCTTTACTGGTTAAGCTACAATGCTGCCATATTGGATGTTGAAGCCTCCACCAACTATGGTTTCCTTATACTAAATTGTTGGCAACTGTAGTTCCTTAATCATTGATAGAGAAATGAAATCTTCATAGATGGTATTTGAAGACTCAAGCTGTGTTTCTGCCACTACAGTGTTGACCCTTGTAATCAATCATCATGTATTAGGTTACAAAACCACCATTATGATTTGATAGATATGGATCTAAGAAACACAAGGGGAAGTGCATTGAAGTTTTAATTTAGACTTTAAACCATAGTTGTCGGGGATATATGACAACAATGACTAGCATCTGCATATAGATATATATGTCATGCAATTTTCATAAGGGACAATTGGTACATACTAATTTGGGTACGGAAGCAACACCCATGAAGTTCTGCACCATACCCTTAAAAAGGGCATCACAATGGGAGTTGGTGTAGTAGAATTGAAGTCTAATTCATCTCTTTTTTAAGGGGTACACAGAAATTAGGGTATGAAAAAAATTATACAATTGCATGATTGTATTCACATTTACTTTGCCTATTCATGTGCATTACACTAGTTGTATTCATTTTCTAGTCTGTGCGCCTCGAATTCTGGTAGTGGAAAAGACCATAGTCATGTGCCCAGTGCCCCTGTGAGTACTCATTTCCACCGATATTCTCACTGTAGAAATGTTAGTTATTGTTCTAGCACTATTCATCTATCACTACATGAAATACAAGAAGAACAAATATAAGGATAAAATTTATGTGGACTCTCACATCCTAACATGATATGGGGCTCAATTAAAATGAGATTGTGGACTTCCATTGCAAGACTGAGTGCACTATTTTTTTGTCTCCAACTCAAGTGTCATCTATCAGATTTAGCTTCCATGGATGGTTGCACCCCATGCGTGGATGAGTCATTGGATATTGCATCCTAATAGTGTAGAATAAAGGTGGTGTTCTATTTTTAGTTAGGGTTGTCATGTTGCTGACTGTGAGGTCGTTTTTATTAGGTATGGTCATAATGCTTCTGACTGTGATGGTAACGCATTGAGGAATTGTTTGATACAATAAGTAACCACTGTATCATTGTCAAGACTCCTTTGATACAACAACTATGAGCTAACTTGTGTATCATTCATACTAACTCTGTTTAATGTGTTAATACTAGTGCATGTAATAACTGCTAAAGTATTGATATGCATCACCAATTCCAAACAAAAATTGCAATCAAACAACTTGGTTATGGACTCTAGGTCCACGCATGTGGTGAACTAATTAAACTCAGAAATGAGAAAAGAATAGAGTAGAATCTAGCTAAGTAGATACTTTCCCAGTAAGTATATATGTAAGGTTTACTGTTACAACTACTTAATCAATCAGTTCCCACAAACTAATAATTATACATAAGCATTATTATCAATTTAACCGTTCAACAAGGATCTCATATATTTAAGTCAAAAATCATAATAAGGATCACTTGTAATAAGTGTAATGTCTAGTAGTAGCACTGGATGCATCTGATCTGTTATCTATGTCTTTGAGTTGTGCTAGGTACTACTGCTCAATTTTTTGGTGCAAACACCTCAATTAGTTTTATGTCAATCTATTTCCAGAAGATCCAGCCCCACCATTCAAATCCACTATAAATGTTTATCCCACTACTAATGGTGGGTCATCTTATAGTTATTACATTCAATTTGTTCACGATTTTGGGTGGATAATTGATTTTATAAGAAGTTTGGTTCCATATCATCAACAATTCAGGTTAAGTTCTTAACAAATAACCTGGATTAACTAAAATCCTCAGTAACATCCTAGTGTTTCTTTTAGATAAGTAATTCTTTTAAGGGATGTTGTTTGGATGGATGAAATTTTGTTTTAATGAGTTCATTTTCTTTTTGTTTCATGCATAATCTTCATTTGATTATATTTGACATACATATGAGAAAAGAATAGAGTATAATCTAGCTAAGTAGATACTTTCCCAGTAAGTATATATGTAAGGTTTACTGTTACAACTACTTAATCAATCAGTTCCCACAAACTAATAATTATACATAAGCATTATTATAAATTTAACCATTCAACAAGGATCTCATATATTTAAGTCAGAAATCATAATAAGGATCATTTGTAATAAGTGTAATGTCTAGTAGTAGCACTGGAAGCATCTGATCTGTTATCTATGTCTTTGAGTTGTGCTAGGTACTACTGCTCAATTTTTTGGTGCAAACACCTCAATTAGTTTTATGTCAATCTATTTCCAGAAGATCCAGCCCCACCATTCAACTCCACTGTAAATGTTTATCCCACTACTAACGGTGGGTCATCTTATAGTTATTACATTCAAATTTTTCACGATTTTGGGTGGATAATTGATTTTATAAGAAGTTTGGTTCCATATCATCAACAATTCAGGTTAAGTTCTTAACAAATAACCTGGACTAACTAAAATCCTCAGTAACATCCTAGTATTTCTCTTAGATTAGTAATTCTTTTAAGGGATGTTGTTTGGATGGATGAAATTTTGTTTTAATGAGTTCATTTTCTTTTTCTTTCATGCATAATCTTCATTTGATTATATTTGACATACATATGAGTAATAATCTATAATTTTTTTACGGCTAGGTCTATGTTCTAGTTGCATCATCCTAACTGGATGAGGTTGTTGGATCCTCAATGACCATTGTATGTTTTCTTAATAGCCTCTTTGGTGCTTTTTCTTGAATCATGACATTTATTAATGATCCAGAGGCTATGCCTTAGCTAAAATGGCTATGACTTCTCCTAGACTTGATGCAATACAATTCGTGAATCCATGCTTCTTTGTGGCCTCAATTTGCCCACTCGTTAGAAGGGTCCCTGACACAGGTGAACTACCTTCCACTATTGTAAGGTTATGCAAAACATGAGTTTTTTGTTCTATGACCTTTTCAAGAAAAGCTAGTTTTAATATATATAGTCCACACTATATTTGATTCATGGATATTATAATATCTTGTAATTGGATGATCACTAAAGAATGGATAAAATATAAATGAATATGATGAGTATTGGTTGAACAAGGGTCCGAGCATTTTGAGGGACATAGAAACTCTTGCAGTCATCCAATAAGGGTTCAGTCTGGAAAAAGTATGTGGTACAAATAATTTTTATTTTTTAGTTCGTTGAATCTATTCAGAAATAGCTTATTGACCATCATATGATGTTTGATATTTCTTGTGAAAAGTTCTATGATATAGTTTTTTAGTTTCTTGTGCCAATTCAAGACATTCACCACTAGTAGTCCATGTGCATGATCCATGGTTCATAACTAGAACTCAAACCTTGAACATAGATCATACCATGTCATATTTGGACCCAGCCACCTCGACTTTGGTGATGGAGGCTCGTGTCAGTTCTTTGTTGACTTTGGCTAGACCTCATCCTTCCAGGAATCAAATGTGTATTGGGATGTAGCATGTGAACTCTTTATCTTGAGTATCTCACACATATATGAGCATAGTTAGCACTTTGAAAGATCTATTAGCATTGGTAATTTCTCTTCAGATGTCTTAGTTCATACTATAGTTCCACCGTCAGCTGGTGTTGTAGCATGTTTATCTTATCATGTGGATACTACTTTAGTTATCCACTGGTGTCATCATCGACATCTATTGTTGCTTCTTACATGTACCAAGCTCAACCACAGTTGAATCACAGTCTCACAGACAATCCAACTTTTGCAATTGTAAATATAACTGCCCACTTCAATGATCCACCGTCATTGTGTCATTGGAGTCTACATTTCTAAAAATATCTCCTAGTGTGCTTAGCTAGTGCAACTCTATTATTTTTCATGGTCAGAGGTTTTAAGTGATATCTTTGTATCCTTCATAATGGCATTTTTGTAAGTTCTAGGTCATATGTGGTTAGATCCATTTAAAAGTGTGGGTATGTATAAGCTTCAATTTGGAACATACTAAAATCATAACCTTACAAACACTTTTTAAACAAAACAGATAACTCTCCCTTTTAGGTATAAAATCTATTTCTGATTAAATAATGTACCTAGAATTCTAATTTTGAAATGTCTTTTCATGTTTATGAAGGCCACATTGTTCCCATTTCAAACTATAGCATACTAAAGTCTAGATTTATTCCTAGTTAAATTATATTTTAGCTGGCCAAATAGACTAAATTGAATGGAGAATTTCTTCTACCTCCTTGTTGATTGCAAGTTTCCCCTTTCCATCTGTTTCAAGGGCCTAATATGATTTCTAGAACTGGCTGCAAGTTTTCCCTATACCATCCATTTTAATGCCACCTTGGCCCTTGTGCTCATTCGGTAAGAGTTCACTCTGACTCCTTTGAGAATGCAATTCTATAGCATTCAATTAACTACCTATCTTAAAAATGCCTAATTCAGCTGGACATGTATGTTGCAGTATGGGAATCCCAAAACAAACAAAATCTAGTGATGAGGAGAAAAGAGATGCTTTGTGGGTTGAGATGCTTGTTTAAAATTATCCAAGTCCATGGTGGAGAGTGGGACTGCTAAAGCACAATCACGAACCTAATTTGTTAATATTGTTTCTCTCCTTCCTTGGGATGGGAAATCAACCTTGTTGTGTCACTTTCAGCCACCCCCACCAATACAGTCCAATAGTCACAACATATGTTTTGTTCTTCCTCTCTAACCACTAAGACCAGCATCCCACCACTGTTTTACACATCCCATCTCATCCAACTAACATTGTTGTGCCACCTCCACAATAGCTCATCATTCACCCAATAACCACAACACCGATGCATTGTACAACAACACAAGCATCATTGCAACCACACCGGCAGCTAACGATCATCACAGGTTACCCACCATATCTGTAGGACACTTATTGCATTGCAATAAGTTTGTTCCATGAATCATTGAAGTCATCTTTAAGACCACTTGCATATTTTACAGATCTACATAAGCATGTTTTGCAGCTTCCTGAGAATTCTCATACAAGAAAAGATACCCCTTGCTTTCTATCATGTAAAGTAGGTTTTACCTTTTGTAAAGTAGAAGTTGAATATCTTTTCGTCCAACATCTGGTTAGACTACTATCTATCCATTACTAACGGCCCAAAGCAGATGTTCAAATGGTCACAACTGATTTTCAGACCATCAATAGTCTATGTAATCATTAAAAAATATAATTTTTCTAACATCTTGCATGTTACACAAATGCCAGTTGGGTAAAAACCAAATTTCTGCACTTTTTGTTTTTTGAAGATAGTATGTGCCTGCTTTACTTATTATTTTCTACTAATGCAAGAAACCTAACTTGTAACTAAAAGAGATACTTTAGTTTAAATTCACATGGTTTACTGAGTTACATTCATTTCAAGAGCTTTTGGTTAAACAAAAGAAGAGCATTATTATCTCTCTAGACGTCTTTTGATTTTTTTTCAAAAGAATTATATTCGTACATGATAGTTAATGACTTTCTTAATGTAGGAGCCAATTTAAAAAAGAAATTCCCTAAAACTATACAACATTAATAGAAGAAGGGGTTTCTTTCTATAGTTGATCCTTCTTCTCCTCCCGCTTTTATGAAATATTATGATACGGTTGCATGTTGTTGCTATTGCTTCAATAAAAGGTAGATTGGTGGTATGCCTATGGCTGAGATGATTTATTTTCTTATTTGGTTAGTTATGCATATGTTGGGAACTATCTTGTTACCATTGTAGGTCGGGATGTGACTTTTATCATATCAAATGATGGACCCTACTTAGATTTTTGCACCTGTAACTGTGTGTGTACTCCATAGCTTGAGAGAGGTTTAGCAACTTCCACAACAAATGCATATTACATTTTCAATTCTGCTATGAGTTTCAACTATTAGTTAACTCAATTTAAAATGGGTCAAAACAAAGCACATTTGAATTTGAATAACCCCATATTGATTATGTGTTCTCAGTTCCCAACTGCATATTCTCCTTAAAGTTGAATTCAATTACTGTTATGTTTATATATGCTCCATGTACTGCATGTATCTTTGTCATTTTGTTTATGTACTTGTCTTTCTCAAAGCTCCCAGTCAGCTGAATATCAATGATGAGGCCACCAAGATGAAGAGGTCATTTTTTAGGTAGAAGTGATGCCACTGCGGGAGAGGTTGTGTTCGGGGTAGTCCCGATTGTAGATGTAAGGTCAGGTTGGAGATCGGGGTAGTAGTTGGGACTGAGGGCAGATGAGAGGAGCAACAGTAAGGGGAGGATGTGGGGCAGTAGAAGAAGAGGCATGGGAGAATGTGGTGCTTAGATATTATCATTCAGATTAAGGTAACACAGAAGATATTTGTTGAGAATATGCCACATGTTATGAGTTCTTAATTTCTGATTCACTCAGATGCTTTTCGTTATCCTTCTATTTTCACATAGATGCTTTTGGCGCATGCAGTGATCTCTGTCAAGCCACTAAAATTGCATAGTATATGGTATGGATTTTTGGATGGTCAAATATTCTTATATTTGTATATTGGTGTATGTACTAAATTATTTTGTTCATTAAATCAATTTTGTTAGGTTTCAAATTGTAGGATGAGTGACACAATTGACCCACCACAAATCAAAGAAAGGCCAAGTTCAGATCTACAATTTCTTTTTTCTTCCAACTATGAATATTAAATCTATAAGTCTTTTTGTAATATGTTAAGAGAAGGCCTTTTACATATAAAAATAAATATGACAAAGTACTATGATGGTTTTACATCTGGTATAATTTAGAACTAATAATGTTATTGGGTTGTACTTTCAAATGGTCTAAATGAATGACCTTATTGTGCAGGTTATAGACTGAAAATTTTGGACATGGCAAGCCTCAATGGTACAAGTAAACTATCTTACAACTCTCCCATACAATACTTGGGCTACAAAAAAACATGGATGAGCTGCCTAGATACTTCTCGTCTCTTCACGGTACTAATTTTGTCATCTTATTCTCATAGAAACCTTCATTTATGCCATGTATGAATGGTTATATATCTTTATTAAAATATTTGGATGATCTTTACCTTATTTTTAATGCCTCTCCATTTGTAAAACCTTATTTTTAGGATTAAGAGAAGTACAAGCTTCGCCATCGTAGCAACTTCCATTACTTGAATTAGAGATTGAGCTTAACAACGTCAAGAATTCAGATACAGAGTATAAGAAGTATCTAAGACAGCCCCGGCGCAATAGGTTCTCTCCTGTGAAGCATGTTGATGCATCTCCATTTAAAGCCCAAGCCCACCCAGTCACAGCTGCAGCAACAACCACAGACGCAACAATGTATCATGATATGCTGCAATTTGATATGGCTCTTTGCTTCTATGAGAAGGCTGCATTTCATAGACCTATGTATATATTTGAACAGCCACTGTCAGCATCTACAAACATAGCAACCAACTTCATAGGGATGATATTTCTTCTATCTCTGCTTAGAAGGTTCTTTTCATATTCTTATCTCGGGTGCTTTTGGACGATACTGGCCGAACAAGAGCTCGAACAAAAGAAGAAGACAATAAGGATGTTAAAGCTGGCCGAGAAAGACAACTCTTTCGCAAAGATGTTAGTAGACCACTGAATCAATGATATATGCATATACTTTTTTTTGTACACATTGTGTAATAGGGGCAAGGTATACGTCCTCCCCATGTACATTCGACGTTTCATTATAAATGAAAGTAAGATTGTTGGCATAATGAGCATAACTTTCTCTAAATACTACAATTTTGTTACTAAAAGAGCTTGTGTACGAACAAATTACACTATATATATATATATATATATATATATATATATATATATATATATCAATATATAGTCGAGCTAAGCATATATGTATGTGTACTAAATGGCACTACATATGTAGCTAGATGCATAATCAACTACATATATATGTATATAGTAATTGTTGCCTTTCCCTATACACTAAATACATATAAAATATATTAACTTCATGTTTTTGCTACATGCTGACTATATATGCAATTGTAGTCATACATTTAGCTATAATTATACTTATATTTAAATATGTAAGGACAATATCTAGCTACGCTTCTGTATTATCTAACTACATATTTGAAAGATATAGTTAAAGGCTTTAGCTATACGAGCATATAATACAACTTGTATGTGTAAAGAAATATGTAGTTAAAGCCTTTAGCTACAAAATATGGGGTTTTCGCTACAATTTTTTTATAGTTAAAGACCCTTTTTTTTGTAGTGCACCATCCTTAGGAGAGAAAGGAGAGCACCGCGACGCTAGCACGTCGCCGCATAGAGGCTAGTCCTTCCCTGCCAACTTAGGAAGTGTGACATGGAGTTCTAGTCCATCCACGTAGACGAAGTAGAGACGCATACACTAAGCCACCTACATTTGGAGGACGTCAACAACCATCCATACACCCTATGAGTGGATAACATCACCACGCAAAAAGAGCAACATCAGATCTTCCCAAAACGCACTCAGTAAATGGGAGAGAAGTACCATCCATGTAGGCCAATATCATTGTACACCATCGTGCAGCGGGACATCCTCAGACTTGCTGTGTGATAAGATATATCTCACGAAAACTCTTTCTGAATATGTTGTTGTCAATGAGATCCTATTTCAAGTTTTGTGGAAATTTATTTTTGTTGCTTCCGCCGCACATGATTTCTCCACAAAACCCAACAATATGTTGCTAGAGATGGACGTGGCTAGCTACATTAAGTCAACCACTAGTAGTTGACTGACTAAGCTTAAGTATGACTGACAAATTGTTAAGTCTGGTGGTTTATCATGTCCAACAAA
This sequence comes from Alisma plantago-aquatica, assembly GCA_963693085.1. NCBI lineage: Eukaryota > Viridiplantae > Streptophyta > Magnoliopsida > Alismatales > Alismataceae > Alisma > Alisma plantago-aquatica. The sequence continues at coordinate 752,597,092 of OY856410.1, forward strand.
TATAAATACAAAGTTTGAATAAAATGCAAACAACCCAAGAATCCCTTGACTAGCTATATATATGAAATGCCGAACTTTTAACCTCACGTGTAGATATGAGTAGTCGAAGGAGAAGGGAATAGAGGCAAATTAGGATTCTCAAGTAGATTTCTACCCTGATCAAAAAAATGTGGATGGTTTTTTATTGGAATTGGGGTGGAATTCATATGAACATCACTATTCATAGTAGGTTTTATGTCACATCTTGTAAACTTGTTCCATCTTGAATGAAATTTTTCCTAACCCTAATCCATGAATGTTTCTCTATTTCTTAAATGGATGATTTTGGACAAAATCTACAAAATTTAGTTCCAGTGGACCATGATTATGGTTTGGATGTAGCTTTTCTCCTACTTCCATAGCTTTCTATTGGTGAGTGATTTATGCCTATTTTAGCAAGTTACACATGTCAGAGCCTAATTATATCATAATTAAGATTTATTTACTTGTTTGATAGCATATGTGAGATTCATGGGGTGTAATATATGGATGGGTTAAAATATGCCTATTTGGGTAAATATTATGTGTTCATAAACATGCCTAGGTATACTAAATATTTAGGATAGATTTTGTATGGTGTCACCTACAAATAAACCTAATCTTCTAGGCATATAAAAATTAAGTCTTTATAGTTGAAATAAATGTAGTCAAAAAATGAATGAGCTCACAAACAATCATTTGCCTCCCAAGGTAGATCATCGGTGACTTCAACATAGTGTATGTATGTGGAGCAATAACAATCGCCATGCGACTGTCACTTAATCCAATGAACTTTTGACGCATAGATAGTGATATGTATTGCCCTTGAAACATGGGAGTCATCTAGTGCACTCCCGGTGGGTGTCTACTAAAGCTTTAAAACTATCTTCACATATGGAAGGGTTTCCCTATTCTCATTGCTCCTCAAAATATTTTATTTCCCGAGTCACGAGCCAAAGAGGAAGAGGTACTAAAAAACTGTTGTGTTTGTGTAGAGGATGAAACATCTAGCCCCTATGGTTTGTGACTGGGCCTCTGTAGTCAGGACTCAGTTAGTCAGGGTTAGTTTATAGAACTAGATTGGGTTAGTTGGATCTAGTCTGATTTTGTTTGCAATCTAGTTTAATTCAGGTTAGTTAGTTTGGATTCAGTCAGGATTCATTTTGATTCTATTTGGAAAACTAGTCAAGATTCAGTTTGGAAAATAACTCCAGGATTAGGCGAGTCATGATTAGACTGCTATCTAATTCTATTTTCCAACCAAGTCAGGAGTTGTTTTGATGCTGAACTACTTCTAACATATAATAGTTTGAAAGAATTAAGCTAACATCAAACAAAGGTGTTGATGTATGCAAATAGTTATAACTACCAAGCAATATAAGTTAAACCAAACATGTGATACGATATACTAGTATGAAAGTATGTGTACAAGTACACAATACTACATTAATGTAATACTAGTACCTGATTAAAAAATTAAAGTTCATTACATGTTTTTGGATAGTCAATAATAATCATTCTCTCCACTTGTTGTCTGCGACACCGCCGCCTCTAAAAACATCATCTTGTATTTTTTTCTCCCTCTTTTGACATTGTTACACATGGTCAAGAGGTTCCCGCTTGGTTGAGTTGTTGTTGTAATCCTGGTGGGTAAGTACGAGGACTAGTTCAAAAATTCCTTGGAACTACATCTACAAATTTTAACACTTTCCATATTGCCTTAAACATGTCCATTTTTATGTCATTCCTCCTGGTTATTGTATAGATATCAACAAGGGCATCATGCCAATCTTGGCATACAAAAGGGTCACATAGTCTGTATAAGTAGTATTGACGGCCTAACACTATTCCTAGTGTTGCATCAGACTCATCATCTGACTAAAAGTGATTGATTGTATCCATTGTATAGGGAAACAACTGTAGCATAGTTTAATAAACACCAAACTAAAAAATGTGTGTGTTTTATAACAAGTATATGATTGCAATAGCCTTTCACGTAATATTTTAGTTTAGTAGATGAGAAATAAGGAGTTCTATAATATTGTTCTACATGTCCAACCAACAATGGTAACAAACATAAATTAAGTATATTTAATATTTGTTTCAAATTGTCATTCACATTGGATATGTTCAACTAGAAATTTTACCAAACTTAAATCTAACATTATTTGTTTCAAATTTTCACTCACATTGGCATAGATATATTCCAAAAAAACAAAGATTACATAGTTTAGCTTGAAAATTAAACAGTGAACACAAAAAATGATAACAACTTAAGTAGATATTGGGCAAATGTGGCATGGTCCAAGGGAGAGAAAACAAAAAATACCATGGTGACCTAGGAATTCTCCATGAGCTGTTGCATAGTCCCAAAGAAGGCAACACATCTGCATGGTAGATAAAAGTTTGTCTTTTCATCCATGATGAAACTAAGACAGGATTTGCAAGATAGGATGTGTACAATTCAATGTGGTCTGACAATGAAGAGCATCTACTAGTTTTTTAATTCAGCAAAGATGGTAATAGGATACAACCTCATCTTGTTTAGAAAAATAAATTGTGATTGGTTTTCCAGATGAAACCGGACTGTATCCTGTAACCATCCCTGCTAAATTCAGCAAGCGGTAAAAGTTGTTCTGTGTCAACACACTGTAAACCGCATGAATCCTATCATATTAAGCTTGTATCATCTTTGTCATTGATGAAAGTCAAGCTTATCTCTACCAGAAGTATCCTTTTCCCCCTATTGAGCAATACAACAGATCATGGTGGATGCCTAAATCTAGACACCTACATCCATCCTACTTTAGTGACCAAGCGCTATGTTGACCCATTTTTTTGGTCGTTGAAGGCTTATGTTGATCCCAAGACCTAAAATTGTGCCAAGTGCTACATATGAGTCATCATCCCATTGAAACTGATTCATTTTATTGAGAAGCAGTTGGAATAGTTTGAACATATATCGATGTTGGTAGTGTATGTGTTTTCTAACAAAAAATGTGAATGAATTGAACTAGCCACTCAAGAGGACGTATTCGAAATTATGAGATGGGATACAAACAATACAAGGATAAATTTACTAGATAGACAGCAAACAATAGAAGAACTACCACACTAGATGTAGAAAATTAATGCCAACAACCTATGATTTAAGAAGATGCACAACAAACAATGAAACACATTTAAATTACTACATAGACAAGAACTGAATATTTCTAATTTATTATTTTCATTCACATTGACAAAAAACTCTAGTTCCATAAAAATAGAGTGTACATTGGTGATTAAAAATGAAAAACATGAAAATACAAAATAATCATGGGTTGACTAGATAATGGACATATACAAAAATTTTGGAGGGACAACATCTTATGACTTCTTATGACAAGCTCGACATTCTGCATGAGTTGTTGCACCAGTCAAAAGAAGTCAAATGATTCATCTGGTAGAGAGAAGCTTGACTACTAGTTGATGAATCAAGTGAAGACAGTAACATGATACCGTCTTCATTGGATCCATCAATTGGTAAAGTCAAGCATATTCTCTACTAGAAGGATCCTTCAATTTCTTCCAAACATAACAACAACTCATGATGGATGCCTAAATATAGACACCCACAAATAGTCTAAGATAGTGACCAACCACTGTGCTACCCATTCTTCAGTGGTGGGGAAGGTTTACACTGACCCTGGGTAGGAGCATTCTAGTTGGCCAACTTTAGGGCATCATCATACTCGTCCCATGAGACCACACAGTCTTCCTGTTCCACTACATCTTCTTGCTTGACATTGTCTTTCGGCCAATCAAACATGGTGAATAACTGACGTCAGAATTATCACACTACAAATTTACTAGGAATGGAATTCCTAGAGTTATCAAAATGAACGTACAAAATGCCACCCACAAGCAGACGGGTCTTATTTCAGTACGGTAGAGAATCAAATCCCGACAACATTTTTAAGAATTATTTAATCAAAATAACTTATCAAGAACTAGCATTTATCATAAGATTTGAGATTGGTTTGTTTACTGAAGGTTGCAAGAATGAAAATATCTAGATTAAGGTTATATTTATCAATGGATGGAAACACTAAGTTGGAACTAGGTTTCACCATCACTATCTGAATTTGTACATTCATTCAAATCCAAGCAAGTATGAAGATATAATTGGACTTATGCAAGTTTTCCCTTTCGGCATTAGAAATTTGCATGAGTAGATATCCATGTAAGTTCGATGTCTCCTTAATTATAGATCCTATATCCACTAATCGAGATACTTCCCACCAGAAGTTCTCGTCATGGAATCAACCAAAGCTGATCGATGTTCAAATTTTAAAAGTTAAAGTTCTCATAGAATAACAATAGAATAAATCATGTAAAGCGGGTGATCAATCCACAAGACATGTGATAAATGATTAGCTATGAATTAAATGAGTTCATGCAAGATTTGGAATATGAATGAAATTGCAAGAAATGGGTAGTGGGACTAATCCCCCACATCCTAGTGAAAAGAGTACTCCCTAGACATGGCAAGATTAATATCTCCAAAATAGGAAAAGGACACGATCATGGTCATGATGGCAGTAGAAGTAGATTGGCATGTTGTGTGATAGAAAACTTCCTCCCTTCTCTCTCTTCTAGTTACTAAGCTTGACTTGCAATTGAAGTAGGTGGATGGATAACGACTATGGGAAGATATCAATCACCTTTGAGAGTGAGGTAGATGGATTTGGATTATGAAGGTCGATGGAAGTAGCCAAGTCTAGAAGTTGCTAGGTCTAGACTTGGGCATTGACATCAACATTTCAACATTTATGTCTCTAGAATTTGAGATGATTTGAAATGTTGTTCTTGGAGCCTATTTATAGGATCATAGATGTCAACCACTTGTACTTCCCATCGACGTCGAGCATTTTTTATCGATCGATGGGTCTTGACTCCTGAACTTCTGATCGTCGGTCTTGGAGGTCGATCAGTCATCAACCTTAAGGGTCGATAGCATGCTTGATTTGTGGACATCGATCGATGATTTCTATCTTGTCGGTTGCAGACTGATGGTAGTGGTTGGTTTATGGGGAGAGTTTTATGGGTCATCGGCCTTGATCATCGATGAATCTGAGCATCAAGCTTCTAAGTGTCAACCAAGGGGTTGATGGGTCATCGACCTTGATGAGCATTGAGGCTGATGGATAGTAGGTCAATGGATTGATAATTGATGATATTTGAAGGTCGATTAGTAGGGATATATTTCAAAACATAGGAAAATTTTTGCAAAGTGATATAATTCAAAACCTACAAAGGGAGTCAAGAAAAGTATCAAATTCCTATAAATTAGCATAAACCCTAAGTAGATTGAAACAAAGCTATTCTAGTGAAATTTAGGATATTTAAATGCTATACTAGACTAATAATGGAGCTAAACCTGGGATGGAATATGCTTTCATCAGTAACCTTGTCATTGCTTTGTTCAGGGTGCACATATGTGGGCTCTTCATGCGATGATGGAGAATGAGAGTGTAAAGGCTCACAACACTTGTAGAAACGTTTGTCCATTATATATTTTTCAATCTTCAACCGTGACATCAACATCTTTACCATAGAACATTTAACATAATTGATAAGTACAAGTTTGAGCACATAGTGATAATAACAAACTAACGATGAAACTAGTTAACACAAACCATGAAAATAGTTAAAAGAAAACTTAAATACATAGCTAGTGTATTTGACATCAATTTAAACGTGTACTAGTTCATAATCGATTGTAACAGGTACAGAAAATGCATTAAAAACATCAAGAGTACACCCTAAAGTTGGCGAGCAATTTTTTTCTTGGGATTATTACAACTTCATTCATTGACTTCACCGCCTAATCATGCAATTTCATCATTGATGTTTTCAATAGTGTTCATGTCTAGTACAACTCCTGAGAGGTAAGTGCGATGAGATGTCACAAAGTTTTGTGGAATCACCTGTTGCATGCCTAAGGGTTGAGTAGCCAATAAATCTCCCAAAAGGAAATGATTTTGTATAATAAAATCTCTCTTGAGGTTCTTCCATCGGGTTTTCATCCCATTCAAATATATTTAAGGGACCCTCATTATGTTTCAAAAGTCACACAATGTCTCCCTCCAAGCCTCTCTAGTATATACTCGATTGACACATCTTCCCATGTCATATTGGTTTCTCACTGCATCAAGTAAGATCTAATGTATTCCCTACACCATATACCATACGGCCTTTTGCGTTTCTCAACCATCTTAAAAATTATGAATGTAATATATTACAATTGTAAGGGTGAATTCATAAATATGAGGATACAATATGATAACTCAACTATGAAGACAAAATGTGCAAACATACGTCCTCCTATCTGGTCCAACCATAAACATTCAACACTATTACAATAATGATAATTCAAACATTAAAATAGAAAAATCAGCAAGCTTATAATGTAACTTTAACAACAATCAAACTCAGGGGTCAGAGTGCAAGAATTAAATATCATCCATCTATCTTGAACTTAGCCTTTCAAGCTTATGGAATAAACATAGGTGAAGGAATGTCTAAAATAAGACTACAAGTTTCCTCCAACTTGTTAATAATGATTTCTAGAACTTCAAACTCATACTTTTTGTAGGTGTAAACATCTTCAACATTGTGATGAGTTTCAAAAAAGTCCTTCATGTTCATTGCATGGATCCACACCTACTTGCACTCATCAGTCAATAACTTAATCTTGGCATGTAGAGAAGTAGTTGTTGGGGGGAGATCTACTGCACTGTGGAAGTATTTGCACTAGTCTTTTCTCTAAATTGTGTATCAAGTTTGGGTTAATGACAACAAAAGTAAAATCTACTTAGTAGTGCACCTGATTATTTATGGTTTTACTATCACATCTATCAGGTAGAACATATGTAATACATTTCATCTGACCTTTCACTAAGAATGCCAAAATCATATAGACCCACATCTTCCATGTTAATCCACAATGTTGCAACTAGACCACAAAGACATCTATGAACTTCAGATGCATCAATTGACATCTAAAATTTTATTGGGCATTAGTAACATAATGTGGGGTTCACATCATATATTTTTTTAAAAAAATAGGAATGACAAATGAGTTCTAACATACAACTGGAGTCTATTTCAATAGGATAAAGTATATTACAACTATTATGTATTGTACCCCTCATCCTCTGTTAAAGAGACATTGTCTGTCGGTAGGTTAAGTCATTCATGAATATATTAGTGTCTCCTCATGACAATCATAATTTTGATCATTAACCTACCAGTTTCTGTTCTCATGGAACATACAAAGTCACAATATTCAGACCAGCGCTTATGTTTGTTGCCTGCATAAGTTGTGTTACCAGTGCATCTCTAATTGTAGTAAGGGTGGTCACATTATGTTGTACTCACTGTGCGAGCAACATCGTAAGACATTTGGTTTGGAAACAAAAACCTACCACATGTAAACTATGACCTATGGGGGTTGTTCACTCGTACGATGCATTGAAGGCCACATGGACACAAGGAACATTCAAGTCTCCATTATAAGAAAGCCTAAGGAGGCATAATGTGACACTTTTAATTAGGAGGCATAATAAGATTGTACCGAAAATAACCTAATGACGTTATGGGAAGAAGATTATAGCACATGTCAAGTGAGGCATGAGTTTAAAAATAACACAAAAATGGTGCCAAGTCAAATCACGTCATCGAGTCTTCCGAATTTAACTAGAAATGCTTTCATGCAATACATCACCCTCAGAGCATCGACCTGAGTTGTTTGTTGAAGGGAGCTCAAGTCGACCCCATTTTATGGGAGGGTAGTTGGTCAACTGTCTTCTACAAATTCATCCATCATAATGTCACCATCATTTGGCATCATATGAAATTGTCTAGAATACAACACACCAATAATAGGAGACACTATGAATGAACGGGATATGGCGTGTCTTTTTTTAGATAAGCAAACCTCCTATTCAACACAACGAATACCCTTACAACAATGTTATGTAATTGTGTGTGTTGATGGTGGAACATCTCCTTCTTATTGTTGCATGTGTATCTGTTTCTCCAATACTTGACTATATGGTAACTTGTGTCGTGATATCGTGTAAGGAAATTATGGGTGTTGGCATAGCCTGCATCAACCAGGTAATACTTTCCAGTGAGTACTTTAAAACCATCTGTGGTTGTGGCTGATTGTAGGATCCTCTGGTCTTTTGTAGAGCCCTCCCACCCTATCATGGCATATGTAAACTCCATGGAGAAGTCTACTCCAGCCATGACATTTAGTGAGACAAACCCTTTTCTATTTCGATAATGGTTTTTCTTATCGTGTTTCACCAAAAATGGGATGTGCATCCTGTCAATTGCCCGAACGACATCCTAAAATAAGGCAATATAAGATTCATCTTAGAAAATAAATATTGTCATGCATCACAACTTTTCGTGATAACTATTACCTTAAAGTAAGGGTAGAACCTTGGGTGCTCCAAGATATGATGGTGCATCGTTGTGGTTTTAGTTTGCATCACAACATATTGTTGACTCAAGGCACACCCCATCTAATACTTCGTTGAACTTTCTGCTTATGTTCTCACTAGAGTGAATGTAATCCTCAAATAAAACAACATTGGTATGGACATGGCCAACCATATGTAGGAAGTAGAATACAGCCTCAATTGATGAGACACCTCTACTACTATATAATAAACCATGACTCTCAAACTTGTCCATGAGGGATAAAGTAGTCTACATATGCATTTTGTACTGGTCATATGCCCTATGTTCATGCCCAATTATGATCTCTAAAACCTTTTGGCGCCTACTCCTAATACCAACTGACCTAGGTATTGGATTTCATATGTATTCATCATTGGGATTGTCCAGGTTGGCAATCGCTATTGAGTCAACTATTTCATTAGCAATGTGATTTGCTGGCCCAGACACAATATTCAAAATTTGTGTTACTAGGTCTAGTTTACGTGTATGGTCACTATCATCCATGATGCCTACAATGAAAATGATGACAAACCTAAGATAGCATGAAAGAGGGTGCATAAACTAAACTACTTCAAAATTAGATAGGAAAATCAAATTGAAGTGTTCTCTATGGAAGTAAATATTACAGGAATAATCAAATTTACCCAATATTCCCAAACCTAGAAAATAATACAACAAACATCTGACCGAGACATTGAAAATTATTTCAAAACTGGTATGAGCTTCTGGAATTGTAGCATGCAAGAGTTTGATTATGGTGTGCATCCTCCATTAGTCCCACTTGTTCCAACATCATCACTGCTAGTATGTCACATGGATGGCATACTTGATGTGTTACTGAAAGGCTAGAGGGGATTGCGAAACAAATCCCTCTTGAGACAACATAAAAGAGGGGGCATGGAAGGTGGTGACGTTGCATTAGCTCTATGGGACCTTTCCCAAAGGTCTTCCAACCATATTGTAACTTCTTGTGGGGGATGCCGAAGGATAAGGTAGATATTGCAGTTGGTTGACTCCTTTATGACATTAATAAGAGTTGTAAAAATAGGGCCATGTGCATTTGGGAAAGTTTCATGGAAATGTTGCAAACTCTTCTTTTCAATGGATCAGTGGCCACCCATGTGCCTAATTCATATACATTTTCATACACATTTGTGAATTTGGATGCCACATCACTAGTTAGCATACATCCCTCAAGTTTCCTTGATGGTTGCTTCCTGCTCCTGTGGCTAGGAAGATTCCTTTCCCTAACACATTGGGTATTCATTTCAACATTGTCTCCCTCACTCTAAGTGCCAAAATATCCCATGTCTACTGCAACTCTGGTGTTATCTACTCTAATGCTAACTACATTGATGGTAGTATCAGATGCATCTAAGTCAACAACTACATCATCCTTAGAGGTGATGTCGGACAGAAGTTGTCTGTCTGTTGAAGACATTGCAAGGTGGCCTATAGCAATGTCTCCCCCCATCAACTTGATGTCATGGTAATGGTAGAAGGATCGGATAATAATTCTTTTTAGATCCTTGTTTCCCTAATGTCAAACACTTTTAATTAGGAGGTTCAATTTAAATGCAACACATGAATGTTATATTAGTGCATTATTCTACATATCATAAGCATCTCCCTCCATTTTGGGGTGTCAGGCAGTATTGGCTTCTTCCTGGTATCATTCCATCCAACACCACTCTTGTTGGCATAAGATTCACCTTTGAAAATTCCTTCTTAAGATGGTGTCATTGAGAAGATGTGTCATGTATCTCTCTCTATGACACATTGTCCTCATTGTCCACTATTAGTACTAGGTGCTCCCCCCTCTGAAACCTGAAGCCAATGAAGAACTTGTCCCTCTAACTAGAGCATGCCTCTACAGAGAGTTTGAAACTGTAATTGTGAACCTTGTTCTGAAATATACTGAAGCTTTGGGTAGTCCCTTTTATGTGTCCCATCTGTCCACAGTGATAGCACATTTGAGTAGTGACTCTCCAACATTAAACATAGTGTATCCTACCATAGTTGTCACACATGGATGCATCCTGGCTATGTGGGCCTTACACTGACATTGATGATCCTGAAGACCTAGTTGGAGGTGTCCACATGGGCAGTGTATTCCATCTACTGAACTGGGACTGCATCCACTCGCTGAAGAACTAGATCCTTGTCTCCCAAAACAACCAAGTCCTTGTCCTACTTAGAAAAGAAACCAATGCCTCCTTTGTATCCACCACTGCTCTATCCTCCTATACTAAAATATCTGGATCTTTTCTTGCTCTCAGACTTCTTACCAACATTAACTAACTCTTCTACAAGTCTTGTTGCTTCTACAAATTCTTCAAAATTTTCTCTCTCTCTGGCCAATAGCTGATACAGTGTGTCTAATTTCTAATATCAATCCTTGTTGAAATCTTTTTCACTTTTCTACATCATCAAGCACAAGTTGCAGGTAGAAATTATCCAGCCTTGTAAAATAGGCCTCGTATTCAACAACCATCATATTGCCTTGTCTGATATTCTCCAACTATTTGATCTTATCACTTAGGAAGGTAGGAGGAAAATACTTAAGGTGAAACTCATGCACAAAGTCCCACCATGTCATCACTATATTTCTCCTCTTATCTTGTACTCAATGCCACCACAACTCAAAATCTCCCTTGAGTAGATAGACTGCATGATTGATTTTCTTATCATCTAATAACTCCATTAGAAGAAAGTCCTTTCTAGTTGTCGAAGACACACCTCTGTTGTAGCTACATATGTTGTTCCATAAAATTCAATCCAACCAAGCTTCTTCACCAACTCATAGGATCTCGTCAGATCCTTACTAGAAGATGAAGTCCTCCTGTCCATCTTATATTTTTCTTTTATCTCTAGAAAAACATGGTACATCCTTGTTGCTTCATCTGTATCTTCTCTACCTTGAGCCATTGCTCAAGGGTCAGGGCCATAATGGCTCTCAGCATGTTCCTCACCATGTCCACATCCTCTTCCTCCCATCTATATATCCATAACAGAACACATCTATTAGAAAATTGCAGTTCAAAGAGGAAGGCAAACTAATTATATTAGTCTCTTATCACCCTCGTCCCAAACATAAACTCATTTTAGGTTCAACCTACACTCTGATACCAAAAACGTTAGCTCAACCCGAACCCACTAATCCAAGATTAGGGGCCACCAAGGAGATTAGCCTATCCATCAACTTTAGATCACTTAATGAAAATCAACCTTATCTTTTTCTTTTCTAAAAAAATATGGTAACATCATTTAGCAAACTGAAAATATCTAGATTAAACATAACATTAAAGGATACAACCATATTTGACTATTACATAGAATGAAGAGTTTCACATTTCATATACATCATGTACATTTCATTACAAATTTCTCTCTTTTCTCACTCTCTCATTCCCAGGATCTAGTGGAAGGATAAGAGATTGTCTATCTATTCTAACTATTTCCTTTTTAGGACCTCCATTCTACTCTTATCAAGACTAGCTTCTGTCTCCTCAGGAAGACCTAGTCCTTTATTTGAAAAATTGTTTAGTAGGTTCATGAGCTATTGACTCAATGAGTAGAAAATCAACAAGTAACCAAGATATTTATAACATTTACAAATGATAAAACTTAAATGTAGAAATATGAAAGCATTAACAATTTAAAACTATAAATGAATTATTTGATATTAAATATAAAAAAGGATAACCTAAATCCACTATCTTGCTTTTTGATCCATTTATTATGCCACTGGACCCACATGAGGTGTACCACAACATGTGAAAGTATCACAACAAGTTACGATCTCACAGTATAAGGATTAGAAGCATGCCCGAGATCCTAAACTTGTAGTCTCAATACCACGTATGCAGCTGGCATTGCCACATCTGGCTCTCGGTAGTTAATGAGAGTGTTTGGATATCTTAGATTGCTCCACTCAACCTCAGTACTCAGGCGGGGATTCAAAGCCCTCAGGCTTGTTGTACATTAATGGACCTACCAAAGATGTCCACTGATTGCCATAACTCATAACTCAGGTTTTGCCATCATCCCTAACTAGTGTTAGACATCAATCATTTAAGGAGTCTATGTTCACTGACCTTGACCCCCACACCCTAATGGTGTGTTCCGGCTTACCGCATCATACGTGATACCTCCAGTCAGGAAGCACATTTCCTGCTCACAACACATGTCTCATGTGAGGATTCTACATTGTCCAGAGCATCTAATATCTAGTGATATTTAGTTGAGTTTAACAAGATTCATCATCATAATTAATGATTATCTTATTTTTGTTAATTGAGCATCTCATATTAAGCACAAAATCATCTAGTAATTTTCACAGTTCTTATAAACCACAGTTCGACTCTTTACTTCTAAATTAGGACAACCTTGCTTCCCCAATGCCTCAAATTATACCATTTCATCACATGCTGATCATAACAACTCACATATCAAATTTTTATGTGACCTTACATCACTAAATTATGATTAATATAGCATATGTGTGGACTTGTATGATTCATGGTGACTGTGGAATGCATTTCTACAACCATCAGATATTCCTTCCCACCATTTCATCCAATTTAGTCCCCCCTATTGTGTAAAATGACAAAACTATATTTGAGACACAAGTTGAAATCATTGTTGATGTTAGTTCTGAATATTGATATGGCAATATGTGTTGGTTTTAAACTAGAATTTGTTTTGAGACAATTATTTTCTTAACTCCTATGAATTAATCATATTACTTTATCTTGATATGCCAAACATAAAAATCCTATCGATATAAGTAAAATCTGGTTTTTATGGTTGTGTTGTGTAAGTCTTAGGTTGTGGTTGTTGATAATAGTGTTTCAAATAATTGGTGGTGTTGATTAACCATGCCCCTATGAATTTGTAAATTACATGGATTGTGTACACCACACTGCATTTCACATACATGAATGGCATTCCTTCACTCCAGTAACTTATGTAATTAATAATAAGAAGGAGTCAATTCTATTGTCCACTAGTTTTGAGCCTACACGAATGCTTCAATGACTACCATGTTATTTCACTAATGTTTGTCATATCATGATCCATGAACAATTTTCACTTAGTTAAGAATTTGTGTTCTACAACATATTTAGTATGAATAACTCATAACCATGACTTAAGCATACCACAAAATTCAATATTTTAATTGATCTAGGATTAGACCATACATATATATGGGATGATAAATAATGATACTTAAGGAAATACTTAATAAATAAATTTTCATTTGAGAATAGTATCAAGATAAAACTATATTATTGTAGAGAATTCAATTATGAATCTCACACAAAAAGAATGCACCAAATCAGAGTTAAAATGAGGGAGTTATGACATTTTTAGTAACACATATAGAAACTTAATGACCGATGAGGCCCAGCAACCATCGATCATGGAAGGCCCAACGAACCCCGAGGCCCAGCGGCCATTGATTACAGAAAGCCCAACGACCGCTAAGAATCAGTGCCCAGGATAACCAATCATAAAATGATCATAACTCAGGATATACGTATTTGTTTTCAATGAAATGAACTACATTAGAACTGTGATTTGATCCTCTATTTCTCAGACCCTTAGGACAATGAAAAGAAGACATGGAAGGTGATTTTTGTGAAAGAACACGAAGAAAGGCCGAAACTAAAGGTTTGTCATAGATTCAACTTGGTAAGTTGTTTTAAAACACGATCTCTTCTCTTTTCCCTTGTTTCTCTATCTGGAGGTCTTCTCCAACCTCAAAACTGATTGTTCTAACCATCAAATTCTTCATCTTCTACCTCTAGCCAACGTTCTTGAGCTTGATTGCTCGTAGATGACCCATTTATGATGAGATCTCGAAGCCTAAGGCATGTTTTAGGATCGTGTGAGTAGAGATCCGAGTTTAGTTGGCAAACAGGATAGATTTGTGATGAGTGACAAGACCAGTTGGTGTAAAATCACCTTCTAACCCTGATTTATAGTATACGAGTTCAAATAATACCTTTCTAGTACTCAAATCTTACTTTATGATAATTTTGATGGATTTGATAAATCGTTGTAGTGATTTTCAGTAATAGATATGCTATAGTACTCATAATTCAGTGACGTAATATCATAACAAAATTTGATATGCAAGTTGTTATGATCAAAATGATATAATTTGAGGCACTGAGGAAGCCAGGTTGTCTTAATTCAGAAGTAAAGAGTCGAACCGTGGTTTATGAGAACTATGAAAGTTTTCAAATGATTTATGTACTTAGTATGAGATTCTTAATTAACAAAAATAGGATAAATCAATTAATTATGAAGATGAATCTTGTTAAACTCAACTAAATATCACCATGCGTGATTCCCTGAACACTATGGAATTTGCACAGTAGGCCTACGCTATGAGGAGAAACATGCTTCCCGACTAGAGGTCACATGTAGGTTGAGGTAATACGGAGCACACTAGTAGGGTGTGGGGGTCTAGGCCAGTAGGGTGGACACCTTAAATGACTGATACCCAACACCAATTAGAGATGTCAGTAGTACATGAGTTATGATTTGTAACGATCAACAAACATCTTTGGTAGGCCCATTGGTGGACAACAAGCCTAAGGGCTTTGACTCCCCTCCTGAGTATCCAAGTTGAGAGAAGAGATGTCAGTGGTTCATGAGTTATGATTTGTAACGATCAATAAACATCTTTGCTAGGCCCACTGGTGCACAATAAGGCTGAGGGTTTTGACTCCCCTCCTAAGTACCCAAGTTGAGAGGAGGAGTCTAAGATATCTGGCAACTCTCATTAGTCACTGAGAGCCATACGTGGTTATGCCAGCTGCAGATGTGGTATTGAGAGTGCAAACTTAAGATCACGGGTATGCTTCTAAGTCTTGTACAGTGAGATCGTAGTTTGTTGTGATATTTTTACATGTTTAGGTACACCTCATGTGGGTCCAGTGATATAATAAGTAGATAAAAAAAACAAATGGATTTAGGTGATCCTTTTTCTATGTTTAATATCAGACCAACTACTATGATGATTGATTTACAATTTTACACTGCCAGTGTTTTCATACATATGCATATAAGTTCTACCAATTATAAAAATTATATTATCTTGGTTAGCTATTGATTTTCTACTCACTGAGCCAGTAGATCATCAACCTACTAACCAATTTTTTAGGTAATGGAATATCTCTTCCTAAGGAGACAAAAGACAAGCTTTTTTAAGAATAGAACAGAGGTCCTAAAAAGGAAATAGTTGGAATAGATAGACGATCTCTTATCCTTCCTATGAATCTTGGGAATGAAAGAGTGAGAAAAGAGAAAAGTTTATAATGAAATGTACATCATGTATATTAAATGTGAAACTCTTTCTTCTATGTAATTGTAACATCCCTGACCTGGGTTATGAGTTAACCCTAGGTGTTTTGCCTAAATATGTAATTAAATCCCTGTGATTAACTTTGAGCATGTAATCAAGTTTCTCAGAAACATATATTTCAGATTTTGCTCCTTTTTATATAAAGTTGTAGCATTGTTTTGTTATGCAGGGACCTATGTGCAATTTACCCAATTAGAAGGGTTAACTTGCAATTTGCACATGTTGAAATGTTCCTCTGATGTTGAGACATCATGAGAATCATTTTGGTAAAGTTGGAGGGATTTCCCAAGCTTGGGCACCAAGGTGCAGCTATGGAAGCAATCCCGATGCTTGAAACCCTAATTTGGAGTAAAATGCAATTTACCCAAATTTAGGGATGCAATTTGTAAAATACATCATCTAATGTATCTTTTAAGACTCTTATCATCATTTAGAGAATAAATGATGAAAGGTCACTTCAATTGATTAATCAAGTTAGGAAAAACACCTTTGTGATTGAATAATCAGGGTGTATTAACTATAGCCCTTTCTATGTGTGTGCTTTAGTAATAGGTTGATCTTCTTTGCCCTCATTTCTTGGCCCTATAAGAAAATTTGTCCTTAGAATTAAGAAGAGAGTACGAGTAAAGAAGGATGGAGGGACTTAGTTGAAATTATGGAAAACTAATGAGCTAATGTTGAAAATCCCACCCCAAGTA
This sequence comes from Alisma plantago-aquatica, assembly GCA_963693085.1. NCBI lineage: Eukaryota > Viridiplantae > Streptophyta > Magnoliopsida > Alismatales > Alismataceae > Alisma > Alisma plantago-aquatica. The sequence continues at coordinate 752,613,703 of OY856410.1, forward strand.
TATATACCCTCAACTTCACTTAGCAAGGAACCTCTCCCTTCGTTCCTTTCACTGTTCTTTTCAACCAAACCGACTAAGGAGAGCTTGGATCTCAGGAGGACGACCAAAGGTGTGCAAGGTAGGTTTGGATCCCTCCTTTTGCCTAATTTCATGGTTAGAACTCGAATTCAAGGCCAAATTGATGACTAGCTCCCTTAATTCTACCTTTCTAGCCATCCTTTCTCAACTTTCCTTGGAAGGATCACCTTGGCCGACCTGTGGAATCTCAAGGACGCCATTAAATCTTGGAGCTCGAAAGCTTGGAGCTCAAAGAGCAAGCTTTAGGCGGGTTTTATAACTCTAAACCCATGCTTTGTTATATACATCTTGTTCATGCTTTTAGATGATAGTTCTTCTTCTTCTCTACTTTCCTTTGCTACCATGCAAGAAAATCCGTGAGAAATCATTGCTGTTATTGAGCTAGGAGATGAAGACGTTATTTCCAAAGTTAATCCACTACTTTTTACTTTACCAAACGGTCTCCACAATTTTCTCTCTCGGTCTCAAGACTGTGTGGTGAGCAAACGGTCTCAGGACCGTGTAAGGGCAAACGGTCTTCAAGACCGTTTATTTGCGTTGACCGACCGTGGACCGTATAAGATTTCTATTCGTAATTATGTAGGCTAATCACCCACAAAATTTGAGATGATATCTCCAAAGTAATCGTGAGATATGGCCTTTTTAATCAACAACTTTAATTGAATTTACTCCTGATTTTCAATCTGTTGAAATCGCCCTTTTTGGGCAAACGGTCTCAAGACCGTGTAAGCACGTTGACCAAGCGTTGACCATATGAGATTACTGTTCAAAATAATTTTGATTAACAACTCACCAAATTTTATGGACTAATTCCAAACGAGCTAAGAGTTGAAGGGTGATTACTAGGGCAAACCCTAATTGAAATTAGTACTGAAATCTCAATGGATAACTTAGTGTTTTTGGGGTTGATTGACCTAAACGGTCTCAAGACCGTTTGGGGATCAACCAAACGGTCTCAAGACCGTGTGGGGGATCACCCAAGACCGTATGGAGGTCTGGGGTCAAGTATAGTTGACCAATTGAAGGTACAAACATATCAAATTACATTGCAATTAAGTATTGATATGATCATCAACTCAATGGATCCAACCTTGAAGAATTTTCACTAGAATCCAAAAGTTGGATGGGCAAACGGTCTCAAGACCGTTTGGAACTCATCCAAATGGTCTCAAGACCGTGTGGTGACAACCCAAGACCGTTTGGAGGTCTAGGGTTAAGGTAATTTGATCAATTGAGAGCCCAATTGCAATAGGTTATCGAATTAATTAAAATACTGATTTGAGACTCAATCAAGGTTCAACCCCTATCAAATCACATTAGATTTTGATGAAATCTTGGGCAAACGGTCTCAAGACCGTGTGGAGTTCATCCACACGATCTCAAGACCGTTTGGGCCAAGTTTGGGCCCAATTGGAGCTCAATTGAAGGGTTCAACCTTGTGTTGATTCACATTGTTGAGTGTTGATGGTTGAACGTTGATGGACCTTAATTGAACCAACTTCAACCCTAATTGGATAACAATTGAGGGTCAATTGAGTGACCAATTGGTTAAGGACAACCCTAATTGTCTCAATTGGTAAGTGGTTAGCAATCTTGAGACCAATGGATGGCTTCAACATAGGAACCCCAATCGAAATTACCCTTTGAATCACCTTGGAAGTCTATACGATCTTGAGTTTTTGAGGGCACTCGACCTCAAGACCGTGTGAATGTGCATGAATGTGATGGAAAGTCAAGTAAAGAACCTTCAATACACATGAATGTGCATGATTAGGGTATGATCCACCTATGTGAGATCATGGAAACCCTAATTATGATATATGATGAATCTTAAGCCAATCTGAGAGCATCAATGATGATGTTCCTCATACATGATGATGTTATAAGTTCAATTCAAGGGTGATGATATGTAATGTGAATAGTAAACCCTAATTCAAGGGTAATTACATGCAATATAAGTATTAAACTCTAATTAATGAGAATCAGAGAACTCAGCTCTTATGACAAGAGTGGGAAATGTATTCCTTGTTTTGAATTACCTTTATCAGTTGAATTAACCATGCAGGTTCTGATATGAAGGTGATCATTTTCAGGTATGGATGATGATACTGTATTCATTGAAAGCATGTTATAAGCTTTATGAATAAGTAAAATATCTTGATGCCTTGTCAGTGGCATCCTATGATTTAATGGGCTATGTGAGCCATGAATACTATCAAGGTCATGCTTTAGAGATGACTTGTGATGAGTATAATGAGAAATGATGATTGATGAGAGTTAGTCTTGTTACATTTAGTATTCTCCTTTCATAGCTGCTATGCTACTATTATTGTTTGAAGAACAATTTTTAATGTTAAAAGAATACTAAATGTACCTAACTAATCAAGTATAATGTAGAGCCCTGATCATAGATCCATCATTGTCAGAGATCAAATGATGGTGAAACAGGTTTTCCTAAGGGAACTCCCGGATCACATACTATTGAGTATGTGGGGTATATGGATGTGTAGAACCTTACATCCTAGTGTAGAAGATTGATGTAGATGTGCAATCCATCAACCCTTCACTACAAAACCCTACCGTATCAGTGGATGGTAAACACGAAACCTCCTGATGACGAAGAAAACATAGATATCCGTATTAGTAGAGATAAACATGAAATCTCCTGATGATGAAGAGAGTACAGAACGCCATTGTAACTCTAAAATAGCGAAGGACCAGTTTACCTTGGTGAGCTATAATTGTAGAGACACAAGATGTCCTATAAGTGATCCTCTTACTGACTGAGGAAGGTGAAGGTCATGAGAATCTAGCTCTCTTAATGACCTATGTATGATACTGATGTGACTTCTTAGCAATCAGTTGGAGTATGAGTGGTATGCCTCATCTCCACAGGGCATAATGTTGTTTGTAAAACATAATCAACTACGTAGTATACCTGTTAGAGATAACTACGAGTTAGTGGATTGATGATACACTGTGATAGTGCTTATATTTCTTCATATCTCATAAATGTTAAGCTCTTGTTTATAGCTGCAACTGCTATTGAATACTTTGAAAGCTTTACTGCTTAAGTTATTCTTTGATGTTATAATAAAGCTTCTGGCGGAGAGTTATAACTCTCGCTGGGACAATCATGTAAAATTGTCTCACCCCGTAGATTTCAACTTTTTAGGTGGACGTTGGAGACGGAGGAACCGGTCTACAGGTGACCAGTCTCAGCAGCAGCAGCACCAGGAGCAGCAGTGAAATCTCAGGTGGAGATTTAGCCTACCTTGTGGTGTAGTTAGAGTCAGTCCTATGTGTCCTCTGTACTCTCAGGTCTTGGAGTCTTTTGTTATGTGTTCTTGAGATTTTGTATCTTGATGTATATAATTACTCGAGAAGTAATTATCATGAGATGTAAACAGTTTATCTCTTATTATGAAAGAAGCTTTTATGGATTCAAGCTCTTGTCTCGAAAAGTTTTAATTTCCCGTGATTTTTGTCTTCCGTTGTTTATCAAATCGCTTCCGCTAAGTTTAAATCATGATTATATCATGGTTTGGAGATCAGAGCCCTCAATTAGTGGTATCAGAGCTCTAGGTCAGTTGAGTCTACAGAGGCATAGGACTTAGGATGTCGAGTCTATCTTTAGTACTCCTTCCTTATCTGATAGAATCTTCTGCTCCTCAGGAGAAGAAGATACATAAGAATGGCTGAACCACATGATGAGTACGTGGCAGAGAGTAGTGCTAGTGCACCTCAAGGCGGTGCAAGGGTTCCAAGAATAGAACATCCTGCACCAGAGTCACCAAGAGAGCCACCCCAATTTGACCCAGCCGACATGGGTAACCCAGCAGTCCAGACGATGTTTGGGCAGTTTATGACTGTCATGACACACATCATCGACAGGATGCCCATGCCTGCACCTAGGGCACCTGCCCAGCCCGAAGGACAAGGTATCGGTAAGACATTCGAGCGACTTTGTCGTGTCGGAGCTACCGAGTACTTTGGGACTGCTGACCCCGCAGATGCTGATCTGTGGTTGACAGAGTTGGAGAAGGCTTTCAGGATTCTTATTATCCCGGAAGCTGAGAAGGTTAGACATGCTGTCTATCTTCTCAAAGGCAGTGCTGGTCACTGGTGGAACATGGAAGAGCAGAAGAGACCTGGAGTAGAGTTCTCGTGGGAAGAGTTTCGTCGGGAATTTATCAATAGATATTTTCCAAAGACCTTCCTAGATGAGAAGATCTCTCAGTTTGAGAGATTGAGGCAGGGCATGATGAACATTAGCGAGTATGAAGCTAAGTTCATGGAATTGTTGCGGTTCTGTCCGCACATGGCTGCCATAGATGAGGAAAGGATCAGGAGATTCGAGAAGGGTTTGAATGCTGATATGTCAACCCCTGTGTCTGCCTTAGAAAACCGAGAGAGATTCTCTACCTTCGTTGAGTCAGTCCGAAGGATAGAGAGATCTGTGGTTGAGAAGAGGCAAACCCAGAAAAGATATCCACAGTTCCAGGGTTCTTCATCTAGGGATTCCAAGAAACCTAGATTCTCTGCACCTAACCCTCCACCACCCAGATCGAGTTTTCAAACTCAATGGACACCAAGCAGAGGTAGAGGACGGAGTCAACCGCCTCAAAGGACTCACAGTGCTACATCAATGTCAGTTACTGGACCACCCAGGCCACAACAACAGGAGAGGAGTTGCTACAACTGTGGTAAGGTGGGACACTTGATGAAGGATTGCCGTTCTAGGCCTGTCAGTGTGACACAACAACCTCTGAGACAGAATCAACAAGGATCTCAGAGTAGGCAACATCAAGGAGCAGCTCGAGGACGTGGACAAGCGTCTCAAGCTGGATCATCAGCACCACCTCAACACCAGGCGACAGCGAGGTTCTATGCTATGAACCCACCTGAAGCAGTGGTCAATCCACGGGTAGTGGCAGGTCAGATGAAACTTTTATATTCTGATATGTCTACATCTTGTGTTGTATCTGTTCTGATTGACCTGGGTGCTACGCACTCTTTTATCACTCTTAGAGTGATTCGTGACTGCAATGTGACTGTTAGTCATAGAGCAGATAGTTTTTTGTTGGAGACTCCGTTGAGTGGGTCTGCCGTTTTGCAGGAGGTATGCTCTCCCTGCATCCTCTTCTTTTCTGACCATCGCATTCAAGTGGATCTTATACCACTTGATATGCAGGGATTTGATATAATCCTCGGGATGGATACCTTGGAAAGGTATAGAGTTGTCTTGGATTGTGAGTCCAAGTTGGCTGTGTTTGCTGATGAAAGCAACACATGGATCTTTCAAGGTGAGAGAAAGATTCTGCCCACCTGTCTTGTATCAGCTATGGTTGCTGATAAGCTGTTGAGGCAAGGATGTTATGCATTCTTAGCCCATGTGGTAGATGTTACCAAGGAAAGTTCCAATCCTACTGAAGTTCCCATAGTCAGGGAATTCGAGGATGTGTTTCCTGAAGAACTTCCTGGTATACCACCACCTCGGGAAATTGATTTTGAAATCAATCTGATCCCAGATACGAAACCCATAGCCCAGACTCCGTATAGGATGGCGTCTGCCGAGATGGCAGAACTCAAGAAACAGATTCAAGAGTTACTTGAGAAGGGCTTTATCCGACCGAGTACTTCACCTTGGGGTGCTCCGGTCTTGTTTGTTAAAAAGAAAGATGGGTCAATGCGATTTTGCATCGACTACATACAACTCAATAAAGTAACAATAAAGAATAAGTACCCTCTGTCGAGGATTGATGATCTCTTTGATCAGTTGCGTGGTGCAACAATATTTTCAAAGATAGACTTGAGGTATGGATATCATCAACTCCGTATTAAGGATAGTGACATATCCAAGTCTGCCTTTAGGACAAGGTATGGTCACTATGAGTTCACGGTTATGTCATTTGGACTAACCAATGCACCAGCTGTATTTATGGAACTCATGAATAGAGTCTTTTGACCTTTCCTTGATCAATGTGTTGTCGTCTTCATAGATGACATTCTGATCTATAGTAAGGATGCTCAGCAGCATGAGCAGCATCTTCGCCAAGCTTTGACCTTGCTAAGAGAACACAAACTGTATGCTAAGTTTAGCAAGTGTGAGTTCTGGCTGCCGGAGGTATCTTTTCTTGGACATGTGATATCTGCCTCGGGAATTCGAGTTGACCCTACAAAGGTAGAATCTATTCTACAATGGGAACAACCGAAGACACCGACGGAGATTCGAAGTTTCTTGGGGTTAGCTGCCTATTATCGAAGGTTCATTAAGAACTTTAGTTCTATAGCCTTACCTTTGACCAAGTTGACCCGGAAAGATGTCCCTTTTTCTTGGAATGATAAGTGTCAACAATCTTTCCAGTTGTTGAAGGAGAGATTGACAAGTGCACCTGTTCTTGTACTACCTGAACAAGGAAAAGGATATGTAGTTTTCTGTGATGCTTCCAAGAATGGACTAGGATGTGTGTTGATGCAGGATAAACAAGTGATTTCTTTTGCTTCCTGACAGCTTAAGAAACACGAGGAGAATTATCTGACACACGATCTGGAGTTAGCTGTCGTGGTTCATGCCTTGAAGATCTGGAGACATTATCTCTACGGAGAAACATTCCAGATTTTCACAGACCACAAGAACCTTAAGTATATCTTCTCTCAGCACGAGCTTAACATGAGGCAACGTCGTTGGATGGAGTTAATCAAGGACTATGATTGTACAATTGATTACCATCCGGGCAAGGCCAATGTTGTTGCAGATGCCTTGAGTAGGAAATCAGCAACATCAACCATGGATAGAGCACAACTAAACTCTTTAGTATGCTCTAAGAGAGATATGCTTATCTCTTTAAGGCAAGACAATGTACAGTTGAAAGTGTCATTGTTAGTCGGGTTGTTGGCTGAGATGCATATTAAACCTACCCTTAGAGAGCAGATTAAGGAAGCACAGCAAGGTGATGTTGCAATTCAGCAGATTAGATCGGAGTATGGTAATGAGAAGCGAGATGGTTTCCATGACTCAGATAATCATGTAGCTTGTTATAATGAAAGAATGATAGTACCGGATGTGGATAACTTGAGGAAATTAGTCCTGGAAGAAGCTCATTCTTCCATGTATGCTATGCATCCAGGGAGCACCAAGATGTATCAGAATTTGAAAAATTTGTATTGGTGGCATGGAATGAAGAAAGATGTTGCAGAGTTTGTTCTGAGGTGTCCTGTGTGTCAGCAAGTTAAAGCTGAACACCAGAAACCTGCAGGGACAATGCAACCTTTACCCATACCACAGTGGAAGTGGGACCATGTGACCATGGACTTTGTTGTTGGCCTACCCAGGACAAGCAAAGGACATGATTCCATATGGGTAGTTGTTGATAGGTTGACTAAGACAGCGCATTTCTTACCTGTCAAAACAACCTATTCTGCTGAAAAGTTATCACAGTTGTATGTGCAAGAGATAGTGTGTTTGCACGGAGTTACTGTCACGATAGTTTCTGACAGAGGCCCTCAGTTTACAAGTCGTTTTTGGGAACAGTTACATAGAGCCTTAGGCACCAAGCTAAGGTTTAGTACGGTCTTTCATCCACAGACTGATGGACAGTCGGAAAGGACCATACAGACCTTAGAAGACCTGTTGAGAGCATGTTCTCTCCAGTTTACCAGAAGTTGGGATCTACACCTAAGCTTAATAGAATTTGCCTATAACAATAGCTATCAGCATAGCATTGATATGGCACCTTATGAAGCCTTGTATGGTAGATGTTGTAGATCACCTCTGTGTTGGTTCGAGACTGGTGAACGTCAGTTGTTAGGTCCTGATCTTGTGCAGCAGACCACAGAGAAGATTAAAGTAATACAACAAAAGATTAAGACTGCACAGGATAGGCAGAAATCTTATGCTGACAAACGTCGTAGACCCTTAGAGTTCCAGGTTGGAGACAGAGTGTATCTCAAAATCTTGCCTTGGAAAGGAGTCCTTCGTTTTGGGAGGAAAGGGAAGTTAGCTCCTAGATTTATGGGACCTTATCCAATCATTGAACGGATTGGAAAGGTAGCATATAGACTAGAGCTGCCACCAGAGTTACAGAGGTTACACCCTGTGTTTCACATTTCTATGTTGAAGAAATGTCACCCTGACACTGAGTCAATTCTGCAACCTATGGAGGTAGAATTGAATGACGATATATCTTACGAGGAGGGACCAGTGTCAATCCTTGATAATAGAATTAAAAGGTTAAAGAAGAAAGATATAAGTCTTGTGAAAGTCCTCTGGAATCACCGTGGTGTTGAAGAAGCCACTTGGGAACTAGAGGATGAGATGAGAAGGAAGTATCCTGCCCTTTTCTCTTAATATGTCTTATCGATTTCGAAGACGAAATCCTTGTAAGTGGTGGATAATTTGTAACATCCCTGACCTGGGTTATGAGTTAACCCTAGGTGTTTTGCCTAAATATGTAATTAAATCCCTATGATTAACTTTGAGCATGTAATCAAGTTTCTCAGAAACATATATTTCAGATTTTGCTCCTTTTTATATAAAGTTGTAGCATTGTTTTGTTATGCAGGGACCTATGTGCAATTTACCCAATTAGAAGGGTTAACTTGCAATTTGCACATGTTGAAATGTTCCTCTAATGTTGAGACATCATGAGAATCATTTTGGTAAAGTTGTAGGGATTTCCCAAGCTTGGGCACCAAGGTGCAGCTATGGAAGCAATCCCGATGCTTGAAACCCTAATTTGGAGTAAAATGCAATTTACCCAAATTTAGGGATGCAATTTGTAAAATACATCATCTAATGTATCTTTTAAGACTCTTATCATCATTTAGAGAATAAATGATGAAAGGTCACTTCAATTGATTAATCAAGTTAGAAAAACACCTTTGTGATTGAATAATCAGGGTGTATGTACTATAGCCCTTTTTATGTGTGTGCTTTAGTAATAGGTTGATCTTCTTTGCCCTCATTTCTTGGCCCTATAAGAAAAGTTGTCCTTAGAATTAATAAGAGAGGACGAGCAAAGAAGGATGGAGGGACTTAGTTGAAATTATGGAAAACTCATGAGCTAATGTTGAAAATCCCACCCCAAGTATATATACCCTCAACTTCACTTAGCAAGGAACCTCTCCCTTCGTTCCTTTCACTGTTCTTTTCAACCAAACCGACTAAGGAGATCTTGGAGCTTAGGAGTACGACCAAAGGTGTGCAAGGTAGGTTTGGATCCCTCCTTTTGCCTAATTTCATGGTTAGAACTCGAATTCAAGGCCAAATTGATGACTAGCTCCCTTAATTCTACCTTTCTAGCCATCCTTTCTCAACTTCCCTTGGAAGGATCACCTTGGCCGACCTGTGGAAGCTCAAGGACGCCATTAAAGCTTGTAGCTCGAAAGCTTGGAGCTCAAAGAGCAAGCTTTAGGCGGGTTTTATAACTCTAAACCCATGCTTTGTTATATACATCTTGTTCATGCTTTTAGATGATAGTTCTTCTTCTTCTCTACTTTCCTTTGCTACCTTGCAAGCCAATCCGTGAGAAATCATTTCTGTTCTTGAGCTAGGAGATGAAGACGTTATTTCCAAAGTTAATCCACTACTTTTTACTTTACCAAACGGTCTCCACAATTTGCTCTCTCGGTCTCAAGACCGTGTGGTGAGCAAATGGTCTCAGGACCGTGTAAGGGAAAACGGTCTTCAAGACCATTTAGCAGCGTTGACCGAGCGTGGACCGTATAAGATTTCTGTTAGTAATTATGTAGGCTAATCACCCACAAAAATTGAGATGATAACTTCAAAAGAATCGTGAGATATGGCCTTTTTAATCAACAACTTTAATTGAATTTACTCCTGATTTTCAATCTGTTGAAATCGCCCTTTTTGGGCAAACGGTCTCAAGACCGTGTAAGAACGTTGACCAAGCGTTGACCGTATGATATTACTGTTCAAAATAATGTTGATTAACAACTCACCAAATTTATGGACTAATTCCAAACGAGCTAAGAGTTGAAGGGTGATTACTAGGGCAAACCCTAATTGAAATTAGTACTGAAATCTCAATGGATAACTTAGTGTTTTTGGGGTTGATTGACCTAAACGGTCTCAAGACCATTTGGGGATCAACCAAACGGTCTCAAGACCGTGTGGGGGATCACCCAAGACCGTATGGAGGTCTGGGGTCAAGTATAGTTGACCAATTGAAGGTACAAACATATCAAATTACATTGCAATTAAGTATTGATATGATCATCAACTCAATGGATCCAACCTTGAAGAATTTTCACTAGAATCCAAAAGTTGGATGGGCAAACGGTCTCAAGACCGTTTGGAACTCATCCAAACGGTCTCAAGACCGTGTGGTGGCAACCCAAGACCGTTTGGAGGTCTAGGGTTAAGGTAATTTGATCAATTGAGAGCCCAATTGCAATAGGTTATCGAATTAATTAAAATACTGATTAGAGACTCAATCAAGGTTCAACCCCTATCAAATCACATTAGATTTTGATGAAATCTTGGGCAAACGGTCTCAAGACCGTGTGGAGTTCATCCACACGATCTCAAGACCGTTTGGGCCAAGTTTGTGCCCAATTGGAGCTCAATTGAAGGGTTCAACCTTGTGTTGATTCACATTGTTGAGTGTTGATGGTTGAACGTTGATGGACCTTAATTGAACCAACTTCAACCCTAATTGGATAACAATTGAGGGTCAATTGAGTGACCAATTGGTTAAGGACAACCCTAATTGTCTCAATTGGTAAGTGGTTAGCAATCTTGAGACCAATGGATGGCTTCAACATAGGAACCCCAATCGAAATTACCCTTTGAATCACCTTGGAAGTCTATACGATCTTGAGTTTTTGAGGGCACTCGACCTCAAGACCGTGTGAGGTCACTCAACCTCAAGACCGTGTGAGGTCTCTCGACCTCAAGACCGTGTGAGGTCTCTCGACCTCAAGACCGTGTGAGGTCTCTCGACCTCAAGACCGAATGAGGTCTCTCGACCTCAAGACCCAATGAGGGTAAACGGTCTTGAATGTTATACGGTCTTGAAGTCAACCCAAGCTCAAACGGTCTACAAAGCTTAAACGGTTTGCAACCTTATACGATCTCAAGATCGTATAAAGGTTGAAGGTGTGAAACCTAACAAAGACTTTTGAGGATAAGTCTACCTTATGCCTTGAAGGCTTAATTAGTTTGATGATTGTTCAAACTAAACCCTAATGATACCAAGAGACATTAAGGGTCCAGTGATTAGTAAATTAACCCATGATGATGATCAATGTGTAATTTACCATAATACCCTTGAAAAGTTCAAATTGAGTGAAACCTTGTTCTAATCAAACTCTAATCACTCAACAGTGGCGATTTGGTCTATGTTAATCAAAGTGGACTTCACCCAACCTGATCTAGAGTGGTGCTATCACCATCTACTAGTATGAGGAGAGAGAAAGTACCTTAGAGAGAGGAAGTACCTTAAGAGAGAGAAAGTACCCTCATATGATGGAAAGTCAAGTAAAGAACCTTCAATACACATGAATGTGCATGATTAGGGTATGATCCACCTATGTGAGATCATGGAAACCCTAATTATGATATATGATGAATCTTAAGCCAATCTGAGAGCATCAATGATGATGTTCCTCATACATGATGATGTTATAAGTTCAATTCAAGGGTGATGATATGTAATGTGAATAGTAAACCCTAATTCAAGGGTAATGACATGCAATATAAGTATTAAACTCTAATTAATGAGAATCAGAGAACTCAGCTCTTATGACAAGAGTGGGAAATGTATTCCTTGTTTTGAATTACCTTTATTAGTTGAACTAACCATGCAGGTTCTGATATGAAGGTGATCATTTTCAGGTATGGATGATGATACTGTATTCATTGAAAGCATGTTATAAGCTTTATGAATAAGTAAAATATCTTGATGCCTTGTCAGTGGCATCCTATGATTTAATGGGCTATGTGAGCCATGAATACCATCAAGGTCATGCTTTAGAGATGACTTGTGATGAGTATAATGAGAAATAATGATTGATGAGAGTTAGGCTTGTTACATTTAGTATTCTCCTTTCATAGCTGCTATGCTACTATTATTGTTTGAAGAACAATGTTTAATGTTAAAAGAATACTAAATGTACCTAAATAATCAAGTATAATGTAGAGCCCTAATCATAGATCCATCATTGTCAGAGATCAAATGATGGTGAAACAGGTTTTCCTAAGGGAACTCCTATATCACATACTATTGAGTATGTGGGGTATATGGATGTGTAGAACCTTACATCCTAGTGTAGGTGATTGATGTAGATGTGCAATCCGTCAACCCTTCACTACAAAACCCTACCATATCAGTGGATGGTAAACTCCTGATGACGAAGAAAACATAGATATCTGTATTAGTAGAGATAAACATGAAATCTCCTGATGACGAAGAGAGTACAGAACGCCACTGTAACTCTAAAATAGCGAAGGACCAGTTTACCCTGGTGAGATATAATTGTAGAGACACAAGATGTCCTACAAGTGATCCTCTTACTGACTGAGGAAGGTGAAGGTCATGAGAATCCGGCTCTCTTAATGACCTATGTATGATACTGATGTGACTTCTTAGCGATCAGTTGGAGTATGAGTGGTATGCCTCATCTCCACAGGGCATAATGTTGTTTGTAAAACATAATCAACTACGTAGTATACCTGTTAGAGATAACTACGAGTTAGTGGATTGATGATACACTGTGATAGTGCTTATATTTCTTCATATCTCATAAATGTTAAGCTCTTGTTTATAGTTGCAACTGCTATTGAATACTTTGAAAGCTTTACTGCTTAAGTTATTCTTTGATGTTATAATAAAGCTTCTGGCGGAGAGTTATAACTCTCGCTGGGACAATCATGTAAAATTGTCTCACCCCGTAGATTTCAACTTTTTAGGTGGATGTTGGAGACGGAGGAACCGGTCTACAGGTGACCAGTCTCAGCAGCAGCAGCACCAGGAGCAGTAGTGAAATCTCAGGTGGAGATTTAGCCTGCCTTGTGGTGTAGTTAGAGTCAGTCCTATGTGTCCTCTGTACTCTCAGGTCTTGGAGTCTTTTGTTATGTGTTCTTGAGATTTTGTATCTTGATGTATATAATTACTCGAGAAGTAATTATCATGAGATGTAAACAGTTTATCTCTTATTATGAAAGAAGCTTTTATGGATTCAAGCTCTTGTCTCAAAAAGTTTTAATTTCCCGTGATTTTTGTCTTCCGCTGTTTATCGAATCGCTTCCGCTAAGTTTAAATCGTGATTATATCGTGGTTTGTAGATCAGAGCCCTCAGTAATAGTGTAACATTGTTGTATCCTTTAATGTTATTTTTATTTGAGATATTGTCAGTTTGCTAAATGATGTTACTATATATCTGAGAAAAGAAAAAAATAAGGTTGATTTTCATTAAGTGATTAAAAGTTGATGGATAGGCTAATCTCCTTGGTGGGCCCTAACCCTAAATTAGTGGTTTTAGGTTGCATCACTGCTTCTCTTCTTCTTATTCGTTCTTTATTTATTAACATTGGCATGCATTATCATTAACTTGGGTTGCGTCTAGAGTATGGATCTATTACATGGACTTAGAAATATGTCAGTATATATTTGTTTGTTTGTAGCACATGAGAACCTATAACCATTCTGGTTGTCATTGTAGGATCCACGGGAAGCATCCAAACTCCTCCAAATCCTAGTCAGAGACAAATGTGTGGTTCACTCTTGTATCCACCATTGTCTTCACTATTTTTTCATTGATCTTCATTTAAACTTACATCAGTCGTGTTAAAAACCTAAATATTAGATCATGTGTATGCTAAGAGTATCCATTCTTGTCTAGGTCCCTAGTCAGATATTATTGTGTAAAATTAGGAGATTAATAATATATTAAGATTAGTATTTGTTGATTAATGATTACATCTCAATAGTCATGATATTGAGTATCAAGTCAAACATATAGGTACTTGTTATGAAAAAGTATATTGTATATACTAAACTTGTGTATGATACATGGAAGTCATAAATGGCTGTCAAAATCACATCTCATGTGACAATGGTGAATTTGGTCATTAGACCAAAGTTACTGCAATGATCACTTGTTCTTCAATGTACTCTAATACTGTAACGACCCTGACCTGGGTTATGAGGTAACCCTAATTGTTTTGGCTAATAAATTTGTTTATAACTTTAATATAATCCACTAAGGTTCTTTGTTAACATGTGACACACTCATGTTTCAAGTTTGGTCCCTATTGAATGCTGTTTGAGCAATTTTCCTTTATTTTGGACCAAAGTGTAATTTACCCATATTGAGGGGATATAATGAAAAATGTCACATGTTTAACATGCCTCATGTGTTTTAGCATCATTATAGAGAGAATAATGCAAGGTGGTGGCTTGTGGAAAGCCTAAATTCCAAGTTTGAACTTGTTTGAACAATGTTGGTACGTTGTGCATCAATTTTGGTACAAATTGTAATTTACCCAAAACGTCAGGTTGATATGAAAATTAACACATCTAGAATGTCCATTCTTCCTCTATGTATCATTTAGAGGAGAGAGAATGAATGATGCACCATTTTTGGATCAATTATGAATGATGATACTCTTGGTGATGAAATGACCAAGAAAAAGGGTTGAATTTGGAAGCTTAACTTGAGTTATATCAAGTTGAAAAGCTTATATATGAGTGCCTATCGGCCATGGAGCCCAAGGAGGTGTCCCATATAGTTTTTTGAACTCTTGGAAAAGTCCATATCGTGCAAAAGCACCTCAAGGAGGTGAGGTGTGACGGCCAACAAGTTTCCTTAGAAAAAGTGTATCGGCTTGACTTAAAATAGTGATTAAACCTAGATGACTTATCCAAATGGATAAGCAATGGACGAATTTGCATCTCTAGATGATCCTCAACCTTTTTCAATGTCAAGATAAATGTTGATGCATGCATGTACATGTGTCACCCATGCATGACACGTGGAACCTACTAGCTCAAAATGTTGACACCTCATTTTTGCCTTTCTTCATGAACAACAAGTATATATACCCCTAGTTTCACCCCTTGGTACAATTTTGCGACCCTTACCACCCTCCTACCCTAAGTTATCTTGCATAGAGCTCCCATATTGTGAAGGTATGATGTGGTATCGTGCATGGGCCTTGGGGTATCGCCCATGGCAAGACCATATACCCCAAGTAGGTGATATCGGCCATATAGGGTGATATCGGCCATAGAGTGAAGTGTTTTGACTCCAAGTGAGTGTCATATCGTGCAAGTTAGTATCATACCGTGCAAGAGGGGTTGCATGTCATGCAAGAGCACAAGGTTATCGTGCATAGGCCTTGGGTATCGGCCATAGCAAGTATATCGGCCATAGCATGTTGATATTGCCCATAGCAAGTTGATATCGGCCAATTGAAGTGATTTTGGCCACAAGTGAGGGGGTATCGGTCACAAGCAAAGTTGTGTTGGCCAAGAGGAAGTCCATATCGCCCAATAGTTGTAGGGTTTCAGCCAAGGAGCTAAGGAACTCAAAACTTAACCCTAAGGTAAGCTATAGTTGTCTTCAAGCTTGAATTGAAGCATGGAATTAGGGTTATGATCTACCTTTCTTTTCTTCTTCACCAATTGCTTATCCATGGTGATTCCTTGCATATGAAGGAGTTTTGAACGAGCCTTGGACCTTTGATAAAGTCACCTTCAACCTTAGGAACATGGATCTTTGGAGCTTGAAGCTTTGAAGTGGTTCTTAAGGCGGGTTATATAACTTGAACTCAATCATGTTATTATTCATCACCTAAATTGCTATACTTAATGAATTACTTTTAATTCTGAAATTTTATGAAATATTTGATGAAATTATGAGTTATAGTAGTTTATTAGACCTGTTGACATGAACTATAATAGTTAGAACAAAGGTCTAGAGCTTGAAGATGATGACATCACCTTATAAAAGTGATATCGGGTGCAAGCACCCCTAACCCGATATGATGATGCACCTATTTCACTAAAATGATATGAATAGGTTTGTAAACCTATTTGAACTATATGGGGGTGTAGTATACACCTCTTGCACGATAGGAAGTCTATTATAGACTCCATATAAGATACAAAGATAATTGTATACTTGTAAGATGACAAGAAACCCTAATTTGGGTAACTCGATATAGGTGAAGTGTAACAAGTGCTATGGAACGACATGGTTGCATGACATAGTTGCTCGGCATAGTTGCACGAAATGGTTACATGACATGGTTGCACGATAAGGTTGCATGATACACAACCCTAGACGATATGGTAACCCTAACCCGTTATGGCTAACCCTAGATGGTGACTAGCCTGATAGGGTGATTGAATGCACTTCTAGCCCAACATGGTGATGGGTTGATACCTCATAAGTATCATGGGTGACACATACATATACCTTGTGCCCTATATGAGGTCCAGAAGATACCTCATGCCCGATATGGAGACAAGTGCAAATCCTAACCGGATATGGTGAGTGTTTATACACCTCCAACCCAAGACACCTTGTAAAGGTGAGAGTAAGACACTCTTAGGAGTAATGAGTGTAATACCAAGTAATGGTATGGCTAATACCTTGATAGGTAAAACACCTAAAGTGGTTGATAATGGTTAATCCTATATCAACAATGTCTCAACCTGAGATGAGTCCATATATCAATTAATGATGGTTGGACAATTCAAATGTATGACTCATGATCAATACACTACAGAATAAATGTGATGGGCTAGTGCATAAAGTATCAAGATGGGAATTACCCTAATACAAGATAAGTTGATGAATTTAAGTAAGTTAAAAGTGATGAGGGAAGTGATACATCAAGACATGATAGATAGATATCACATCCAGCACTTCAAGGTTAATGTACCTTAATGTACCTTAAATCCAATATACTTGGATGAGTAACACATGAAGTGTGTTATGTCAATTGTTACATTGAGATGTAATAAGTTTAATGCATTTGGATAAGTGTGGTCTAACATACCTTGAGAAAGGGTTAAGCCAAGTTAATAAGTATGATGTAATCATACCCTGGTAAGGATGAGAGACGAACTCATACCTTGTGTTGATGATTCATTTAATGATAAATGATGAGAATAAATAAGTATAATGGAATACTTATGATATCAATGTATGCTCCTAGATGTGTGGAGCAATGAATTAGGGTTTGAATTAATAATATGAACTTGAAACTCTATCCGGCAATAAGGGGAAACCCTAACCCTAATAGTTGTTGCCTAGTGAGAGGTGACAAGATGTTTAATGGCCTTGTGAGCCATGTGAATAGTTATTGCCTAGTGAGAGGTGACAAGATGTTTAATGGGCCTTGTGAGTTATGTGATTAGTTGTTGCTTAATGGGAGGTGATAAGATATTGATCTAAAGATTGATAAAAGAATGGGTAATGTTTAAAATAAACCATGTAAATGGGAACCCTGTAACATAATAATAATAATAAATGGTTACAAAGATAATAATGAAATTTTGGTCATACATGCATTATAGTCATAGCCAAAATAAGGGATATGGTGCTTTGAATATGTTAAAATGAGACATGAGGAATACTTGTATTATATAAAGAATGTGAATTGATATGATGTCTTGCCCCAGGGTATAATGCCTAGTAAAAAGGATGTGATAACCAATGATGAATTTAAGGGATTGATATCCCATAACGAATGTGTAATCAGGATTGGTTACGGACCAATACCTGGCAGAGGCATAAAGCCTGTAATCAGGAGTGGTTAGAGTCCACTGCCTGGCTATGTAATTAGGAGTGGTTAGAGTCCACTGTCTAGCTGGGTAATCAGGATTGGTTAAATTCCAATACCTGGTAGAGGCGTAAAGCCTGTAATCAAGAGTGGTTAGAGTCCACTGCGTGGCTGTGTAATCAGGATTGGTTAAAGTCCAATACCTGGCAGAGGCATGAAGCCTGTAATCAGGAGTGGTTAGAGTCCACTTCCTAGCGGTATAATCAGGATTGGTTAAAGTCCAATACCTGGCAGAGGCATGAAGCCTGTAATCAGGAGTGGTTAGAGTCCACTACCTGGCGGTGTAATCAGGATTCGTTAAAGTCCAATACCTGGCAGAGGCATGAAGCTTGTAATCAGGAGTGGTTAGAGTCCACTGCCTGGCTGTGTAATCAGGATTGGTTAAAGTCCAATACCTGGTAGAGGCATGAGGCCTGTAATCAGGAGTGGTTAGAGTCCACTGCCTGGCTGTGTAATTGGGATTGGTTAAAGTCCAATACCTAGCAGAGGCATGAAGCCTTTAATCAGGAGTGGTTAGAGTCCACTTCCTGGTTGTATAATCAGGATTGGTTAAAGTCCAATACCTGGCAGAGGCATGAAGCCTGTAATCAGGAGTGGTTAGAGTCCACTGTCTGGCGGTGTAATCAGGATTGGTTAAAGTCCAATACTCGGCAGAGGCATGAAGCCTGTAATCAGGAGTGGTTAGAGTCCACTGCCTGTCTGTGTAATTAGGATTGGTTACGGACCAATGCCTGGCGGTGTAATCAGGTTTGGCTAAAGTCCAATACTTGGCAGAGGCTCAATGCCTGTAATCAAGATTGGTTAAAGTCCAATGCATGCCGGTGTAATTAGGTTTGGAAGAGTCCAATACCTGGCAGAGGCATAATGCCTGTAATGATGACACACGATTGGTAATAACCCAATGCATGTATTAATGATGTATGAGTGTGTGACAGATATAATTTCAATATATGTTTAAGCTGATTGGCTAAGGCCAACAGATAGAAACAAAAATAATTCATGGGTGGCATTTTAGGATAATAAGTATCACAAGAAAAGCTTGACATATTGATATGTTGATACGGTATGATAGATAAATGACATACATGTTCTCCCTATTCCTTATAAAGAGGATAGATGATTCACTGTTCTATCATGGATAGTTGCAATACTTTAAAAAGATGAGAATAATCTAAACTGCTTATCCTATGCCCAGTTTTATATCATTAAATTGCAATAATAACATTTTTGGTAGAGAGTTATATCTCCCGCTGGGGCAATTACAATTGTCTCACCCCCGTGGGATCCAACATTTTTAGGTGGACAAGCACGGAGGAGAGTGAGAACATCTTGCAGAGGAGGAACTTCAGTAGCAGTAGGAACAACAGTGACAGCTCAGGTTGAGTGTACTGTCTGTCGTGTCTTGTAGATAGAAGTCCTATGTGTCGTCTTTGTACTATCAGGTCCTCGGAGTTAATAGTAGTGTTTTTAATAAATCGTTTTGAGATTTAGGTTTGATGCCTCGAGGTTCTTATTCTATCTGTGTTTAGCTTTTAACAAGGCAGTTGATGTTGTAAACCTCAAGAAGAAATGGTGCAAGATATGTACTTATAAACCAAGTTGCAATTGTAATACATTGGTCCTTGTTGGAAGAGTTTTCCTATGAATGGATCTCTTGAAAAAGGTTTTAATTTTTAGTGATTTTCAGTAATCCGTTGTTTATGTTTATTCTGCTTATCTAGTAATGATTTGTTTGTCAGTTTGGTGATTGTCATTACAAATACTACCCAACATGACCTTGAATAAGGGTTGTTATGTATGTACTTTGTTGGTGTATCGTGACACATGTAGATTATCATGGATGATGTGGATGGAATTTATCCCTCCTCCTGAAGTGATATCATGACTACTTGATGAGAAAGACTATGAAATGTATGACTATTCTCATGTGAGTCAACATATAATGTTGAGATCATATGTTTCTCAAATAGTCTATTCTAGATCAAGGAACAAAGATTCAACATTAAGAGGCTAACATTTCCATGCCTCAGATTATCTTGGACATTGAAGACAAAGGAATTGATGATTGTTGTAACACTTGTTGTGATACTAGGTTGAAGTTACTCTCCAACTTCTTCAAATACTTGAGCGGCTATGGATTCTTGTTATATACCATTCATGTATGTGAAATTATAATATGATTATAGATCAATATGAATGTAAATTTGAGCTTATAGGGTCACACTTAGGATGAATACGGAAGAGTATTATGATAACAGATACATGATAATATGGTTACTAAAAGGTTTGAAATATCAATTGAATCATTAAAGAACTGACTAGAAGCCTATTTGGATAATTGGAAGTCCAATCGTCTAACTATACAGACCATTCAATCGACTAGAAGGTCCAACTAATTAACCAAGATGAGATCTATCCAATCTATCGAATGATAAGCCCAATCACCTGACTGAACTAGACCAACCATTTGGTCGACTAGATTGGATCAATGGATCGGTCTAGAACGTTCTGAGCCAATCCAGTTGATCGAATGGATGGGTATGTCTCTTGACTAGATTTCAGATGGGTTGTTAAAATAAGTTTGACAGCTAGTCGATCAACTAGACTAAGACAATATGTGGCATACAACTTATAAAAACATGATTTACTTAAGCGGAAGCGATCATTAAGTAGCGGATTACTGAAAATCACTAAAAATGAAAACCTTTTTCAAAGAGATCCAATCGTAGGAAAACTCTTTCAATAAGAACCAATGTATTATATTTCCATCCTAGTTCATAAGTACATATCTTGTACCATATCTTTTCGAGGGTTACAACATCAATTGCCTTGTTAAAAGCAAACCACAGACAGCATAAGGACCTCGAGGCATTAAGCCAAAATCTCAAACTGATTTGTTAAAAGTACTAACTACTGACTCTGAGGACCTGAGAGTACAGAGATGACACATAGGACTTCTATCTACAAACACGACAGACATCATACTCCACCTGAGCTGTTGCTGTTGTACCTACTGCTGCTGAAATTATTCCTCTACAAGATGTTCTCAGTCTCCTTCGTACTCATCCACCTAAAAAAATGTTGGTTCCCACGGAGGTGAGACAATTGAAAACTGCCCCAACGAGAGATATAACTCTCCGCCAGAAACATCATTATTGCAGTTTAATTAATATAAAACTGAGCAGAGGATAAGCAGTTTAGATCATTCTCATCTTTAAAGTATTGCAACTATCTATAGTAGAGCATTAAATCATCTATTATCTTTATAAGGAATAGGAAGAATATGTATATCATTTGTCTTTCATACATCTTCGACATCTCAAACTTTGCTTATGTCACTCATCATTCTGATGGGTCACTCATGATTCATTCTTATTTCCATCTGTTGGCCTTGGCCAATCTACTAAATAGATATTCAATTATGCCAATCATGTGATTATATATCATCATGTATTATTCAGGTATTGGACTACGCCAATCCTTAGTTATAGACTCCATGTCTTTGCTAGGTATTGGACTTATCCAATCCTATATAAACATTTCAGATTAAATCATTATCAATCTCATACAACAATTCTAGTATTAGACTATGCCATACATGTGCATCTATTCCAGGTATTGGACTATGCCAACCATGTGCATCCATTCCAGGTAGTGGACTATGCCAAACCTGTGCAATTATTCCAGGTATTAGGTTGTTTCCAATCCTGTGCAGTTATTCCAGGTATTGGGTTGTTACCAATCATGTGCAGTTATTCCAGGTATTAGGTTGTTACCAATCATGTCCAATTATTCCAGGTATTGGGTTATGACCAATCCTATGTTACTATTCCAGGTATTGGGTTATGACCAATCCTGTGTTATTATTCTGGGTATTGGATTATGACCAATCCTGTGTTATTATTCCAGGTATTGGGATTTAACCAATCCTGTGATATTATTCCAGGTATTGGGATTTAACCAATCCTGTGATATTATTCCAGGTATTGGGATTTAACCAATCCTGTGATATTATTCCAGGTATTGGGATTTAACCAATCATGTGATATTATTCCAGGTATTGGGATTTAACCAATCCTGTGATATTATTCCAGGTATTGGGATTTAACCAATCCTGCGATATTATTCCAGGTAATGGGATTTAACCAATCCTGTGATATTATTCCAGATATTGGGATTTAACCAATCCTGTGATATTATTCCAGGTATTGGGATTTAACCAATCCTGTGATATTATTCCAGGTATTGGGATTTAACCAATCATGTGATATTATTTCAGGTATTGGGATTTAACCAATCCTGTGATATTATTCCAAGTATTGGGATTTAACCAATCTTGTGATATTATTCTAGGTATTGGGATTTAACCAATCCTGTGATATTATTCTAGGTATTGGGATTTAACCAATCCTGTGTATCTATTCCAGGTATTGGACTATGCCAATCCTGTGTATCTATTCCAGGTAATGGACTATGCCAATCCTGTGTATCTATTCCAGGTATTGGACTATGCCAATCTTGTGATTACATCCCATGTCTGATTACACAACATTGGGTACCACATTCTTCTACTGACATTTAAACTTTGGCCATGCCATCATGCTCAATCACATTCTTTATGTAATACAAGTATTCCTCTCTTATCCACACTTGTATAATCAAAGTTCCATAATTATTATTGTATCCTTTAATTATAATTATTATGTTACTAAGTTTCCATTTTCTTGGTTTATTAAGAACATTATCATCTCTTACAGTGGACTTTTATAATTATCTTGGTACCTTTCACTAGGTATCAACTTACTCATGTGGTTCACAAGGCCTATTCAAATATCTTGTTACCTCTCACTAGGTAACAACTAATCTCATGGCTCATAATGCACATTTAACCTCTTGTCACCTTTCACTAGGCAACAACCATTCTCATGGTTCATAAAACACATTACACATTGATGTAATGATTAGAATAGCACTCTTTATATGTTACTCATCCAGGTATGTTGGATTTGAGATGCATCAAGGGATATCATTCTTAAAAAGCTGGATGTGATATCTATAATGTCTTGATATATCACTTCCCTCAGCACTTTAAACTTACTTGAGTTTATCAATTTATATTGTATTAAGGTATTTCCCCATCTTAATACTTCCATATACTAACATATCACCTTTATTGTGAAGTGTATAGGTCATAAAACACACATAAGGATTGTCCAACTATCTTCAATGATAGGGACTCATCTCAGGTTAAGGCATTGCTTGCTATAAGGTTGTCTATCATCAATCACTTTAGGTATTTCCCTTATCAGTGTATTAGTCACCATTCCATTATTAAGATTAGGGTCTCCCATACCATCACCCTTTATTAGGGTTAGGGTTTCATATACCATCACCCTTCATTAGGGTTAGGATTTCTCATAGAATCACCCTTCATTTAGGGTTTCACATCACTTTGCCCATAATTAGGGTTTACTATTCATCCCAACTAGGATTTCTCATGGAATCACCCTTAATTAGGGTTTCTCATGGAATCACCCTCAATAGGGTTTCTTATGGAATCACCCTCAATTAGGGTTTCTCATGGAATCACCCTCAATTAGGGTTTCATGAAGCATTTTCTCAAATTAGGGTTTTTCATGTTGTTACCCTGAATTGGGATTTCCCATATTATCATCCTAGTTTATAGTTACACCATTACCCTAGATTAGGTTTACATCTGATATTGCCCTAAATTAGGGTTAGGGCTCAACAACCTTCTGGATTATGGTTTCATAATCTCTTTATTAAGGATCATACCCTGATTACATAATTATTCAAATTGAAGGTGTTAAGGCTTGACCTTTACATGATTATTATACATGTATGAATTTCTCTCTCTTTCATCCTCTCTAGGATGTTGACTGAATCAAGCTTGGTTATATAAGGTCAACCAACCCTTCAATTAATTACATTCAATTATAATAGACATAGTATATTGAAGTATTGCTTATTTTAGCTTCAAGGATTGACTTACCTAAGGTTACTAATCACTTGGTACCTTAAAGGTACAACCCTAGTGATTTTCTTTGAGATAAATCAGTAACAATTATAGGGTCAATTGATCCTTCATCACAATAAGTTTTCAATTGATATGATCACATTGAATCACTAAACTTTTCTTGACCCTTACTCTCTAAACGGTTTGAAACCGTTTAGGCAAGAAGTGTGTTGAAATCGATTGGACTTGGGTCACCAAACGGTTTGAGACCGTTTGGACCCAAAGGGTCTTGAGACCGTTTGGACTCAAACGGTCTTAAGACGGTTTGGTCCAAACCCTCTCAAAACTGAATGGACCAAAAAGGTCTTTCAACACTTAAACAATTCAAGGTTTCAATCAATGAACCGACTATCATTTGAACCGACAATTCTAACGCTGATGGATCTATGTCCAGGGCACTACATGATGAGATTTCACTTGATTAATTAAGTTCATTACTGTATTCTTTTAGCATCAGTCAAGTTCTCAAACATTATTATGACAAATGCTATAAAGAAAAGTATAATTCATCTATCAAATACTTTTCAAAACTTTATAAAACATTGGGAACTTAATCCCTTGTCACATCATGGGCATTCTCACCCCTTAACATCTCATCATCATGATTATGGAATATGGGTATTCAAACCTCAATTATCAAGAACACTTGTTACCACTTATCAGGTAACTAATACCTTCAGGTCATCTGACCAACGTAAACATGATACTTGCTACACAAGCATCTCACATGGCTCTCAAAACCCATTTAGTCTCTTATTACCTCTTACTAGGCAACAAAGCATATAATGGCTCACAAGGACCTTAATGTATTTAAATAATTAACACATCATAGCTCATACCTAGCTATGCTCATCATCTCATGATTACCTACATGATCATTTCATGATAACAGTTATATCAATTATATATCAGCACTATGCAATGTAAGAGTAGCATCACTATTCCCTTATTTAGGGTTAGGATTTCTCTTACATATCATCACCCTTCATTAGGATTACGATTTTCCATTATTAACTATTTAGGTTCTGAAGATCATATTATTAATGATCAAGCCCTAATTTATTGCTCCACACAGCTAGGAGCCAACATTAATAACATAATTATTCAATCATACTTAGTTATTCTCATCACTTCTCATTAAATGAAATACCAACACAAGATATGAGTTTCTCTCTCAACTTTACCAGAATATGATTACATCATACTTTATGAACTTGGCTTATCCTTTTCTTAAGGTATGTTGACCTACACTTATCAAAGTGCATTATATCTCAATGTCACAATTGGCATGGCACACTTCATGCGTTACTCATCCAAGTATATTGGATTTAGAATACATCAAGGTGTATCAAACTTGAGGTGTTGCATGTGATATCTATCATGTCTTGATGTATCACTTCCCTCATCACCTTTATCTTAAGTTCATCAACTTATCTTGTATTAGGGTATCTCCCATCCTAATACTTCATGCACCAGTTCATCACATTTATCATGTAATGTATTGATCACAAGTCACTTGTTTAAAATATGCAACCACTATCAATTATATGGACTCATCTTGAGTTAAGGCATTATTAATATAAGGTTATCCATTAACAACCACCTTAGGTGTTTCACATATCAATATATTAATCACTGTTCCATTATTAGGGATAGGATTTCCCATCTTTATCCATTAGGGTTTACATAACATCACCCTAGGTTAGGGTTTCACATAACATCACCCTAGGTTAGGGTTTCACATAACATCACCCTAGGTTAGGGTTTCACATAACATCACCCTAGGTTAGGGTTTCACACATCATTACCCTAAATTAGGGATTCTCATCACATCCTTACCTTGAATTAAGGTTTCATATAACATTTCCTCTAAAATTAGGGTTTCATGTATTTTTGCCCAACATTAGGGTTTTCATGAAGCATTCCCTTAAACTAGGGTTTACCAATAGAATACCCTGAATTAGGGTTTATCATATCATTACCTTGAATTAGGATTACACCATCACCCTAGATTAGGGTTTCACTTAGTATTTCCCTAAATTAGGGTTAGGGTTCATTAACCTTCTCGATTAGGGTTTTATGATCTCATCAACCTGGACCATACCCTAATTACATATTGTATTTATGTTGAGAGTGTCGAGGATCAAGCACTACATGATTATCACTCATGTAGAAGTTCCTCTCTCTCTCATCCTCTCTAGGAATGTAATTACATCAGACTTGATTAGATTAGGTTAATTCAACTTGAATGAAGGGTTGTCATATTGTATTAAGTCATTGCTTTCATAAGCATCAAAGGTTAACCACTCAAAAGGTACTAATCACTTAAGTACCTTAAAGGTACAACCGTTGTAATTACCTTTGATAAACATCATCAACAATCATAGGGTTAATTATACTCACATGGTTTGATCCAGTTAGACCTTAAAAAGGTCTTGAGTAGTTGTAAATCAAATCATCCCATTCGGTTTTGAAACTGAATGCATCCATTCGATCTTGAAACTGAATCTCTTCATTCGGTCTTGAAATTGAATCATCAACCCTTGAATTGAAATTGAATAGACATCCCAACATTGAAACCGATTGAGTGTTGAAACCAAATGAGCAACTTAACATTGAAACTGAATGAACATCTAATGGTTTGAGATCGTTTTCTCTCCAAACAGTCTCAAGACTATTTGGTCCAAACTACCTTGAAACTGAATGGACCAAAGAAGGTTCCTCCAATCAAATTGATTTAGGGTTTGTACTCATTGAATCATCAATCGATAGAACTATTGAAGATACATCAGATCGTAGCCCTTAGATCTTCAACCATCATCATAATCAACCATTGACCTCCAAATGGTCTTGAGACCATTTGAATCAAACCACCTCAACACTGATTCCCTCAACTAGGGTTTCACTCAATTCAATCGATTAGGGTTTGCAATTAGTGGATCATTCATATATGGAGCCTTTAAAATCAAATAAATTGATATCATTGGATCATCAACCATCCACATCAGCATTGATCCTTCAAATGGCTTGATATCGTTCGATCTCAAACGGTCTTGAGACCGTTTACTCCCAAACGGTCTTGAGATCGTTTGGTTTCAATCGATCTTGAAGTTGATTGGTTCCAAAATTGAAACAGTTTGCCCAAGATAATCATTAAGGTGTGTGTTTATGATGATTTCATCATCATAAAGCTTTGATCCTTCAAAATCTATTGCCATTCTTATGGAAATTCTATTAATTATTCAAAGGAATTTCAAGAAGAACAAAATAATCAACAAGTGATGAAGAATTGAATGTAATAATAACATTTAAGGGTTCAAGTTATATAACCCACCTTCAAAGTTGAATCCAAGCTTCAAGATCCATGTCTATAATGGTGAATGAATCTTTCTCAACCTCCCAAGGTCCATCCTCAAGCTTTTGAGTGAAAAGAAATGGCTAGGGTTGAAGATTGAATGAAGAAAAGAAGAAATCAAGCATTAATTTTCGATTTCCACCATGAAATCAAGGTTGAAAATGATTAAGGAACTTACCTACAGGTTGGGGAACGTCCTCCTATTGCTCCTAAGCTCCTTTGTGTTCAAACAAAGCAAGTAAAGAAAGAAGGGTCGAAATAAAGCCTTTCATTTGAGTTGGAAATGGGATGTTTATAAGGAAATTCCAATGAGAGAGAAAATGTTAATTAATTCCTTCAACTCCCAAAATTGGTGTCACTTAACCCCCTCACTTTCTTTCATACGAATCTATCAACTCCACCTTCGAATTCCTCTTCATTATCCATGAATTAAAGGAAAGCAAATTAAGCACCTTAACCATTATAATAATAATATCCAAAATTGAGTGGATATTACTTTTCCTTTTATTAATGTGAGTGGGCTCTCCACTCACTTTAGATATTTCGTGGCCTTTGCAAGGTACAAGGACGTTTACACTTATTCAATTTCAACAATCTAATTTTTGGTTGAAGGGCACTTCCATTAATATATTTATTTTTGCATTAAATTGAATTAGGGTTTCAATTATGCTTAAATCTTGATTATTTTAATATCAAGATTCTCTCTCCTCCAAAGTGATTCAAATGAGATGCCCCTATCATTTTCTTTTCTCTACATGATGTCAAGAAACATGAGGGACTCTCTAGAGGTGGTATTTTTCATAATGAACCCTAGGTTTTGGGTAAATTGCACGTTACACCAAAACTAGGTTTTAATGCACAAATAAGCTCTTTCTTGGTGCACAGGCTACCACAAGCCATACCTCTGCATAATTTGCATTCTTATGATACTTCAACACTTTAGGGACATTTAATCATGTAATATTTGCAAGTTAACCCCTCAACTTGGGTAATTTGCACTTTAGTCCAAAATAAGTAAAACATTGTTTCAACATTATTCAAAAGGTCTAAAATTGAAACATAAGTTCCTCTTGAGCCTTAATTACTTTTCAAAGGATAAATACAAGAATATAAATGACTTACTTAAGGAAAACCTCTAGGGTTAATCCTTAACCCAGGTCAAGGATGTTACAAATTATAAACCCCTAACAAGGATTTCATCCTCGAAATCCCAAGTAAAGGAAGACAATTATTATTTACACATCATATCATCAAGTCTTCACATAACATCTTAATGTCATGGAGATTCCATAGAACTTTGATCAACACAAAGTTACTCCACACAAGATTATCATAGAACTTGTCATGTAGGACACATACTCTACTATTTCTTTTCATTATTGACTGTAGAGTCAACTTTGTGTCAAATAACATTTTTCTTGTCAGAGATACATTATACATACCTCATTCTATTCAGGTGTCAAACCTCACTGATTTATCACCTTTTTCAACTTATAACTTTATGTAACATGATTCTTGGTTTTGGGAAGTCTCCCATACTCCTTATTTGGTTTAGCATTTCACTTCCAAGGAAAGATCAAAGTTACATTTTATCACCCACTTGTGACTACAAGTCTCTTCATACATATAGTGTGTCATCCAAACTATTGTCACAATACTAAACTTTCTTATTACTTGTACCAACTATCTCATTAGTTGTACATACTTTTGTCATAAGGGGAGGTTGCTTACCAAATAAGAACTTATCTTAGAGGTATCTTTAGAATTATTTTTAGCTTGATAAGCTTTTCCCACAATGATTTTTTTACAATTGTTCCTTCAATTAATACATCCTTATCGATGTTATGTTTATGTGGAGCATAAACCCCTAACAAGTTATGTCCATACTATTTTATATAATTAGACTGATTTCACAGTTGGCCATTCCACGTAACCAACATAAGTCATTTAATTAGGAGTTATGCTTTTACTTTTACATACCACCTAATATTTCTTAGATACCAGAATTCCTCACTTTGGTATCCATCATATGTGTCAAAAACACATCACATCCTCATCATTTCCATTTCTCTGTTGTTGTTACCAAAGTCACACATATAAGAAGATCTTTCTTTCATCCTTGGAACATTATTTATTACACATATCTTTATCTTGGAACCAAAGTCCAAGATGAACTAATACCTTTCTAAGTATCTATCATTGGATTATTTCTAATCCATGTTCATCAAGTGTCATGATACTCATTTGATTTCCATGTCCCAAAAAGAAGAGCACACAAAGAAACATATTCCTCTCATCACCCCATCATCATCCAGGGTTGTTTATCAAAGAGAAAGGATTATCATCTCCTCTCATTATAGCATGAACCTTCAACTGTTCATGAGTCATTTATTCTTATTTCATCCCAGGTTCCTTGCTATCAGCATAGGAATTATAAGGATGATTACATGCCATTACTCATTCCTTTATTATTATACATCATGATTATGAACATTTTGTGATTTTATCACATTTCCCATTTCCACATCATGGGAAAAGATCTTTACTATTCACACAAGCTTTATCAGACATGTATCATCTCCCTTGTCTCATTTTCTTTATCATGAGGATTATACTTTTACTTCCTCACACAGATTGTTCTGAGATCATTTCAGATTATATCTTATTGTACTAAGGATGTGATAAAAATATCCATGCTATATTTCTAATTTCTTTATGCTCACTAGATTGTTTCAGAATGACAACTTCATCAGAGTAATCAGAAAGATAACAATCTAAGAGTTCCATACTTTCCCTATCTCCAATAATTATATACCTGGCCAGGGTATACAAGTATTGAGATTAGGTAGTATGCATTTTATTTACTATCATGTTCTTCACTTTTCATATCATTATAAACACAGGATTTAACATCCCTGGATTTTCTTCAGGCATTACTTCTATATCTCATCCTTTAACACCTAGATAAAAGAAATTATAAAGCATTTAAAGGAATACTGAGTAAAATATGAGTCCTCATCTTCCTTCTGTCCTCATATTACTAGTCAAAGAAAGCTAAAAAACAATTGCTTTCTTATATTTAACACATGAAATCATGAAATTATATATATATATATATATATCAGAATAAAACTGTTTCATCTGACATGTCTCATATCGTAGTTTGTTTACTGCCTCAGGCTGATTCTTTTCATAGAATCTTACCATTGTCTGATGTTGACCTTGTGCTTTGTTATTTAATGCAGTTGATCCTGCCTAGGACATCTGTCCATGTCCTCGAATGCCACCAAAAAACTATTCCATCTGATGACCTTGATGTTTCTGCCTCGGTGATTGGGTTACCATTGTTTTTTCAACTGAACAATCTTTTACTATATGTTCTACCTGTCTACACCGATGATAGGTTTAATCTCTTGATATGGTCTACAAGGTCCTTTCCCCTTTCCGGGTAACCCTTTCCCTAGTGCACTAGACCTTGGTTGTACCGATGATACCAAAAACTTCCCCTTTTTGGAACTGCTAGGCCTCTGATCCCGAATTTGGATAGGCCTTGTCTTAATTCTTTTCCCATTACCCTTTTCAGGATAGTTTTTCATGATATGTCCAGGATGCCTACACCTATGGCAAATCCTGGTTTCAGGTTGTAGCCTATTCCTTTCATCATTATTCATTGCTCTGACATGCTGATGTTGAGCACGAATCCTATTGGAGTCCAAAACTTCATCATTGGGGGCTCGTAATCTAGGTTGTATTGCTAATACATGGTCCACTATATGCATTATTTTAGTCCTAACCTACCCAATAGTGATATTAAAAGGAGGATTCCTTATCATAGTTGGATCATCTTGGGGGTTCTCAGGCAGTCATTCTTCTTTCGCCTGATCCCTTGCACCTTCTATTGGTGCAACATTGTTGATCTCAGTATCATGTTCCTCGTGTGATCCAGACATCTTTAAGTTCTTCTTCTCCTATATAAGTAGAAGACACTATCACATAAACTGGAAGACACTAGAACAGACTCAACAACCTCAGTCCTATGTCTTTGTAGACTCAGCGAACCTAGAGCTCTGATACCACTAAATTGTGGCGAAGCGTTCGAACAAAACGTTATTAACTAAGCATAAGCGATCATTAATAGCGGATTACTGAAAATCACTAAAAATTAAAACCTTTTTCAAAGAGATCCAAACATAGGAAAACTCTTTTATCAAGAACCACTGTATTTCATTTACATCATGGTTCATAAGTACATATCTTGTACTATTCCTTCTTGAGGATTACAAACATCAACTGCTCTTTTAAAAATTATACATAAGCAGCATGAGAACCTCGAGGCATCAAGCTAAAATCTCGGATTGACTCGTTCAAAGTACTAACTACTAACTCTGAGGACCTGAGAGTACAGATACAACACATAAGACTTTCTATACAAAATATGACATCTAGAGTTTCCACCTGGAGTTTTACAGTTGTCCCTGTTGCAGCTGCTGCTCTCCCCCTACTATAGGGTTTATGCCCCTTCTTCTACGTTTGCCTAAAAAGTTGGATCCCACGGGGGTGAGACAATTGAAAATTGTCCCAGAGAGAGATATAACTCTCTGCCAAAAACATTATTATTGCAGATAAATAGTAATAATTGAGCAGGATTTCTTTTATATTAACAGCGGTATTAATCATTATATGAACAGAATAAGATAATCTCCTTTCTCAAGGAGAACATTGCATCTACCCATGGTAGACTTGTACTTCATTTATCTACTTTGTAAGGAATGTAAGGAAACATAAATATATCATTTATCAACTAAAGATGCATTAAATAAATGTAACATCAACCAATGATTTTCGTATTCAATCCTTAAGCAAACATGCTATACGGCTAATTACATTTTACAATCACACTTATGCCCTGAGAGAATGAGGTATACCGCTCATACTCCAATCAATCATTGCGAAATAAAAATCGGTGCCATACAAGGTCAATGGAAGAGTCGGATTTCCATGACCTCATCTATCTCGGTTAGTACAAGACTATATGCAGGACATCTAGTGTCGCTGCTAAATAGCTTTCCAGGGTATACTGGTAACTTCGCTATAGAGTTACAGCTCGTAGCATATACTCTTTTCAGGATATGGCTCATAGCCAATGCCTGGTATTGTTGAGTTATGGCTCGTAGCCATACTCTTTTTAAGATATGGCCCATAGCCAATTCCTGGTATTGTGGAGTTATGGCCCGTAGCCATACTCTTTTCAGGATATGGCCCGTAGCCAATGCCTGGTATTGTGGAATTATGGCATGTAGCCATACTCTTATTGGTATATGGTTCGTAACCATTCCTGTGTATAGGATATGGCCCATAGTCATTCCTATGAGGTGTAAGGATATATTCACCCATTACCCCCACATATTCAAAAATATGCGGCTTCCGGGTTATGCCACGAAGCAACCCGTTTCACCATTCAGCAAATTTTGACGCTGATGGGTCTATGGCCAGGGCACTACATGATGAGATTTCACTTGATTAATTAAGTGCATTACTATATTCTTTTAGCATCAGTTAAGTTCTCAAACATTATTATGACAAATGCTACAAATAAAAGTATAATTCATCTATCAAGTACTTTTCAAAACTTTATAAAACATTGGGAACTTAATCCCTTGTCACATCATGGGCATTCTCACCCCTTAACATCTCATCATCATGATTATGGAATATGGGTATTCAAACCTCAATTATTAAGAACACTTGTTACCACTTATCAGGTAACTAATACCTTCAGGTCATCTGACCAAGCTAAACATGATACTTGCTACACAAGCATCTCACATGGCTCTCAAAGCCCATGTAGTCTCTTGTTACCTCTTACTAGGCAACAAAGCATATAATGGCTCACAAGGCCCTTAATGTATTTAAATAATTAACACATCATAGCTCATACCTGGCTATGCTCATCATCTCATGATTATATGCATGATCATTTCATGATAACAGTTATATCAATTATATATCAGCACTATGCAATGTAAGAGTAGAATCACTATTCCCTTATTTAGGATTAGGATTTCTCTTACATATCATAACCCTTCATTAGGATTAGGGTTTTCCATTATTAACCATTTAGGTTCTCAAGATCATATTATTAATGATCAATCCCTAATTCATTGCTTCATACAACTAGGAGCCAACATTAATAACATAAGTATTCAATCATACTTATTTATTCTCATCACTTATCATTAAATGAAATATCAACACAAGATATGAGTTCCTCTCTCAACTTTACCAGAATATGGTTACATCATACTTTATGAACTTGGCTTAACCTTTTCTTAAGGTATGTTGACCTACACTTATCAAAGTGCATTATATCTCAATGTCACAATTGACATGACACACTTCATGTGTTACTCATCCAAGTATATTGGATTTAGAATACATCAAGGTGTATCAAACTTGAGGTGTTAGATGTGATATCTATCATGTCTTGATGTATCACTTCCCTCATCACCTTTATCTTAAGTTCATCAACTTATCTTGTATTAGGGTATCTCCCATCCTAATACTTCATGCACCAGTTCATCACATTTATCATGTAATGTATTGATCACAAGTCACTTGTTTAAAATATGCAACCACTAATAATCATATGGACTCATCTCGAGTTAAGGCATTATTAATATAAGGTCATCTATTAACAACCACCTTAGGTGTTTCACATATCAATATATTAATCACTATTCCATTATTAGGGATAGGATTTCCCATCTTTATCCATTAGGGTTTACATAGCATCACCCTAGGTTAGGGTTTCACATAACATCACCCTAGGTTAGGGTTTCACACATCATTACCCTGAATTAGGTATTCTCATCACATCCTTACCTTGAATTAAGGTTTCATATAACATTTCCTCTAAATTAGGGTTTCATGCAGCTTTGCCCAACATTAGGGTTTTCATGAAGCATTCCCTTAAATTAGGGTTTACCAATAGAATACCCTGAATTAGAGTTTATCATATCATTACCTTGAATTAGGATTACACCATCACCCTAGATTGGGGTTTCACTTAGTATTGCCCTAAATTAGGGTTAGGGTTCATTAACCTTCTCGATTAGGGTTAGGGTTAGTATTCCCTTAAATTAGGGTTTCATGCAGCTTTGCCCTAATTACATATTATATTTATGTTGAGAGTGTCGAGGATCAAGCACTACATGATTATCACTCATGTAGAAGTTCCTCTCTCTCTCATCCTCTCTAGGAGTGTAATTACATCAGACTTGATTAGATTAGGTTAATTCAACGTGAATGAAGGGTTGGAATATTGTATTAAGTCATTGTTTTCATAAGCATCAAAGGTTAACCACTAAAAAGGTACTAATCACTTAAGTACCTTAAAGGTACAACCATTGTAATTACCTTTGATAAACATCATCAAAAATCATGGGGTTAATTATACTCACATGGTTTGAGCTAGTTAGACCTTCAAACGGTCTTGACTAGTTGTAAATCAAATCATCCCATTTGGTTTTGAAACTGAATGCATCCATTCGATCTTGAAACCGAATCTCTCCATTCGGTCTTGAAACTGAATCATCAACCCTTGAATTGAAATCGAATGGACATCCCAACATTGTAACTGATTGAGTGTTGAAACCGAATGAGTAACTTAACATTGAAACTAAATGAACATCTAATGGTTTGAGATCGTTTTCTCTCCAAACGGTCTGAGGACCATTTGATCCCAAACGGTCTCAACACCGTTTGGTCCAAACTACCTTGAAACTGAATGGACCAAAGAGGGTTCCTCCAATCAAATTGATTTAGGGTTTGTACTCATTGAATCATCAATCGAGTGAACTATTGAAGATACATCAGATCGTAGCATTTGGATCTTCAACCATCATCATAATCAACCATTGACCTCCAAACGGTCTTGAGACCGTTTGAGTCAAACCACCTCAAAATCGATTCCCTCAATTAGGGTTTCACTCAATTCAATCGATTAGGGTTTGCAATTAGTGGATCATTCATATATGGAGCCTTTAAAATCAAATCAATTGATATAATTGGATCATAAACCATCCACATCAACATTGATCCTTCAAATGGTTTGAGACTATTTGATCTCAAATGGTCTTGAGATCGTTTACTCCCAAATGGTCTTGAGACCGTTTGGTTTCTATCGATCTTGAAACCGATTCGTTCCAAAATTGAAACTATTTTCCCAAGATAATCATTAAGGTGTGTGCTTATGATGATGTCATCATCATCAAACTTCTATCCTTCAAAATCTACTACCATTATTATGGAAATTCTATCAATTATTCAAAGGAATTTCAAGAAGAACAAAATAATCAACAAGTGATGAAGAATTGAATGTAATAATAACATTTAAGGGTTCAAGTTATATAACCCGCCTTAAAAGTTGAATCCAAGCTTCAAGCTCCTAATGGTCAATGAAGCTTTCTCAACCTCCCAAGGTCCGTCCTCAAGCTTTTGAGTGAAAAGAAATGGCTAGGGTTGAAGATTGAATGAAGAAAAGAAGAAATCAAACATTGATTTTCGATTTCCACCATGAGATCAAGGTTGAAAATGATTAAGGAACTTACCTACAGGTTGGGGCACGTCCTCCTGTTTCTCCTAAGCTCCTTTGGGTTCAACCAAAGCAAGGAAAGAAAGAAGGGTAAATAAAAAGCCTTTCATTTGAGTTGGAAATGGGATGTTTATAAGGAAATTCCAATGAGAGAGAAAATGTTAATTAATTCCTTCAACTCCCAAAATTGGTGCCACTTAACCCCCCTCACTTTCTTGCGTACGAAGCTGTAAACTCCACCTTTGAATTCCTCTTCATTATCCATGAATTAAAGGAAAGCAAATTAAGCACCTTAACCATTATAATAATAATATCCAAAATTGAGTGGATATTATTTTTCCTTTTACTAATGTGAGTGGGCTCTCCACTCACTTTAGATATTTCGTGGCCTTTTCAAGGTACAAGGACGTTTACACTTACGAAATTTTAACCATCTCATTTTTTGTTGAAGGGCACTTCCATTAATATATTTATTTTTGCATTAATTTGAATTAGGGTTTCAATTATGCTTAAATCTTGATTATTTTAATATCAAGATTCTCTCTCCTCCAAAGTGATTCAAATGAGATGCCCCTCTCATTTTCTTTTCTCTACATGATGTCAAGAAACATGAGGGACTCTCTAGAGGTGGTATTTTGCATAATGAACCCTAGGTTTTGGGTAAATTGCACATTACACCAAAACTAGGTTTTAATGCACAAACATTGCTTAATAAGCTCTTTCTTGGTGCCCAGGCTACCACAAGACATACCTCTGCATCATTTTCATTCTTATGATACTTCAACATTTGAGGGACATTTAATCATGTAATATTTGCAAGTTAACCCCTAACTTGGGTAATTTGCACTTTTGTCCAAAATAAGTAAAACATTGTTTCAACATTATTCAAAAGGACTAAAATTGAAACATAAGTTCCTCTTGAGCCTTAATTACTTTTCAAAGGATAAAGACAAGAATATAAATGACTTACTTAAGCAAATCTCGAGGGTTAAGCCTTAACCCAGGTCAGGGATGTTACAAAAGGGGCTCAAAGAAGCCTCCAAGCACTCATTGGGAGTAGGGAATGAACCAAAAGAGCATCCACCAACATCCCTATCCCATCTCACAACCCTACTCAATCTCACTCCAACCCCATTTTTAGTTCACTTCATCATTCACCGTCCATGAATGGTTCTCACCTACACTCATCTGGAAGCTATCACACCTCAGATGTGGCGTACATTATAAAAGAAGAAGAAGAAGAAGAAGAAGAAGAAGATTCTAATGTGAATGTGGATGTGATGATTGATTCCTTAGAGCCACAAGTCACTACTCATCCGTAGTGAGGAAAAGGGGGCAGCTGCTCAATCTTCTTCACATGCTCCATCATGACCTATGATGGCACGTCAATCCACCTCCACAGTCAAGGACAGACCATAGCAACAGCCACGAGCCTGACAATAATTGTTGATTGATGATGAGGAAGATGATCAAGAGGGGCAGTTTGAGGAGAGGGTGTCATTGAACCTAGATACCAATTTGAGATCCATGGTTATGAGGTATAATAGGATGAGGAAGACTCTGAGGAAGAAGAGTTGTGGCCTGAGCCACTTGAGATCAAGAAGACACTTGAGGCAGACAGGATGAAGGGACTTGGCAAGGATCTTGAGGGTGTTTCATACGGGAGAGGTAACAAAAGAAAGATCACTTTGAAGCCCCTTTACCTAAAATGTATGGCCAGGAGGGTGATTTCTACAAGGTATGATATCTCACACACAATGGAAGCAATAGGCATTAAATATTACATGGAGGTAGAGTTGGCACGATTAGATCAACCACATGTACCAGAACCAGCATGCACAGGTGCAACGAAACCCCAAATGGGGGGACAACTACTAGAGCACCCTTTATGTATATCCACAGACATACCCTCCCCCACGGGCAGACTATTGGGGTCATTACTACCAGCACCCTCCCCCTCAGGCTGGCCCACCATCATAGGGAGATATTCATCAGGATCCGCCACCACCGTAGTAGTGACAGATACCCTATCATTCCTAAGCTTTATTTTCATAATGAGGACAGCAAAATTTAGATGTTTGGGGTGGTAGGGCAGTATGCCCTTTTCTCTTGTCTCATTTGAATTACATCTATTTCACTCTATTCCCTTTTTTGATTGGATGATTTTGACACCACCCTATCTAGCATAGATTTCTTTCTGTTTGCATTCACGCATACCATGTAGTTCAACTTCATGCAATTTTGCATAACTTTTCAAAAAAATTATTGTTCATGCCATGCACTGCATCTCATGTAGTTTTTTGGTAATTTTGTGTGTTTTAGCTAGGATTGGCTTGCTTTATGCTTTTATTTTCTAAATGTAGGTTTAGTTGTTATGGAATGCAAGTTGGTACCATTTTTCCCAAATTTTGAATGTCTTGCCCAAGAGCATGTTTTGACCAAATCTATACTTATTGAACTGAAAATCTTAACATATAACAAATGTGTGCTGCATTGTTATGTTCTATTGTGAAATGGTCTTAATTGTTGACTTTCTACATGTAAATCACTTCTCTCATGTTTGTGAATTGTTTGGTTGAATTGTGATTTTGGTAAGCTATAAAGGCTTAAGGTTTGTGCAATCTCATGATAAAAATATGAATTTTATATTTCTCACTCATGTGGTCTGACATTATTTGATGAAGTGTTATAATAGTTTTCATGAAGGAGATCTTATGTTGAAAACTACAATAGTGAAGCCCTTTTGACCCGACATTTCTTTGTCATCTTATTAACTATCCATCTCATAAAAGGATGCCAAAGTGCACATATTAGTGTTGATCACCCTTCAAAAAGGTTTTAGGGATCATATCTATATCCCTCCACTTGACTCCTACCACCATGTGCCCTATCTACCTTAAGGGAAAAGAAAAGAAAAGAAAGAAGAAAAAGAAAATAAAAGATGACTATGTGATAGGATATAAATGAAGAAAAGATGAGTGCTCCTATGTAATAGCACTCAAACCTATAATGGAATTTCCTTCTTCTATTTGCATACCTATTGATCTAGGAAACATCAAACCTAGCTCACTTAACTCTTTTCACAGCCATGTGGGTCACATTGTGTGGTTTAAACTATGAAATTGAATGCATGAAAGTGAAACATCACTCCTCATCATCTTTCATTATCACCACCATGAAACAATCTACCCAGAGCTACATGAAAGACATTAGTATTGATTGTGTATTATATGCCCTATATGTGAAGTTTGTATGCTTGGGGCTTAGTTCATGATTGGTTTGTGAAAGTGGAAAGGAGAGAGGTGGGATACATGTAATTAGTCACCATTAAGCCCATTTAGTCAATAATCATATATTGTAATGCATTTATGATCCTTATCTATTGAAAAAATTAAAGAGAGATTAAGTTGGAGTATACTTGAGGACTTTTATGTTTTAAGTTTGGGGTGGTGGCGCAGCCCTAATTTAGGGATCCATCTTGTGTCTTATTGCATCTTAATCACATATTGACATGTTATAATGAAAGTTAATTCCCCAAATAAATGGTTTCACATTAAATTTGCTTATGGATTCTCTTTGCATGTTTTTCAGGTTTTTGAACCATGAATTGGATGAAGAGGAGTAAGAAGGGAGTCTCTTTGGGTTTATACACCCAGGGATGAGTCCTAGACCATCTCCCAACTTTCCATATATGGGAAAAATGCATTCAAGCCAAAGAGAAACGGATTGAAGGACTTTAGAGCTAAAGAGGAAAGTTGGGCCCTCAAAATGGATTGTGGTTCTTCACCACAACTATGGCCAAAGTACCCCACATCATAGTAGAAATCCAAAATCCAACAAGCTATAACAACTCATTCACCACGGTTGTTGCCATCAATATGGTCATGCTTCTCTAGAGCTACCACACTCATATTAGCCACCATGACCATGGTGAGAGACGTCCACAATGACCAATTGGAACAAAATGGCCATGCCACCTTCAGCCAACACGAACATGTTTGACACCATGTTTGTTCCACCTCTCACCCACCATGGCCAAAGTGAACACCACGGTCATGCCATTGGCCTTCCAAAAACCACCCTCAACCTATCATTTTATCCTAAATCCACCTCGGTCATGCCCATCCACCATGGCCATGTTCACTCCACTCCACCATGGATGTGGTGACCAAAACAGAAGTGGTGGCCAGCAACCCTTGTGTATTTTCTACACTACTTCACCTAAAATGCTACCACTTAACCTAGTGCTTCCCTACCACCTATATATACCTAGGTTGCAGATGTATCACAAGGTTACAGCCTTGTAGCATTCATTTATACCTTCCTTAGTCCATTCAAGAGCTCCCACCTATTTCCACTCTATTTCCACCTTCCTCAACCTCAAAACCCTAGTTTCCTAGGGTTTTGTCTACTTCCACCACCCATTCCATGCCATATTGCCACCAAGAAGGGATGAGTTTGTTCTCTTGGTATTAGAAGAGAAGGAGGAGAAGATCTTCCACAAGCTCCATGGATTTTCCTTCTTCTACAACTCCTTTTACTCTTTTTTGCACTATGGGTAGCTAAGCCCTTTATGGTGGGATGGTTGGGGTTAAAATGCTAATTTGATACCATGTTGGGGGAGTATGATTTATATAATCTATATTTTCATTATATGATGATTTCTTTCTAATTCTATCTCATTTTTCATGTTGCTTCTTGTGGTTTGTTCTTAAAAACATGAATTACTTGTTGTTTTATGCTTGAAACCACCTAAGTTTAGGATAAGATGGCATATGTGAGGCTATCTTAAGATTTCCTTCAGTGGATCCCTAGCTAGCACCCTATCATCCCACACATATATCTCCTCTTACTCTTAGGTGTGAGATCTAAGTAGCTAGTATAGGAGTGTTTAGTGTAATTGCCTAGGTGTTTTCTAAAAGCTATATGGTTAGTAATGCGAGGTGAAACACCCTCACCTCTATTTCCCACCCCTACCTTTGGCTCTCAATTACACTATGAATTCTCACTATAGAAACCTAGGTTAGTCAAATACAATTGGAATCCCACTTGCACCTTGGTTCAATGGAGCCTCATAAGGATAGATAGGGTGTGCAAGGGTGTTTTCTCCTTCACACATCCTATTCTATCCATGGTCGGCCAATAGTTATGGGTGATTCTATTGCATTTGGCTAAGTGTTTGGTTTGGTAATCTAGAATGAATGGTTTGGTTTACATGTTATATAATCCCCCAACTAGAACCTTAGTAACATCCCCAAATGTCCCACCTCTATTTAACTTGCATTAAAACCTCAATTGTTCTCTTAGTTAATTCATGCTAATTTAGTTGAATGCTTTAGTTGTTTTGTTAGTTAATTGCATATTTTCGATAGTTAGGTTTGTTAGAGTAGTTAGTGATCATTTGAGCTTGTTAGTGTTAATCTTTCTAGTTGGTGCTAATATAGGTCCTTAATTGCTTTAGTGTCTAACTTTCTTAGCTAGTATAACTTAGTCTTAGTTTCTTGCTCTTGTTTACTTAGTTGCCTTTCTTTGTTAACTAGAATTAACTTGTTTAGGGTAACTTTAGGGTTTTTCTTGTTTTGATTCCTTTGTTGTTTTCTTTCATAAATCTTAGTTTAATCAAACAAAAACCAACTTTAAACCCCAAAAACCCTAATCTCTACTTTAGGATCATAGCTTAATCTAACTTAGCTATAGTGCCCCCTCTTTCCCTGTGGATCGACCCCTCACTTGACACTCACTGATACTATAATATGATCTCATGCACTTGAGGATGCTATATTCTAGTCTATGTGGATGTGTTACTATAGGCCCCATCATAAATTTGAAAGATCCCAAGTGTGTCTCTCTAGTGTGTTATGCTTTGGGGTTTCATCTATTCATAATTTCATTGAGTAGTGTATAGAATCAAAAGCACCACTAGGTGGAGGCGCATTAGATAGAGATCTCCACTTCAGGTATACGTTATTGAGAAAAATATGTCTACTTCTTCATCATGAGTACTAGATACCAGATGTGGATCTCACATATGTTCAAATATGCAGGATATGAAAATAAGTAATCATTTAAGATAGGGCAAGTTCAAACTGCACGCTGTGAATTGAGCAAGAGTTGTTGCCACTATAGTTGGAACCTATAATTGATATCTACCCATGGGGCTTGTAATAGAGTTAGAGAACTACTGTTTTGTACCTACCATTAATAGAAACATTATTTTCTATATCTTGTATGGATAAGAATGGGTATGAATTCCATATAAAGAATGGTAAATGTTCTATTTCAAAATATGAGGTCTTTATGGTAGTGACCCAATGTCTTATGGTATTTATTTACTAGATCTAGAGACAAATATTTATAACATAAATACCAAAATATTAAAACTCGATAAGTCAAACAAAACATACTTTTTGCATTCTCATCTAGGGCACTTCAATGAGAAACACATTTTTGGACTCCATAAAGATGGATATCTAGACTCTTTTGATTTTGAATCAATAGAGATATGTGAGTCTTTTTTATTGGGAAAATGACAAAGACTCCCTTCATTGGTAATAGTGAGAGGGCAAGTGATCTATTAGGACTCATATATAATGATGTGTGTGGCCCTTTTACAACAAATTCTAGAGGTGGTTATCAGTACTTCATTACCTTTACTGATGATCTCAGTATGTATGGTTATGTTTACTTGATGAAACATAACTCAAAAACCCTTAACAAGCTTAAGGATTTCATGAATGAAGTATAGAACCAACTTCGTAAAAGTATTAAGTCACTTCATTCTGATCAAGGTGGAGAATACTTAAGCCAAGAGTTTGAGGACCTTCTACGAGACCGTGGTATCGTATCACAATGGACTCCACCTGAAACACTATAGCATAATGGTATTTCAGAAGAACAAATTGTACATTACAATATTTGGTGTGATCAATGATGAGTTTTGTTGATCTTCTGACTTCCTTCTGGGGTTGTTCTCTAGAAACTACAGTGTTTACACTAAACCATGTAGCATCTAAATCGGTTCAAAAGACATCATTTGAGATATGATATGGGAAATGACCCAATGTGTCTTTTATGAAGATTTGGGCATATGAAGATTATGTGAGAAAGTAGTTTCCTGAAAATCTTGGATCAAAATCCGACCAATGCTATTTTGT
Organism: Alisma plantago-aquatica; assembly: GCA_963693085.1. NCBI lineage: Eukaryota > Viridiplantae > Streptophyta > Magnoliopsida > Alismatales > Alismataceae > Alisma > Alisma plantago-aquatica. The sequence goes on from OY856410.1 coordinate 752,656,738, forward strand.
TGGATATCTTAGGGAAACCAAAGTATACTACTTTTATACTCCATCTAACAACAAAGTGTTTGTTTCTACGGATGTTGTTTTCCTATAAAAAAAATTCATTTCCAAAGGAACCTGTGGTAGAAAAATAGAACTCGAAGAGGTTCAAGACCAAAAAGAAAACATTGAACTTATATAGGTACAAGAGGGACATAGAGATTCATAAACTATTGTGTAATATCAAATTCCTCATGTAACATAGACCTCATAGATCTAGTGGGGAATACCTTGAGCATAGAATATTTGGTTATCTGGTGACTCGAGAAGGCAATGAGTTGGTCATTGATGATGAGCCAACAACCTACCTAGAAGCTATTAAGGGACTAAAATCTAAGAAATGGCTTGAGGCCATAAAATCTGAGATAGAATCCATGTACACCAACAAGGTATGGACCTTGGTGGATACACCTAAAGGGGTAAAACTCATAGGGTTCAAGTGGGTATTCAAAAAGAAGACTGCATGGATGGTAATGTACAAACTTACAAAGGTCTGTTGGTTTCAATGGGTTTCAGACAAGTCCAAGGTGTTGGCTATGAAAAAACCTTTTCTCCAGTTGCCAGGGTTAAGTCCATTAGGATCATGCTTTCTATTGCTACAAGATTTGGTAGATGGATGTTAAAACCACATTCCTTAATAAGATACAAAGGTCAATATAGGGATTGAACCAATCATCTCAGAGTTGGAATCTTCAAATTGAAGAAAGAATCAAAGATTTTGGCTTTAGTCAAAATGATGATGAACCATGTGTTTACAAGAAGGTTAGTAGGAGCATGAATGTATTCCTCATATTGTATGTAGATGACATACTATTGATGGGGAATGACATCCCTACTTTGCATATGGTAAAGACCTATCTAGGAAATAAATTCTCTATGAAAGACTAAGGCAAAGCATCCTATATATTAGGAATCTAGATATATATATATATATATATATATATATATATATATCTAGAAGGCTTCTTGGCCTAAGTCAGAGCACATACATGGACAAAGCGTTGAAAGGGTTCAGCATGGAGAACTCAAATAGAGGAAACTTACCCATATCTCATTGTGTTAGTATCTCTAGAGCTCAATGTTCTAGTTCTTGTTAAGAATGGGAGCACATGAGTAAGATTCCATATGCATATGCAATTGGATCTATCACGTACGCAATGTTATGTACTCACCATGATGTCTAATATGCCTTGAGTTTGACTAGTACATACCAGTCAAATCCTGGTGAAAGTCATTAGACTCTCATAAAGAACATCCTTAAGAACTTGAGAAGAACTAAGGATCAGTTCCTTGTCTACAGTGGTGAGGAAGAGTTGGTGGTAAAGGGTTACACTGATGCAAGCTTCCAATTTGACAAAGATGACTATAGATCGCAAACTGGATTTGTGTTTTTCCTAAACAATAGATTTGTAAGTTGGAAGAATTCCAAGAAAGAAATAGTTGATGATTCTACAACAGAGGTTGAGTATATTGATGCCTTCAATGCCACAAAGCAGGTTGTTTGGATCAAGAAGTTCATTTCTAAACTTGGGTGGTTCCAAGCATCAGCAATGTAGTAGGTCTATACTTTGACAATAATGGATCTATTGCACAAGCTAAGGAACCCAGATCACATCAATGTTCCAAGAACATACAACAATGGTTCTATCTCATACAAGAGATCATACAACGAGGAGATGTGAAGATTTGCAGAGTACTAACTGAAAGCAATGTTTTTGACCCCTTGATAAAAGCATTTACGTAGTAGAAGTATGAAGGTCATGTTACATCACTTAGGATTAAGTTCACGGGTGATAGGCTCTAAGTGCAAGTGGGAGGCTTTTGCTATGTATGCTCAGGGAGACAATCATATGATGATTGCAATGGCATATCTAGTAAAAGATTCTTGATTATATAAAGGCAATCTTCATCTATATGTTTGTTCAATTATGAGATAATGATATAACATGATGTATGTCTAAAGGATGATGTTACTCGATTATGTATGTCTTCCAGTTGAGGACCTAAACAGTGAGATCATATGAATGATAAGAGTACATACATTCTTGTTACGTCCCTAGCCAGATGTTATTGTGGAAGCTGATAGATAGAAATAACACATAAGACTAGAATGTATGTTGGTTCATGACATAATCTCATTAGTCATGATATGTGATATCAAACCAAACACATAGGTACTTGTAAGAGAACAATGCATCAGATAGACCCTCCTTGAGAGTGATGCATGAAAACCATTGAATGGTAGTCAAAATCATCTCTCATAGTGATAGGTGGTGATTGTGGTTTGAAATCACTACCCTCATCACATGTCGTTTGATTTACTTTGACATCATCCAACATGACCTTGAATAATGGCTACCATAAATGTGATGCTCAAATACATTGTGACACATGGGGAATGATTGTGACTAATGTAGATGAGATTTGTCCCTCCTACTGGAGTTGATATCTTGGCCACTTGATAAGAAATACTAAGAATTGTATGGCCATATCCATGTGAATAAATATATGATATCTGAGCTCACACGTATCTCAACAATTTGCTCTAGTTCAAGGAACATAGATTGAACATTGAAAAAGATGACAATTCCATGCTTCGAGTTCAATCTAGATATCAGAGACAAAGGATCTATATGATCATTGTAACATTAATCACAAATTAAAGTTGAAGTTATTCTCCAAATTTCCAGTTACTTGGGTAGCAATGATGTGCTGCTAGATACCACTCATTGTTTGTGATGTCAAAAATTAGGTATGGACATTCACGGCCAATGTAGATTGGGACCTATAGGGACACACCTAGGATTTACATGGGATAGGAATTTACTTATGAATATGGTTTAAACTTAAATACTAAAGTGTTAGGTATTCAGTTTAAATAAGATTGGTTAGCAGAAGTAAGAAACAACCAGTTCAGCAAGTGAATCGACCGGTTCATATGTATAAACTGACCGATTCAAGTTGTGAACCGACCAGTTGGGTGATCAATGAGATTGGATCAAGGATTGATGTTAACATCATGTTGTGCATTAATCAAATATTAAAATTCAATATGATTTTGTATATAAAACATGGTGAACTGATAGATTCATGTGTTGAACCGATCGAATCACATTTGAACCTATCGGTTCAGTGATGAACTGAGCGGTTCATGGTTTGTAGATTTTGGAAAATTCATGAATTTTTTTCTCATTGACTCCCTATTGATCTGGAAACCTTGACCCTGACACTGACCCTCCCAAAAATAGAGGGGTAGTCAAGGCTTTCAGAAGATGCAACAATAAGCTATGGTGATTTTTGTCTTCTCATAGTTGTGGTAATGTGAGAACCTGATCAAGTCTTACCCGTAAAAGGGAGAGACAACAAGGTCAAGGGAGAGCAGTCAACTCTAGCATGTTAAAATCAAAGGGACAACTCCTTTTTGTCTGTTCCAAAAGAACAACAACAGTTCCCAATGGTCCACATAGACTATGTAGAGGTGCGGAGGCCTTTACCACCTACTAAGAGGACATCATGAACTATTGTCTGTGGTGCTACACTAGGAGGCCACCACTGATAACCTTCTAGGTGTTACTTGAGAAGGAATCACGTTCCTATAAGCATAAGTTGTTGGAATTTCTCCAGGACCAGGTATATGTCTTGCAACCTTCCTTCCCAGTCTATAGTTATTTACGTGATCTGTTGGGGGGAATATGGCAAGAAAACTTTGTTTACGTTGTCATATATGTAGCCATATTTCCATACAAAAGTGGTTGTTGATGCCAAGAGGAAGGAGGTCATTGAGGCCAAGAGGAAATTCGAGAGCGATGAAGGGGATAAGGCATGCATGTTGATGATGAACGGTGACAAGAAGAAGGATGAGGTGCAAGCTCAGACATTGTAGGGGAATGTTGGATAGGGGGGAAGTCTTACAAGGTCCATTTGTTCATGTCTCCAGAAAAGGGGTGATGTGGATAAACCTTTCAATAGAATTTCAAGATCAAGACATCTAACACAAAGAAGTCATCTAGACAAAGATCAGCATGAGATCACCGACAATGATTGATCAAAGAAAAGAAAGGCATACGAGCTCATGTCACTAAAATAAACATGGCTTCCATGGAAAACATGATTGTTAAATTCACTTTCAATTGCAAACTTTTAGTGTGAGTGTCATTGTCATTTTCCATATGTATATTGATATATAACTTATGAACATGTTGCTGCTAATAATGACATAACATGTCATATTGGGTACCTTATGTATAACAATTGCACTATTATATTAAAATCCATGGATTTTATGATGATGGCTGCAAGTTAATGAATGCAAAGTACTGTCAATCACCAAGGGTAAAGTTAAAAAATTGTGTTTCCCCATTCACAATCTCGGTCTGTAAAATTGTTCCACAAGTGTATTGAATGATTGTTTAGTATGGTTCACATGATGGTTTAGTATGGCCTAGAATGATGGTTATGCTCTGAATCATGGTTTATTATGATATGAATGATGATTTGATATGATATAAAAGATGGTTTAGTATGATATAAATGATGGTTTAGTATGATCTAAATGATCGTTTATGTGAAAAAGGATTATCATCACAATCAAAATGCATTTTGCTTTTTATGTTGATACATAATTTGTTTAATATTGGTTATGCTTAAGATTTATATTGATTTGAAAAAAATTGTCATCTTTGTTTTTGGTAGTAAAACTATGTCAAAGTCCTTAACAGTCCCGTTTACAAATTAGAATGTAAACATGATGACAAGTTTTAACTTATGGAGGATGCATTTGATACAAACTATTTAAAAGAAAATAAGGATTTTTACCATATTGTATGTGGTTTTGTAAGTGACCTTTTTGTATGTTTTTCTTTCATATAAAAATTCATTTTTTTTCAAAACTAATTTTCTTTGCAGTATTTATTCTTAGTCATAAATGCATCCTACTCCCATTTATATGCCATGGATTTTATTTCAAGAAATAACCTTTACCTAAATGACTTACCTTACAAAGATAAATTTTATTATTACTACAACATTTTGTGGATTGAATTATCATTATTGCAAATAACATTTTTGAGGTCACGAGGAACACCCTCAACTGGGATGAATGGAAATGGGATATTCTATCTATACTTTTCCAAGATAATCTCCATAGTTGGGGGTTGTTCATGATATTGATTATGTTACATTGGATAGGTAATATTCTGCAACCATTTGTTGTTCAATGGACTAAACCATCATATACAACAAAGCTTCATGTAGAGTTGGTAGCTAAAATTCTTCTATCGGATGCAAACACCCTCAGGGAAAAATTTGTAGAGCATGTGTCTTAAAGATTGTTGTTAATCCGAACCACATATGGATGGGATTCTAATGTAATAAAGCAACAACCCAATATGATTGTGTCAAAACATACTTATAACCATTATTTGTATATAAATAACACTAGTATTTGATTGAATCATGTTTTATATGTTATTTGATCTCCCAATTCAATGAAATTTTGATTGACTTTTTATGATTATGTGTAAATTTCTAAAATTATGTGTCAAAGATGCAATTCAAAAGGAAGAAAAAACCATATCGCAATATAATATTAAATAAAGACAATTCTATCGCATTTTATAATAGAAGGTGGAAATATAATTATGTGTTGATGTGGGATATGTTCTTCATACATATCGCATGCATGTCACTAGGAGCAAGCAATGGTGAAAGCTTTATTTAGGCACAATTACCAAAATGGATGTGGGTTACCTTATAACACCCCACAGGAGCACAAATACAACTAAAATTGCAATAATGTGGTGTTCATGAATGACCATCATCAGTAGGTGAAGCTATGTCTGCATCTTCAACAATTTCTTCATCAATTTTGAAGTTTACAAACCTCAAAGTGCCAAAGATTTTGTTATCATTGTCACTGTTGTAATCATCATCATTGTCTTTATATTTAGATATGGATGACTTATTGCAGAGAGAGGCACCACCTAATTGTGTTGTTGTTACCCATTCCTCATCAATCTTCCACTTTCCCTTCTGATCAACTCTTTGTGCTTTTTCTTCTTCTTCATCTTCTTTTCTAGTCTCTGTCAGTTTTGATATATCCTCCTTTTGATGTATGCCTTGGCTAGTGTGAGAAGATTTTCAATCATGGTTATGAGGTCTGGGCTTCATAACTCTTTTCAGAAGGTCCTCAAATTGGGATCTCAAAATGTAGGAGGTAGAACAATATCCATATCGTCATTGTTGAGATGATGAGGGGGATCATAGACACATCTAGATTTGTTAAAGAGGGCTATCAGGATCTTGTTGTTATCTATGGTGGTTTATTAGAAGAGGTGTTCCTCCTTCATCATCAGGTTGTCTATAGGTTGTTTCCAACACCACATAGACATCATATGGTCATTACAGTGCCAAAGGAACAACAAAATACATGTGACATTTTTCAACACAAATCTGAAACCAACTTGGACATATCTCTAGTCCAAGACTTTGTCAAATGTGAGGGAGAAAAACATTCCTTATGCCATCTATATCAAGCTCAAAGTGAAAACAATGATTCACATGAAACATTGCTTAGTGAATATTGGGTTTAAGGTTTTGCTCATGTTTTCTTCCATCTCGAGCTTGTTGTTATATAGACCCTAACAGGATTTATGATGAGGCTTTTAGCTGGATTGGTTAGGTGGGAAAATAGCACACCTGGGGATGAGCACCTTATGAGTTTGGGTGGTATTTAAGAGTGATATATCAAATCATCATAGACTGGAGTAGACAAAAGCCTTAAGGGAATATTGGAAGCAGTTAAAGAAGCAACCCGTCATGTAAAGGTCCATTAAGTATAGAGACATAACCTAAAAAAAATAAAACAAATATTAAAAGATATTTCTAGGATTTCATGTTGATTGGAGAGTTATAATTGTCCTTGTTTTGATAATCTTAACTATTCCATTCCTATGTATCTAATATGTTTGTTCAATATTGATTTCGGGCTTTAGGTACATGAAAAGGATCATATTAGACAAGCCCTAGCTTGTTCAAGTTCAAATCAAAAGAAATGCAAATGTGCAATTTGGGAAATCACTCCAAAACACCTTAGAATAATTTTGTAATCCTTTGTATTGGTGATATGACTTGTAACTAAGATGAGAAAAAATCAAGGATACTTAATTCCATCTTTTGATCACTTAAAAATGATTTTAGAAAAATTGTCACAACAACTTAATCAGTCTAGTTTGAATCTTGACCGATCCATGATGGATTTTCTAAAATGATTGCATCGGTTGAGTTGCACACTCACAGAACTCGACCGACTGACCTACTGACCAAAGTTGATTTTGATTGATCGGCTGAGTTACCCTAGGATAAACTCGATTGATAGTTTGAAAATTGGCTATCTCAGTTTAGTGGATCGATCGAGTTGTCTTTATTGAAACTCGACTGAATGTACTATACAGAAAATGTAGAAAAAGTGATTCCAACCATTGAAGAGTTGTTAGAAACAAAAATAGATCTGTTTCAAGTTGTAAAATGGATACTTTTTATTCTTAAGTGATCCCACACTCAAGGGAACACCCCAGCTATAGATAGGACCTCTTGGAGTTCATTCCAAGGTTTCTCATTTATGCTACCCCTTGGTCCTTATTGTAGTTGAGTGTTCTAAAACCCTTTGAGCCCCTTTCTCTCTCTTATTTACAAAGCATTTCGTGATTATGAGTGAGTTAGGAATGTTGTAAGAGAGCTACCTCAATATCATCTTGTAAAGATCTTCATCTTTCTATCTTACCAATCCTTTTTCTCAAAGAGAAAAGGTGAAGTGATCTTCTCTGGGTGAAGGAGGAGTTGATGTTCTTTTTCAAGATTGAAGAAAGTTTGAATATCTTCTCCAAGTGAAGTAGAAGGACAAGGTGGAAGATTCAAGAAGAGTGGGTAATTTCTGTGAGGCCAAAGACTTGATGCAAGTGTGGGTAAGCCTTAGTGAATGCTGAAGACATCTTGATTAAGTGGGTAAGTCCTTGTGTAGGTGAAAGACTCTTAGCTTGGATAGGTAAGTCCTTTGATGTAACGTGGTCCTCTTGTATCTCTTATAATGGAATATAAGTATACATGGGTTGCAAAATCATAGAGGTTGACCTCTCTAGGTAGTAGATTGGCAATCTCCTAGTTTGGAGATTGGAACCACTTTAAACACCTTATCCAAGTGTATGTTTCAATCTCTCTCATCCTTTCTATGCTTGTTTAGATAGAATTTCAAATTTAGTTTTAGCATTTGGTTTCAATTGATATAATTTGAAGCTCTAACTATTCTTATGAGAAATTTGAAACTCTATTCACCCCTCTCTATAGCCCTAAATCGAACAAGTGGTATCAGAGCAAGGATCTTTTCCAACAAATCTCCTACGAAATGAGAAGATGGGTGAGTACCTACTTGGTTCCCTCAACCTAGAGGGAGGCTTCTCCATGCTCCCTCTCTGGTCTTTGATAGCACCAACTTCCTCTATTGAAAGTGGTGGATGCAGTTCTACATTCAAGGGAAGAACTTTGATGTGTGGAAGGTGATGATTACACCCTAAAAGGAGACAACCTGAGTTGTGTCAACATGGGATGAAGTAGCCCTAAAGAATGCTCAGCTCAATGCCAAAGCAATTAGCATCCTCTATCCAGCCCTCACTCCATCCGAGTTCAATCGCATCTCCTTATGGGACACAACCTATGAGATATGGGACAACTTGTGCATCACTTATGAAGGCACAAAGCAAGTGAAGGAGGCAAAGATCTACATATTGAATAGCCTCCTGGATAACTTCAAGATGGGGAAGAAAGAAGGAGTTGTCAAGATGTACTCAAGGCTCAAATCATCATTAATGGCCTAGCTGCTTTTTGGCACACTTTGGATAGAGGAGAAATCAACTCAAAGATCTTGAGGTCTCTTCCAAAGAGATGGGAGTCCAAGGTGACCTCCATTAAAGAAGTAAGAAGTCTTGGTGACATTCCAATCGAGGAGCTTATTAGCAATATACAAGCTCATGATCCAAGACTTGACAAGAAAGAAGAGGAAGCAAAGAAAGAAGAAAAAGAATCAAGGAATATCAAAGATAGTGCCCTCAAATCTCAAGTGGAGGCTCTCATCCTTCAACAACAATTTGCTTGTCAGACTTCTCCCTCCTCCTCACACGAAGATGATGGCCCTAGTGAGCTTGAAGCCAACTTCTCCAATGGAAATCACTTTAAAGGAAAACAATCTTCTTCCTCCACTCTAAGGTGCTACAAGTGTGGTCAAAAAGGACACTACAAGAGTGAATGTCCTAAAGCAAGAAAGTCTCACCACAAGAGCATATCCAAGAAGGATGAAGAGTACAAGAAAGATAGAAAATATGAGAGGAAGAACAAGAAAGAGAGTAGACACAAAGATGCAGCTCATGCAACTTGGGAAGGATCATCCTCTAGTATCTCAAGCTCTAGTGAAAATGGAGAGTGCCACCTTGCACTCATGGCCTCTACAAGTGAAGATATTAGTGAGGTAAGTGAGGTAATCTTGCATGAGTTAGCTAAAGAAACTCTTATTGACATGCTTGTTACTACCCGTTCTTCTTATTCTGAATGTAAATGTAAAAAGAAGAGGATGGGTAAAATCATTGATGTCTTGTATGCTAAACTTGATATTCTTGAGAAAAATGAGAAAATTCATCTTGAGAGCATTGATTCCCTGCAAGGCCAATTTCTTGATCTTGAGATCCAATACAATGGAGTTGAGGTATAGAATGGTGTTTATCTTAAGAACATTGAATCTCTTAAGGAAGACAGCTAAAAGTACCTAAATGAGATTGAGTTGCTTAAAATTGAAAATGTTGAACTTAAACTCATTTGTGATGCGTGTAGATATGAGAGGGATGTTTATCTCAAAGAAATTCAATTGCTTAAATCTGAAAATGCTAGGTTACTTGGTCAAGTTAATGATTTATCTTCTATACCTATTTTTCCTAGTAATGTTATTGCTTCTATCTCTCTTGAAAAGGACTCTTATTTGAATAAATCCCTCCATTTAGAGGCTTACCTTGTTCCTGCTAGAGATGAACTTGCTAGTTTGTCTTCTAATGTTATATATCTTACTGATGACAATCATAGACTTAGAGCCTCTCTACAGAAATTCCTCAAAGGGAAAAACTCCCTAAATGAAATTCTTAACCATTCTACCAAACAAATTCGTACTAGTCATTTGGGATTTGTAGGGGGGCACCTAAGGGCAAGAGTAAGTCCAAAGGTAAGAAAAAGAGTAAGTAAACTTCTCTTTTCATTGGAGAATCTTATTGCACTAAGAACCCTATGATTTTCTCTCATTGCAAAAGTGATGATCATTATTCTACTTATTGTCCTTACAAGCCTAAGGGGACCAACCCAAAGATGAAGTGGGTCCCCAAGCTAACTCTGGATCCCAAAGTTTGAGTTGGAAACTGACACTCTTCTTTCTTGTAGGAAAAAGAAAAATGGATTGTTGACAGTGGCTTCACTAAGAACATGACTGTGATATAAGTCATTTCAACAATTTCACAAAAAGAAAGGAGGTTCGGCTACTTACGGGGACAAAACGAAAGGCAAGGTAAAAGGTGAGGGTGATGTAGGTGAACTGTTATGTATCAAGAATGTTCTCTTTGTGGATGGCCTACATCATAACTTAAGAAGTGTTAGTCAAATATGTGATAATGGTTACCTCATGCTATTTACTTCTTTTGAATGCTTGCTTCTAGATTCCCTCACTTATCATGTTATATATAAGGGAACTAAAAATGGTAATCTTTATGTAATTGTGCTTGACTCTATTAATCTTATTGTTAATAGATGCCTAGTAGTCAACTCAAATGATATTTCTCTTTGGCATCGTCGGCTAGGTCGTGTAAATATGCATCAATTGAAGAAGTTGAGCAAAAAGGACTTGATCAAGGGACTTCCCAAATTGGATTTTGAAAAGGATGAGGAATGCCAACCTTGTACCCAAGGAAAGCAAACCAAGTCCTCATTCAAACCCAAAGGAATCCTTAGTACCAAGAGAGCGCTCTTGAACGTCTTGATATTGATCTATTTGGATCTATGAGAAATCAATCGCTTTGTGGATCCAAGTATTGTCTTGTTATTTTGATGATTTCTCACGATATAATTGGACTTTATTTCTCGTTTCTAAGAGTGATACACTTGATGTTTTATCTTGCTTTTGTAAATGAGTTGAAAACAAAGCTTCTTGTTGGATTGTTTTCATCTGTAGTGCTCATGGGGGAGAATTTGAAAATGATATTTTTAAACTTTTTGTGAAGAGTCGGGCTATGCATATAACTTTTCCTCACCTCGAACATCTCAACAAAATGGGGATGTAGAGAGGAAGAACATGTCACTATAGGAAATGGTTAGGACCATTCTTTTAGAGTATGACACTCCAAAGAAGTTTTGGGCAGAAGCTATTAGTACCTCATGTTTTGTGCAAATCGAGTTTTCACACATCCTTCTTTGAAGAAAACCTCCTATGAGCTATGGCGAGGTAGGAAACCTTCTATCAAGTATTTTTACATTTTCAGGTGTCCTTGTTTTGTTTTGAACATGAAAGATTCTCTTGACAAGTTTGATTAGAAATCATACAAGGCTTTCTTTCTTGGAATAGCACTACTAGCAAGGCTTATACAGTGTTAAATGTTAATCGATCTAAAGTAGAAGAATCTATTAATGTCAAATTTTTTTAGAATAATTCCTCTGCTCCCAAAGATATTACTAATGATGATGTTGCAGAAGAAGTAATTCCTATCCTCAAAGAAATCAATATCACCCAAAAGGGAAAAGAGGTGTCCATTCAAGAAGAAGAAATAGATGAAGAGAAGAAGGATCCAACTCTCCGCTTTGTAAATAATCATCCTAAAGAGATGATCATAGGTGACCCCTTTGAAAGAGTGAACATGTGGGCCACCTACAACAAGGAACAAGCAAACATCACCTTCATCTCACAACTCAAACCAAAGAATGTCAAAGAAGCTCTTGGGGATGATGAATGGATTTGAGCCATACAAGAAGAATTGGAGCAATTTGAGAAGAACAAAGTGTGGAATCTAGTGCCAAGAGCATGTGATAGAAAGATCATTGGAATCAAGTGGGTCTATCGCAACAAGCTAGATGAAATCGGCAAGGTGGTAAGAAATAAAGCAAGGTTAGTGGCATAAGTCTATAATCAGCAAGAAGGTATATATTTCAATGAAACATGTGCACCTATAGCTAGACTTGAGTCCATTCATATGTTGATTTCTTTTTCTAGTTATAAGAACTTTCTTCTATATCAAATGGATGTTAAAAGTGTGTTTGAATGGTACAATTGAGGAGGAAGTATATGGTGCACAACCTCCAGGATTTGAACATGATAGTTTACCTAACCATGTTTATCTATTGCAAAAAGAACTCCATGGCCTCAAACAAGCACCTCAAGCTTGGTATGAGAAATTAAAGAACTTTTTGTTAGATCATGGGTATATCATGGGCAAAGTAGATTCTACCTTGTTTCTCAAACACACTTCTAACAATTTTCTTATCATTCAAATTTATGTTGATGATATCATTTTTGTAGGAACTATCTTGATATTTGCAAGGAGTTTAGTGATCTTATGTAGAGTGAGTTCGAGATGAGCATGATGGGTGAGCTGACATTCTTCCTCACCTTCCAAATTAAGCAAATGAAATATGGGAACTTCATCAACCAATGCAAGTACATAAGTGATTTACTCATGCGCTTTGGGATGGAGAACACCAAGTCGATGGACACCCTGATGTCACACACCGCCAAACTTAATAAAGATGAAGAAGGTGAGAAAGTGGATGAGAAGCTCTATAGAGGTATGATTGGAAGTTTAATTTATTTAACTGTCTCTAGACCTGACATAATATTTAGTGTTGTCTTGTGTGCTCACTTTCAATCAAACCCTAAGAAATAACATCTTATAGTTGTTAAGAGGATTTTAAGGTAATTAGCCAAAATCCAAAATTTTAGGATATGGTATCCCAAGTCAAGGGACTTTACTCTTATGTCTTATAGTGATGTGGATTACGCAGGATGTCTGATTTATAGAAAGTGCACAAGTGTCACTTGTTGTTGGTTCAAGGGCTCTAGAGGGGGGGTGAATTGAGCTTCATAAATCTCACAAAATGAATTAGACCTTCAAATTATATTAAGTGTAGAAACTTAAGCATATAGCCAATTTGAAGTCCTAACTAGCAAACATAGCAAGGGTGAGAGACAAGGATAGCATACACTTGGACAAAGTGGTTTAGAGTGGTTCAACACTTCAAACTAGAAGTGAGTCAGTCCACTACCTAGAGGTGGTAAGGCTCTAGGACTTTGCAATATTGATGCTCTTATATTCATTCATAAGATTACAAGACAAAACCACATTTATCCAAGGACTTAATACCTTAATCAAGGATCTTCAACCTACCGAAGGATCTTATCCACTTGAACCAGGGAGTCTTCATCCTTCAATAAGGACTTACCCACTCCATCTTCATGTATTTGGCCTTCAAGGAATTACCTATCCTTATTGAACATCTGTCTTGCCTATCTCCTTCACTTGAAGATCTAGAACACCATACTTTCTTCAACCTTGAAGAACAGCAACTCCTTCTCCTTCACTCAGCGAAGATCTTCAAGCCTTTTCTTCAATAAGGAAAGTGGGTAGGAAGATGGAGGTGGAGAGCTTTACATGGATACAAGGGGTATATCTCTTACAACATATCCTAATTCACTCATACTCACATATTTGACTTGAAGGTAGAGAGAGAAAGGGGCTCAAAGGTGTGCAATACTCTCAACTAAGCAAGAACCAAGCATATATAGAATGGGCAACCTTGGAATGAACTCCAAGTGGTCCTATTTATAGCTGGTGGTGCCCCTTTGAGTTGGGGAACACTTAGAGACAAATTATAATCATTTTGTATAAGGCAATAGATCTATTTTCGTCCAAACAAGTCACATTTTAGAATCACTTTTTCTGCATTTTCTATATAGTACATTCAGTCGAGATTCAATAAAGGTAACTCAATTGATTGGGTAAAAAACAAACTCAATTTTCAAACCATCAGTCGAGTTGTCCTGAGAAAACTCGACCGGCCAATAAAAATAACATTTGGTTAGTAACCCGATCGGTCGAGTTCTGTGAGTGTGCAACTCGACCGATGCACTCTTTAGAGAATTGATCCAGTGGATTGGTCGAGATTGTAATTCGATCGATTAGTTGCATGTGATCAATTTTCTAAAGTGTATAAAAAGTGATTAAAACTTGGTTCTAAGTGTCCCACATAATTTTCTTATCTTAATTACAAGTCATATCATCAATACAAGTGATTACAAAATTCTTCTAAGGTCATTTACATGGATTTCCTAATTAGCACACTTGTATAGCTTTTGACTTGAACTTGGACAAGCTAGGGCTTGTGTGATTTGATCCTTTCCATGTACCTAACACCTGAAATAAATCTTGAATACACATATTAGATACATATGAATGGAATGGTTAAGTCATTATCAAAATATAGACAATGTATAACAAATAGGTCAACATTCTCCCCCTTTTTGATAATGACAAACCATTCCTCAAACATATTGAAAAGGATATAGAAATTATACCTTTGCCTTGTGAATTAGGGGGATTCAAGATGTGAAAAATGTGAATTTCTCCCCCTCAATCTATGTTTACTTTAACCTGCATAGTTAGTCTATCTACACAAAGCAATTATATCATACATGTACTCTATGGTCCTTTGCAAGTCACATGATAAAACATAAAATGAACAAGAAAAGGATCATAAGCAATAAGCAACAGTATAATAAAGAATAGCAATATGATTGAGTTTCAAGACATTGAAGTTCTCTCCCCCGTTTGACATTATCAAAAGGTGAGGGGGGTAGAAGAGCATATAATCAGGTCTTCTCCAAACACAATCAAGCAGATAATCAAACATGCAATCTCATATCATATATCAACCTGAGACGAAAGAAACACACAAGCTAAGTCATAATCAAAATATGGTGAAATATGGCACCAAATCATAGGATATAACATGATAAAAGAGCAAGAGTGCACACAACATATATTACAACTCAGAAGCATGTTCTCATAAAAGCAGCTACAAACAAGAAGCAATGAAAACTGAAGATAAATTAGTACATCTCAGATAATGTGCCCAGATGTTTCTACTACAAAATAGCCTAGAAAGATATATATGATCAGCAAACTAGATTAAAAACTAGGAAAAAATTAGACATCTAGACTATATATGTCCACAGCATCATCATCATCATCAGCTCCAGGCTCGAAGTTCTCGTCTCCATCTGAAGGTGCAGCAACAGTAGTAGCTTCATCACCAGAATCACCACCAGAGCCATCACCATCATTAGAAGCATCCTCACCATTCTCATCATCATCGTCAGAAGTAGCAGTCTCAGCATCAGCCTGGTCAGGCATCTCCACATCTATAGGAGGACCAAAACCACAACTGGGCCAATGAGCATTCTGCTCATCCCAAGTCATACCAAGAGCATAGAGATCATTGGCCTGAGGGAAGGATGGAGCAGAACTGCCAAGACTGGCAAGCAGGGTGGCCAGGGGGGCAGCAGGAAATGGTAGGTAAATGGGAGTAGAACTACTAGCAGCAGAGGGTGTGGGAGTAGCATTGGAAGGCTCGAGGGTAGGGTAGTAATGATGATATGCATAAGAAGCATAATCACTATCGGGGAAAGGCTGGTCGGTGGGGTAGGGGTGTGCATAGGATATGTTCATATTTGACATGATTGAACATAAATCATGGTGCAGGTGCTCCTGAACCTAGAGGTTGTATGCCTATTGGTGCATCATGTAGCCTATGAGGGTTTCATTAGATACACAAAATGAGGCATGTCTAGGTCGAGGTGGCTGAGTAGGTGGAGTATGGGTAGAGTCAGAAGTTGGGGCTATAGAGGCATAGGCTAATGGTGAAGCACCGGGTGTGGTGGAGGAAAAGATAGGCACGGACTTCTGAATTGTGGTCTCACTGATACACACTCCCTTCCTTGCAATCTTGTAATGGAAGTCGAAAAAGAGTGATTTCTCAGTGGTGAAATGAAACAAACCACAAATCAGGGATGGATAAGGTGGATGGGTGCCTCGGGTGTTCTTACCAGAGTCAAAATAGGTCATGTAGTGGAGAATGTGTCTTGACCATTTGACTCCTATATTCTCTAGAATACAGTAAATTATGACCGCAATGTTCTCTGCAATTTATGTTTGATTTTTCTTGGGATGGATGTTACAGTTGACCACTAAGGATAATATATGCTTTCTGAGATCGAGGGAGGAGGAGGGTAGGGTTCTCTTCTTCTTGTAAGGAACATCATGTTTCTTCAAGTAGTGATGGATGTCAGGAAGAGTGATCTCATTCTGCTTGTAGAAACCCTCAGGATCCAAAAAATCAAAATACTTCCCATAATCCTTATGCCAGGTGTCATTCTCCTCATCTCTTGAGAAAAAGACATTCAGGATATCTTCAGAGATTTGAAATCTCTTCCCGACGATCATGGATGTAAGGATCACTTGAGTATTCGAAGAGGCTACAATGGTGTCGTAATTCCAACACAAGTTAGTATAGAATTTGTGAATTGCTCTTGTGCTTGTCATAGAATTATGAAAGCACTCACGCTTGACAGCTAGGGCTGAAAGGTGATGAGTGGCTAGCAACCTCGCCACTTGGTCTATAACCGCTTGACGCCTAGGGCTAGACTCAAACAAGGCTCTAAATGGAAAAGGACTCCTAGGAAGAAGGTCCTTATACCTATTTATAGTCTCTATTGAGACAAAAGATGTGTCATCAAAGGGAATCAAGAGAGAAGACAAAGAGGATGATGGAGCATTGCTAGGGGTGGGTCTCTTTCTTCTATGAGAATCCATAGAGGAGAAAAGAAGGAGAAGAAGAGAGAAAATGCACAAAGCAACCTACCAAAATCATCCAAACACCAAGGAAGAGCAAAAGGGGAGGTCTAGGTCAGCCTATCTAGGTCGGGAAAGGGCTAGGATAGGGAAGGTAAGGGTTGGGGATGAGAGCTTAGGGCTAGAAGAAGGGGAATCGATCAGCTATTCTCTAGTTGAGAGGGAGAATAGTCGGTCAAACACAACTTAAGTTGGCTTCAGCCCGCTGATCGATCGAGTTTTGAGAGTTAGAAACTCGACTGATAGGTCCATTTCAGAACAGCTCTCAGCCAAAGATCGGTCGAATTTGTCCTGGGGGAAACTCGATTGATGGTCAACCTAACCTAAAACCATCAAAATTAATTTCTAGCCATATGAATGCCTATTAAATTTATTTTTCAAGTCTATTATGTATTTTGAACATACTTAGGCACATATTACTCATCGTTGGGTACTATTTAGCAATAAAAACCCAAAATTTGAGAAATTCCCAAAAACCAACAAAACTAAGCATGTCAACAAGCAAATTTTAGCAAATTTAGGCAAGCAAGGTGATTATAAGCATGAGCTAGACATATAGGATAAAAGCAACTAGCAAGATAACATGTCAATATCATCTGAAGCAATTATGAGTAATTTAGATCTAATGAAGTTAAATTGCTCTCTAGCTAGAGGTTTGGTGAAAATGTCCGTCAACTGATTTTTTGTGTCCACATGCGTGATATAAATATCCTTTTTGGCAATGTGATCACGAAGAAAATGATTATGAACCTCTATATGTTTAGCTCTACTATGCAATATAGGATTATAAGAAAGATTGATTGCTATTATCACAATAGATAGTGGAAGCATCAAAATATATGTTAAAGTCTTGGAGCATTTGCTTCATCCAGAGGACCTAGGCACAACAACTCCCGGCTGCAATGTACTCATCCTCGGTAGTTGATAATGCCACGGTGCTCTATTTCTTGGAAAACCAAGACACTAAGCATGATCCTAGAAGGAAGTAAGTGCCACTTGTGCACTTTCTATCAACCAAACAGCTCGTGTAGTCAGCATCACTATATTCTATAAGAGTAAAATCCCTTGACTTAGGGTACCATAGAACAAAGTTTTGAGTTTTGGCTAAGTACCTCAAAATCCTCTTAATAGCAATAAGATTGATTTTCTAGGACTTGATTGAAAGTGAGCACACAAGCCAACACTAAACATAATGTTAGGTCTAGAGGCAGTTAAGTAAACTAAACTTCCAATCATACCTCTATAGAGCTTCTCATCTACCTTCTCACCTTCTTCATCTATATCAAGTTTGGAAATATTGGACATGGGTGTGTCCATCGGCTTCATGTTCTCCATTCCAAAGTGTTTGAGTAGCTCATTGGTGTACTTGCCTTGGTTGATGAAGTTTCCATCTTTGGTTTGCTTGATTTGGAAGCCGAGGAAGAAAATAAGCTCACCCATCATGCTCATCTCAAACTCACTCTGCATAAGAGAACTAAACTCCTTGCAAAGATCAAGATTAGTTCTGCTAAATATGATATCATCAACATAAATTTGAATGATAAGAAAATTTCTAGAAGTGTGTTTCAGAAATAAAATAGAATCAACTTTGCCCATGACATAGCCATTGTCTAGTAAAAAGTTCTTTAATTTCTCATACCAAGCTCGAGGTGCTTGTTTGAGTCCATAGAGAGCTTTTTGTAGCAAATAAACATGGTTAGGTAGCTTGTCATTTTCAAGGAACATAGGTTGGGCAACAAATACTTCCTCCTCGATTTTACCATTCAAAAATGCACTTTTAACATTCATTTGATATAGAAATAAATTCTTATAACTAGCAAAGGCAAGTAGCATTCTAATAGATTCAAGTCTGGCAACAGGAGCATAAGTTTCCTCAAAATCAATACCTTCCTACTGATTGTAGCCGTGTGCCACTAACCTTGCTTTGTTCCTTACCACCTTTCCATTTTTGGTCAAGATTGTTGCAGTAGACCCACTTAGTGCCAATGATTTTTCTGTCACTTGGTCTTGATACTAGAGTCCACACTCGGTTCTTCTCGAACTGCTCTAGTTCCTCCTGCATGGCTAGGATCAACTCATCATCTCCAAGAGCTTATTTGATGTTTTTTGGCTCTAGCTGTGAGATGAAGGCACTGTCTAATTGTTCTTTGTTGTAGGCAGCTCGTGTCTTCACTCTCTCGAATGAGTTGCCAATGATTAGTTCTTTGGGATGATTCTTTGCGAAGCGAAGAGTGGGATCCTTCTTTTCTTCATCTTCTGCTTCAATCACCTACTTACCTTTATTGTCAATGTTGATGTCTTTTAAGATTGGAATCAAGTCATCTGCAACATCATTATCAACAACATTCTTTCCAATAGCATGGTTAGATTTAATAAACTTGACATTAATAGATTCTTCAATTTTAGACAGTTCAATATTAAAAACTCTATAAGCCCTGCTTGTAGTGCTATAGCCTAGGAAGAAAGCCTTGTACTATTTCAGATCAAACCTGTTGAGAGAATCCTTCATGTTCAAAATAAAACAAGGAAATCTGAAAATGTGAAAGAAGTCGATGGATGGCTTTTTACCATGCCATAACTCATAGGGGGTTTTCTTCAAAGAAGGATGTGTAAAACCTCGGTTCTACACAAAGCAAGAGGTGCTAACAGCTTCAGCCCAAAACCTCTTAGGAATGTCGTATTCTAGAAGCATCGTCCTAGACATCTCCTGTAGTGACCTATTCTTTCTCTCTAGTACCCCATTTTGTTGAGGTGTACGAGGAGAAGAGAAATTGTGTGAGTAACCAAATTTTTCACAAAAATGCTCAAAAAGATCATTTTCAAACTCTCCCCCACTGACACTACGGATAGAAACAATCAGGCAAGAAACTTCATTTTCAACTCGTTTACAAAAGCTCAAGAAAACATCTAGAGTATCACTTTTAGAAACGAGAAAGAATGCCCAAGTATAGAGAGAGAAATCATCAATAATCACAAGACAATACTTGGAACCACGAAGCATTTGAGTTATCATAGGTCCGAATAGATCAATATGAAGAAGCTCGAGAACTCTTTTGGTACTAAGGACTCCTTTGGATTTGAAGGAGGACTTGGTTTTCTTTCCTTGTGTGTAAGGTTAGCATTCCTCATTCTTTTCAAAATCCAATTTAGGAAGTCCCTGAACCAATTCCTTCTTGCTCAATTTTTTCATTTGATGCATATTTACATGACCCAACCAGCGGTGCCAAAGAGAAACATCATTTTTATCCACAACTAAGCATCTATCAAGTACGGGCTTTAGAGCATCAAGCACAATAACATAGAGATTACTATTTCTAGTTCCCTTATATATAACAGTGTAAGTGAGGGAATCTAGAAGCAAACATTCTAAAGAAGTAAATAGAACAAGATAACCATTATCACAAAGTTGTCTTACACTTATCAAATTGTGATGTGGACCATCAACAAGTAGAACATTTTTAATACTTAGCTTGTTGCCTACATCACCCTCACTTATTACCTTACCCTTTTTGTTGTCCCCGAAGTTCACCGATCCTCCTTTCTTTTTCACGAATTTGTTAAAATGGCCGATTTCACCTGTCATATGCTTTGAGCAGCCACTATCAACAATCCATCTTCTTTTGACCTACATGAAAGAAGGATGTCGGTGCCCAACTCAAACTTTGGGACCTGGGGTTAGCTTGGGGACCCGTTTCATCTTTGGGTTGGTCCCCTTTAGCTTGTAAGGACAATAAATAGAGTAATGATCATCACATTTACAATGAGCACATACCATTGGGTTCTTAGAATCGGAAGTCTCCCCATGGAAGAAAGGAGGTTCCACACTCTTCTTCTTACCCTTACTCTTGTTCTTGCTCTTACCCTTAGGAGCAGTCCCATCATATCCTAAATCAGTAGTACCAATTTGTTTGATAGAGTGATCTAGGACAGCATTAAGGGATTTCTTTCTTGTAAGAAACTTTTGCAAAGAGGCTCTTAATTTAGAATTATCATCACTAAGATTAATGACAGTAGAAGATAAGGTAGCAAGATCATCTCTAGCATGCAACAGGTCATCCTCTAAATAGAGGGTTTTAGTACGAAAAGAATCACGTTCTAAAGAAGTGCTAGCTACCTCATTACTTTGCAAAATAGGTCTAGAGGATAGATCATTAACTTGAGCAAGCAACTTAGCATTTTCATATTTAAGCAAAAGAATTTCTTTTTGATAAGCATGAGTTTCTTGCTTCCGAGCTTCATCAATGAGGTTAAGTTCTACATTTTCAGTTTTAAGAACATCAATCTCATCTTGGCATTTTTTTTCTTCCTTAAAAGTAGTAATAGTCTTAAGGTAGATATCATTCTCAACTTTAACTCCATTGTATTGGAGCTCAAGATCAAGAAATTTCCCTTGCAAAGTAACAATACTATCAAGATGTAGCTTTTCATTTTGATCAAGAATCTCAATCTTAGCATAAAGATCATCTATAATTTTTCCTAACCTTTTTTTAGTTTTGTATTTAGTAAAAGATGACTGGCAAGCATTAAGCATATCAATAAGAGTTTCTTTAGACAACTCCTACAAATTGACTTTACTTACCTCACCTACATCATCACTTGTAAAGGCCATGAGAGAAAGGTGGCATTGTCCATCTTCGGAGCTAGAAGAACTTGAGGAAGACTCCTCCCAAGCTGCATGAGATGTATCTTTACTTCTTCTTTCTTTCTTCTCTTTTCTCTTATATTTGTCTTCCTTCTTGTACTCCTTGTCCTTCTTGTGGCTGCTCTTGTGGTGGCTCTTCTTGGCCTTGGAGAAATCACTCTTGTAATGGCCTTGTTGGCCACATTCATAGCATCTAGGAGTAGATGAAGAAGGCTTCCCTTTAAATTGCTTGCCCTTGGAGTAGTTAGCTTCATGCTCATTTGGGCTTTCATCTTCACTTGAGGAAGGAGTAGGGGACTTGAGAGTAAGTTGTTCTTGCCAAACCATCTCTTCAATTTGAGCTTTGAAGGTTGTGTCCTTAATCTTTTTGGTCTCCTTCACTTCTCTATTTTCTTCTTCCTCTTACTTGTCAAGCCTTGGTTCATGAGCTTGAAGGTTGCCAACCAGCTCCTCGGTTGACAATTCACTAAGCTTGTATACTTCTTCAATGGATGTCACCTTGGGCTCCCATATCTTAGGAAGAGATCTCAAGATCTTTGAGTTGATTGTGCCTTTGTACATCACACTACCAAGGGTTGTCAATCCATTGATGATGACATTAAGCCTTGTGTACATGTCCGCCCTTCTTTCATTCTTTCCCATCTTGAAGTTCTCAAGTAGACCACCAAGCATGTAGATCTTTGCTTCTTTTACTTGCTCAATTTCCTCATAGGTGGCACATAGCTTGTTCCAAATCTCATGTGTGGTATCCCATGAGGACATCCGGACTCGGATGGGGTGAGGGTTGCATAGATGATGCTCACCGCTTTGGCATTGAGCTGAGCTTGCTTCATTTAGGCTTTCGTCCATGTAGAGATTTTCCCCTTTGGATCTTCATACTTTAGATGCACCACCTTCCACATCTTATAGCTTACTCCTTAAAGATAGAACTGCATTCTTCTCTTCCAATAGAGGAATTTGGTGTTGTCGAAGATCGGAGGTTGCATGGAAAAGCTTCCCTCTAAGTTGAAAGATCCAAGTGTTAAATCGCCCATATTCTCCTACTTATAGAAGTAGCTTGGAGAAGACCTGCTCTAATACCATTTGTTGGATCAAGGGCTCTAGAGGGGAGGTGAATAGAGTTTCACAAATCTCACAAAATGAATTATACCTTCAAATTATATTAAGTGCATAAACTTAAGCATACAGCCAATTTGAAGTCCTAACTAGCAAGCATAGCAAGGGAGAGAGACAAGGATAGCATACACTTGGAAAAAGTAGTTTAGAGTGGTTCCACACTTCAAATTAGAAGTGATTCAATCCACTACCTAGAGGTGGTTAGGCTCTAGGACTTTGCAATCTTGATCCTCTTATATTCATTCATAAGATTACAAGACAAAACCACATTCATCCAAGGACTTAATACCTCAAGCAAGGATCTTCAACCTACCGAAGGAGCTTACCCACTTGAACCAGGGAGTCTTCAGCCTTCAACAAGGACTTACCCACTCCATCTTCAAGTCTTTGGCCTTCAAGGAATTACCTATCCTTCTTGAATGTCCGCCTTGCCTATCTCCTTCACTTGGAGATCTGGAGAACCATGCTTTCTTCAACCTTAAAGAACAACAACTCCTTCTCCTTCACTCGGAGAAGATCTTCAAGCCTTTTCTTCAATAAGAAAAGGGGGTAGGAAGATGGAGGTGGAGAGCTTTACATGGATACAAGGGGTATCTCTCTTACAAAAGATCTTAACTCACTCATACTCATGGATTTGACTTGAAGGTAGAGAGAAAGGGGCTCAAAGGTGTGCATCACTCTCAACTAAGAAAGAACCAAGCATATATGGAATGAGCAACCTTAGAATGAACCCCAAATGGTCCTATTTATAGCTGGGGGTACCCCTTTGAGTTGGGGAACACTTAGGGCTGAATTATAGCCATTTTTGCATAAGGAAATGGATCTATTTTCATCCAAACAAGTCACCAACAGTTAGAATTACTTTTTCTGTATTTTTCATATATTACATTTAGTCAAGATTCAATAAAGGTAACTCGACCAATTGGGTAAAAGACAAACCCAATTTTCAAACCATCAGTCGAGTTTGTCCTGAGGAAACTCGACCGACCAATGAAAATAGCATTTGGTCAGTAACCCGATCGGTCGAGTTCTGTGGGTGCGCAACTCGACCGATGCACTCTTCAGAGAATTGATCCAGTGGATCAGTCGAGATTGTAACTCGACCGATTAGCTGCCTGTGATCAATTTTCTAAAGTGTATAAAAATTGATTAAAACTTGGTTCTAAGTGTCCCACATAATTTTCTCATCTTAGTTACAAGTCATATCATCAATACAAGTGATTACAAAATGCTTCTAAGGTCATTTACATGGATTTCCTAATTAGCACACTTGTATAGCTTTTGACTTGAACTTGGACAAGCTAGGGCTTGTGTAATTTGATCCTTTTCATGTACCTAACACCTAAAATCAATCTTGCATATACATATTAGATACATATGAATGGAATGGTTAAGTCATTATCAAAATATGGACAATGTATAACCTCTAGGTCAACATTTGCTTTCTCCTAGGAGCATGCTTGGTGTCTTGATCTTCCAATAAATAGAGCACAGTGGCTTTATAAACTACCAAGGCTGAATACATTGCAGTTGGGAGTTGTTGTGCCTAGGTTTTATGGATGAAGCAAATGCTCCAAGACTTTAAAATTTATTTTGATGCTTATCCTATCTATTGTTATAATACTAGTGCAATCAATTTATCTTACAATCCTATATTGCATAGTAGAGCCAAGCATATAGAGGTTTGTCATCATTTTCTTCATGATCACATTGCCAAAAAGGATATCTATATCACACATGTGGATAAGGTAAATCAATTGGTAGACATTTTTACTAAACCTCTAGCTAGAGAGCAATTCAATTTTATTAGATTTAAACTACTCAGAACTACTTTAGATGAATCTAATATTCCCTCTAGTTAGTTGATATCTATCCTATATGTTTTGCTCGTGTCTTGATCACCTTTTCTTGCTTAAGTGCTAAATTTTCTTATTCTTTTTCCATGTTTTTTGCTTATTTTGGATATTTCTTACAAACGATTGTTTTATCACTAAATCATACCCAATGATGAGTGATATGTGCCTAAGTATGTTTAAAATGCAAAATGTACTCAAAAATAAATTTAATTAGCATTCAAATGGCTAGAAACTGAGATTTCTAAATTTGGGATAGACTTTCTGTCGGTCGAGTTGCAAACTCGACCGATTGGTGGCTGAGAGTTTTTAAAAAAAAGGCATTCGATCGAGTTTTCTTTTCTTAGATATCAAACGATGGTCGGGCTGGAGCAACACTTAAGTAGGGTTCGGCTGACTTTTCTCCCTCTCAACTAGAGAAAAAATGATTGATTCCTCCTCTAGCCCCCTCAAGCTCTCAACCCTAGCCCCAACATTTCCCTAGCCAGCCCTCATTTGACCCTCCTAGCTCTTTTGCCTATCAACCCTAGGTGGTTATATGATCCTAGGTGGTGATCATTTCCTATTTCGACTCTCATTCCTTCTTATCTCACCTCCATGGCTTCCAATAGAAGAAAGAGAGTTGGCCCTACAAGAGTTCCCTCATCCTCTTCCAACTCTCGCCTCATTCCCAATGATGATACCTTCTTTGTCTCAACCAAAGCTCTAAATAGGTACAAGGAGTTCCTTCCTAGGAACCCTTATTCATTTCATGCTTTGTTTGAGCCTAGACCCACTAAGGAAAAATTCATAGATGGGGTCGCCGAGCTGTTGTATGATCATCACCTATCATCCCTAAGTGTTGAATGTTGGTGCTACAACAATTCCATCACAAGCACTAAGGCAGTTCATGAGTTCTACGCCAATTTGTCATGAAATTATGACACCCTTATACCCCCACTGAATACTCAAGTGATTCTTAATTCCACAATTGTCGGTAAGAAATTCTCTATATCAGAAGATACCATGAATATCTTTTCCTGTAGTACTAAGGTAACCGACACATGGGGGAAGGATTACTCAGAGTATTTTGACCTTCTTGACCCTAAGGCCTTCTACAAGCAATATGATATCACTCTCCCTGACATACATAAGTTATTGAAGAAGACTCAGTTTCCCTATAGGAAGAAGTGCACCCTACTTACATCTTCCTTAGACCTTAATAACTGCATTCTTGCTCTGGTAGTCAACTGCAATATTCATCCCAAAAAGAATCAAATTGAAATTGCAGAGAATACCACAGTGATTATGTTTTGTCTGTTGAAAAAAATCAGAGTCAAGTGGTCTCAATATGTTCTCCACCAGATGACCTGCTTCGACTCCGGGAAGAACACCTGAGATACCCACCCACCCTACACAACCCTAATTTGTGGTCTCTTCCAATCTGCCACTAGGAAGTCTCTTTATCATGATCTTCATTACAAACATTCTATAAAAGGAGTTTGTATCAGTGAGATCACAATCAAGAAAAGCATTCCTACCCCTTCCTCTACCACACTGGAGCCTCTACCTCCATCCAAGAACCTCCACCTCCCCCACCATCTTGACCTACCCACGCCTCATTCAATGTATCCAATGAATCCCTCATGGGTTACATGATGCATCAATAGATGTATAACTTACAGGTTCAAGAGCATCTGCATCAGGACCTCTATTTGATGACATCTACCATGAACCTATCATGTTCCCATCCTTACCCCAACTATCGGCCTTACCCAAGTGGTGATTATGCATCCTATGCATATAATCACTTATACCCTACCCCTCCACTTGTTGCTTCTACTATTAAACTCTCTACTGTTGGTGGATCTACCCCTAGAGTGCTACCTCTCTCTGTTGGCCCTATAGCGACCTTTCTTGCAGGACTTGGCACCTTTGCTCATACTTTTCCTCAAACCCAGGAGTTACATGACCTTGGTATGTCTTGGGTTTAGCATAATATCATGTGGCCCGATCGTTGTTTTGGTCCTTTTGCCGATGAGAAAATGTCTGACCATGTTGATGAGGAAGTTGTTGATGCTGATGAGGAGGCATCAGATGATGGCGAGGATGGTTTAGATGGTTTTGATGATGGATATTTTGGTGCATCTGGTGATGAAGGTGAAGTTGTTGCCTCTGTTGAACCTTTAGATGGAGATGATGACTATGAGCCTGAAGATGATGTCGACGATGATGACTTCTGAGACTTAGATAGCCTCGACATTTATATGTTTTAGTCTTTAGTCTTTAGATGTTGATCTATATATATCTTGCCAGACTATTTTTGTACTTAAAACATCTAGGAACATTATCTGAGATGTACTATTTCTATCATCATGTTGTTTTCATCATTTTTGCTTAATTTTAAGTCAAAAGCAATGCAAATGTACAATTTGGGAAATCACTCCAAACCACCTTAGAATAATTTTGTAATCATTTTTATTGATGATATGAATTATAACTAAGATGATAAAAATTAGGGACCTAAATTCAATCATTTGACCACTTAAAAATCATTTTGGAAAATTTGTTAGAATGACTTGATAGGTCGTGTTTGAATCTCGACCGATCCATGATGGATTTTCTAAAATGATTGCATCGGTCGAGTTGCACACTCACAGAACTCGACCGACTGACCTACGAACTAAAATTTATTTTGGCTGATCGGTCGAGTTACCCCAGGACAAACTCGACTGATAGTTTGAAAATTGACTTCGGCGGTTAGTGGATCATTCGAGTTATCTTTCTTGAAACTTGACCGAATGTAATGTACATAAAATGTAGAAAAAGTGATTCCAACGGTTGGAGAGTTGTTAGAAATAAAAAAAAGACTCGTTGCAAGTTGTAAAACAGTTATTATTCATTCTTAAGTGATCTCGCACTCAAGGGAACACCCCCATATATAAATAGGACCTCTTGGAGTTCATTCCAAGGTTGCTCATTTTGCTATCCTTGGTCCTTGCTATAGTTGACTGTGCTACAACCCTTTGAGCCCCTTTCTCTCTCTATCATTTACAAAGCATTTCCTAATTATGAGTGAGTTAGGCATGTTGTAAGAGAGTTACCTCAATGTCATCTTATAATGCTCTCCATCTTTCCATCTTCCCAATCCCCTTTCTCAAAGAGCAAAGGTTGAAGTGACCTTCTCCAAGTGAAGGGGGAGTTATTCTTCTTCTTCAAGATTTAAGAAGATGTGAAGATCTTCTCCAAGTGAAGGAGAAGGACAAGGTGGAAGATTCAAGAAGAGTGGGTAATTCCTGCGAGCCAAAGACTTGATGCAAGTGTGGGTAAGTCCTTGGTGAATGTTGAAGACATCTTTATCAAGTGGGTAAGTCCTTGTGTAGGTGAAAGACTCTTGGCTTGGATGGGTAAGTCCTTGGATGGAAGGTGGTCCTCTTGTATATCTTATAATGGAATATAAGTATACATGGGTTGAAAAGTCCTAGAGGTTGACCTCTCTAGGTAGTGGATTGATGGTCTTAGTTTGGAGATTGGAACCACTCTAAACACCTTGTCCAATTGCTTATTTCAACCTCTCTCATCCTTGCTATGCTTGTTTAGATAGGATTTTAAATTTCGTTTTATTATTTGGTTTCAATTGATATAATTTGAATGTCTAACTATTCATGTGAGAATTTTGAAGTTCTATTCACCCCCCCTAGAGC
The DNA here is from genome assembly GCA_963693085.1 of Alisma plantago-aquatica. NCBI lineage: Eukaryota > Viridiplantae > Streptophyta > Magnoliopsida > Alismatales > Alismataceae > Alisma > Alisma plantago-aquatica. Next base: position 752,685,041 of record OY856410.1, read on the forward strand.
CCTAGATCCAACATTTCAAACTTTAGTTGTTAAACTATGGTATTCAACAATGGCTAAAAATAGTAGCAAAGATTCACAATTGCATATACCATGTACAATCGGTACTAATATGCAAATCCAATAAAATCTATTTTTAGTAATATGACACATTTAGAAGGGTTTCATATCAAGGAGACATCATCTGGCACAGTCTCCCTTACCTACATTTAGGACATTAACCATACATTGTTGACTCCATCTGTGCACGCCTCTAGGCAAGTGTACTATCCAACCACATACTCTCATAGTTCTAACTACTAAACTATAAGGACATTTGGTTTACATATGCTTAAACTTGAAAAATCCATGAGACTACCTAACATCCACAACTAGATAAGGATCATCACTAAGGAGAACACACACCCCTCACTCTTAGAAACTCTCCACCAACCTTACATTGAAACATTGAGAAGAGACAACATTATGGTCGATCATGATTTCACTCTTGAACGCAAATTGGTTAGGAACACCAACATCCCAAAACCATGGAGGCACCTCCTCGAGTGTGATTAAGATCCTGGATATATTGACCTTCATTTGGGATACAACATTTTCAAGGTCCTTTCCCATGAGGATCTTTGGGGTAGACTCCGATTAGTCCAAGGATGGTATAAGGTGATGATCGCCTTGGATCTATTCCAGGGATGACATGTCTCCTTCCATCCTAGAGAACACCAAGATGTCACTATGTGGGTCAAATATTTCAACAACATCACTTTGATTCATGTAATGTGGCGCTTGTGTGACCCTGAAGCTGAAACATCAAACTCTCTGGATACATCTATGGAATAACAACATAGCAGCACACAAAAAGATGATGAAGAACAACACAATGTCACCACATCAGGAGATAGGGATACACTAACCTCATCAGAGAAGGAGGCATCCTTGGATGACACAGCAACATCCCCAGCACCAACACACCCTCCAGGCTTCCTGAATATACACATGGGCTCCAGACGATCAAGGAATTGGATGACTCTTAGACATCAACACCACCCTTGACATTGTAGGCATTAGTAATGGAAAAAATATTACTTCTATGAAACAAATTCTGGAGGAAATAGATAAAAACTAAATGTTACTATGCATTATTCATATAATCTTAGGGAATGTACTACAGGGATCAAAATTAGATGTTGTCATGCATTTCTCATATAATGAATTTTTCATATAGTAGACTTATATTTTATCATGTTTTGATTTCATAAAGTAATGTCGGTGTGACACCTCTGGTGATCACTACCAACACTCTAGGTATCATATCTATGCATTGTCTACCTCTATGTGGTTTCATACAGGCTTAATTTTATATATATATATATATATATATATATATATATATATGGGATTAAGAGAGAAAGATTCCCCCCTCTCCCACGCCTGTGGCGGAGCTGAACGCCCGGGAGGGTGGTAAATCAAGGCGGCAACTGGGATTCAAACCTGGGTCCCTTTGTTAGGGGACACCATGATTGACCACTTGAGCCACTCCTTGTAGGCATATATATATATATATATATATGGAACAAATTATTAAAAAGGAATATATATAAGACCTACATATCTAGCATGTAAAATCTGATTCATAAAGTTTAGTAGAGGTGCATACATATATTTGTATGTAAGTACAAATGGAAAAACTTAGGGTTCCCCTTAAACATTCCACAAGATCATAAAAGAACGCCACTATTAGGAGATATTCAGAAAATATCATCGCAAATGGGAGAGGTCATGCCCGTGTCTTTCTTAGGTTCAAAGACTTCAACATCATCGTTCATCATAATCACATGTAGATTATTCCTTCATGTAGAGAGTTGATGATGGTTCCCCTACTAATATCATTGATGTTTTCCCAACTTATTTTTTCCTTTTTCTTGTCGTCCCCTTGGATGGTTGTTACTATGAATTCATTATTATTCATGACAGTCATACCCACATTTTTTAACTCTTTCCACAAGTCCATCAGACTAGGACCTTCAAATACATGTAAAACAGCATCATTGTTGAGATTTGGAGGGGGGTTCATAGCCATGCCCAGCTTCATTGAGAGGCGCATGAATATTTTGTTGTTATCAGTAGGAGTTAGGAAGAAGTGGTGTTCCATCATAGCCATGCCCAACCTTTTTTGAAGAGGCGCATTAAGATTTTGTTGTTATCAGTAGGAGCAAGGAAGAAGTGATGTTCCTCTTCATCTTCAAGTCTTTGATAAGTTGTTATCAACTCTGGATAGATATAAGATGGTGATTAAAGTATTGAGTGAACAACACATATGTGTGGCATTGTCTTATGTTGGTTTGAATCCAACCTGATACTTGTAGTCCAAGCTTTTCCATAGGTGAGGGAAAAATTATACTTCTTCTGGATTTTTGCAACTCATAATGAAAACAAAGATCCAAAGGCAACATTGTTTTATTTGGAGAATAGATGGTTTAGGGTTTCTATTTGTGGTTCCGGGCATGTTCTCATGCTTGATCTTATATAGCAAAGGGTATGCATTGATGATGGGGTTCTTGGACATAATTGTTAGGCAGGAAGCAAATGGCCGACCTACTTTTGAAATTTGTTCCATATTTAAGACCTATGAAATGCAATCTTGGTATCCAGTCATCCCAATAATGAGTTTTTCAATGTACAAATATTGGTTTTAAACAAAATACTGTAAATCTACATGTATGAATGATTGGGAATGGCGATCTTATACAGTACCTACAATCACTTTCTCTTATATAGAAAAGGGTATGCATTGATGATGGGGCTCTTTGCCTGAATGGTTAGGTGGGAAGCAAATGACCAACCTATGTTTGGAGTTTGTTCGGTATTTAGGACCTACAGAATGCAATCGTGGAACCTAACTGTCCTAATAATGAGTTTTTCAACATATGAATATTGGTTATATACAAAACACTCTGCATATGTATGTTTAATTTATCGGGAATGGCGATCTTGTACAATACCTCTTCAACAAAATCTAGAATGAAAATCTTCTACAGTAATTACAATTGACACAAATTGAAGGAAGAGGGTGTGCAAAATCCTGGATAAACAAGGGGAAGAATGGATTATGGGGGGGAAGTAATTGTGAAAAATCTTGGACAATGATGAAGAGGATAGAAGATAATAAAGCTTCATTTCCAAGGAGAAAAAGTACCTTTTTTATACCAAGAATGGAATTCTCAAGGATCTCCGTCAGAGGTCAGAAAATGTCTAACATTCTTTTATTACAGGTCTCGCTGGAGGTTGGAAAGGTATTTGTGACCTAGAATGGAACACTCAAGGAACTCCGTCAGAGGTCAAAAAATGTCTAGCATTCTTTTATTGTGGGTGTCGCCGGAGTTGAAATGGTTTATGACCTAAAAATCTAACCTTGCAGCCGTTGGAAGTGGGAAAATTATTTTTTATTAAAAATCATAACTTGCAGGAGAGTGAGCTGTGGAAGCAGTGAGGTGAGGTAATATATAAGTCTGGCACTCTGGTCTGTCTTGAGGTGAAGGCATTGCATCTGTTAGATGGGCTGCAACAGAAGAAGGCAATCTACGTAATTGTTAGGTACCCAAAATAATCCCATGCAAATCCGACCGCTGAATTGAAAAATAATAAATCGTATGATTTGTAATGCTCTCAGCATAACCTGAGAAATGACTCTATCGGAGCTTGAACTTCCACCAGGGGTGGGTGGGTAGCCTAACTCTTATTGTGGATTTCCCATGAAGTATTTAGACAAAAGTGAATAGAGGTTAATGTCAAATACACATGACAAAACGAAATGTCAACAGTCGGAGTGAGAGGACTTTTGTTATTGGTGGAAATATTTATTAAACCATCGACTCCGGTTTTTTAGTATCGTTATTACAGTGACTATAATTTGTGCAATGTTGCATTTTAATGGGAGTCACACATTTGCAAATCAAGGTGAGGCCTTGACTTCACTAGGACTTAAAGTAGGTACACCACTGACCACACGTGTCAGACACTCAAGCAAACGTCACAAGATTAAAAAAAAATCAAATTCTAACAACCAAAGTGTTGCTCAGCAACATTGCGTCAGAACCGAATAAAATTGCTATTCGATATGAATGCTTTTGAAAAACACACACATATAGAGGTGAGGGAGATGTCGAGCTCCAACTTGAGCAGAATAATGCATAGAATAATATCTTTATAAACACTTGCATTACCTTCCTTTCAATTGGATGAAAAGAAACAATTTTAGAAGTTCCTGTCGTTCAGAATGTATGGCATAAATACAGATGCTACTGAACCGAGGACAAGCATATGTCATATATGTAAGCGAAGGTAGGCAATCCAGACAAAAAATAGAGGATTCGATGGGTGCAAACTGTAGACACCGCTATTGAGTCTAATGATAGTTCAAATAAAATTCATGCCTACGTATATAGCCTCATTTAAGAATGACAGATCTAAGGTAGGTTGTAGATATAGTGATAGAGTTTGTAGTCGCGTACCATGGAAGGTGAATGTGAATAATTAAATATTCTGGTTTTTTATGGTTTTATAAACCATTTGATCTAGGTGGAAACAAGGATTAAAGTACACATGAAATCCTAGAATATGATTGTATGTTTGATAGAAAAATATAGAATGATATTTGTGTAATGATAAGGATCGTGATATGAAGTGGCTAAATGTGTATGATTATAGTTAAGGAACTAATGTCAATATTAATACATAAATTACGCCACATGAACCATGTATTGAGGTTTATAATGAGTAACTTGATAATTATTTTGCATCATATAGTCATTGGATTGAGATATTTTGAGGAATTTGTGTGATTGCACTACTGCAGAAAGGAGATATAGCGTCGGTTATTTTTGGTATTCTGTGTCGGTTTCGAACTGACGACCAAGTGGGGACAGTAAAACTCAAATATTTTTTATCGGTTAAGAAAACTGACAAAATAAAGTTTATGTCGGCGGTTCTTTGTTAAGGAACAACAGACGACGTAACTAGCAGCAGGCGACGTATTGTGGTTTGCTTTGAACTTTCTCGTCGGTTTTCAGGAAAAAAACTGACGTTGTTAATATTTCCTCGTCGATGGTATAATGACAAATAACTGACACCAAATTACCTGATGTCGATTTTATCAGTGAACGAACAATGAAATTTTTGGTGTATGTCATCGATTGTTTTATATAACCAATGAAGAATGTGTATATAATCAGTTATTTCCAAATAATCGACGATAAATGTGTATGTTTTTTAGATAACAGGTCTGCAGACTTGTTGTCTAGCCTACTAGCCCGTCTGGACCCTTGTTCCTCAGAACCAAAAAGTTCTGAAGAATATTAGGCTCTCTGCAAGCATCGCGGCTTAACAATAGGCCGGTACACCTGTAAGAAAAAGATAATATTATACAAGTCATATTGTATCATTTTTTTCAATTCAAATTGCACACAAATCCATAAACTCATAGTTTAGTTGTTTCCATCTCAGCCATATTTCAAATCCATACATATATGCATGAACAAACATCATTCTTTTCCTCATATATCACATTCAAATTCACACACACATATGCACTTAACATTCAATTTATACTCACAAAATAACAACATCATCTGTCATCTCAAATTTTAAGTCACAATATTACATATCAACATTCAATTCACACCCAGAAAATACATATAAAAATCTGACATCAAAGTTCGAACTACCAAAAAATATCAATCAGCCCTCAAATTTTTCATTCAAATCTACATTTTGATGAAGCAGGTTGCCCACTATTCATGTAGGTCATTAGATTCTCCATAAGGGCTCCCAAATTACCTTCATCATGTATTTACCAGAGATATAGATCATGGATGTAGTAAGAACCTTTGAACTCAGGCATGTAGGTTTTATTAATTATATGATTATGATTTTCTTGGTTGAACTCATGATATACATATGCTCTTTTATTTACGAATATTGGATGTAGTATTGCTATGTAGTCGCCAATGTTTTTTCACTTGAAAATATAAACATTGTGTAGATTTTATAGTTATTGAAGTGTGCATTATCCCCTTATGAGGAATGGATTAATGTTGACTAGTGAACCTCCCTAGAGCACAAGGTGTACGGGGAGTTTCCTAGAGTACTTGGTACATGAGATTGGTCTCAATATTTGTGTTTCGTACTGTCCACCTTGATAATGTAACTCGTCTAGAAAAATGAATAAAATTGGTGTATTTCTTTTATTAAAGAATTTTTTTCTATTATCTTTTTTCTTTAAGAATATTTTTTGAAGTTGCAAAATTTTATAAATATGTGTATCTTTCTGTCCATGTACACAATACTTTGTGTGTTGATCTATTATTTCACGTATGTTTTAGGTTCAGAGCTTGCATGGGAGAAAAGACAAGAAGTGCTCAAGTACAAGTTGTATCTATTCTGTAAGATTCTAATTAGTATACATGTTCAAACTATGTAAAATTTCTCTTCCAATATGCAATATTAAGTTGTAATAATTCCTTTTGTAGTATGCATATGTTAAATGGTGAGAATAATTTGGGTTATGCACCCAGTTATTAATTATGTATGCACATAACGCTTCTACATCACACACTGATATGATTAACATTTTCAGAGTTCGCCCTCTCGACCCCATGGGGTTTAGGAAAGGTGGAACCTAAGAAAGTTACAAATAGTATTTCCATCTTCTAGCTCAACACCACCGCATATCTTTGGCTAGAATATGATAGTGTTCTCTATTCTTTTCTGAGCCTCTGTAGTTTAGTAATTGAAGAAAAAAACATAATTTTGTTTTTTAGACAATGATGCGTGTTGCATTGTCTGATAATATCAAGCACATCTACTAAAAGAAAGAAAATAATACAAAGGTCAAGAAAATATTCCTACCTCGATCTTATCACTGAGGAGGCATCGAAAAATTATCGATTTCCCATCAAAAGTTCTTAATAATATTTTCACAAAACACGATTGGGTTCACCCAAAATAAAACAAAAATTAGACATATCCAACATGTCATGTAAATCATACTTATGATGCAAGACTAAACATGAATCCTTACAATTGATTATTAGGCTTCTTTTATATATCTTTATTCATAACTCATTTCATTATCTCATGTTTGAATATTCTATTAGTGACCTTTTATTCAGTCATTTGGTATAATCTCATATTGGCTACTGCCCAAGTCATCCTGTGCCCATATAGGTTGTACTTTTTTTACGAGAAATTAACATAAATGGTTGAAACTAATACTAGTTCTTATTTTTAATCAGATTTACTACATTAATTTGAATCATTTAGGTCCCTATCAATTGGTATGAGAGCCCCTCAGAATGGTTAGTGTTCGTTGAGGCCATCTATTTCCAACAACCGAATTTTCATATTGAGTATTTCGTTGGTTGCACTTTACTCACTCCATTGGTGAAATTCCATAATGGCTACCGCTCAAATCATCTCATATCGTGTGCCTATATATAGTTGCAACTCTTTTATAGAATTAACCTTAATTAATGAGATATGAATGGTTCTTATTTTTAATTAGTTTACAATAGTAATTTTAATCATTCAGGTCCCTATCAATCGGTATCAGAAGCCCCTTGTTGTTTGGTTGGTGATCACTGGGGTTTCACCGACAGCCAAGTTTACATATATAACTCAGTAAATAGGTCCATCTGGAAAAGTGCCTTTGAAATTGTCCACGAATACCAACCTTGCACACCTTTCGACCTTGTCCCTTTACCTCCTGATGCCCACCCCTCCCACGTTGCCAAAACTTTTTGCCCAATCCATACGTTGCGTACATGTCAAGATTAGGCGATTACTTGTATTATCTAATGAAAATTATATGCTTTCTTGCATGTTCTTGGGATTTGATGTGAGTGGCAATGTAAAGGTTCTAGTGGCCAAATGTTACTTCAAGAATTACACTGCAGCAAAACCATTTTCAACCATACCGCACGTAGAAACAAAACCAATGCTTACATACTTGGCCCGCTGCTGATACAAGCATCAGTGTGGTAATCAATATGGAGGACATTCATCTATAACAGAGGTAGATTGAGCCACCTCCACTACCAACCCCAACAGAATTGTTTGCGGCTCATGCAAGTTTGGCGTCCTACAACAATTGCCCCAATTCTTCCACGACTACCAATACTGCTTCTTGACTACATCGTGTTTGATCAGAATGTTCCCACCGTTCAGGGTACTGTTCTCCGCTACTTAGATACCATGATCATCCTCTTTCTGAAACAACATTGATAATGGAGGACGAGTTTTGTAGATTAGACAATCATCTTCTTGAGCAGTATCACCATGCCAAATCAACGGAGTCGAGTCTTTTACAAGCTAGGAGAGCTGAAGTAGGATAGGTATCACATCTTTTACTCAGGTACAGACCATACCACACATGCCAATTCCAACGAAGAATGCATCCACAGAAGGAACTGAATTTAAAGTCCCAATAGAAATTAGTTATCAATAATTCTACACGTTGTTTACTTTAGCAATCTACACATCTGAAGCGAAGATAACGTCAAACAAAAACAGACGTGCAAAAAAATTGTCAAGCAGAAAGCATGTGCAACCTTAAAAGTCTTTATAGCCTGGACACATTTCACTGCGACCCACCATGAGTGTAGATGGACACGCAGAATTGTCCATCCGGTTGAGAGATGCAGCAATTACTAAATATAATTCCGACTAATTTTTGTTGTGGCTTTCCAGTAACACTAATTCCATAGAAGTGAATAAAGGTTGACGTGTAAATGCCAATAGGGAGAACAAAACGTCAATAATCGGAATCACAAAAGGCCTTCTGCTTTGGTGGAAATATCCACTAACCATTGACTCCGATTTTTTTAGCATTATTACGGAAACTATAATCTACAGCGTTGCATTTTAGGGGGGTCACACATTTTGCAAGTCGAGGTGAGGCCTTGACTGACCTGACCTCAAGATAGGTCCACCATTGACCACACGTGTCAGACACTCGGATGAACATCACAAGACAAAAAATCAAATTCTTAATAACCATATTGAGTCGGAATCCTATACAGAATTGCTATCTGAGCTTAATTGCTTTTGAAAAACACACAGGAGGCAGAGGGAGCTGTCAAGTTGCGACCTGGGTAAAGTACATGCACAGAATAATATCTTCATCTTCAGACACTTGCACCACCTTCCTGTCAATCAGACGAAAAGAAACAAGTTTAGAATGTTGGTGCTATACAAAACGCATTCCATAACAGAGCAACTACTAAACCGAGGACAACCATATGTCGAAAATGTCAGGTGAAGATAGGCAATCCAGACCAAAACAAAGGCTGTTAGGGATGCAACTTTAAGAGTTCTGTTTGTAGACACCGCTATTAAGTGTAGAGACAGTTACGATTCCTGCCTGCATATGTGGCCTCATTTGAGAACGACAAATCTAAGGTAGGTTGTAGACAGAGTGACAGTTTGTAGTTGCGTACCATGGAGGGTGAATGTGAATAAGATTTCCAGCTTCTAGCTCGACACTACCGCATATCTTTGGCTGGAAGATAACAATTTTCTCCATTCCTTCTAAGCTTCTGCAGTTCAGTAACTGAAGAAAAATAACATTTTGTTTTTAAGACAATGATTGCATATGCATGCTGCAGCTTCCCATAATATCAAGCACATCCACTGAAAGCACAAATAATACAAAGATCAAGAAATTATTCTTACCTCGATCTTATTACCGAGGAGGCACCGGCAAACTGTCAATTTCCCATCAAAAGTTCTCGATAATATTTTCACATAAACCCGGCTGAATTCGTCTGAAATCAAACAAAATATATTCAAACATCTCCAGAACATTCCATAAAAATCATAATTATGATGCAGGACTAAACATGCTGCCTTACATATGATTATTAGGCTTATTTATTATATCTATATTCGTGACTTGTTTTTTTATCTCAACTTTTGAATACTTTATTCGTGGTCTTTTATTCAGTCAATTGGTAAGAATCACATATTGGCTACTGCTCAAGTCATCTCGTGTTGTGCCTGTATATAGGTTGCACTCTTTTAGGAGAAATTAACCTAAATGATTGAGATTAATAATAGTTCTTATTTTTCATTAGATTTACAATAATAATTTCAATCATTCCGGTCACTATCAAATGATATCAGAGCTCCTTGGTTGTTTGGTTGGGGTGATCGTCTAGGCCTCCTTTACCGACGGCCAAATTTGCATATTGAGTATTTCTATTAGTGGCTTTTTATTCAGTCGATTGGTGTAATTCCATATTGGCTACCGCCCACGAAAGCTTATGTTGTGTGCCTATATATAGGTTGCATCTTTTATAGGAGAATTAACCTAATGATTGAGATTATTAAGGGTTATTACTTTTTAATTAGATTCACAATATTAATTTTAAGCATTCAGGTCCCGACTAACTAGCATCAGAGCTCCTTTGTTGTTTGGTTGATTATTGTTAAGGCCTCCTTTACTAACAGCCAAATTTGCATGTATTGTTCTGTAAATAGGTCCCTTTGGGAAAGCCCCTTTGAGATTGTCCATGACTAGCACACCTTTCAGATTTGGACTTCGTCCCTTTACCTATATATATAGTCAGGCTAGAATACACTCGAGTGTATTTGGAGCAGAATACACTCAAGTAGTTTTTCATGATGCAACATTTTTTTCAAAAATCTAATCCGTTGATCTTCTTAAACATGAGGTGAATAGCTCATACACAAAATTTGAGCACATTTGGACATTTATAGGTCATGTTATTAAGACCGCAAATATTATGCATTTCAAATTAGTTTCGCGCGTCGATTTTTGTTGTCCTTGGATGAGTGACTTACACTCATCCAAATGGGCTCAAAATTTGTATGTAGCCTAGTTATAGTATGACGGTGAAGATCAATGGTTTACATTTTGCGAAAAGTAGTCTTGATATGCAAACACACTTGAGTGTATTCGCGTGATCTGTACACTCGAGTGTATTCTAGCCTCTCTCTCTCTCTATATATATATATATATGTGTGTGTGTGTGTGTGTGTGTGCGCGCGCGCGCGCGAGTGCGTGTATAATGTATGTATGTATATAACCACCTTCGCTACAGGATGTGGGAGAGGGGGGAGAAATCTCTCTTAATGTGATATATATATAGGATAGCGATCCAGTGAGAAACATCCTACGGTGAGAGCATGAGAGACATTTGAATAACTACAAATTCTGAACTCTTTTTTAAAATCCAACCATATAGATGGAAAAGGCATCATTTCATTTATCTTATCAAAAAAAAATCATTGCAATCGGACATTGTTTGCATGTCCATATGTACACTATACACTTTTTGCATCCAACGGTCGGCCTGAAATTGAATATAGAGCGTCGAAAAGTATTATGATGTTGTGAATGATCTACAAATCGGATGGTGATAAAATTTTGTAGGAAGGTAAATATTAAGGTATACTTGTAATCTATACGGTTGGATAATGAAAATTGGATCTATGTGAGGATTTATTCAAATGCCTCTCATGCTCTCACCAAGATTTATTTCTCACTGGATCGTTCTCCTATATATATATATATATATATATATATATATATATATATATATATATATATAGAGAGAGAGAGAGAGAGTCAGGCTAGAATACACTCGAGTGTACAGATCGCACGAATACACTTAAGTGTGTTTGCATATCAAGACTATTTTTTGTAAAATATAAACCATTGATCTTCACTGACATACTATAATAAGGCTACATACAAATTTTGAGCCCATTTGGAAGAGTGTAAATCACTCATCCAATGGCAACAAAATCGACGCGTGAAACTAATTTGAAATGCATAATTTTTGCGGTTTTTATAACATGACCTATAGATGTCCAAATGTGCTCAAATTTTTTATATGAGCCATTCACAAGATGATCAACGGATTAGATTTTTGAAAAAAATATTGCAAAATGAAAAACTACTTGAGTGTATTCTGCTAACAGAAGAAAAAACTTTTTCGAGTGTATTTGTCTAACAGAAGACACCAAGATGGTTAGACACTCGGTTTGTTAGTGAGAGGTCCCAGGATCAAGCCCAGGCCACGGGATGAAAAGAATGGCCAATTTTTAAAATTTAAAAAAAAAAAAACACTCGAGTGTATTCTGCTCCGAATACACTCGAGTGTATTCTAGCCTGACTCTCTCTCTTTCTCTCTCTCTCTATATATATAGAGAGAGAGAGAGAAATCTTTATTTCTTAATCCCATATATACAGATATACATACATATATACACACACATATGTATATATGCATATATATACACATTTGAAACTAATTGTGTGTGTTTGTGTGTGTGTGTGTATGTATATATATAGAGAGAGAGAGAGAGAGTCAGGCTAGAATACACTCGAGTGTATAGATCACGTTGTACACCCCAATGGTGTTTGCCTATCTAGACCGTATTTTTCTAAAATCTAATCCATTGATCTTCATGGTTACAATTATAATAGGCCACATACAAATTTGAGCTCATTTGGATGAGTGCAAGTCATTCATCCAAGGATAACAAAATCGACGCACAAAACTAATTTGAAATGCATGATTTTTGTCTCATTTAGATGCATGACCTATAAGTGCCCAAATGATATGAAATTTATTATATAGTATTTTTCTTAAGATATTTAAGAAGATCAACGGTTTAGAATTTTCAAAAAATTACTACATCTTTGAAAACGACTGAGGTGTACGGTGTCTCCGGTACACTCGAGTGTACACTATATATATATATATATATATATATATATATATATATATATATAGGGAGAGAGAGAGAGAGAGAGAGAGAGAGAGAGTCAGGCTAGAATACACTCGAGTGTACAGATCGCACGAATACACTCAAGTGTGTTTGTATATCAAGACTATTTTTTGCAAAATGTAAACCATTGATCTTCACCGTCATACTATAAATAGGCTACATACAAATTTTGAGCCCATTTGGATGAGTGTAAGTCACTCATCCGAGGGCAACAAAATCGACGCGCGAAACTAATTTGAAATGCATAATTTTTGCGGTCTTCATAACATGAGCTATACATATCCAAATGTGCTCAAATTTTGCGTATGAGTTGTTCACGAGATGTTTAAGAAGATCAACGGATTAGATTTTCAAAAAAAATATTGCATCATGAAAAACTACTTGAGTGTATTCCGCTCCGGATACACTCGAGTGTATTCTAGCCTGACTCTATATATATATATATCTATACTACTATAAAAAGAGCGAGTTTGATGCTGCATTCTCCTTTTTTCACTCTCCTCTCCTTTTTTCAAGGAATTTTGCTCCTACAAATATTTATTCTCACACTCTCCTATTAACTTTTATTATCTTTAATTCTGTATTTCTCTCTCCATCCCACGTAAACGGTTCCTTGATTCTCTCCTTTCAAACAACCAACACAAATATCTTTTACCGTAGGGACCCTTTCACGGACGAGTCCTCTCCCCACACATTTTCAACAAATTTTATATGTCATGTGCATGTGCACGTGTGCGTTCACTAGTATATATATATAGTCAGGCTAGTGTACACTCGAGTGTACCGGAGGCACCGTACACCTCAGTCATTTTTGAAGATGTAATAAATTTTTGAAAAATCTAAACCGTTCATCTTCTTAATTATCATAACATACTATATAATAAATTTTAGCTCATTTGGACACTTATAGGTCGTGCATCTAAAGAAAGCAAAAATCATGTATTTCAAATTAGTTTTGTGCGTCGATTTTGTTGTCCTTGGATGGGTGATTTACACTCATCCAAATGAGTTCAAATTTTGTATGTGACCTATTATTATTGTAACCATGAAGATCAATGGATTATATTTTGGAAAAACATGGTCTAGATAGGCAAACACCATTGGGGTGTACGGCGTGATCTGTACACTCGAGTGTATTCTAGCCCGACTCTCTCTCTCTCTCTATATATACATATATATATATATAGAGAGAGAGAGAGAGAGTCAGGCTAGAATACACTCGAGTGTATAGATCGCACGAATACACTCAAGTTGTTTACATATCAAAACTATTTTTTTATAAAATGTAACCCATTGATCTTCACTGTGATACTATAACTAGGCTACATACAAATTTTGAGCCCATTTGGATGAGTGTAAGTCACCCATCTGAGAGCAACAAAATTGACGCACGAAACTAATATAAAATGCATAATTTTTGCGGTCTTTATAACATTACCTATAAATGTTCAAATGTGCTCAAATTTGGTGTATGAGTTATTCACAAGATGTTTAAGAAGATCAACGGATTAGATTTTTGAAAAAAATATTGCATCATGAAAAACTACTTGAGTGTACTCTACTCCGAATACACACGAGTGTATTCTAGCCTGACTATATATATATATATATATATATATATATATATATATATATATATATATATATATATATATATATATATATATACACACACACACACACGCACAATTGTGGGAGGGCCTATGTTTTCATATTTTGTGCAAATATAGTCGGTCCCAAGCCCGGGTAAAGGAGGGTTGGTGGTAGGTTGACAACCAGCCATAAAAAATTTGTCACTCTTTCTATGACATGGATCCATATAAAAAAATTGTTGGAGCATCCCTACGTAGCGACGCGCTGCATCGGCACCCGGGTGCAGTGATAAATATGCAAGGGGTTTCGACACAGCGACGCCCGGTTGTGTTGAAAGACAAGCAAGGGTTTTCACATCTTGGACGAGTGTGGGTAAAGAAGCTAGTCCCGCTGCATCATCGCCCGAATGTAGTGAAAAAATGTGCAAGGGTTTCCACATCTTGGACGGGTGTGGATAAAGAAGCTAGTCCCGCCGCATCATTGCCCGGATGTAGTGAAAAATGTGCAAGGGCAACATTTTCGATGAAGGCAGGTAAAGAAGCAAGTCTAAGAAAAAAAGATTAAGAGTTGGATCTTGGAATATTGGCTCTTTGACAGGAAAATCTTTGGAGATAGTAGATACCATGATGAGAAGAAAAACCAATATAGCTTGCTTGCAGGAAACTAAGTGGACAGGGGAACGTTGTAGAGAGATTGGAGACACAGGATGCAAAATCTGGTATACAGGCATTGATAATATATATATAAATACATATGCATACATATATACACATATATTGCCGACAAGGAGTGGCTCAGGTGGTCAAGCACAGTGTCCCCTAACAAAGGGACTCGGGTTCAAATGTCAGTTGCCGCCTTGATTTACCACCCTCCCGGGCGTTCGGCCTCCGCTACGGGCGTGGGAGAGGGGGGAGAAATCTCTCTCTTAATCTCATATATATACACATATACATACATATATACACACACATACATATATACACTCGAGTGTATTCGGAGCAGAATACACTCAAGTAGTTTTTCGTGATGCAATATTTTTTTCAAAAATCTAATCCGTTGATCTTCTCAAACATCTTGTGAATAGCTCATACGCAAAATTTATGCACATTTGGACATTTATAGGTCATGTTATAAAGACCGCAAAAATTATGCATTTCAAATTAGTTTTGTGCGTCGATTTTGTTGCCCTTGGATGAGTGACACTCATCCAAATGGGCTCAAAATTTGTATGTAGCCTAGTTATAGTATGACGGTGAAGACAATGGTTTACATTTTGCAAAAATTAATCTTGATATGCAAACACACTTGAGCGTATTCGAGCGATCCATACGCTCGAGTGTATTCTAGCCTCTCTCTCTCTCTCTCTCTCTCTCTCTCTATATATATATATATATATATATATATATATATATATATATATCAGTGAAATGAAAAATGGGCTGAGCGCCCGATTAAACGGCCGCTTAATCGGCCCAATGGCCCAGCTGTTTGATTTTTGGCAAAATCGCCGGTTAGCTTTTTTGTAATTAATCGGCCGTTTTTTCCCATTTTTCACCCGTTTTTCCCGTTTTTTTGCACGTTTGTTCCCGCTTTTTGGCCGTTTTTTGTCTGTTTTTTTAAATTTTGCTGTACACTTGTAACTTTATATAAACTATATGGTCCCAAGTATTACTGACTATAATATATTAAACTTATATACATTAAATATCCTATGATAAGCCTAGTTCTAATAGAATGCATACTTGTATGCAAGTTGGGATAATAGGGTACTGTTGTAAAGTGTAATTTATACAAGTAAAATATATGTAACTATTATCTAATTTTAAAATGCATACTTTAGTTAATTGTACTGCTGTAATGTATGACTAATTGATGATATGCACATATAACAATAAGTTAGAAAGGTATCCAATAATTAGTTTATTGTTTACTGCTTAACTATGTAAATACATGATACAAAAATATTTCTGAATCATGTATGTAGGGAATTTTATCTATGTCAAATCTATTGTTTATTATATTATGGCTATAATTATTGTCTTATAGCTATCTTATAAACTATTTGGGTGTTTTGTATTGTTGGGTAGAGTGTTTAGAATCTTTAGATATATATAAAAGTTCCAAAGAGTATTAGTATTTATATACATATATATGTAATTTTGTATAAAATTATATAGGAAATTAAAATCCGTTTTTTCAAAAATCGGCCTCTTAATCGGCCGCTTACCGCTTAACCAGTTACAAGGTGTTGTCCGCACGGTTACCGCTTAACGTTTTTTAAAACATTGATATATATGCACAGTTGTGGGAGGGCCTATGTTTTCATATTTTGTGCAAATGTCACCGGTCCCAAGCCCGGGTAAAGGAGGGTTGGTGATAGGTTGACAGCCAGCCATAAAAACTGTCACTCTTTCTATAACATGGATCCTTATAAAAAATTTGTTGGAGCATCCCTACCTAGCGACGCCCTGCATCGGCACCTAGGTGCAGTGATAAATATGCAAGGGGTTTCGACACAGCGACGCCCGATTGTGTTGAAGGACAAGCAAGGGTTTCCACATCTTGGACGAGTGTGGGTAAAGAAGCTAGTCCCACTGCATCATCGTCCGGATGTAGTGAAAAATGTGCAAGGGTTTCCACATCTTAGACAGGTGTGGATAAAGAAGCTAGTCCCGCCGCATCATTGCCCGGATGTAGTGAAAAATGTGCAAGGGCAACATTTTCGACGAAGGCAGATAACGAAGCAAGTCCAAGAAAAAATAATTAGAGTTGGATCTTGGAACATTGGCTCTTTGACAGGAAAATCTTTAGAGATAGTAGATACCATGATGAGAAGAAAAGTCAATATAGCTTGCTTGCAGGAAACTAAGTGGACAGGGGAATGTTATAGAGAGATTGGAGACACAGGATACAAAATCTGGTATACAGGCATTGATAAACATAGAAATGACGTAGGTATTATTGTTGATAAGATGTTGAAGGATGATGTTGTCAAGGTCACTAGGATGGGTGATACAATCATAGCTATCAAGGTCGTTCTTGGGGGAAAGATTTTTAACATTATTAGCGCTTATGCCCCCCAAGTTGCCCTTAGCGAAGAGGCTAAGAAGGATTTTTGGGATAACATGGATTAATTGATGCAAGGAATATCGATAGAGGAGAAGGATCATTATTGGGAGTGATTTAAATGGCCATGTGGGGAGTAGCAATGATGGATATGAGATAGTTCATGGTGGTTTTGGATATGGCAGCAGAAACGGAAGGAGAGAGGATATTAGATTTTGCAGTTGCATATGATATGATTTTGGCAAACACCCATTTCAAAAAAAGAGAATCTCATAAGATTACTTTCAAGAGTGGGCACAATTCTAGACAAATTGATTACCTCTTTACAAGGCGGGAGGATCGTAAAGTATGCAAGGACTGTAAAGTTATTCCTGGCGAAGAACTCACGACCTAGCATAGGTTGGTGATTTTGGATATTAACATGAAAATCAATAAAGGCAAGCATAACAAAAATCTAGATAGCAGGATCAAGTAGTGGAATCTTAAAGGAGAAAAGAAATTGACCTTTCATGATAAACTCATCAAGGAGGTAGGAACTTAGAGTCTGATGTCAACACTATGTGGCATAACATGAGCTCCTGCATAATAAAAATTGTCGGAGAGGTTTTGGGGGAGTCCAAAGGTTGTGGGCCTCCACAAAAAGAGACTTGGTGGTGGAATGATGAAGTACAGAAGGCTATTAAACTGAAAAGGGAGATCTATAGGAGCTTGCCCAAATCTCGAGATGATGCAACGTTCCAGAGATACAAGCAAGCAAAGAAAGAAGGGAAAAAGGTTGTTCAGAAGACAAGGTCTAGATACTTTGATGATATTTATAAGAAGTTAGACACTAGAGAAGGGGAAAAACATATATATAATATGGCTCGTATAAGAGAAAGGAAATGAAGAGACTTGAGTCAAGTAAAATGCATCAAGAATGAAGATGGTAGTGTTGGTAAAGGACGATGATATCAAGAACCAATGGAGAAATTACTTCCATAAACTTTTCAATGGAGATACTGTAAATAATATTAGAGACTCGTGTGACAGGGATACAAGAGATATCATTTACACACGAAGAGTTTCACATTTTGAGGTCAAGAATGCCTTGAAAAAGATAAAAATGAGAAAGGCATGCAGACCGGATAGTTTCCTATTGATGTATGGAAGAGTATGGGGGATGAAGGAGTTATGTGGTTAACAAATTTATTTAACAAGATCATGAAGGCAAAGAACATGTCGGATGAGTGGAGAAATAGTACTATAGTCCCCATCTACAAGAACAAATGTGATGTTTAGAGTTGCACAAACTACAGAGGTATCAAGTTGATGAGTCACACGATAAAGCTTTGGGAGAGGATTATTGAGCAGAGGCTAAGATCTATAACGCAGATATCAAACAACCAATTTGGTTTCATGCCTGGTAGATCAATGACAGATGCCATTTTTCTGATGAGGCTTATGAAAAATATAGGGAAAGAAAAAGAGATATTCACATGGTTTTTATCGATTTGAAAAGGGCTTATGATCGAGTACCCAGAGAAGAGTTGTGGATGGTTTTGAGGAAAAAGGGTGTGCCAATCCAATACATTGACTTGATTAAAGACATGTATGGTAGCTCTACTGCAAGTGTGAAGACTCCTGGAGGAGAGACACCAACATTTCCCATCACAGTTGGGGTACACCAAGGATCCACACTCAGCCCATAGTTGTTCGTTCTTGTTATGGATGAGTTGACAAAGAATGTTCAGAATGATGTTCCTTGGTGTATGTTATTTGTTGATGATATTGTATTGATTGACGAAACTAAAGATGGTTTGAATGATAAAGTTGAACTTTAGAGAAAGGCTGTTGTGTGTATTTCATATCGAATTTTTGGACATACTCGCACTCAAATTCAGTTCATTTTGTCTCCATTTAGCCTCTATTCATATTCATCTTGTCACATTTTTAGCTATTTTGCTTATCGCATGATGTTGATTGCAGACATGTATTAAAAATGTCAAATTAGATATAGCCCAACTCAAATCCGACCCCAATGGGACTTCCCCACGTTTTACAACTGATTTAGAGCCATTTCCTGAAGAAACAGCATCGGACACGGCGTGTTCCCTAAGAGACACGACGTGTCCCTTCACAGAAAGCCTCACGAGACGAAGAACACGCAGTGTGTTACGACACACACGGCGTGTGTGTTTCTAGTAGCTCCTAGCCCAGAACGAAGAAGTGGCAACACGCCGTGTTTCCCTGAGAACACGACGTGTTCCTAGGACATGAAGGTCGACTACATTTTTCTGCCAACGCACACGGCGTGTATTTATTCAATCACATCGTGTGCCTTTCACTTGAATCGACTCCAGGAAGCCGTCACACGACGTGTCTCTATTCGACACGTCGTGTGCCTCACTGCAGCAGTAATACTCAGCGTGATCAAACGACAGGACACGGCGTGTCCTCCAAAAGACACGTCGTGTCGTTATCAGTTTCTGCAAAACCGAAAACGACCGCCCCTCATTTTAAAAGAGAAATGCAACCCAATGGGCGGTTAGGCTCGGTCATTTTGAAGTGTCTTTTGTCCAAGAGAAGTTCCAAAGCATAGGAGGGTGATTTTGGGGTGGAAGGTGGTTTCTTGCGAGAGAACCTCCATTCTACCTCATTTCTTCTCCATTCTCTTCTCCTAAGGTGCAGCAGAGCTGCTTCTCTCAACCAAGCTTTCTGGGAGGGAAGATTGTCTGAGTTGGAGTAGCGTCAAAGGTGGAATTTCATCCTCTAGCCGGAGTTCTACTCCCCTTTGGCTACATCTTTGGTTCCTCTAGCTTTTCCTTCTCTTAAGCATGCAAAACTCTGAAATTACTGCCTTGTATCTGCGTATCTTCATTATGGACGAGTAGAACTCTTTTCTTGGGCATGAGAGAGTAGCTCCCATGCCATTGTTCATGTGAATTCGAAATTTATGCTCATTGCTAGTTAACTTGCCTTTTCCATGGATGCCTATGGTGTTTTCTTGCTTGTATGGTTGGATGGCCGCCTCTTATACAGGTTTTATGCTTGCCTTGTGCTTCGGGAGAATGCATGAGGAAGTAAGGAGTAGGATCTATGGCAATACTCTCTTGACCACGGGAGTGGATAGAGATTATTAAGGGTTTAGGTTGTGTTTGAGACTAAGCATAGACGCGGGAACGTTATGTGATATTGAGAACCATCTCATGACATTGGGAAATGCATGACAATGACAACCTCCTTGCTTGTTAGCAGCGATCTTTGTTTCGTATGTTCATATGATATGATGGTATGGTGGTGAAATCTAATGCCCAAGCTAATCGCTTAATCAACACCTTTTATTTTTAACCTTTGCTTTTGTTTACCTCTTTAGTGTGTAATCAACCCAACTTTTATAACCTGATTTAAATTAATGAAAGTTAACAAATTTGTGTCTAACTAGCCTAGCTCCTTGTGTTCGACACTCGACTACATTGACCCTTATACGCTTGCGGGTGATTAGTGAGTTGAGACCTCTCTTTCTAAAACTCCCAACAAAGGCATTGGAATCAAATGGATTGATGATTAGTAGGAGCAAAACTGAGTATATGCATTGCAATTTCAGCCAATCTCGCAGTGTGAATGGTGGAGCCAAGTTGGACGGAGTAGATATACCAAAATGTGATAAATTTCGTTACTTGGGCTCTATCATTCAAATAGATGGGGATGTCCAAAATGACGTTTGTCATAGGATCAATGCAGAATGGTTGAAATGGAGGAATGCAACTAGAGTACTATGTGATCGGAAGATCCCTCTCAGACTAAAAAGCAAATTTTATAAAACTGTTATACGGCCAACCATGCTCAATGGGAGTGAATGTTGGGCGGTGAAGAAACAAGGTCTCAACAAGATGAACGTGGCTAAAATGCGTATGTTGACATGGATGTGTGGGAAGACAAGAAAAGATCGCTTGAGAAATGACTATATCAGGAATAAAGTGGGGGTGGCGAGCATTGAGGACAAGTTGTAGGAGGGCCGACTCAGATAGTATGGACATGTGCAACGCAGACCGACTAATGCACCTATATGAAGCGATACTATTGAGACAAGCACAATTAAAAGAAGAAGAGGAAGGCCTAAATTAACATGGGAAGAGCTTATAAAGAGAGATTTTAAATCTCTACAATCTCAACCAGAATATGACCCATGATAGAGTTGAATGGAAAAGAAGGATCCAAGTAGCCGACCCCAACATAGTTGGGATTGAGGCTTAGTTGATGATGATGATGATGATGATATACGCACAGTTGTAGAATTATACCTAGATATATCCATGTGATTTATGGTTAATCCTATAAATATGCATTAAAACATGTAAAAATGTCACAAAAGCATATTATCATAGTCAACATGGGCATTAACTATTAAAATTCCCATCAAATGCTAGAGAGCCTCTAATTTAGGTGTTGTGAAATTTCATACGGGAATTAAAATCTTGAATGGATCGACGAGGTTTGTATATATATAGGCTACCATTTTTCATAAATTTCAAGTAACTTACCATTTTTTATAAATTTTGAGTAATTTTCACCCATTACAGTGCCTATATAGATATATTTATATCGACATAAGTATCACAAAAAAATCACGATTCGGAAACTTTTTGGCTATTTAGAAAAAAGTGTAATACAAAAAAAGGAAAATTGGTGAAATAACCGATAAATTTTGATCAAAATTTCGTCAACTATTCTAAAATAATCGAGAATAAGTTGGCTACATATATATATATAATATATATATATATAAATGTATATATACATACATACATATCAGATGTGTGCAACTATTAAGGTCACATGACAAAAAATCTTATTGAGTGAACTAGTACGAAAAGAATTAAAGAATAGTTGAGCGATAACCATTGATTGTCGAGAGAATACGGGGTTGGAGGTTTAGTGTATATCAGGAGTTTGGTGTACATGGTGTGGTAAAAAAAGAACAAGAGAGTTAAAAGAGAAAAAAAGTGAAAAGTCATGAAAAATTGTGAAAAATCCTATAAATCCCGAAAAAGCGGGATAAATCGTGGAAAGTCTCGAAAAATATGTGACTGGTGTGTTAAGCATGTTGAACATTCAAGAGTATAAAATCGTAAAAAATCACATATTTTCTTAAATTCGAAGACTTTTGTTAGTATGGTAAGTATTTGAATTTATGTGATAGGCAAAGTGACTCTAATATAACTATTATAATCTTTTGTGCTAAAATATAAATCCAAATATATATAACGAAGTTCTCAAAGAACACTGAATTCAAGGCATAGATAAGTCAGAAAATGGATATTAAGGGTACTATTCCTTAGTAATAACGCCCATTTAGATAATATCATTGACAAAACCATTTAAATTAAACTTAGGAACCCTACAGAATAACATTTCATTGCCATCAATATGCCTAGGGACCCATTAAAATTCCCAGGGCAGCAACAAGATCGTGGTGCGTATAAAAGGTTTACCCCCTAGGTGTGAATTGATGCCTAGGCACCCAAACCTTAACAAGTATGATGTAAACATGTTTATATTTTTAGAAGTGGGGCTTAATAACCCATGTACATAGTTGGCTAAAGTTGGAACCTAGAAATCAAAGAAAATATTAAATAGAGAGAATTGAAATAAACCTTGTGAACTTTCTCCGGTTTGCAAATTCATCAAGAATCGTGTCTGGCTTTCCTTCTCTCTCTGAATGACATGCTGCAACCGCTCATAAAATCCTATCCTATGAAAATTTTGATATTAAATTCATTGTGCTTCAAGTTCAAAGAGATCATGTTATGAGCCATAAAGTAAAATTTAACTCCACTTGCTCACCCTTTTGGTTTATATGGTGCAATCTCAGAATCCCCAACAATATCACTGAAAGCTTCCTGAAATATGTCAACCATTGCCCTATCTTTAACTTCTGCCGTTGCAACTACAATCTGATTTCTATTTTCAAAATTAGCCTGGCATATGAAAACTCGATTTTAAAGTGAACAGTTGAATAAAAGAGAGAAAGTAGGGACTATTTCTAGGATGTCATCACAAACCTCGCCAGTACTGGAATCACTGCCTGAAAATTCAAGGCACTCTTGATCATCAAGGACTCTATTACCCAATCGAGAAGCTTTGCTACATGGAGATGCCGGTTTTCTTTCATCCCCTTTCTTGTCAAAATAGGTTTTATCAGTTAGATATATCAAAGAGAGATCAGCAAACCCCCTAATACTAAGCATATAGAATTATACCATTTTGGATACCCTCAGTGCAGTTTGTTCCTCAAATGCTTCAATTCTGTCGGAAATTAATATATTCTCTCGTTCATTGAATACTGTTGGAAAATGACTTAATACTGTTGGCAAATGACAAGCCTCGTGCTCAATTATATCATCCAGGAGCTCCTCAAAAGGGTCAACAAATGAAGGCTCTCTAGAGCTTATTATGATAGATGCAGATGACTCAGTTATTTCTCCCTTCTTAGCATTCACCGCACAGCAATCCTTATTCCGAGACTGGAAATTAAAAGACAGCTTATGCTTCCTTTTAATTCTGCCTAACAATAAGATGTCAAATAGATAATTCAGTGCACTTTGAGGGGAAAACAATGTTCAGTATGCTAGTAAGTAAAAAGCAAGAGTGGAACAATAAACTAACAACGGCGACACTAGTACAAAACATACAATACACAGCATAATCATATCAAGAGGCACTAGACAACATGGCCCGTGGCTTTGATTCTTCCGGTCCATGGGTTTTTAGATGAGACTGGTGGTTGCATTATTACAGGAAAAAGGTTCAGCACAAAAACAGGCAGTCAGGTCATCTAGGTGAATATGATCTGTAAGTATAAGTCATTCATTAAAAACAAAAAGGTTGACTGTCTCTTGAATCAGTCAACATCCAACTGACATGCATAGAATAATAAGAAGATAACTTCTTATATTGTTTGGTAGAAAAAGTTAAATTGCACAAGAAACATATGAGAAGCTACCTTTTTGTAGTCTCTTTTCCTTCTGCTGGGCTAAAGAACTACTCTTCTTTTCTTGTAAACAAACTAATGAGTTAGCTTCTTTCGCAATTGCAGACCAAACACCGTTCTCATGTTCCACATCTAGTACGTGATTACTCTGAAATTGCACCAGCAGCAAAAGCAATGGGTCAACTTATACAAAAGGTATACACAGGTTTCTTTCCCTCAACTTACTTTCACGAAGGCATAAATCTTTCCTCCTTATTTATAAAACTGAGAAAGGAGGCAAAGGTTTGCATCATGCTTACCAAAGAAAAAGAAGATTCTACCGCACTGTGCAACTGCTGCTCTTTTCTGGGAAGGAAACTCCTAAAACCGCCATACTCATGCTCCATTTCAATGTCATCTTCAGAGGAATTTTGGACCTTTGGAGGATGTCAATTAGACTATTTTGATTAGTCTGATTAATAGATAATATGGAGAAGAATAGTCTTTTTTTTTTCAGATAAGTATACCTCAGGTTCTTCAAAGGTATTCCCCTTTTGAGTATCTATATGAAGCACTGCAAAAAAGGCACAATCACTATGCATATTCAACGAATAACTCCCATTCTGTTCGAATACTTTACCTTCTGATGCTACAGGGGACAATGGAGGGATGGTGACCTCTGCCTGAAACCAATGGTTGGTATATATCAGCTAGATTTTTTTTTTTTTTTTGGGGGGGGGAGGGGGGGTGTTGGTGTTGGAGGGGTGAACTCAGGATGTTGGACAAATGCAAAATAGAACCCTTCTGTTTAACAATTCAATTAATCAGAACGTGTTTGATATTAGAGTTGAATAAACAGAGAAGAATGTAAGTGAGAGTTCCACAAAACCACACCTCAGGTTCTAGTAAGATTTGATTTCCCTTTTGTGTATCTACATGAACGACTGCATTGAAAGGCAAATGTCTTAATCGCAAGCTTGTATCAATGCTAAAAGCAGGTAAGTAGATAAATAAGATTACCTTGTGAAGGAATAAACTCAGGTGGAGCAGCAATTTCCCCCTGTAAAAATATTAGATGCATAAGAAATTAACATAGGACTCTGCTGTAAAATATTAGAATGGCAAATGGGTGGTAGTCATGTTGTAATAAGCAAGTATCATCTGTAATATGGACAATCAAATAGTAATAGGCAAGAGCCAACTGTAATGTAGGTGACAGTTTTGTAATATGGATAGTCATATTGTAATTTTCAAGTGTCATATGTCATATGGACAGTCAATTGTAATATGCAAGAGTTCGTAATGTAGGTGACATATTGTAATATGGATAGTCATATTGTAATAAGCAAGTGTCATATGTAATATGGACAGCCACATTGTAATAGGCAAGGGCCAACAATAATGTAGGTGATAGTTTTGTAATATAGATAGTCATATTGTGATAAGCAAGTGTCATTTGTAATATGGACATTCACATTGAAATAGGCAAAAGCCAACCGTAATGTAGATGATAGTTTTGTATTATGGATATTCATATTGTAATAAGCAAGTGTCATCTGTAATATAGACAGTCACATTATAATAGGCAAGAGCCAACCGTAAGGTAGGTGATAATTTTGTAATATGGATACTCGTATTGTAATAAGTAAGTGTCATCTGTAATATGGATAGTCACATTGTAATAGGCAAGAGGCAACTGTAATGTAGGTGATAATTTTGTAATATGGATAGTCATGTTGTATTAAGCAAGTGTCATATGCCATATGGACAGTCACATTGTAATAGGCAAGAGCCAACCATAATGTAGGAGACAGATTTGCAATATAGATACTCATATTGTAATAAGCAAGTGCCATCTGTAATATGGACAGTAATAGGCAAGAGTCAACCGTAATGTAGGTGCCAGTTTGCAATATGGATAGTCATTTCTCTGTGTACATTAAAAATATCCACCTTCCTTATAATTTGTTCCTACAAATTACGGTTTCTTTATATACATTACACAATGTCCACCTACATTACTATTTAATAATGCACGTTACAAATTCGCTATGCACATTACAAAATATCCACCCACCTTATAATTTGTTCCTGTACATTATGGTTTCTTTATATCCATTACAAAATATCCACTCACTTTACTGTTTCATCATGCATGTTACAATTTCTCTATGTACAACAATATAACCACTCACCTTACAATTTAATCATGCATATTATAGTTGTTCTGACCTTGATGGGCGCCATAGTCATGGGTCTTTACAGATTGCTCCTCTTAACATATTATAGTTTATTCTTTCTATATAGATAATTGTTTCATATGGGTTGTATGCTTGCTTTAACTAAAATTCAAAGGAATCCACCAAAACGGTGACATGAGGACATACAACATCCAGTTGCACATAGTATTTCCTTAATAAAATATTGTGGTACTGCCCGACTACGTATCAAAATGCCATTACAGAGATGTGCAATCTCTTCACTGAATGTTGACGATACATAATCATTAAACGAGAATGATTTGAGAAATAGAAAGAGTAGCTCGTGGTCCTCTAATCTTTGAACATGCTCAAGGAATCCAGTGTCGTCTTTAGAATGCTCCGCATTGACGACTCGTTCTTCAATGATGCTGATGACAAAGACACATATCGCAGTGACCTGAAGCTGTTGATTGGACTACAACCATAGATACAGGCAGAACCACCATCATCTGAAACTGATTCCAGCAAGAGTAGGAGCAAACAAATTAAAGACCATATGCTACAATCATCAATGACGGCTGTAGCAAACAACAAAACGTTTCTATTTTACATACAGGTACCATTTTCCTTTAAGGTACATACACCTACCAATTATTGTCTTTGCTAGTGGACTTACAGAAAGGACACCTTTCACAAAACGTTAGTCTATAGCTACCTTGCTTCTCGAGACACTAAGCTCAACTCATTTTCTTTATGCGACACATGATTTGTCATTTAAAATACTGCTCTTTCCTGCTTGATCCCACTGAATAAACATATTGTTATAGGAACAAAGAATATACAACCATTTGCATGCTCAGAGATTATTCTAGTACTTAGAGGTAAAGTGTCAAACACATGATGAGCTCCAACCTGAGCATCAGATCATCAGATTGACAACTACCCTTAGTTCCCATGATCCTCCAGTGCACCATGGGGGAGTACCTCTGGTCTATTCTAAACCCCTCCCCTACACCATCTTGATACTTTTTGGACACAATATTCACACTCGTGAACCTCTATTGGAGGCATCAAAATTCAGTTTCTAGCATTTTCCAATCATCTTTTCCTGTTCCGTAGTGACAGTAAAAGCACGACCCTTCCCCAGCCCCTTCGGTAGTAGCAGCTGCAAAGCCCGAGGAGTGGCAGAGGAAGTGCTGGTAGATGACGGACAGTCAACAACGATGCCACTCTCTTCATCTTCCCTCTCGCGTCGTCGTAGCAGTGGCGGATGATGGAAGGAGCATCCACAATGTGCCACCATCGACGCTGAGAGCCCACATTAGAACAAATTCCATTACCGATGGGATACGGCAACTTCGAGGCGGCATATCGTGACTACGAGGCGGCGGACGACGGATGATAGTGTGGAAATTGGGGCAAGTATGGAATTTGCGGCGAGCCCCTTACTTCACATATTTTCGAATCACAAATTCTTTCTTAGGCGGCGTGGATTCTCGACGACACTCTGGAAGAGGATGTACTGTGACGGCACGGCAAGGTTGATTAAGCAAAGATGTGGGATGGGGAGGCAGAGACTGAAGGAAGGAAGGTCCTTGAGGTGATGGAATTTACCACAGCTGTGACGGAGATGGAAAAAAATGTTGTCATGGTCGTTGCTTGGACTTGGGCTGCGAACGAGGAAGAAGGAGAACATCGGTGTTCGGATTGGAAATCGGAGACGGGAGTCGCTTGCATTAAATATTGCATCAGGACTTGGTGGAATCGATCCCCTCCCAGACCATGAACCAGATTCGCCCTTAAGCATGGAGTCCCCGCAAACTCAAGTCTTTCCCCTGCGCCGCTCTGCCGGAACCACGGCTCGGACCTTTGCGGATTTGAGAGAGACGGGAGTAGTTAGGCTGATAATTACAAGACATGCCACCGTATTTTCAGACACGGGTAGCCAACTTAAAGTACCCGCGTGGGCATATATATATATATATATATATATATATATATATATATATATATATATATATATATATATATATATATACACACACACATATATATATACGTATATATATGTATATACACATATACATATATAGATATATATGTATGTATATATACATATACATATCAGATACAAATGTAGCTATTAAGGTCACTAGACATACAATCTTATTGAGTGAAAAAAGTAGGAAAAGAATTAAAGAATAGTTGAGTGATAACAATGGACTGTCGGGAGAGCGGGGGGTTGGAGATTTAATGTATATCAGGAATTCTATGTAAATGGTTAAAACGAGCAAACAACTGAAAAGTGAAAAAAAAAACGTGAAAAGTCACGAAGAATCGTGAAAAATCATATAACTCGCGAAAAAGCGGAAAAAATTGTGAAAAGTCGCAAAAAATCGGCGAACGACGTATTATCGTGGTGAACATTTGTGAGCCTATATATTCGCAAAAAATCACCGATTTTTTGTAAAATTCAGAGACCCATGTAAGTTTTGGTCTTAACCTATACCCGGCCCATTAGATTAATGGTACGGAAATACTAACCCATCCCTGCCCCAAAGGGATCATGAGGGTTCAACACCACCCATTTTGGCTAAACTTCACAGCAAACTACAATTACAGAAGCGACTCCATTATTATTTTCCCAAATATGCAGTAGCATAACTTGGAAAAAAAATACAGGGAGGCCCTCAACTATAAATTCTTTGGTTCTAGAGTTATTCTGCACCTTTGGAGGCGGCGTACATGAAAACCATTTTAAGTTAGTTCCAATAATTGAGATGACTTTCCCCCCAAGAAAGCAACATCAGAATTGATACAAATAATTCCAACAAACTCATACAGCCACGCTTACGAAATGTAACTGAGATAACTGCCAATCTCAGATAGTCTAAAATTAAACCAATAATATTTTCAGCTATTTCCTATTTACCTGCAGTTTGCAATGATTCCAGAACCCCCCTTGAAGCAGAACAAATTCCAAACAACCCCCTTGTCGTTAGTAGCCATGACTCAATGTAACAGCTATTGCTCTAGGCTTGTTTTGTTCCTCCACTGCTTTGATTTCTTTCTGGGTTTTCTTTTACTTTCTTTTTACTCGTATCTTTCTATAGTACTAGTACTAATGGCCGTTTTTTTCTTGCTTTTTACTCCTTATCTTTCTATAGTACTAGTATTAATGGCTGACTAGGAGGCCATTCGGCCCCCACCATTCCAAATCCTGGTAGTTCTGTGCATAAACCGTATCTAATTTCTGGACCACTGGACTCTGAGGTGGACATTTCCAGCTGTCCGGTGAAGTAGCTGTCCAAGCAGAACATTAGGTACTAGACAGAGCGTATGAGTTTGCAGTACCTCAAAAACTGGGGTAATTCTAACTGTTATGCATGTATAAGAATAACTACCAATGACATACAGCAAGAACGTGATGATCATTAATTTGAATGTCATCTGTACCTCTTTTTAATGTATAACTACCGGTACTTAAAATGACTGGACATGAACGACCCCTAGGTTTCCGAAACTTGAACCCAATCGGTTTTCACACAGATTGAAATCACATGTCCCAGTTCCTAACCAATTTTCTCATCAACTTTACTAATAGCCGTGTTGAACCTTTAGGTCTTCAAAAGCTTTTTCCCATTTACCTCCTGCAGTTTGCAGTTTCAGAACCCACCCCTCTTGTATTATAACAAATTCCAAAGAACCACCTTGTTACTAGCATCCATGACTCAATATAACGGCTAATGCTCTAGGCTTGCTTTGTTTTCTCTTTTGTATTCCCCCGCACCACTGCTTTGATTTGTTTCCAGGCTTTTTTTACTTTCTTTTTACTCGTCTATTTCTATAGCTGTAATATTAATGGCCGACTAGGTTCCAAAACTTGAACTCAAACAGATTTCTCACAGGTCAAAATCGCATGTCCCAGTCCCAACCCAATTTTCTTACCAACTTTACCTATAGCCAGCTTGAACCTATAGGTCTTGAAAAGATCTCATGGATTGAGCGCAATCTTTCTTTCAAATTTGGGTTTATACATTTAATCCATTCAGGTCGAGCAGAACATATGCTTTCCTTTCAAGAACTCCATTGTTTGGGTCAGCTTAGCGTAAAGCTGGTGAAAATTTTGAGTAAGGAATGGGCCAGGTTTCGATTTATAAATTCCAGTCAGGTTAGTGTTGGATAGAGCAGGTGATTTCTTTTCAAGATTTCTGCTTGAGTTCAAGTGAAGTGAGAAAACAAGATTCAGCTCGAATTTCATAAACCCAACTGGCCATTGATATCATGGCTATAATGTAGAGACGAGAAAAAAGAATGTAACATAAAATAACAGAAACAAATCACTCAACAATAGGGCAGGGAAACAGAGTGAATAAAATCAAAAAATACAAACAAAATTGCAGTTCAATAGTAGTCCGAGGCTGGAAATAGTGAGTGCTTGCAATCATTGTACTATGAAGGGTTTTCTGAGAGTATAGAAAAAAATATTGGGGGTATTATGGGAAAAGAATTTTGAAATATAAGCACAAACTTGAAAAAGAAAACCCAAACATGAATTCTTTTCACGACGTGGGTTTGGGTCGGATTCAACTGTTCAATTATAGTCGGTAAGAAATCAAGTTGGGACTGGGTCGTGTTTGGGTGTGTGTGATTCTGTACAGGTTCGTAACGAGTGGGTGATTTCTTTTCAAGGCAAAAGTGGTTCAGGATGAGTTCATGTAATGTTAGTGAGAAAAACAGGATGTAATCATGTCAGGTCTGGGTTCACACCATATGTATCCAGGTTGGATGGGTCATTTCTTTTCAATGCCCACAGAATTTGGGTCGGGTTCAGGTAAACGTCAGACTGAAAATCTGGTAGAGTCAGTGATAGGTTTCGGTTTATAAAATTTGTGACAAGTTTGGGTCAGTCGGATGTGTAATTTCTTTTCCAGACCACTTAGTTTGGGTTGGGCTTATGTAAAACTGATGGGAAAATCAAGTTGGGTCCGAGTCATGTTTGGGTTTATATAATTTTGGTCATGTTGAGTCTGAGCAGGTGATTTCTTTTCAAGACCCACAGGTTTTGGGTCATATTTAGATAAAATCTGTGAGAAAACTGATGGGTTCGAGTTTCTGAAACCCAGCCAGCTATTAAGTACTCCGGCTACAACTTTAGAACAAACCACGCTGACAAGGAGTGGCTCAAGTGGTCAAGCACAGTGTCTCCTAACAAAAGGACCCGGGTTCGAATCCCAATTGCCGCCTTGATTTACCACCCTCCCGGACGTTCGGCCTCCGCCACGGGCATGGGAGAGGGGGAGAGAATGTCTATCTTAATCCCATGTAGAACAAATCACAAGTAAAAAAATACAAACAAAACAAGCCAAGGCAGCGGAGCGACCCACATTTAAAAAACACCTATAGCACTAGTCTTCTTCACCTGAGTAACTGTTGCTAACAGGAAGAGGGGGGTTCTTTAGAATTTGTTATACCATCGAGGATTTTCTGGAATTACTGGAAAACACAAGAGATAAACAGGAAAAACTCTTTTTTACGGAAACGTGTAACAACATTATTCTAATAATTATGTCGTTAACATTAATTGTGATGGAACTCAAACCAGTTTCAACGTGCCTAAACACTAATGGTCTAAAAGTAGTTAGAGATTCTACAATCTTTTGGACATGTTGCCAGGATAAAACTGACATGGGAGTCTTAGTACAACAACCTTGACTACAAGTAAGCTAGCTATTCTTGCAGAATAAGAAATAGAATAGGATTAGGCTTTATTTTATCTATAGTGGAAAGAGCCCGAGTAGATAAAAACTTCACATCAATGGCACCACGCAGTCGGCTACTCATAAAAGGAGGCAAGTTTGCTAGAAATCTATTGTTGGCATCACATCATGGATTAAAATTTCGATCGAAATTGCAAAATTTCGAGTGAAATTTTGTTTTTGACCGGTACCAGACATTGAAATGGACAACCAAATTGCCAAAATTTCCGATTTGTAATTTCATTAAAATAATTGAAAAAAATCATACAAATGTTAAAAAAATGTGGGAGACTCCCCTTAAGTTAATTGCTCCAAATATAAGATGTAACATGTTATTATATAAGAATATATGTATGTATACATTGCATGATCGAAACTCGGATCGAAACCATTTTGTATATTTTCACTTACAAATGTAGGAGCTCCCACCCTATACCAAGATACGATATTATTGCATAATTAGGTGTATTTATGTATGTAGATCATTGTGCTAAAATTTTATGACTTGATTCATTTATTTGGATGCCAAAATTTGCGTTGAAATCTTGTGTCGAAATAAGTGGAAATATCAAAATTTCGGTCAAAATTTCTAAAAATTTCTGTTTCTGGACCATTAGAGACGGCATCGAAATTGACATTTTAAACATGGCATCACATTGAGCACTTATAGGGAGTTCAATAACCCTGATAAATAGAACGGGTCAAAGCATTTCTTATTGAGATCTTAGAGGGGAAGAAATCCAAGAACAATAGAAGCAAAAAATATATCGTTCTCCATCAAAGAACAAAGTATGAATACACACAAGGGAGAAAAAAGATCTCTTCAAGCAAACACCACTGTTACAGAATAATTAGGCAGAAGAAACTAGGTGGCTGGTAATCGCCACTTAGATAGCTAATTAAAGAAAGCAAACAAATTGGAATGTGCAATTGACATACTACCTTGCTAGTAGCTATCATAGGGAGGAGTTGGCCGACGTCATTTTGTAGTGACCCCGGCATCCGCAACGATGTGTGACAAAGAAACAATACACGGGTAACCAAGACAATGTACTCCTTCATGAGCTCCTTGACGATTGTGACTAGTGTCATAACTGGTGGTGCACACGCATGTAGACCCTGAGCAGGGAGACTAAAGAAGAGATGTAGCAATATTGAACACAGGATGAGGGGGAGAGAGGAGGCGGTGTGATGGTCCACAATTGATGTGATTGCCCAATATAGGGGAGAGGTGGAGGTTAAAAAAGCTAGCCAACACTATGCTGAGGAAATGAAGATGAGCCCTTCCTTTTTCTCTGCGATGGCTCCGCTCCTACACAGGTGCTCCACTCCTAAGTGGTCAGGGGATAATGGGAGAAAGGAAATACAACTATTATTTTAGCGGGTCTAGAGGGTGTGCAAATGGGTGCCATTTGTAAAAGGGATCACAGATTTGGCATATCCATTTCATTGTCATCATCTAAGCCTCAATCCCAACTATGTTGTGGTCAACTACATTGATACTTCTTTTCCAATCAGTTCTATTATGGTTCATATCCTGATCAAGATGTAAATATTCAAAATTTCTCCTTATAAGCTAATCGTGATCGGCTTAATAACATTGCTTTGAATCGAATAGGCACATTTTTCAATCTGTGTTGAATGTATTCATACCATCTCAGGCGACTCTCACAAAACTTGTTATCAATACTCACCGCCTCTACTTTGGTATGTATATAGTTATTTCCAAAGCAATCTTTGTCTTGCCACACATCCATCTCGACCTAAGAAGCACGGACACGGACACGGATATGGACACGGACACGGACATGGGACACGACAATTTTCAGAAATGTAGGACACGGACACAGCGTTGGACACGGCAATATATATACATATATACATACATATATTTATATAAATATATACAGCTAAAGACATATATGTGTATAGTTTATTTGTAAACACAACAAGCTCCATAATTCTTAACATCAAGCAGAAACAACGATTACCGTGATATCCACTTTATATTCACATTTGTATGCAAATCCACTATGTTGATGCTATAAAATTTAGCATAAAAAATGATACATTAAAATGAAGAGGAAGAAGAGGGAAGGAGTTCCTAGAAAGGGAAGGAAGTTGCTTTCAGTGGCTGCTCTAGGTGTTGGCAGCTCCTGCTGCAAATGGCTCACAAAAGGCTGCTGCTTATGGTGGCTTTAGCTCCTAGTAGTTACTGATGCAAAGGCTGCTAGTAGCAGCTCCATCTCATTATGGTGACTTCAGGACCTAGCTGCTACTTGCAGCAACTGCTGCTAGAAGCGGTTTCATACGTTCTTTATGGGAACAACAACAGTTAGAGGGTGAGGCTTCTTGGTCACCTCTCGAGGGAAGGCATGAAGGTTTTGGTGAGAAGTTGGGGTTTGGTTGAGGAGTCTACGGGGTTGGGATATTTTCTCTTTTCTTTTTAGTTAGATCTTATGTGGGTTGGGCTGGCCGTGTCCATTAAGCATTCTAGATGTGTCCACGCCGTGTCCAGCTTGCATATAAAAAAAATATGAAACTGGACACGTTCGAGGAGTGTCCGCCGCGTGTCCACGTGTGTCCAAGGCGTGTCCGGGTTGGACACGTGTCGGACACGGACACGGCAGCCTCCGGGAAGTGTATGTGCTTCCTAGATCTCGACATACGTTTCAGCCACATTCACTTCTTTGAAACCTTATGTTAGATCTGCCTTGAATCGTAATCTATTTGTGTCTCCCAGTCCCACTGTGATCTCTTCCCACCAGCCTGCCCTAGGCCAAAATGAATTTTGTGAATCGAATCACCAATCAAGTCCTCTCATAACTTTGTACTTGGTTGTCCAACTTGTAATGGGAATTTGTATTTTGGGCCTATATATATGGTCGTCCCGGTTAGGATTTTGGAATCGGATTATCTATCTCTGTAAGTTTGTGCATGTACAAACACCTGCTTTCTGTATCCCTTATCTGTTGTAGTAAAGAAACGGTCACCGCCCATGGAGTAGCCTTCAGCCCGACATTCACTCCCATATAGCATGGTTGGACATTGGTTGTTCTATATAACATACTTCTATTCTGATAAGATCTTCCACTGACATATTACTTCAGTTGCACTCCTCCATTTCAATCATCTTGTTGAGTTGCACTCCTCCATTTCA
Organism: Alisma plantago-aquatica; assembly: GCA_963693085.1. Lineage (NCBI taxonomy): Eukaryota > Viridiplantae > Streptophyta > Magnoliopsida > Alismatales > Alismataceae > Alisma > Alisma plantago-aquatica. The sequence goes on from OY856410.1 coordinate 752,720,576, forward strand.
ATCATTTTGTTGATTCCTATGACAAAATCATCTTAAACACCACCACCATTGAATATAGGACTCAAGTAACAGAACTCTAAAATTTTCGTGCATCCACTCCATCAAACTTGACCCCACCATTCACAATTTTGGACTGGCTGAAATTGCAACTAATATACTTTGTTTTACTTGCTGATCTAAAATCCATTATTTGATCCATTTGAATGCAGCAGTTCAAGACGGGATTGTAATTGAGTTTGGTATTCTAAGTACCAGTATTTGTCATGATGTCGTTTGGGTGCTTAATGGGATATTCAGTGATTACCAATATTTCTGAAGCGGTATTCTGCTAATGGTTCAACATAGGCTTCTAAATCATGTCAGAACCGGCAAGATTCCAAAAGTCCACAGCATCCCCGTCACTCAAGACCCCGCCCCCACTCACCCCCTTTCATCTTCGTCTCTTCTCTCTATGGTCGTCAGTTCCTCCTCCCCCTCTTTTGCTTCCTCCGTTCTCCATTCTTCCTCATTCCCCTCCTTTGCTCCCTCCATCCTCAGTTCGTCCTCAGACTGATCCATTCTCAAGTGTTTTGGATGATGCTCCTCCCCCTCCCTCTACACCCACCATCGTGTTGTCCCTCTGTCTTTCTCTACCTCCCCTTCCTCTACAACTCCTCTGTTGTCGGGCACCTCGTCTGCTTCTCATGTGTTGTGCACCTTCTTTCCTCTTCTGCCACCTTCTTCTGTTGCCTATGTTCTCCTAGACTCGTTTGTGAGCGTTATGCTTGTTCCAACATGTCTGGAATACAATCTAACATTGATCTCTATACTGCATGAATACCTATCACTAAAAAAATTTGCTACCCAAACAACGTAACTTTAAACAACAAAATCTAGATTCCTAAAATTTACAAATAAAGAAATACTCTTAAGTGTGGCAACTAAACAGCCCCTTAGACTCCAACGCAGTTCTCCAGGTTCAACTTTATAATTCAATTTTCTTTAGTTTCATCAATCAACACAATATCATCAGCAAATTATATGTGCTGGCGAATATCATCCTGAACATGCTTTGTCATCTCATCCATAACAAGAACAATTATGTATAGGCTCAGTGTCAATCCTTGATTTATCCCAATTGTGATAGGAAATCTTGGTGTCTCCTCCCAAAGTCCAAATTGGGGCCGAGCTATCATACATGTCTTTAATCAAGTCACCCATTCTCTTCAAAATCCATCACAACACTTTCCTAGGTACTCGATGGTAAGCCTGAAGACCTCTTTTGGTTTCTCTGTACTTCTCCATGAGCTTCGTATCAGATAATAGCATCTATTACAGATCTTCCAAGCATGAAACCAAATTGATTATTTGACGTGTGTGTTATAGATCTTAACTGTTGCTCAATGATCTCCTCTCAAAGCTTCATAGTATAACTCGTCAACTTGATACCTCTATAGTTTGTGCAACTTCCAAAATCGCCTTTGTTCTTGTAGATGGGGACTATGGTATTGTCTCTCCACTCACCCGGCATTTTCTTGGTCTTCATAATCTTATTAAAGAAAGTGGTTAACCACATAGCTATGTCATCCCCATTCTTTTTACTACAACAAAGGTACAATCATACCAGCACTAGTACATAGGATCCCATCGAAACCTAGCAGTTATATATGCTAGGGTGAAACTAGTACGAAGATGGATGACCTCCTGGTAAATAGTTTAAAATGCCCAATTCAAAAACAAAAATTTACATAAATATCTCACAAATGTATACAAATTTTGTCGGCAATTTTAGAAATTTTGACCGAAACTTCAACGAATATGTTCTTGTCACCACAAAATTTTGACACGAGATTTCAACGACCAAACAAAGGAATGAGGTCACAATTTTTTTCAGGATGATCTACACAAATACACCTATGTATGCAATAATATCATATAATGATATTGGGTGGGGGAAGGGCTCCTACATGTGACTGAAAAGATACATAATTCTCTCAATGGGATTTTGATTATGCAATCTATATATAGAAAATATAGTTGTGCAATTATATCTTATATCTTGTATGCAACTGAATGATACATAATTATTCTCAAACTTTATATTTTTTATTTTTTAACGAAATCACATATTCGTCCTTGACTCACTAGGTACCTGAATTCTATATCAGGTCCCCCATTAAAAACAATATTTTAATCAAAAAATTAACCATGCTTGGGAAGTCCTCACATTGCACCCTATTTAAACTCCGCCTATGTTCCATACATCTTGGGTAAATGTAATCAATACCAAGCCAGGGTAAAGGAGGGTTGGTAGTAGTAGGTTAACATCCAACCATAAAAAAAATTCATTCTTTTTATGACATGGATTCTTGTAAGAGTCTGGCATGTCCATTTGAGACCCATTGTTTTGTTAGGAGCCATTTGACCTGTTGCATTTGGGTCTAGTCAGATTAGCTCTTGTTGAGTATGGGGGTCCAATGGGTTGAATTGTCATCCCTACCCAGAAGCAGTAAAATTGAAAACCAAAATGTCTCATTATTAGAACCGAAGTAGCTTCTGCCTAAGTTATCTATGTTTTTAGACAATGTTAGATATGTATAAATAATAATAAAAGCATAGTCTTAGCCTAAGCTGACACCACAAGAAGGTACTACAAGGAGCTACATCACAAACAAAATAAAATTCACCTGAAGCCACCAAAAAATACCCATCAATAGTAGGTAAAACCACCACAACTAAGTAAAATCCATTGAAGATCTTGTCAGAAAGCAGCAAGGCAATGTTATCTGCACCTAACCGGTCATCAAACCGGTGAGGCTACCGGTTCGCAGTTAACCAGTTGAACCTGTGGTTGAATCGGTTCAACCAGTAGTATCAACAATGTATAAAATATAACATTGATATGATAAAAATATCGACAAAATATGTAATAGTCCAACTAAGATGAAGGTATAACCCACAATAAAGTCATAACAACATCACAGCTTACTAATGTGTCATACAAAATGATACTTTAAAATCCAAAGTTCATTAACACAAAATGATCATAAACATAATTAGACCCCTTTAAATCAGGTAGCGCGGAAGTGCTCCTGAGAGTTTGGACTGGGAAAATCAGGGGTGTGGGTTTTTGTTTGTGTCAATCCCAAAAGTGGGTCGCATGTTGAGAGGTAGTGAGGAATTATAGGCTTCGTTTGGTAACGCGATTATTTTCACCATGGTCAAGCATCTACGATCAGCCACCGCGTAAAATTGGTCCAGTGAACAGTCTCAGTTGGGTAATCGCAGATGAGTGTGAAAAGTGTATAAAAGTTTACCGGTTGTCAATCTGGTATTTCAGGACCACTATTTTTGGCTAACCGCGGTAGACTTTTGGTCTTCCACCGCCACCGTATCCGAATTAATCGTGTTACCAAACGCTGCCATAGTCACCCACTCGTTGGCAGAGATTGAAGTGTTAGCTAATCAAACTGGTGAAGCCGGTTAACCAATGAATTGGTCAAGCCTGACAGGTTGGACTAGCCATCTGACTGGTTGGACTGTTACTATCGGGTTTATACAATAACGAACCGATAGAGGTGCGGGTTCAAGGTCTGACCGGTCGGACCAGACGGCCTAACCGGATTTTAACAACACTGCAGCAAGGCCAAGAAGAAAGCTCTTAAGATGCACACCTGGTCCAAAAAAAGGCCAAGGAGATTATTTCATTTCGGCCTTAAAAAAAAGGCTAAATAGCCAACACCAAAGCCAAGTAACCATCTAAAGTACTTTGAAAGTTGAGAGAGGATGAGAGACTATGTTCGACAGCCAAGATAAAAAGTTCAAGTGATGAATTCATAATTCTCTATCAACATGAAGCCAAGCAGCGGACTGTAACTTTGTGAACCGCTTGTTCATTCTCCAAGGTATGTACATCCGCTGCAATCTTCGACGGTCCATACTCATTGATAAAGATGTGTATTTTCTTTAGTCATGTTGAGAGGTATCTGTTATTGACGCATAATAAACCAAAGTTTTGATTAGCAATCCGGTATACTGAATATCCTGCTCTGTATCTGATGTAGGACAAGCCCCACCTTTACGCACTTATGAGCGTAGGCGTCGTCGTGTCATTAGTTAGGCTTTATTGGCATGTTTTATTTTATTATGTTTTTTCTCTTCTTATGGGTTTTTGTAAAGTCATGTGGTTTTAGTCCCACATTGGCTATCGTGTGTTTAGTCTTTCTTTTAGAAGCCTATATAAAGGCTCTATGGGCATCCATGTAGACACATAGTTTATGAATGAGAATTATCATTTGTCATTGCCTAGTTTATTTTTAAATAGCCGTAGTTTTACATTAAGTGGTATCAGAGCCTAACCCTAAAAGCATTAGGGTTAGGTCCTGCCCAACCGTCACCCTCTATCCACCAGCCGTCATCCGTCGCTGCTACCATACCCTGCCCGCTACCCTCTCCGCTTGCTGCCCCCCCCCGCTGTCGCTGTCCCTTTCTGTCTGTTGCCTCCGTCCGTTGCTGCTGCGGGCGGTCCCGCTGTCGCTGTCCCTTTCTGTCTGTTGCCTCCGTCCGTTGCTGCTACGGCCACCGCCCGCTGTACTACGGCCGCCGCCCGCTGCCGCAGTTGTCGTTGTTGTTGTCCGCCGTTGCTACAGCCGCCACCCCCTGTTGTTGCCGCCGCCACCGTCCACCGTTGCTGCAGGCATCGGCCCCTGCCGTTGTTGCCGCCACCATCCTCTCCCACCGCCACTGTCCGCCGCTGCTGTTGTCGTTGCCCCCTGCTGCTGCTACCACCGGCCGCTAGTAAGCAACCCCCCGAAAAAAAAAATCTGAGGGCATACCGGATCATCCTTCTTTCTGAGGCACTTCCTTCTACATCGACACTAAGGAAGCTTTCTTCAACATCTTCTACAGAAAGTATAGGGTATTCGATATCTACAATTCGGGTAAGGTCTTTCCATTGTTATTGTACCTTGTTCTTCTTCTACATTTCAAGTACATTTGCAAAAGGGTCCATAGGGAATTTTGATTCCCCCACCGCAAAAATGCCAAGTCCAATTTTTGTGAGAGGTTTTTCTTTGTTCAGCGCACTATTTACTTTCATATATTTGTCCGCATTTTTTTCTTGAAGTTTTCCGCATTGTTCATCTCAGAAACTAAGTTTTCCTTTGGCACAATAATTTTTGGTTGTTTCGTTGCAATTCATTATGTCGGATCATAGGTCTAATAGCCTTGTGTTGGAACCCACTCTGGAAGAAGCCCCTGCCTCTTCCCAAACCCCCTTCAACCTGGATACATTTGGTCAAACACGCAATTCCATCATTACTGAGCTTTGCACAATCCGCCAAACACATACCCTCCAGGCCGGTCAGAATCCCGCACCTTATTTTGGATATGGCATGCCACCAAATGTTGGGAATGCACCTCGATCCCCATTAACTCTTACTCCCCTACAAATCTGTGCACCACAACTCCAAGAGATCCCCGACTACCAAAACTTAGGGGCCACTGACCCTTTCGCTGAACATAACCCTTACTCCCTACAAGCCTATGAGGAAAACCACCACTACTACCCACTGTATTATCAGCCTCCCAATTATACGCCTCAACCCGTTGCTCCACACACAAACATTGCACGACGATACCCCCCTCAACGCAATGCCCCTGACCCCCAATTCGTTCCTGCAAATCATTATCCACATCCTCAACGACCAATGGCTCTGCCGTATCATCCCATCCAACCTCCTGCGCCAAGTCCTCGTCCCCCTGGACATGATGCTTTTCACGCCTCCCCACGTGGCCCAGGCTTTCCCCAAAATCCTTACGGTCAATACCACGCAGGACACCCACCTCAGGATGATATCACCCGACGAGTTAAGGTAGATGCCCCTACTTTTGATGGAAAACTTGACCCTAAGGCTTTTCTCGATTGGATTGCCAGTTTGGAAGATTATTTTGACTAGTATAACATGACAAATGCCCAACGGATTAGGTTTGCAAAAATAAAACTTGAAGGGTCTACCAAGAGGTATTGGCAAGGCGTCCAACGTGACATGGAGCGTAGTGGTCAGCCACCTATTCTATTTTGGGATGAGATGAAAATCAAGCTACGTGAACGCTATGTACCCTCCTAATACCAAAGACAACTTCTTTCCGACTGGATGGCCCTTAGCCTAGGGACATCTTCTATTCAGGAGTACATGGAACGGTTTGAAGAGGCTAAAAACCGTTGTGCTCACAACGACTCAGATTGGCAATTAGCCGCTCGCTTTGTGCACCATCTACACCCCGATATTAAGCAAGAAATGCAATTGCAACAATATGACTCCTTAGACGATGCTTTTCACCGCGCCCAAAAGGTCGAGAGTTATCTACAACATGCTTCTCGTGGGCCTTCCTTTTCTCGTTTCGGCCAACGTAATAGATCAACCAGTAATCCTGTCACCACCTCATCTCGTTCGGCCTATCCTCTGCCCCAACCATCTCCCCAGGGTTCTTCAACCCCTTCAGCTAGTAAAGGCAAGGAGATAATGTCCACCCCAATCCGACCTTCTCCAAGAGGTCATGAATGCTTTCATTGTCATAGCACGACTCACTTAGCTGCCCAATGCCCTCATCGTGCTCTTTTTGTGTCCTCTGATTCTCCCAATACCACCCTAGAGGATGACATTGAGTATGAAGATGTTCTTCCAGCCTCTGAACCCTCAGATGATGACGTTGATTATGAGGATGATCCTTCTTATCTTCAAGTCATGCGTGTTCTTGTGGCTCCTTCAGAAGGGGATGAATGGAAACGTACCACCCCCTTCCAAACCTTTTTCAAACACGCTGGTAAAAGTTGTAAACTCCTCATTCATGGGGGTAGTTCTCAAAATATCATTTCACACCATGGATTGAAGCGCATGGAGTTGCGCCCTGAACCACATCCACAACCACACAAAGTCCATTGGGTGAACCAGATTAGCTTGCCCATCACCCAACGTTGTCTTGTACCCATCACTCTAGGTGCTTATTCGGACCACATTTGGTGCGACGTGTTGCCCATGGATGTTGGCCATGTCATTTTGGGACGTCCTTGGATATATGACTTAGATGCCCACAATGAGGGACGCTCCAACGTTTATACTTTTAAGCACAAAGGCAAACACATCCAATTAGCACCTACTCGTTTCATTTCCCTTATCAAAAAGAGTCCACCACTTGATCCCCAATCCTCCAAATCTCAACACTCTCTACACCTTGTCACTCGACGAGAGCTTGAGGAAGCCAGCCGAGAATCTGGATGCATGTATGTGCTATACATCAAAGAATCTACTCCCATGTCTGATGGTCAGCCCCCACCGGAACTTGCCTCCCTTCTTGACGAGTTCAAGGACATGACACCCACCGACCTTCCGGATGAGCTCCCTCCTATGCGTGATATTCAGCATGAGATTGATTTGATTCCCGGGTCAACGCTCCCTAACCGACCTCATTACCGTATGAACCCGACCGAACATGCTGAATTGAAACGTCAGGTTGATGCCCTCCTTCTCAAAGGATTCATTCATGAGAGCAAGAGCCTTTATGCGGTTTCGGCACTACTTGCTCCCAAGAAGGATGGTAGTTGGCGTATGTGCTTAGATTGTCGACCCATCAATAAGATCACTGTCAAATATCGATTTCCTATTCCATGTCTTGACGACATGCTTGATCTATTTACGGGATCCCGCTATTTCTCCAAGATTGACCTTCGTAGCGGTTACCACCAGATCCGTGTTAAGGAGTCTTATGAATGGAAGATTGCCTTCAAAACCCCAGACGGTTTATATGAGTGGTTAGTCATGCCTTTTGGCCTTTCGAACGCACCCAGCACCTTCATGCGCGTCATGAACCATGTGTTACGACCATTCATTGGAAAAAAATTAATGGTATACTTTGATGATATTTTGATTTTTAGTAAGACCAAGGACGAACATCTAACTCATCTCCGACTCATCTTTGACACACTTCGTACTGAGAAATTGTACATCAATCTAAAGAAGTGTTCGTTCCTTCAAGATAAAGTCCTATTCCTTGGCTATTTTGTTTCCGCTACCGGCATTGAGGCTGACCCAGCCAAAGTCAAGGCCATCACTGATTGGCCTCAACCCACTTCAATTTATGAGCTTTGCAGCTTTCACGGGCTGGCTACTTTTTATCGCCGTTTTGTTCGAGGATTTATCACTATTATGGCTCCTCTTACTGAGTTAATGAAATGTGACAAATTAGAGTGGACACCATCAGCCAAACATGCTTTTGAGGCAGTCAAAACTAAGTTGACCGAAGCTCCGATTCTTCGCCTTCCCGATTTTTCACTTCCTTTTGAAGTATCCTGTGACGCTTCCGGTGTTGGGATTGGAGGCGTTCTGAGTCAAGAAGGGCACCCTATTGCCTTTTTCAGTGAGAAACTCAATGAGGCAAAGCGTAAATATTCCACGTATGATAAAGAATTCTACGATGTTGTGCAATCCCTGCGTCATTGGAGGCACTACCTTCTCCATCAAGAGTTCATTCTTTGGTCTGACCATCAAGCCCTTCGCTTTCTGGACTCCCAAAAGAACTTAAATGTGCGTCACGCCAAGTGGTGTGAATTTCTTCAGGAGTACACTTTTGTCCTCAAGCATCGTTCAGGTGTTGAGAACAAGGCCGCAGATGCTCTCAGTCGTTGCTTGACCACCCTACAATCTATGAGCATTGAAGTTGTGGGTTTCGACCGACTGAAAGAACAATATCCGACCTGTCTTGATTTCGCGACTATTCATTCTGAACTTCTCAGTAGCACACCCGGCCATGCTTCTGATTTTAGCCTACGTGATGGATTTCTTTTTCGTGGCACGCAGTTGTGTATCCCTTCTACGTCAGTTCGAGATTTTCTCGTTTGGGAATTACATGTTGGTGGCCTCGCTGGCCATTTTGGTAGGGATAAGACCACTCTAGTGATAGACAGATTTTATTGGCCTTCCTTACGTCGTGATGTGGCTCGCATAGTGTCTCAGTGTCGTACTTGTTAATTGGCCAAAACCAAAAGACAAAATACGGGTCTTTACACTCCTCTCCCAATTCCGCATGAGCCTTGGAAGGACCTAAGTATGGATTTTATTTTAGGTCTTCCTCGCACTTCCCGTGGCCATGACTCTGTGTTTGTCGTTGTTGATCTTTTTTTGAAAATGGCCCACTTCATTGCCTGTAGTAAGACTTCTGATGCCTCTCGTATCGCCCGCCTTTTCTTCAATGAGGTAGTCAAACTACACGGACTTCCTTCCTCCATAGTCTCCGACCGTGATGTAAAGTTTGTTAGCTACTTTTGGAAGACCTTGTGGAAAATCTTTAGTACCAACCTCAAATTCTCTTCTGCCTTTCACCCTCAAACTGATGGTCAAACTGAGGTGGTTAACAGGAGCTTGGGTAACCTTCTGCGATGTCTTGTTGGTGAGCACCTAGGCAACTGGGACTTATTGCTACCTACTGCTGAATTTGCTTACAACAGCTCTGTAAATCGTTCCACAAGAAAGAGTCATTTTGAAGTTGTTAATGGATACAAACCCTACCAGCCTATAGATCTAGTACCTATGTCCACTAATGACCGCACTTCCCACACTGCTGAGACCTTTGCCCAGCACATTCATGATTTGCATGCCGAGATTCGCCAAAAACTTACTGTCTTATGAAAACTATAAGCTTTCTGCAGATGCACATCGCAGGTTTCAAGAATATAATGTGGGAGATTATGTGTTAGTACGTGTGCGTCCTGAACACTACCCAAAAATTCTTTCAAGAAGCTTCTAGCCAGAGCGTCAGGACCTTTCCAAATACTTAGTCAACAGGGACCCAATGCCTATGTACTGGATTTGCCAACAGATTGGGGAATTAGTGCAATATTCAATGTGGAGGATCTTTCTCCTTATCGTGGTACATTTGAGCCCCCTCCACCACCACCAGCAGCTTTGTCAGCCCGTCACCATGGTTCAACGTTGTCAGCAGCGTTACCGCCTATGCCTCGACTTCCTCAGCAGCCGCCCGAGCGCATCGACACCGTTTTGGACGACAGACCATCCTCACCAGTCAAGGCATTGTACGTCGTTTCTTGGTTCGTTAGAGAGGTCGTTCTACAACAAACGCCACATGGATCACCAAGGAGGAGTTTCGTCGCGTTGATGAAGATCTTCTGGAGCTCTACCTCAGTACTGACTCGACGGAGTCGAGTCTTTTGCAGCCGAGGGGAGTTGATGTAGGACAAGCCCCACCTTTACGCACTTATGAGCGTAGGCGTCATCGTGTCATTAGTTAGGCTTTATTGGCATGTTTTATTTTATTATGTCTTTTCTCTTATGGGTTTTTGTAAAGTCATGTCGTTTTAGTCCCACATTGGCTATCGTGTGTTTAGTCTTTCTTTTAGAAGCCTATATAAAGGTTCTATGGGCATCCATGTAGACACAGTTTATGAATGAGAATTGTCATTTTAGTCATTGCCTAGTTTATTTTTAAATAGCCGTAGTTTTACATTAGTATCTTTGCATAATGATCTATAGTTTTGTTCTAGACTGGTTACCTATAAGATTGCTCGGCTTGCATTCATTGAAAATGATCCAGTTTCGGTAGTGAAACAGTTCAAGTAAATAGCAGCAAAATCTTTTGAGCCATTGTTTCTCAGAATTATATAACAGCTTGAATCCAGAGATTATCACAAGCAATATCTTGCAAAAGCACACCCAAAGATATGAAAAGAGTTTTTGCAACCTCAAAACAGCACAAAGAGCTTTCTTCGTTGCTTCCGTGAGTAAACATAATGTGAGCATGAAACCCTTTAAGTGGTGAGATGTCCTACAGATAAAATCCTGCCATGATCCAATAAGCATGATAAAGCGTAGACCCTTAGCAGAATGCATTTTACCTCAAATAAATTACTAGTGCCATATATCAAATTATCAAGATTTCAGAGTAAAGAGATTTGCTGAACCCGATGTAAAAATGACATTTTATTATATGAGACAAATTTAATTCCATAATAAGTAAGATTTATAATTTTGAGGAACCATTGATGTTCCACATGCCAAGAAATGACACCAACATCCCAACTGCAGTTTTACCTAATTATGTCTCTAAACTGGAAGTTTTGTAATTGTGATGGGAAGAAATCCTCTACATAGGTCCCTCTTCTAACCAGACATCCCCGAGCGCATAAATTGTAGCGATAAAGTGATATAGTACAGCCTGCATCCTCAGCTCATCATTAGCCTTTGCATCCCTCATGAGAGCCTGAGTCAGTCGGTTAGAAACCAACTCGTCATTTTAGGGTTTTTAGTAGATTGCAAAGATCTATCAGTTATTTCTACAAACAAACCAGTAAGTTCGAAGTTCAATTAGTTTGTTTTCGGTTTGTTATTGGATACGGTCATTACTACCTAACTAGTCACAATCGTCACGCCATAAGAGTTTTAGTTGTGTTATTATAAATACCAATCTTGGGATATTTGCTCAGGCAGCTTGATTTCATGAATTGATTGGTATTATAGCTCAAACCATAAACCCAAGGTCTAGATCTGGGACACCCCCATCCACCATTGATTTACTAAACCCTAGATAATTAAAAAGAACATTGTTTGACTCTTGTTCAGATCCAATTACTTTATTTGTACGTTAAATCACAAGTCTTCCAATTAGGACTTATTTGCATATTTTTCAAATATCCATTGCCAAGGGAAGTTTTCTTAAGTTAGCTTGATTGTTCCACAACATCAACAGGTGTTTCCAGTTGAATCATCGTCTAATGTAAGCATAGAAGATGATCTATGGTACCACAAAAGTGAAGGATAATGCCCTCTTTTGGTAGAAATCCATGTCGCACCCTCCTGAGTCATGGACTGGGTTGTAGTACGCCATGAGAATGTATCTTCTAACATACAACTACTATCAATTCACCATGTCCAGTTCACCGAGCTAAAGCAGGGAACTGACATCATATCAAAATACACTCAAAAATTCTATGAGTTATTCAAGCCGCTTACCGTAAACAACATACTCATATTGTATGAGTTATCCACATTGTTTATCGTATCAAAATCTATCTTAGAAATTCTATGCGTTATTGACATTGCTTAATTTATTGTATTAGAATATTGATGTGGGACAACCTGCTCATCCAGAGCCAGGCTTGGGTTTAGAGCCACTTGATTAGAGTGTCATGAGTCATTTTTTATTTTATTTGTCTTTTATATAGTTGTTGCATCTTGGTTTTGTTCGTCTAGGGTTTATTATGCAATTGTTTTAGGTTTGAGACCTAAGTGTAATATAAGGACTTCCTTGTAAGTTCTTAATTGATCATTTTTATTTTTTATTTCAGTATGGTCATTAGCATAAACAGACCAATGTAGGGCTTTTCTTGCTTTGTCTGTATAAACCCAAGCCCAGGATAATGTCCAGCAAAGTTGAAGTATAAGATTCAGTTTTGTTATGCTAATTGAGTTTGGATTGAATATACTCATAAATTCAATTGAGCTATTCATGCAGCTTTGAAATACATGCGATGAAGTTGTCACAAATCACGATTACCAACTTTTGTTGTTGCCTTGATGAGAAAATTGTCAAGAAATTGGGTTAATCGATCTTCGCCCCACTTCGAGACGTAGTTGATGTGGTGATGTAGAACTCGGATGAGCTACGACGCCTCAAACATGTCAAGAGAAGCTATTCGAGTGTCACTTATCCCAATTCACATTACCATGATGACTCCTACATCCTCCTCCAAGGCCATTGGCACTAAAGTCCAACTACTACTTTAGTTGTTAGGGTTTTGGACATAGATTGTCACGATGTTTCTTAGTCGTGTAATACCAATGTTGTAGACGACAAGGAAGAAGGCGACAATATTGAGAATGTACTACATGTGAGTGAGCCAAGCAATAATGAGGATATATTCTTTGTTATAAGCACATGGAGATTCAAATTCGGATCCATGTCGCTCTTCGCTCTTCTTCCCTGCTATAGAGTTCTAGGACTGAATGTGTATCTCCACTATTGAGAACAGTATCACAACGAACCTAACGCCAGGTGACACGGATTGCTTTGTCCCCACTTCTCTTACCCATGGCACGTACAAGGATGTGGTGTGCTGTGACCAAGGTTTTAGAGTGTACAAGGCGTATTGTCACTGTGAGGCGAGGTGTAAACCTCGAGACCATCAAGGTGACCTCAAAATTATACTGATATGATTATATATGTGTAATAATATATACATGTATGTCGTATGTATATACATACAATGGTATAAAGTAAAGCCAAGGTAGGCAAGAAACCAGACCGAACCAAACCGATGAGTCTGGTATGGTTTCAAGAGGTTGTTGGTTTGGTCTGAAAACTTTTCAGACTAAATCATAGCAATCTGGTCTCAATTAAAGGTATCAGTTTGACCATTCAGACCAGACCAGACCAATATCAAATAATATTATAATACTAGACAAGATACTTATATACATACATACAATGGTATAAAGTAAAGCCAAGGTAGGCAAGAAACCAGACCGAACCAAACCAATGAGTCTGGTATGGTTTCAAGAGGTTGTTGGTTTGGTCTAAAAACTTTTCAGACTAAATCATAGCAATCTGGTCTCAGTTAAAGGTATTAGTTTGACCATTCAGACCAGACCAGACCAATATCAAATAATATTATAATACTAGACAATATACTTATATATATATATGTGTGTGTGTGTGTGTGTGTGTGTGTGTACACACAGACACACACACATATAGAGAGAGAGAGAGAGTTGAGCTACAATACACTCGAGTGTATTGGGCCAACTATACAACCAAGTTTCCAGCCGTCCGACCATCAATATGAAATCTATTCCTGAAAAGTTACTTGCCCGAAATATGTGTAGTTAGTGTGTGAACCATTTGCGTCGTTTTAGCTCTCTCAAACATTAATTAATCGCATTTGTCTTTCTCTCTTCCTTTGTACCTCGTACTTCTCTGAGTTCTCTCCTAGGACAACTTACGTTTCTCTTTCCTTCTCGTTTTGTTAACTCATTGAACAACGAGGAGAGCTTCTAGCTCGTTAGAATTAGTACAGCAATCAGTAACTCTAGAAGTTGCGGCTAATTGTCTTATTATTGAGATGATTAAAAAAGGAGTACAAGGTTCTCTTTTATAAGACAAGAGAAAGCCACAGGGTTTAGATATAACCCATGTGGGATAAAACAAGACATTAGAATAACAAAGAAAAGAGAAAAAATAGACTAAGTAAAAACGCAGGAAAGTCTATATACTAATACTCCCCCTCAAGCTGGAGCGTAGATGTTTATCATGCCCAGCTTGGATGTCATAGCAGTGAACCTCGTCTTTGGTAGAATCTTTGTGAAGATGTCAGCCACCTGATCAGACGTATGAATGTAGGGAGTAGAGATTTGGCCCGATAGAACAGCTTCACGAACGAAATGACAATCCACCTCAATGTGCTTGGTCCGCTCATGGAAAGTAGGGTTACTAGCAATGAAAGTAGCTGTTTTGTTGTCACAATACATTGGAATAGGAGACGTATCAGAAATACCAAAGTCCTTCAGCAAGCTCCTAATCCAGAACAGTTCACATGTAGTGTGCGCCATGGCACGATACTCAGCTTCAGCACTAGAGCGAGCAACAACAGACTGCTTCTTGCTTCGCCAAGTGACAAGGTTGCCTCCCACAAAGGTACAGTAGCCAGAAGTAGAGTGACGGTCAACCTTGCTGCCAGCATAATCAGAGTCAGAATAGCCAAGAAGTTTGCAGTGCCCATGTTTCTTGTAAAGCAGGCCTTTTCCAGGAGAACTTTTCAGAATTTTCAGAATATGGCAGACAGCATCCCAATGGCATTGCCGAGGTTTATCCAAGTAACGACTAACCAGTCCAACAGCATCAGTAATATCGGCCCGTGTAACAGTAAGATAGATGAGTTTACCAACTATTCTTCGATACTGATGATTGTCAGGATAAGAAGGAGAATTCTCATCATCCCAGTCGGTGTTCGGATCCAGAGGCATGCTAGCAGATTTAGCACCTAGAAGACCAGTTTCAGATAGTAGGTCCAGAACATACTTCCGCTGAGATAAGCAGAGACCAAAAGAAGACCGGGACACCTCTATCCCAAGAAAATATCGAAGCGAGCCGAGATCCTTAGTGACGAAGTGTTTCTCCAGATAGCACTTTGTTGACTGAATACCAGCAAGATCACTTCCGAAAAGAATAATGTCATCAACATAAACAATAAGGACAACAATGCCAGCAGTAGTATTTTTCACAAAAACAGAATGATCTGACTGGGAGCGTCGGAAAGAGAATTTTTGAAGAATAGTGCTTAGCTTGTCAAACCAAGCTCTGGGGCTCTGTTTCAAGCCATAAATTGCCTTTTTCAACCTGCAAACTTTAGAGGACTCCCCCTGACACACAAAACCGGGGGGCTGTGACATGTATACTTCTTCATGAAGATCACCATACAGGAAAGCATTCTTGACATCAAGCTGATACAGAGGCCAGTCAGAATTTATAGCAACAGAAATCAGAATTCTCACAGAGTTCAGGCGCGCCACTGGAGAAAAAGTCTCGAAGTAGTCGACCCCATAGGTCTGTGTATACCCCTTTGCCACAAGTCTCGCCTTAAGCCGTTCAACAGTACCGTCTGGCTGGTATTTGACTGTGAAGACCCAGCGGCAACCAACTGGAGAGCAATCAGCAGGTGGATCAACAAGGGTCCATGTATTACGTTCTATAAGGGCCTTCATTTCTTCTTCCATAGCCTGACGCCATGCAGGATGTCTAAGAGCATGAGTAGCATTTGTAGGAACAGATATAGCAGAAAGAGCCGCAGTGAAGTTAGCAAAATTAGCACCCAAATTATCAGTAGAGCAAAAATTGCCAATCGGATGCATAGTACAAGTTCTTGTCCCTTTCCTCAAACTGATAGGAATATCAAGATCAGAAAATACCTGCGGAGGTGTTTGATCTGGCACAGAGGATGAGGACGATGGAGAGGCCACAGAGGGAGCTGTCGGCTTCGGTCTTCTGTGATAAACTTTCAAAGGTGGTTTTTCAATCGGAGCATCAGAAGTATCAGTCAGATCATCCACCACAGGTAAAGGCGTGTCCACTAGTAAATCCAAAGTGAGCGCAGAACCAGCCGAAGAATAGAAAGGCATATGCTCAAAAAATACCACATCCGCAGATACAAACCACTTTTTAGAAACAGGATCATAGCATCGGTACCCCTTTTGAGTGCGAGAGTACCCTAGGAAAACACATTTAGTCGCTCTAGGATCCAATTTAGTAAGGCCGGGCCGAAGGTTCTTAATAAAACATGTGCTCCCAAATATGCGAGGCGGGACAAAAAAAAGAGGCGCATCGGGAAACAGAACCTGATATGGAATATGATTTCCGAGCACAAAGGATGGCATTCGGTTAATAAGATAACAGGCAGTGGATATCGCCTCGGGCCAAAAAGAGTGGGGAACATGGTAGTGAAAAAGAAGGGTACGAGCAACTTTGAGAAAATGACGATTCTTGCGTTCAGCGACACCGTTTTGTTGTGGGGGTATAAGCACAGGAAGTTTGGTGGATGGTGCCCTAACGACGACAAAAGGAGCTAACAGAGGCTTGCATGAATTCCAACGCATTATCAGTGCGAAAAATCTTTATCGGCTTAGCAAATTGAGTGTGGATCTCAGCAAAGAAGTCAGTAATTTTTTCAAGAATAGTAGATCTATCTTTAAGCAAAAATAGCCATGTTGTTCTAGAAAAATCATCAATGAAGCTCAGAAAATATTTAAAACCAGAAGTGCTCGACACAGAACATGGACCCCAAACGTCAGCATGTATAATATCAAAAGGTGCTTTAGAACTGATACAAAATTTTGGGGAAAAAATAGCACGAGTCTGCTTGCCAAGCTGACATGTCTCACAATGAAAATCAGAACTAACTACATCAGGTAACAATGCTTTTAACTTCGCAACAGAAGGGTGGCCCAATCTATAATGCCACTGGATGCCTGCTACAGATGATGTCAAATATGCAGCTGTCTTTGGCTCGTCCAAGTAGTAGAGTCCATCCGGTCCCTCATGGCTTGAACCAATCGTCATCCTCGTGCGCAGATCCTGAAACAAAACACCATCCGGGTCAAACGTAATTGAGCAACGAAGGCTCTTCACAGTTTTACTGACAGATAGTAAATTAAGAGGAAATTTTGGGACATAAAGAGTGGATCGCAGAGGCAGACTACTAGTGGAGCAAATATCACCAATGCTAGTAATAGGTGATTTAGAACCATCAGCTAAAGTAACAGGAGGTATAAAAGAAGCCTTGTGCAGTTTAGAGAATAAATCAGGATTGCCAGATATATGAGAAGTCGCACCAGAGTCAATCACCCAGGAATTTTTACCAGTCTTGGTCAGAAGGGCGGCACTACCAGCATTTGAATCCTCAGTAGAAGACGCCAGACGAGCTTCTAGCAGTTTTTCAAATTCCGAGCGAATCCAGTCAACTGTTGGTGGAGCAGGTTCACTTGGTTCAGATGTCACTTTATTAGCCCAGTCAGGTTTGCCGTATTTGATCCAGCAACGATCTTCAGTATGGTTGGTGCGCTTGCAGTGAGTGCAGTAACGAGACTCCACGGGCTCAGCTCCAGATCCACGACCAGGTGCAGTAAAACGTCCTCCGCGGCCACGAATGCGGCCACGACTACGGCCACGAAAGGAATCACCAGAACGGACAGCGAGGGCTGCCCAATCAGAAGAATCGGGCGCGGACTGAGACACGGAAGGTAGGCGTTGGACCCTTTTGAGCACATCTCGAAGGGTAGGTAGGGGATCGCTGGAGAGAATCTGGTCCACAACACTAGAGAAAGAAGCAGGTAAGCCAGCGAGGAACTGAACTAACATAAGTTCATTCCGTTGTCGGTGCACTTCATCGATATCAGCAGTCAAGGGATGATACACCTGGAACTCATCCCAGAGAGCACAGCATGAGTTGTAGTAGTTCTCAACGGAGTCGGTAGCCGAAAACTCTTGTTTGGCAAGCTGTTTGAATATCTCGAAGACCTTCTTCGGGTTCTGCTGGTGAGAGTAAACATGGGAAAGTTGGTCCCACATTTCTTTGGCAGTCTGGAGGCGGAGCAAGGACTGGCTGATCTTGGCCTCAACACTGTTGACCATCCATGTCATGACCCCATAGTCCTCTTTGGACCAGAGATCATAGGCTTGCTTCGTCTTCTCGTCAACGTCTGCAGCAGGAAGAGCAGGGCCTTTGGTAATCAGGTGAGAGTAGCGCCCTTGTGCTTTGACATACAACTCAAAGGAGGCCGCCCAGAGGTGATAGTTGGAATTATCCAACTTCACCGTAGTAACACAGAGAGATCGAGGGAGATCTGGAGTCGCCATCGGACCAAAGTAGAATAAGCAGTAGCACGGACGCAGATAACAGCAGGCGTCAGTAGTAGCAGAAGTCAGCAGCATGAGTCCAATACATGGACTAGCAGTAGTAGTAGGCAGGAGATCCAATCATGGACCTCAGAAGACCCTCACGGGACAGAAAGGAAGAAAAGAACCTACGCCAACATGGAGGAAAGATTACTCCACCATGAGGCGCAGGCGGTCAGATGCGAAAAATTGATTTACGCCTTCAACGTGCCAGATCTGGAAAACGACCGGGCTGTACGTAACTTTTTCGGAAAATGTACGGAGGCCGAAACGGAGTCTTTAGCCGGATGAGATGGTGAGCGAAGGGCTAGAGAAGATGGGAAGAAGAGAAGGGAGGATAGGGTGGGTGCTTGGGGCTGCGGAAATTGATGGTGGTGGGGATATGGTGGTGGCGGCAAGAAGATGGAGGGGTCTGTTGGCGGCGGGCAGCAGAGATAGCTGCTGGAAAAAGGAGAAGGGGAGGGTTGCGGTGGAGAGGAGAAGAAGAGAAGTAGTGGGTGGTGAGGTAGGAAGGCAGGGAAGGGGTTGGCGGTGACTGGAGAGGCATGTTGTGGTGGCGGCGGCACCAAGGTTGGTGCTAGGCGGCGGCGGCAGACCAGGGGGTTGCTGCTGGGCGGCGCAGTAGGGAAGAAGGGGAAGGGTGGCGGCTAGGGTTGATGGGAGGAAAAGAAGGGTTAGGGTTAGGGAGGATCAGGAGGCTCTGATACCATCTAGAAGTTGCGGCTAATTGTCTTATTATTGAGATGATTAAAAAAGGAGTACAAGGTTCTCTTTAATAAGACAAGAGAAAGCCACAGGGTTTAGATATAAACCATGTGGGATAAAACAAGACATAAGAATAACAAAGAAAAGAGAAAAAATAGACTAAGTAAAAACGCAGGAAAGTCTATATACTAATAGTAACGTCTTTGATTTTAGAATTGTTCCATTCTATGAATAGCATGCATAGAACAAATGATTTCTTAACCTGCTGATGTGTTTAAGATTGTGGCTTTGTTTCCCTTATCTGCCTACTATAGGTAACATCAGTGACTTGAGTGCTAACCACAAGTTCATGTATGTGGCAAGAACCTAGATCTCGTCGTCTTTTCACTGCTCAGTGAGTAACAGGGCAACGATAATTTTGCTGAGGTTGTGAGACAGGCTTCCAATGTCTTCGTGCAGATGATCACAGCGGGGATGTCGCCAGCGTTCTAGACAGGAATGGCCAAGGATCTCGCACACCTCGGATTGCTCTAACGATGACCTGCATGGATAATTGGATGGCCAGCCAGTGCAGCAGCCAACACTCATACCACTTGCGGTTAGCTTCCAGATTTGTTTTCTCGAGATCAACCTTGCTACTTAAATAATTAGGGAGCATATTCTAAGATTACATTATCATGTATGAGTACTATTAGATGGCGTTATCATCCTTTAGAGTTTAGAAGTCCCAATTAAGCAGTCGGAACACTCCCTTGAATTAGACTTTCCTGAATTCAGCTGATGCAATTTGACTTTTTACTAGCACTCAGATACATTCACAACCTACAACTATCACAATAACGCACTTTTTGGAAGTTGGTCCATGCTGCCATGCGCAAACCATGTTCCTTGTGCAATTACAGTAAGTTCTTCATGATTGCCGCATGTTTTTACTCGGCTAGAAAAAATAATATATGCATATGAAACCAACTACAGTAAGTTTTTCGTGATTGCCGCATGTTTTTACTCAGCTAGAAAAAATAATATATGCTTAAGAAAGCAACTACAGCAAGTTCTTCATCAGTGTTTGTTCATTCTATTTGCAGTATGTTCATGCATGGTCAAAGGGACATAATACAGTAGAAATTAATTCTTATATACCAGAACTGCGGTCAGGTCATATAAATATATAATCGTACAAATAGAACTGAGAACTTCATAAATAGCAGCTCATGGTAGCAACATTGAGTGAACAGATGCATACATAGAGTTCATATATTTGTTTAAATTGGAACTGCATGGCAACATTTTTTGAATGCGCATACCAAGAGTATCCTTGCTGCATTTTGTGAAGTCATGCACACTAACAGTATCATATACTTGTTTTGGTTGGAACTCAACCATGGATTCCGAAGCCCTTATTTACCACCTTTTTTTGTCAACAATGTGGGGTACCACTGTCGGGGTGGGGTCATCAATGTGGCTGATCCTCGAGGGTGGTTCACACGTCATCCAAAAAAAAATAGATGTGGCTTATTACTTACATACACATCTAATCACCTAGATTTCATTATATATATTTGATTGGTTATGTATATACATACTAATAAACTGGAAATATTGGATCCAAAATACTTTTGGTACATGCCCATTGCCCATATGCCATTTTCAAAAGGAAAAACAACTAGGACCTTAACAATATCCAGACACACTCACCGTCACCCCTGACTTCTCCAAATTCTCTCCCACATCCCTAACTTCTTCCGGCTCCCTACTACGGCTCAAGAGGAAAGTGTAAATGTCATGTCTGACTACAACTACAATCGTCACTATTGCCAGAAGGAGGAACGTGTTGCAACTAGAGCCGCATGGAGGTAGAGACGCAGCAACAAACGTCGTCGCACCTAGCACAACAAGTAGCAGTGACTGGCGCAACAAGCGCTCGTGACTCTTGCAGCATCAGCAAGGCTTGTAAAAGGCAGATAAGTCTCCTTGTCCTCACTCTTCAGCTCCTCCTTGTCCTCATACTCCTCCAAAACCCCTATAAGTGAAGCCTTATGCCTTGTTGCCACCTCTATGCATCATGCCTTTGAGGTGCTTTGCAAAATTGAGGCACTTGCCTCATGCAACTAGGATGAGGCACACGCCTCAAGCACTACGGGGGTCACCTTGCCTCAAAATGTACGCCTAGGGTGCTTTGAGGTGTACCTTTTGATACCATGCATGTGATGACCCTCCTCTCAAGGTGGTGCACATCGTGTTGGAATATCAATGCCAATTCAATCACCGCGTCTAGCATGATAAGTTCTCCAATATGTATTAGCTATGCATTTCTAGGGGAACCAACAGATGGTATCCAGCTTCGGGCACAACTTTGGCTGATGCTTCATGATCTTCCTTTTGATGCCTTATGGAGAGGCCTTTTGGGGCCATTACCTGACACACCAATGGCTCATCTTTTGAAGCCCGAGAAAGTCGATACGGGACAAGAGCATGGTTTTTCTCTTTTCAGATTTAAATTCAAAAAAACAACTTAGTTTTAGTTTGTAAGTTTTCAATTTTAGGACTTCTTCGCAAATTTTCATGCTTTTTTTGTCTATTTAAGTTTGTCTAAATTTGTTTGGTAATCCTTGCAACTACTAGAGTTGTTTCGATTTTGGTCATTAGTTATAAAAGTGCAATCCAAAGGATTGACTAGGCAGATGAAGATTTAAGATACAAAACACATTTTTTTACTAACCCTCATCTCCCTCGTGATGTGCATCGCTAGGTCTAGGAAATCATTTGATCCAAGTAAATTTAAAAAAGAGTAATTATCTATCACAAACAAAACATTATACCATGTACATGCGGGGTCTAACCTAAGGGTTATGGACCCACCATGCTTCCACATACTCCACTTTTGATTCCCCTTCCTTTTCATGATCTTCGTTTCCCCCATGTGAGGCCTCTCATTCCTCCTTCCTCTCCTTTTCTTCCTCTCCCTCGATTAAATTCAGTGTCACAGTACAACATTGTAGCTATGGCAAAGCAGAAGGGGGCATTGGCCTCTCCCCATGTGCCTACTAAGGCACCAGCTCCCTCTGGCTATAGCAGTCGTTCTGAGGGAACCAAGGTCGCCACTGCTACAAACAGGCACCAATCCCGACCTTGGCCCCCAACGACAACAACATTGATGCCCTCCTTCACTTCTCTAGCCATGAACAACGAGAGGCGACAAGGGGCGTATTGTCATCTCTTGTGTGACATCAGGAAGGTGCAGTACAATAGCAGTGGGTTTCAAACTCCCATCCGCCATTGAGTTAATTATCTTTGCATATCGGCTAAGAATTTAAGCATTTTGTCGTTATTCTCTCATGCTCTTCCCTCATCTAAGAATTCTTGGATAGTAAACATTAACGTCAACTTCTAAGGACCCGAGTTAGGCTACTATGTGGTTCTGCTACGTCGGGACTTGCAGTACATAGATTTCAATGCAACGGTTTTCACCCAAACTACATTGGCTAAAACATAATCATGCATTACAAATTTACAAGAACTTCATCACCAAGATGGCCGAACTTGGCGGTTGTTTGGCTACACAAGACATGGAGATAGAGGAGGTCAAGGCAATAGTAGTCAATCTAACTGAGAAGATTGGCCCATTTCTAATGCAGCTACATAAGTGCCATAATAATCATCCACCTCACTTCACCAACAGTAGGACACCAACCCTTGTCTACAACCATGTCAATCACTAAATTTAACGTCTTCGCCATCCACAACAAGGGTGACGACCATACTTGTCAAGGCGAGCGCCTAGGCGGCAAGGCGTCCCAAGGGGGTGCGCCTTGACCTGTGCCTTGACCAAAATGTCACCTTAAGTATTTTGTTGATATATTTATTTGCTAAACACACGTTCTAATCTAGGAAGCACGGACACGGACACGAGACACGGCGATTTTTCAAAATTTAGGACACAGACACGGCGATTGCCGGACTGAACAGATTTAATTTGAGGGAGAGGGAAGAACAAGATGAAGAGGATGGGGAGGAGACATTGGTAAGGGTGGAGAGAAATTAAGAGGGAAGAATCAGGAAGAACTGACATGGATATTGAAAGGTTGGTACTTAACAGTAGTAGGGAGAAGAGAGTTGGAGAGAAATGGGGAGAAGGGAAAGAATTGTTGGGAAGAAATATAGAGGGGGGAGGAATAATCAAGGATAGGACAAAGTTGGTGGAAACTTGGGGAAACATATGGGGGGATTTGATAGGAGGGAAGGGTTTAGTCTTTTTTTTAACTTAACTGGACACAAATGTGGCTGGACTGGGCAGGCCGTGTCCAAGCCGTGTCCCAGCCGTGTCCACGCCCAAAAATCTTTTAAAAAAAGTTGGACACGCCCGGGCCGTGTCCAGCCGTGTCCACGGCGTGTCCGCGTCCGACACGCGGTAGACACAGCCACGGCACCTCTCGGGAAGTGTATGTGCTTCCTAGGTTCTAATATACAAATAAAGTGTATGTATCTATGTTTGTTGTACAATATTATTATTTTCTGGATAATTCTCTTGATATTTATTTTACTATTTATCTTGATAGTTGGTTAAATCTGACCAAACAATATAAATACATTACTACGCATGACAAATTCTATCTTGCTTTTTTTAGGAACTTCAAGCAGCCATATTAGCTGCAAAAGCTATGTATATAAGCTGAAAGTAACCCAAAGTAATGAAAATTATATACTAAAACAAAATTATCTACTGCTGCTATGTAAAGTATTGTTATCCTTAATCCTTTAAGTCTAAAACTGATGTACAGTGGATTATAAAACTTATTTGAGAGTCTGTTTGTATATAATTGGAACCTCAAATACCAATATTACCACAATTATGTCTATGCATCCAAGTATAACTTTTAAAATTACGTATATATCCATGTATACAACAATAAAATTGAATATATCTAGGTTTAGTTGTGTTTAATATGTATATACCTGTGTATCAAATAATAAAAATATGTTATCTTCCCGTAAGGCATGTATATAAGTGGATTTATCATAACTATATGGATTTAGCTACATTTATATATCTGAAATATAACATATATATGAAGGGGGAATTGATATAAAGATCATAACATGTGTATAGATATAGGTAAAACTAACATATATTTGAAGGGGGATGTTATAAAATCATAACACATGTATACACATAAGTTGCAAAAATTTTAAATTTCTTAAAGTCGCTTAGGCGACGCAGTTTACATATAGCCATTCATATATGTTTACATATGTAGAAAAACACATGCACTGCAGAGTTTTCAATATGAAAAGTTTATGAAATAAACAATTACATAAAAATGGTGAAAATCTATGGTAGATCTAGTACAGAGGAGGTAGATGGGGGTAGATCTACAAATATTAGCTTAATATAATAAAAAAACATCAAAATTACAAGCTCCAACACTTTTTTCCCCTCACACAACAAACTCCGTGAAACAACAGAAAAATGCGGCCAACTTTGACTGATGTCGAGGAAGTTGGGGAATCTTTGAATGGACTTGGGCCAACTTTCTCGACAAATGGGTTGATGTCGACAACAAGACCCGAAATGTCGAGGATGTTATGGACATAGTTGTATGGGCACCCGCCTGGGTGGCGCTCTAGGCAGCCACCTGGCCTCTAAAACCTGGGTGCCCAGCCTAACTAGGTTGTTGGGCAGTCTGAGCGGTCTAGGCGGTCACCTAGAGCGCCTAGGCGCCTACTGGACCTAAAATTTGGGCTATTTTTTTTTATCTTTTTTTTTTTCATTTCTTTTGATATGTATTCTACTTCCTTAGTCTTTCCTCTTGTTTTTTTCTTTTTCTTTACAGCTCCATCAAGCAACTTTTAGGCATTCCTCTTTATTTTTTGTTCTTATTTTTTGCATTACCAAGCAGCAAACTTAGTTATCTAGGCGCTAGGCAAGGCACCTCAAACTAGGCGCCCAGCCTATTAAATGCATTAAGTGGGCATCTAAGGCCTTCTAAGCCCAAATTAAGCCATTTAAAGGCTAAATTAGTATGAATTGAGTCTGAATTTGGTCAAAGTAGATCACCTTAATCCATTTTAAGGTTGAAATAGGTCTGATTTAGCAAAATCAGGTCAAATTTGGCAAATTAGGTCTGATTTGGGGGAAATATGTCCAATTTAAGGGGAAAATAGGTCTGCTATGAGGGAATTTGGTCTGATTTGGCCAAATTAGGTGTCAGTTAGGTAAATATAGGGTAAATTAGGGAGAGTTAAGGTCTAAGAAGTTTATGATATACAAAATTAGGTTAGATTTAGGTCAAATTAGGTCCAATTTAGATCAAGATAGGTCAAACTAAGGCCAATCAGGTCTACTTGGGTCATGTTCGGTGTGGTTTGGGTCAAATATTAAATGTCCTGCTGTCATGTCCATGTTTCTTATTTCAGAGGATAAAATTCAGTCATGTCCTACAATCCTGCTCCCACATCTACTATAGTAGTAGTACTTCTATTTGCATATATTCTTCAATTTTCTGACTCCTGCTCCTACATCTGCAAAAGCTAGTGCTGTTGGCATGCCTGCAAATAAAATTTCTTGATCTGCTCTTCCTCCCCATAAGTCTCCTTTCACACCTCATGCACTGCTGTTTTTAGTTGTGTTTTTTCTAACTTCATCTTCCTACCTTGTGTCTCCTCTCCTGCTGATGTGTTTTTACTTTTCTCACTTCTCGCACGTTATTTGCATATTTTCTGTTTTCTTTCTCCTTCAATTCCAAATTATCTTACTCCTACTGTAATTTCTTTTTTCTTCCTCTTAGTTCTCCTGTTGAACCTCCCAACAGTGATCAATGCAATTCAGGCATATAACACAAATTAATAAGCGTATATTTACAAAACAGCATGTAATATCATATGTATAAATATACAAATATGCAACTGAAAGGAAAAAAAAGCCCAGAAAAGCCTAGGCGCCCATTGAGTGGGACCTACCGCCTAGCTGCCTTGACAAGTATGGCAGCAAATTGCTGCTATGTTATGGAGTTACTGCAGCTGCACTATTATGATATTATCCATTTACTGCTGCTCCACTTACTGATTTACTATATACTATAATGATTTTTTTCTTCTTCATCCTCCTATTTCTATGATCTGTTTATGAATCTCATGTATGAATGTACTCACATTGATACAATGCTAATTTCTATTTGTTCTTCTTCCTCTACCAATCTTTTTCTGCTTTATTTTTTTTTTCTCTCCATGATATCACGTAAGGTTCCTGCTGCATGATCAATGTTTTAAAATACGTTAAGCGGTAACCGTGCAGACAGCACTTTGTAACTGGTTAAGCGGTAAGCGGCCGATTTTTTAAAAAACGGATTTTAATTTCCTATATAATTTTATTAACATGGGATGAGCTTATAAAGAGAGATTTTGAATCTCTACATCTCAATCAGAATATGACCCATGATAGAGCTGAATGGAAACGAAGGATCCATGTAGCCGACCCCAACATAGTTGGGATTGAGGCTTAGATGATGATGATGATGATGATGATGATGATGATATAATTTTATACAAAATTACATATATATGTATATAAATACTAATACTCTTTGGAACTTTTATATATATCTAAAGATTCTAAACACTCTACCCAACAATACAAAACACCCAAATAGTTTATAAGATAGCTATAAGACAATAATTATAGCCATAATATAATAAACAATAGATTTGACATAGATAAAATACCCTACATACATGATTCAGAAATATTTTTGTATCACGTGTTTACATAGTTAAGCAGTAAACAATAGACTAATTATTGGATACCTTTCTAACTTATTGTTATATGTGCATATCATCAATTAGTCATACATTACAGCAGTACAATTAACTAAAGTATGCATTTTAAAATTAGATAATAGTTACATATATTTTACTTGTATAAATTACACTTTACAACAGTACCCTATTATCCCAACTTGCATACAAGTATGCATTCTATTAGAACTAGGCTTATCATAGGATATTTAATGTATATAAGTTTAATATATTATAGTCAGTAATACTTGGGACCATATATTTTATATAAAGTTACAGGTGTACAGCAAAATTTTAAAAAAAAGGACAAAAAACGGCTAAAAAGCGGGAAAAAAAGGGCAAAAAAACGGAAAAAATGGGTGAAAAGCGGGAAAAAATGGCCGAATAATTACAAAAACGTTAACCGGCGATTTTGGCAAAAATCGAACGGCCTGGGCATTGGGCCGATTAAGCGGCCGTTTAATTTCACTGTGCATGATGCTCTACTTTTTCTATTCCTTTTTTCGTTCTTTCTTTGTTCATCATCTTCCCCCACCTCCTTATTGATTTCTTTTTGAAATTTGTTATTCTTCCTCAAGTAGACCGATGTTGTGTGTGTGTGTGTGTGTGTGTGTAAACGGCCGCTCAGCCCGTTTTTCATTTCACTGTGCATGATGCTCTACTTTTCTATTCCTTTTTTCGTTCTTTCTTTGTTCATCATCTTCCCCCACCTCCTTATTGATTTCTTTTTGAAATTTGTTATTCTTCCTCAAGTAGACCGATGTTGTGTGTGTGTGTGTGTGCGTGTGTGCGTGTGTGTGTGTGTGTGCGCGCGGGGGCGTGTGTGCGCGCGTGTGTGTATGTGACAAGTAAAATAAGCAAAAATGCCTAGGCTGTCTAGGCGTGCCTAGGCAACGCATGGTCGCTTGGCCGCCTAGACAACCTGGGTTGTGAAATGGGGATGTTTTCATGGGTTTGACGTCGCCAACTGTCGACACCACAAAGTCAGCAACATTTCACCAATGTCAATAGTTTTTTATACCATGGTCTTGATTGCAAAAGCCTATAAATGTGTTTAAGCTTATTTAGACAAGATGTTGCAATATTAGAAATGTATCCTTGAAATGCAACATACATGAAACAAATGTTTTGTTCTCTTTCAAACTCATGAGCAGTGTTCTCATGCGTGGCACATGAGGCTGCATATGCGGCCACATGCAGTTTGAGCACCTCTTTGAACCGCATATGGCTTTGCAGTCCATTATGTGGTGTTGATTGCATATGCGGATATATGCGGACACTTTTATATAGAGACTATATGTGTGCAATCTTTATCAATTACTTGTTTAGTTATGTAGTAAACTAATTATGCACACAAGCACACATTCACATGTACATATATATACAAATATATACCATACCATACATGTATATTTATACATTTTTATATTCATAATAGAATTGTAATAGTTTGCTATTTAAGAGACAAAATTATTTTTTATATAATTAATCTAACAAAAAATCCAAAGCTGCATATGCATCTGCATTCTGCAAATACTCTATCCAGCACCCTGGTCGACCTCATGTCGCACACTACTTTTCAAAAACATATGCTCATCGGTAAGCATGCGTTCGTGGTCATAAAGGTGTTACTTTCAAAGATTACGAGGGTATCATTATTGTGTTGTTGATGAATATGATCACATAAATGTTTTAGGTTCAACAAATAGTTCATCAAGTTCCTCCACAGATAAGCTTGGTAATTAAGATAGTTGTTAATTGGGCTAGGATGTCTGCCAATGAAGCGGCCCGTATCAAACCTTCAAAAAAGTATCCTTAATTTACCTCCACGTCAGCTTGGGTTTATGCGGTTCTCGGGCACCAAGGATCCCCCCCATTGTTGTTCAAAATTTTAGAAACTCAAGTACATATCAAATCCAAATGTTACGTTATATAAGAATGCACTTACATCCATATTTTGCAACGAATGTGTGAGAGCCGCTAGAAAAATCATTGATCAGAGATTTCTATCATAGTCAAGTTTTGTATATGGAAGCTATGTTATTTGTTCCGATCTCTAATCATGTAATTAGTTAATAACTCACATATGGGCCAATATCATTGTAAGGCCTAAGAGAAGAATACGAACAGACATATGGAGGATCTAAAGTGCGGTGCAAAGTCATGATTGAGCTTGGGCACAAGGTAGGTGTTGGGTCTTATGGCCTCAGAGTAGGCAGCGGAAATAAAATTTTACTAGCCATTGACCCATAACAGGAGATCGCATCAACGACTATGTAATGGGAAGGATGGTTTTAGTGAGATATACCTGGTCCTGGGGCTTGCCCAGCGACAATACCTCGCAGCCATGTGCGGTCTTCAACGCCATGTCTTGGACGGTGTTTGTGCAGCTCCTGATCTTCGCCATGGACTCTGGCCTCCACCACGGACTGTGGCTGACGTGTCCTCCTGAGCGGCAGACATCTCCCGCCTCTGCAGATAGTCCACATGGATCACCTGAAACTCTTGCCGTTCTAGAAAAACTGGCATGAAGGAAACGACCCTTCTGTTGGTGTACTAGCACCAACCTGCTCTCTCGAACTCAGACTGCTTTTGGGCAGTTGTCTTTCCCTCGTTGTGCCTCCCTAGTCGGGTAGCACTTGCTTGGGCTCTCTCAATTACCAAAACCAGAGAGGACAACTTTGCAGAGAAACTGATGTTCTAAGTTGTGTGTTCTGAGAATCCCCCAGTACCCCTCTATTTATAGTAGAGGGCAGGGTCAGGGTTCCCAGTCTGTTCGGAAGTAAAAGGATCTGAAAATTCCATGAATAGTTTGTACTGCGGCAGGCGAACCGATCGTTTCATAACTGAACCGATCGTTTGGGCAGGTGAGCCGATAGGTTCACCCAGTGAACTGGTCGTTTCACTTCCCAGACTTGCCCACAATTGACTTTCCTTATTCGTTTCCAATTAATTCAAAGATTAATCTTTATTCCAATCGAATTGAACAAATGAAACGTGAAAGTTTTCTTCCAACCGGGCAAATCCCAATTTCCTCGGTTGGCAGGACTGTGAGCCGCCCGGTTCACCAAGTGAACCGGTCGGTTGGCTCACACAAGCCGATCGGGTCACAAGGGTGAACCGGTCGGTTGCCAGTCCTGACATTGTCAATGCAGTCTCCAATCAACCTGACACTCTAACCAGCTAGTTCAACACTTAAACTTGATAGTTCTGAGTCCAATCAGTCAATTGTATGTTTAATTGAGTACCTAAACACCTTTAGTCTCAATCTAAACATCATTCATGGACAATCTCCTCTTCCAGGGGTATCCTATGTGTGTGACCCTGCAGGTTCCAATTTACGTTGGCAGTGAATGTTCATAACAACTTATGACATCATAAGCAATGAGCGGAATCTAGTAACTCATCACTGCGACCCAGTAACTCAGAAAGTTTGAGAACAACTTCAACCTACAATCTGTGATTAGTGTTACCATGATCGTATAGTTCCTTTGTCACTGACATCCGGATTGAACTCGAGGCATGGAACGTCATCCTCTTCAACATTCAATCCATGTTCCTTGACCTAGAGCAGACTGTCTGAGATGCATGTGAATTCACATATCATATATTGAATCACATGAGTATGGCCATACAATTCTCAATCTCGCTTATCAAGGAGCCCTGGATATCATACTCTCCTTATAGGAGGGACAAATCTCATATCTATCACTCACAGTCAAGTTTCCATGTGTCAAAGTCACCCAATCATCACCGTTATAACAAATCATGTTTCAGGACTGCGTTTGATGATGTCAAAGTGTACCCAATCACATGTGATAAGTGCAGTGATTTCAGGTCTAAGAACCACAATCACCACAATCACTATGAGAGACGATTGTGACTACCATTCCATGGTATCCATGCATCACTCTCACGGTGGGTCTGTCTGATATACTGTTCTCTAACATATGTCGATGTGTTTGACTAATATCATATATCATGACTAATGAGACTCTGTCATCAGTCAACACACACTCTAGTCTTATGTATTATTGTTGTATGTTTTGCTTCCACAGTAACATCCGACTAGGGACATAACAAGAATGTATGTACTCTTATCATACATATGGTCTCATTGTTCAGGTCCTCAACCTGAAGACATATGTCATCGAGTCACATCATTCTTTAGACATTTATCATGTATGTGTCATCATCTCATCAGTGAGACAAACATAATAGACGGAATTACCTTTATCATTATCAAATCAAGTATCATATGCCTCATTGCAATCATCATATGATTGGCTCTCTGGGCATACTATACCAACAAACTCCCACTTGCACTTAGAGCCAATCACCCACGAATTATATTCCAAGTGATCTTAACATGTCCATCATGTTTCTGCTGCACAAGTGTTTTTATAGTGGGTAAGCAACATTTGCTTCAAGTCGGTATATTGCATGTTTCACATCCCCTCGTTGTACGACAACTCGTATGAGATGGAAGTGTCGTAGTATGCTATCTGAAATTCCTTTGCTTAACCAGTAGCTCCATTGTTGTCACAATATTACTACTGAGTCACTAATGGTCGGAACCTCCCATAAGTTCATCCATATGAACTTCTAGATCCATACAGTATCCTTTACAGTGTTCGTAACACTAAGGTACTCGTCTTCTTATTGTAGAATTAATCAATTGTCTTATGTTGGAACACTTCCAACTAAGAATTCTTATTCCAAGGTCAAACACAATTTTATCATTTCGGAAGCTTGCATTGGTGTAACTCTTTACACCCAACCAATGTTTTAAAAAACGTTAAGCGGTAACCGTGCGGACAGCACCTTGTAACTAGTTAAGCGGTAAGCGGCCGATTAAGCGGCCGATTTTTAAAAAAACGGGTTTTACTTTCCTATATAATTTTATGCAAAATTACATATATATGTATATAAATACTAATACTCTTTGAAACTTTTATATATATCTAAAGATTCTAAACACTCTACCCAACAGTAAAAATACCCAATTAGTTTATAAGATAGCTATAAGACAATAATTATAGCCATAATATAATAAATAATAGATTTGACATTGATAAAATACCCCACATACATGATTCAGAAATATTTTTGCATCACATGTTTACATAGTAAAGCAGTAAACAATAGACTCATTATTGGATACCTTTCTAACTTATTGTTATATGTGCATATCATCAATTAGTCATACATTACAGCAGTACAATTAACTAAAGTATGCATTCTAAAATTAGATAGTATTTACATATATTTTACTTGTATAAATTACACTTTACAACAGTACCCTATTATCCCAACTTGCATACAGTAAACAATAGACTCATTATTGGATACCTTTCTAACTTATTGTTATATGTGCATATCATCAATTAGTCATACATTACAGCAGTACAATTAACTAAAGTATGCATTCTAAAATTAGATAATAGTTACATTACATATATTTTACTTGTATAAATTACACTTTACAACAGTACCCTATTATCCCAACTTGCATACAAGTATGCATTCTATTAGACTAGGCTTATCATAGGATATTTAAGTTTAATATATTATAGTCAGTAATACTTGGGGCCATATAGTTTATATAAAGTTACAGGTGTACAGCAAAATTTACAAAAAACGGACAAAAAACGGCCAAAAAGCGGGAAAAAAAGGGCAAAAAAACGGAAAAACGGGAAAAAACGGCCGATTAATTACAAAAAAGTTAACCGGCGATTTTAGCAAAAATCGAACGGGCTGGGTGTTTGGCCGATTAATCGGCCGCTCAGCCCGTTTTTCATTTCACTGCACCCAACTCTTCCTTATTACCATAATTAAAGAACTAATCCTTTTAGTACTTCACAAGTATACAAAGATGTCCTTCATGGTATTCCAGTAACTCTTACTGGAGTTCGACAGATATCCATTCGTCATGTTCAATACATACGAGATAACTGGATATTTATATCATCTTGTCATACAAGATGATGATTTCATATCTTCTTGTCATGTCCAATACATACAAGATGATGAGTTCTTATATTCTTGTCATGTCCAATACATACAAGATAATTAGTTCATATTTTCTTGTCATGTCCAATACATACAAGATAACGAGATGAGTTCATATGTGATAGATCCAATTACGAATGCATATGGCATCTATCCATGTGTTCCTTATTCTTCATAAGAATTGGGACACTTGGCTCTTGAGAGACTAACTCCATGGAACATGGACAGGTTTTCTTTCATCATGCGGAACCCTTTTAGCATCTAGCCAAAGTATGTTCTCTTTCCTAAGACAAGAAGCCCTCTTGATCTATCTCTATAGATCTTGATTCCTATCACATAGGATGCTTCTCTAAAAACCTTTTAGAATGCACTTTGTTGCCAGATTTTGTAGTATAAGGATGATACTCCCCATCAATATGTGGAATATATATGTGTTCCACTAAATTCTTGTAATCACACATTACTTCTTTATTTTGACTCAAGTCAAACTCTTTGACTATCTTGTCAAATTGAAGATCCAGTTCTGAGGTGCTTGCTTCAATCCAAAGATTGATCTATGCAGCTTTATAGACTTTATTTGCATTATTGGGTTTATAAAACCTTTAGGCTATGTTACATACACATCCTGCACAATATTCCATTTAATGCCAAATCTCATAGTCATATTAAGCTACAATGGCAAACATTATCCAAATGGATTTATCCATGGTAACTGCTGAAAAAATTTCACTATGTTCAACACCTTTAACTTGTTAGAAACTCTTTTCAACCAACTTACCATCCATGTCAGTCTTCTTCTGGAAGACCCAAAAGTACCCTATGGGTTTTACCCCTTCAGGTGGATCAATCAAAGTCATACTTTGTTGATGTACATGGAGTCCATCTTGGATTTCATGGCTTCAAGCCGTATCTCAGTTTTTGACTCTCATTAACTTCTAGGTAGACTGTTGACTCATCATATGATCAACTCACCGCCTTCTTGTCCATAAGATATCATATATCATTCAAGCTCTAGGCGTGTTCTACCAGAACCATGAGTTATGTGTGTCACTTAAGGAACTTTGAGATTCCACAACATTTTGTGATTCTCTTTATTCACGGTGTAAAGCATGTGCCCAAAAGGAAATTTGACGTTTTAGCTAGTAATCACACTCTGACTTATCTAGGTGTGATTCCTTCTTTCTGATACACTTCTCATGATGCATTGTCATTGTGTTTCAGTCTTTCAGATGGAGTCCATCATGATACATTATCATAATCTTCCAGAAGGTTCTCAAACTCTTGGTTCAAAGTATCTCCAAATCGATCATATCGAAATTTAATACTTATACCAAGATAATTATGTACTTCATTCTGGTCTTCTTGAACACTTCAAGAGATTCATGTTTGTATTTCACTAAATACAAACTATCATATCTACTGAGGTCATCAGTAAATACATTGAAGTACTAGTGATTACCTTTAGCATTTATTCTAAAAGGTCTATATACATCAATATGTATAATCCTTAATAGAATAATCGTCCTCCCACTACATCTAGTGAAGAATCTTTGTCATATTGCACAATGAATGAGATTAGCATGTCTCTATTGGTTCAACAACCAAAAGAGTCTAGATATCCATCATATGGATTCCAGAAATTCAATTCCATTTATGCAATCTAGATGACATCGCTATAGGCATTCAAGTTTGAGTTATCATGTCATTCATTACATGTGTCACACACATTTGTCTCTTTAACTATCAAGTATAGTTAGTGAGACATAGGCATTGCCATCAAAGATCATATCTTTAAAATGAAACATCGGTCCATAACACTCTTGCACATACAAGATGTATGATGTTTTTCATTGATGGCAAGTATATAATAGCAATTCACTAATTCTATGACATGCCCATGAATGTCATAATGTAATTGTAATGGTAGCAACTCTTGCTCCGCACAGTTTCTAGCTTACTTCCTCTCAGGGATCAGGTCATGAAGTAGAAATCTCTATCTTTATCATCTTCCCGAGATCCTCTATAAAGAGGTTATTTCCCTTTCCTACTTACCCCTCTCCATATCTTGAGTGATGAAGACTTGGACCTAAGCTTGGATTCAGAACACTTCTTTACCTTGCTTTAGTCTATGGACTTCACTATGTTGATCATTATCACATGTTTTGTCCTTTCTTCATTCATGCTTTGGCATCAACATGCCAAGTACTTCAGACAGTGGTTTGGCCAAGTTTCTCAACATTTGATAAACTGGCGTATGATTCACACAACGATTTGTAGAATCATATGTTTGGTCAACTCTTGACCTATAAGAAATCACAGTTAATCTATATGCACAATCATATTGAGCATATGAGATTATACTTGATCTCCATCTGTCTGATTATACTCAAACATCGCTTTGAAGACATTATACCTTTCATGCTTTTACATGATTCTTAAGATGTATAACCATCTCAAGAATGTCCATGCTTCAAGCTATTTATGCAACTCATAGTTCATATAGCTCAACATAAGGTTCTTGATGTCTTAGGCATCATTGGCATACTTCAAGTAAGCATCCAATTTTAGCCTTAGGCGCATTTGGAGTGGTTCAACTAGCTCTGGTCTTTCAAGGACTTTAGAGTTTACACTCACCATTGAGAACACTTCTCAAAGGTACCAAACCAGATTTGAAGTTTATCCCGTTTATGAACTGATCGCAACGATAATGTATTTGTTTGTCATTTGGATTCTACAAAAGAATTTTGTAACTTTTCAAAACAATTTTTGATTTGTTTGATTTGATAAATTTGATGATATTAATTAGGCCTTTAATTAATTATCACTCCCACTATTTTGATCAAATTGATAACCCTCATGTATCAATTACCTTCATGTATCAATTCGGAAGATTGCAGCATACAACCTTCTAGTGAGCAAAATCCTGACTTCCTCTAAGTTATGGACCAGCGAGGGCTGTCACCCACAACTAGATTCTTTCAGGTAGGCAACTTTTGCCAATTGCATCATATGTGTTATGCACAACTCTTTGTCATGAACATTTGCATGCCTCAAGGTGCTAAATCCTATTAAGATCACCTTGTTAAGTCTGTTCCCAGAAGCCAACACAATGAGTATGCACCCTGCGAAGGCAGACTCACATACCCACTATCACATTTCCACGAGATAGACGGTGCACCACGCGAAGGCGTGCTCACACTTAGTCGATCAAGCTTTTCATGTGTGTTACTTTTGGAAGGCATCTTAAACTTAATATTTATATTTGAGGGGTTTGATATTTATATACATATACATATCCAATCACCACATTATGATAGTACGTACCATATACATGCTATAACCCACAAGAAAACATGCAAAGTGATAAAGCGATGTTTATGGTCATCCTATTGTAATTCGTTAAGCCACAAGGAATTACGGTCATCTAAGGTCTACATCATATGCAACCTGTTGTTGATGAAGATCTTTGTGTTTGAACCATTCTGGGTAGATCGACTCATCCTATGACATGATCGGCTCGCCTCCTAGCTGGTTGGTTTGTCGGACTGGCCTCCGATGTCTGGACACCTCCAACAAGCGGTTGGGCCATCAGTCGGTCAATCTGGCTCCTTCGCAATCCTCCTCGGTCCTCGAGGCGGTCAGCTTGTCTGGTGTTGAGCGTCTTCTTCTTCAATGTAACAGAAAATAAACTATCCTACTTTTACATAATCTTGGGGAAATCTCGAGTTACATTCGAGGGGAGCAAAGGTAGAAGAGAAAGGATCTCGAGTTATCTCGAGTTACATGTGGAATAGAAGGTAGAGGCTCGGTATGGAAACCGAGATGCAAACAACCGTAACCAACCAAGCACACATAGGGTTTATAGGCCATAACCATGCTACACATCCACCATCAAAACCGTTTTAGGACAACGCGTATCAATTGTATATATACCATATCATATATGTATATTATTTTGTGGTCGCATGTAGAATTTAGTCGGATATGCACATTAGTCAGTTTAAAAATTTGCATCGTATGCAATAAATAAATGATGATAAAATCAAAAATTTGATCATATCGATTTATCCCAAAACACAGAACGTTGATGTGGCTCTGATACCAGTGTTGGGTTTTATGGCCTCAGAGTAGGCAGCGGAAACAAAATTTTACTGGTCATTAACCCATAACAGGAGATCGCATCAACGACTATGTAATGGGAAGGATGGTTTTAGCGAGATATACCTGGTCCTAGGACTTGTCCAGCGACAATATCTCACAGCCATGTGCGGTCTTCAACGCCATGTCTTGGACGGTGTCTGGGCAGCTCCTGATCTTCGTCATGGAC
Source organism: Alisma plantago-aquatica (assembly GCA_963693085.1). Classification (NCBI taxonomy): domain Eukaryota; kingdom Viridiplantae; phylum Streptophyta; class Magnoliopsida; order Alismatales; family Alismataceae; genus Alisma; species Alisma plantago-aquatica. The sequence continues at coordinate 752,757,843 of OY856410.1, forward strand.
TCTGGCCTCCACCACGGACTGCGACTGACGTGTCCTCCTGAGCGGCAGACATCTCCCGCATCTGCAGATAGTCCACACGGACCACCTGGAACTTCTGTTGTTCTAGAAGAACTAGCAGGAAGGAGACGACCAGTGTATTAAAAAATGGCCCAGGCGGCCGCTTAATCGGCCAAGACACCCATCCGCTTAATTTTTCCCTTAAGCGCCCGCTTAATCGGTTTGAAGAAAAGCGCCCGCTTTTTCCCTCTTCACCCGCTTTTTCCCGCTTTTTTCCGCTTTTTGAAAAAAATGATGTTGTAAGCATGTAATGTTAATTAAATATATAATCCAAGTAGTATTGAGTATAATATATGAAGCTTGTATACATTAAATGTTCTATGATATACCTAGTCCTACTTTAGAATGCAAACTTTGTATGTAAGTTGTATATAATAGGGTATTGTTGTAATATATCCAAGTAAATATCGTATTACTCTATTATACATTTATACTTCTAATGGTTTTACTGATTTTACTGATTTTCTTGCAGATTTCGTTCATTACTAATTGATACTACTGGTTAGTATTACTTATTTCCTTAGAAATATATTTTTTATATACACATACATGTAATTTTTTATATAAATATATAAGATTTTAAGCATCCGCTTTTTCAAAAATCACCCGCTTAATCGCCCACCTTCCGCTTAATCGGCTACAAGGTCCCATCCGCACGCCTCCCGCTTCACGCTTTTTAAAACATTGGAGACGACCCTTCTGCTGGTGTACTCAAGGAATAAGGTATCCGATTTCGATACCGTTTCGACAGCATGGAAACCGAAATTTATGGAAATTTCGACAAAAATTTCGATAAATGCAACAATGCCCGTTTCGACGCCAAAATGAACGAATTAATTTATGAAATTTTACAGGCGTGATCTCTACACCTAAATGCATCGTTTTATGCAATAAAATTTTATGTGGGGGTAGGTTGGGGGGGGGCCTTCATGTGGGATGTAAGGGAACTGTCCTGTTTATTGAGGATTTCGATGAAGGATTTCGATGACAAAATATAGGAATTAAGTTATGCAATTTTACTAGCACAATCCATAAACATAAGTACACACACTTCTCCAATAATATCAAACTTACAACATATGAATAATATAGTAACTTACCAACTCAAATCAATTGTATGTTGAGTGTCGTGCTGATTGAGATGGTTGTTCACCATACTATATAGTGTTGATATGGTTGACATATTGCTCCCAGGTCATGTACATTCTGTAAAGTTTGTTGTATGAAATCACATGTTCCTCGTGCACATCACCAGAAATGAACATCATCATCCCAAACCTTGGAAAGTGATCTTCCAGATCTCTAAGATATTGACTCCTGCTTTCAGAATCAGATGGAGGTTGACGAGCTTGAGGAAAAGTAGCATGCATTGGGACTTGAGCAACAGGAATAACTGAGCTACCACCGCTCCATGATTGCCCCCCATCATCAGAAAATACACTACTGTTGTACTGATATGTTCCTTGCGGGCCCGAGACATTTGCACTATATGTATATCTAATATGATGCTCTAATTCTGCTTCTGGTTGTGGTGGTGGCTGAGTTTGATATCCAGAATACCCATAGTACGCTTGTGGGTGCCCAAACAACGTATCACCAAATGATTGTTGAGGATATAGAGAATCAGAAAGCCTCATGTTTCCCATGGATTCAGCAATATCAGAAGTGGAATCAGTATAGTATTGTGAAGTAGGATAGGATTGGAATCCTATAGGTGTAGCTGTAGCTGTAGGAGGCCTATAGCATGTATCCTCATGTGGCCGTGGTGGTGCACCACTGTAGTCTTTTCCACCACGAGTTTTCTTCCTCGTAAAGGTTTTTTCAGCCATTGTGACATTTCTTTCCTGTGGATATATAGGAATATCCCTAGTGATATATGGACGATCATCATTCTGAGGATCAACTGCTGGAGGATACTCTGGAGAACGTTGACCACCACTTGCATTACCACCATCATCATCGTCGTCATCACTCTTAGACTTGGACCCAGATGATGTAGCAGTTATAGATTTTGAAGCACTAGATGCTCCACCCAATTCATCTTGCACTGCTCTATCAATTTCCATATCAAGATCTACATGCTCAGGCTCTGGCTCAAGTCTTTCAGGTGGGCTTCTGTTTCTTCGTTCTTCCTCAAGTACAACACCCGAAGCATCTTCAAATTGCTCCTCCACATATGGATCTGGACGGCCAGAAGAAATATTGTCTAGAACTGGACGGCCTATTTCATTCATCCATTCTTCCAAGGGATCTTCTATTGTACCGGTACCCTCATCATCACTATCATAAAGGCCCCGAAATCTATCTTCATGGAACGTGTATGATGTGTCAATGGGATCATGCATTTCAGCAAATTGGACTTCTTTGTAGTTGGCCTCTCTTATGGCTCTAGCTCTCAAACGCATGTTGTAGTGGACATACACGAGATCCCTTAACCTGAGAGCACCCAATCTGTTCCTTCTTTTTGAATGAATCAAATTAAAAGTGCTCCAATTCCTTTCACACACCCCTGCAGAAGTTGTCTGTGAAAGAATGCGTATGGCTATTTTTCTAAGTTGAGGGGCACTGTTCCCATTCCACACCCACCATTCACAAGGATCACCCTCTGCACGGTCGGCTACTGCATTGGGGTGGCCAAATCATCCAAGGCCTTCACGGAATTGTCGTAGCTACAAAAAAGCCAACAAACATGAAAGACCACATTAATAGTTGTTAGGTTATAGATATTAGATAAACATGAAATACAATTATACAACTATTTGTATACCTGATCCAAAACCTGCATCCATTCTTCTGTGGATGTAAGCAACTTATTGAGCACATCCCTAACTGCATTCATCAAGTCTGGTTTCATACCCAATTGCCGCGAGTAATGGTATCTTGGGTTCAAATAGTATGCTGTAAATAAATAATACAAAACCTGTTAATTTCTTAACATAGACCAGTTAAATAATTATATACATGATACAATTACAATGATGCTCACTGACTTTGTGTAGCGGATGCAAAAGCATATCAGTCCATCTCTTTTTTATGATGCTCATGTATTGTGCATTGGATGTTGGAGCGGCTTTTTTCACATTCTCCACCATTGTTTCCATTGCATCATATAACCAAGGCATGGTTGCAGCCTTGTCACCATCTACTAACCTCAACACTTTTACTATAGGAGCCATTACCTTAAGTACCTTGGTAACTTTGTCCCAGAAAGCCCTATTAGCAATTAGTTCTTCAATTCGTCGACCAAGTGGGGTATTGTGCTCCTTCATGGAGGTCCACTCTACTCCATTAAATAACCTCCTCAGTCCATCTCTTTTGTTCTTCAGTGAATCTAGAGCCAAGTAGTTGGTAGCAAATCTTGTTACCCCCACTCTAACTAGATCGCCTCCACAATATTCTGGGCGTCTCATTGCATTCAACAGAAAAGAATGATTATATATGAAACCTGTAATCAATTTTGCATCAATGGTCACAGATTTGATGTACTCAAGTTTTCCCATATCTTTTAATATGAGATCTATACAATGGGCAGCACACGGCGTCCAGTACACGGGAGAATTCTTCATTATCTTCCCCCCGCCTTCTTAAAATTTGATCCATTATCAGTAACAATTTGCACAATATTCTCAGGCCCAACAACTTTCATGTATTTCTTCATCAGCTTGTATAAATATGAGTACTCTTTAACCTCACCAGAAGCATCAACAGAATCAAGGAAGATAGTAGATCCACGACAATGAGCAAGGAAGTTTATAATTTGTTTCCTGTTGCCACTGGTCCACCCATCACACATGAGTGTGACCCCATACTCAGCCCACAATATCTTTTGCTCCTTAACCCACTGTTCTAGCTCTTTTTTCTGCTCGGGAAGATATTTATGCATAAGTTCATAAGCTGTGGGGGCCTTAGTTCCCCTACCAGACTCCCCTATCACATCAACCATATGTTGTAGATAGGGTTCAGTTGCAACATGTGCCGGGATTCCGTGAGCAAAAAAGAATTTACCTACAGCCTTTCCCACTTTCTCCTTTGCCCCACTGAACATGCCTTTAAGGGTTTTTTGCCTAGGTTCAGCCTTCCTAACCCCTGGTTCATCAATATTTTTCAATCTAGCACTAGCAGAACGTAACAGAACATCAATTGTGCCTTTCTTCCTTTTTGTTTGAGCAAACACATCATCTTCATCATCCAAATCAACAACAGGAGGAACATGTTGACTGCGACCTAGTCCTAGTCCAGTCCCACTCCCACTGCCTCCTCCGGTTCCTGATGGCCCATACCTCCGTAGTATTCTTGCAGCTTCCTCCCTTTCCCACTCACTTCTTCTTGATTCTCTATATGCCCGCCTATACATATGCCGACCGTAAGCAGTATCACCACAACCTGGAGGATACACCATGTCATCATCAGACTCGGCAGATGAACCTGTGGCTTGTACATTGAAGAGAGTATCAGTGTAAGATTTGTTGGCCTCAATACATTTGTCTTTCTTCTCCCTTTTGGATGCTATGATCTTTCTGAAATCATCCCTAACAGATTGCGGACACTTCTGGCATAAGGCAACATTCTTGTCTCCCCCAGTAATATGACGCTTAAACCTGGTGATGCCCCCTCCACCAATTGTCTTTTTGCAGAAGTTACAAACCACCTTTCCCTTGACCCCGGGAATAGGAGCACAATAATTCCAAGCAAAATCTACTTCCTTGGGTTTGGGTGCATTCTGCCTAGCACCCTCATTCCCAGACGAATTTCCATCAGAAGACATTGTCAACACTGAAATAAATGAAAAACAACATAGAATATGCAATGCATTAGGCCATTAGCAATCAAAACAATAAACGACATAAGCAAAAATTCATACAGATATGTAACTGATTAGGTACACTACTGAAATAGGAAATTAACAAGGAAGAAAAAGGGTTTAGAATTATTTTTTTGTATTTTTAGGTCTGAATTATTTTTTATTTGTATTTTTAGGTCTGAAAATATTTTTTTAATTGATAAATGCACATACTTATCAATAATTTGTACATATATGTAATGGATTAGGTACACTACTATAATAGGATATTAATCAATACGAAAAAAGGTTTAGAATTATTTTTTATTTGTATTTTTAGGTCTGAAAATATATTTTTAAATTAATAAATGCATATTTAACAAATAATTTATACGTATATGTAAGTGATTAGGAGTACTACTGTAATAGGATATTTAAAACAATACAAAAATATCTTATTTCTAAAAAAAGAATATTTTATGATTTTTTTTAATTTTCGGATTTTTAAATAGTGTATATATATAAAATATCTTATTTTTTACAAAAATTATTTTCCTTGTGTTCATATTAGTGTTTGTAACAACTTCTTCTACTAAACCTAAGTGAAATAACTAGTTATGATGAATATATATTATATATACTATTATTAGTATTTATAATCTAAAAAAGATATAAAAATTAGTTATTTGTGTAAATTTATTGAAGATATATATAGATCCATGGCTTAGATGTGTGGATCTATGTTTAGAACACACAAATTTGATGAATAGTGGAGTAGATCTAATATTTTAGTGTAAAATACGAAATTATGTGAAATAGAGAAATATGTGTTCAAAATAGATGATATTAGGAGAAATAGAGGTTGGAAATGAATGAAAATGGAAGAAAATATATTTATTTACCTTAATGTAGTCGATCTTTGGCTCCAAATGGCAAATCCCCCTCAAAATCACCCTTTTCTCCACAAAGAAGAGCAGCAGCAACAAAGCAGCTACAAAAACCGACAGGTTTCGCCGGTTTCGACTGCTTACCGATAGATAAGTTGGAAAAACTGCACTGGAGCCCTCGAAATTTGGCGAAATTAGCGAAACCATCGAAACTTTGGCGAAATTGCATTTTTATTTCGCGAAATGCGACGGTATCGACACAGTCGCATGGTTTCGTATCAGGTCACATCGAAATCGGTATTTGGGGGCGAAATTTCGCCGGTTTCGGCGAAACCTTATTCCTTGGGTGTACTAGCACCAACCTGCTCTCCCGAACTCAGACTGCTTTTCTGCAGTGTTCATTCCCTCATTGTGCCTCCCTAATCGGGTAGCACTTGCTCGGGTTCTATCAGTTACCAAAACCAGAGGACAACAACTTTGTAGAGCAACTGATGTTCTGAGTTGTGTTCTGAGAAGCCCCCAGTACCACTCTATTTATAGTAGTGGGCAGGGTCGGGGTTTACAGTCTGTTCGGGAGTAGAAGGATTCGAAAATTCCATGAATAGTTTGTACTGCGGCAGGCGAACCGATCGTTTCATAACTGAAACGGTCGGTTGGCAAGGTGAGTTGATCGGTTCATAGCTGAACTGGTCGTTTGGGCAGGTGAGCCGATCAGTTCACCCAGTGAACCGGTTGTTTCACTTCCCAGACTTGCCCACAACTGACTTTCCTTATTCGTTTCCAATTAACTCAAAGATTAATCCTTATTCCAATCAAATTCAACAAGTGAAACGTGAAAAATCTTCCTCCAAACGGGCAAATCCCAATTTCCTCGGTTGGCAGGACTGTGAGCCGCCTGATTCACCAAGTGAACCGGTCGGTTGGCTCACATCAGCCGATCAGCTCACAAGGGTGAATCGATCAGTTGGCTCACACCAGCCAATCAGCTCACAAGGGTGAATCGGTCAATTGGCAGTCCTGACATTGTCAATGCAGTCTCCAATCAACTTGACACTCTAACCAGCTAGTTCAACACTTGATAGTTCTCAATCCAGTCAGTCAATTGTATGTTTAATTGAGTACCTAAACACCTTTAGTCTCAATCTAAACATCATTCATGGACAATCTCCTCTTCCAGGGGTATCCTATGTGTGTGACCCTGCAGGTTCGAAATTACGTTGGCAGTGAATGTTCATAACAACTCATGACATCACAAGCAATGAGCGGAATCTAGTAACTCATCATTGCTACCCAAGTAACTCAGAAAGTTGGAGAACAACTTCAACCTACAATCTATGATTAGTGTTACCATGATCGTATATTTCTTTGTCGCTGAGATCCGAATTGAACTCGAGGCATGGAATGTCATCCTCTTCAACATTCAATCCACGTTCCTTGACCTAGAGCAGACTGTCTGAGATGCATGTGAATTCACATATCATATATTGAATCACATGAGTATAGTCATACAATTCTCAGTCTCGCTTATCAAGGGGCCCTGGATATCATACTCCTTATAGGAGGGACAAATCACATATCTATCACTCACAGTCAAGTTTCCATGTGTCAAAGTCACTCAATCATCACCGTTATAATAATTCATGTTTCAGGACTGCGTTTGATGATATCAAAGTGTACCCAATCACATGTGATGAGTACAGTGATTTCAGGTCGAAGAACCACAATCACTACCATCACTAGGAGAGACGATTGTGACTACCATTTCATGGTATCCATGTATCACTCTCACGGTGGGTCTGTCCGATATATTGTTTTCTAACATATATATGTGTGCTTGACTTGATATCATATATTATGACTAATGAGACTTTGTCATCAGTCAACACACACTCTAGTCTTATGCATGGTTGTATAGGCGGCCAGGCGTTCCAAGGGGACGCCCAGACAGCCTAGGTGTCCATGCGGATGCCCAGGCGTTTCCAGGCATTTTGATAGATTTTTTATTTTATCAAATATATGTAAAATTTCTAAAAAAAATACCAGCCTTACACATATAAATATACATGATAAATATGCAATCAATGTGCTACCAAATTACCAATAGTGGAAGAAAGCAACAAAAGCATTAGATATGGATTGAATTGTGGAAGTTTTGCCTAAACAAAATTCATATAGAAATCAGAAAGCTATACATGTATAATGTTTGTAGCCAAAACATAATGTAGATGAGCATCATAATCTCAATCAACATAAACAGAAACAAAATATCTCATAGCTAACATAAGCTCAAGCAAAATCAGAGATTTGACTAGATCACTCATCATCGCTGAGATATGCATCATCCTCACTATCATCGTCTAATTCAAAATGACAAAATCTTCCTCTGCTTGTTCCTCCTCAGTTTCTTCATCGTCATCAAACTCGTCTAGTTCCTCAAGTGAAACCTCACTAGGAACTTTTTTCTCTTGGATTACAATACCCTTTGTTGTCTTTGCATGTGGTCGTTTGGTCTTCGAGAGTTTTGTAGCTTTTCTCTTTCGTTTGTAGACAACCTTTGCTTTTCCCTTGTCATCAACCTTGGGCTGAGATGCTCCCCTTTGAGGCCTAGCAACTTCTTCAGATGCTCCCATGGCCTCGTCTACAAGTTTCCAAGTGAGACCATCATGATCAGGCACTGTAGCGGCATCAGGAATCCTTGTCATCCACTCACTGGTCCACTGCACATCATCAAGTGCAATGCCATCAAAATCACTTTCAGCATTCGCATCCCTCATCTTCTGAAAGCGCTCCTCCAATCTACAGTTGTATTGAATGAAGACAAGTTTATCCAGCCTCTTGCTCAACAACTGATTTCTTCGCTTTGTGTGTATCTACATTAAAAAGGTTATGAATTATAATCTTATTACAAAAGTGCACAAATTTATTTAATAACCAGTAACACTTACAAACTCAAATGAACTCCAGTTTTGCTCACAACTAGAGGAGGTGCAACACAGGCTCAAGAATCGCAGAGCCAACTTCTTTAAGGCAGAATTCCCTACACCTAGCTCCCACCAAGCCACTATAAAATATGAAGATATTATAAGCAATTATACTAATGTTATAATCTATATCTATTATATATCAACAATTATATTATATGTACTATTTACTAGATATAGTGTCTTACATGGTGACATGGTGCTCCTATGGCGTAGAGCAGCTGGGTTCCCGAACAAGCCACGACAGTTTTTGTAAGCATCGACGTCAAAAGCTACTTGATTAATTAAAGATAAATCTTCAACTGTCTTCAGGAAGCAATTCATGAAAGTTGCTGGAGCTATGTCAATGGTTTCTTCTGTTAATTCACCTTCTTTCACAGAATGAAACCACCCATTGGGATTGAGGAAGTAAGCTGCATCGTGCAATACTGATACCATCTGATCTTTGTATCGTTTTTTGATAATGGACACAACAGGACCATACTTTCTCTCATCCCGTCCTAAATTCAACTGAATGTTGTCAACTGCGGTTTGCATAGCTCTGCTTATGTATCCCATACATGGCTTGGAATCAGAATCAACTAGCCTCAACAATTGCACAAGTGGTGTAGTGGCCCTCAGATAGCTATCCACCGCCTCGTAGAACTTATGTAATAAAGCAGTCCTCGCAACCTTAACCCCAGAATTTGATTTAGCCCATTTACTTGTTGTCCACAAATCAGATAGGAACAAGGTGCCCAAGGCGTTCCTGGCATTATGTAAGCTTTGAAGTGTCAGAAAAGTTGTGGCAAAACGAGTGATTGAGAATCTAGTCAACTCCTTCCCATCTGAAATTTGGAGATAAGCATGGTGTAGCGTTGTGTGAAGGTAAATGTAAGATGTCAGCTTTCTAGCTTTGTTTATTACTCCTGCATACGGCGGCAACGCTGCAATGTCCTCCAACATCAGATCTATACAATGAGCGACACATGGTGTCCAAAATAGATGCGGCCACTTTGCCTCAAACATCTCGCCAGCTAACTTAAAATTTAAGGCATTGTCAGTTACAACCTGTGTAACATAACTAGGCCCAATCTTCTCAATGGCCTCATCCAACAGTTTGAAAAGGAATTCACCTGTAAGGTTATGTGCAGATACATCAACAGAATACATGAAAAAGGTTCCATGAGGTGAATTAACTAAAAAGTTTATTAGACCTCTTCCTCGCCGGTCTGACCATCCATCAGACATGAGTGTGCAGCCATACTTCTTCCACGCCTCTACATGTCCATCCCGCAAGTTTCCGGTCTTATCGTATTGAGCATCTAACAGACGTGTCCTGAGAGATTGATACTTTGGAGGTTTGAAACCTCTCCCAACCTGAACAGCCGCCTCAAATGCAATTTCATATTGACTGTAGTTGGCAGCATTGAGAGGTAGACCAGCCTGGTAGAGCCACAACGCTATCTCCTCATCAGCTCTAACTTGGGCTTCTTTCTTGTATGCAGAGTCAACATAATTTTGCTCTTTTCCTACCTTCCTCAATGCAATCACCTCACGAGGAAGAGGTGACACATATGCATCCATGGGGCCTCGATCAGCAACCCTTGACGTCTTACCAAACATTTGAGGGCTAGCAGTTGTCTTAGAAAGAGAAGCACCTGGTTTTTGCGAAGCAATGACAAAATCCTCATGTTCACGATCATGATCCCCACGAGGAAATAAGTGCAGCTCCGCATCTAGGGGTTTAGACTTCTTCCTAGTCGTCTCCATGTAGTCCAGTATCTCTTTTCTGATAGCAGTTGTAGTGTTGTTGCACTTCAAGACGTTAGAACCCTTCCCGGTAAGATGGTCCTTCACCCTCTTGATCCCTCCATTACACATATGGCCACATAGACCACATTGCACCCTATTCTTATCACTAAGATCAGGCCAAAAAGAATATTTCCACCCAGGATCATTGGAGTTTGCTTTCCTTTTTGGATCATTCACCAAAACAGAGTAGTGATTCGGGGCTACACTGCTGCTCCCAGTGGGAATAGTACTCCCTGTCACTCGCTCGTCAGACATCCTAAAATTAAAGAAAAGAATGGCAAAGTCCGGACGAAATCAGGAATAGATGAATAAAAACAAATAAGTAAAGTAAAAAATATAAGGAGATACAAATATAAGTTAATCACTAATGCAAAACAATAGATAAATACATATAAATCAGTAAACAAATAAATATAAAACAATAGATGATTAAATATTTTCTTAATCAGTAAATGCATACATACAAATCAGTAAACGAATATGTATAAAACAAAAGATGATTAAATATTTTCTTAATCAGTAAATAAAGAGATACAAATCAGTAAACAAATATGTATAAAACAATAGATGATTAATATTTTCTAAATCAGTTACTATTACAGTACTTGCAAGAGTTTAATCCTTAAAATGTAAATTACAGATTTTGAAGCAGTGCAAGTAATACAAATCAATAAATTAAATTTTAAAAACTGAATCACTAAGTTTTGCATTACTTAAAATTTTTAAGTTAAAAGTATTACATACATACACAATTATACATGGGCTTTTAGCCTTTTACTTAGCAATTAGCATCACTTATTTGCCATCTATAGAGTATAGATTCTATAAACAATAATTAATTGTTGTATTAAACTTACATTTACAGGTTCAAAGTTCAAACAGATTACAGCCATACAACAGGTTCAAAGTTCTATGCATACTAACAGGTACATGCGTATACTTGTCAACAGCAATACAAATATAAAAAAAAGAAAAACATCTAGTTCAAGATGGCGAGAAACAGGGGATGACGCCAAGTTAATGGTATTGCTTACCTACTCGGATTGCCGATTTTGCCGAGATAGCCGAAATGCGGCACAACCGTCAGCGGTCAGCACCGACCTGGAGCAGTGGCTACTAGCTATTAGGCGGCAGGGACTGGATGAGGAGGGGGAGAAAACAGAGGGAGAAGGACAGCTTGTGTCTTCCCTGTTGTCCTGTACAACGAAAATAAAAATAAAAACAGAGGACGCGGAGAGGAGAAGATGAGGGGGAGGGGGGAGGGCGCCGCAAATGACTGGATGAGAGGGGAGGGAAGGGGAGAGAATACATACTTGATCGGCTGTCGGTGGAAGACGCACACAGCGGGTGGGCGGCCCAGCAGGTTCTTTGCGTCGGCAGCTGGTTGTCGCACACAGCAGGGGCGTCAATCGTTAGTCTCGGCTTGCCGAGCAGGAGAGGAGAACGGGAGTGGAGAGGGGAGGGAAAGATAGAGGAGGGGAGCGGCAAAGACGAGACCCTGCGTTCCAAGGTTGGCCGGCGGAAGTCGGAGCATCGGACTTGCCCGGCAAGCCTTGTCGTGCGCGCGGAAACAGGGCAGCGGCAGTTGCTTTTTGTTGGGGCGTTGGGCTTGCAACGTTTTTTTTAAATGCAATTGGGCCACAATGGGCCTCACGCATGGGCGGAGCGCCTGGCCCGCCTAGTCGGCCGCCCGGATGCCTGGACGCCTAGCCCGCCTGGACTGCAGAATGTAACATTGGGCGCCTGGATTGAGGCGAGGCATGGGCCGCCTGGGCGCCCGCCAGTACAACTCAGGTCTTATGTATTACTGTTGTCTATTTTGCTTCCACAGTAATATTCGACTAGGGATATAACAAGAATGTATGTACTCTTATCATACATATGATCTCATCGTTCAGGTCATCAACCTGAAGACATATGTCATCGAGTCACATCATTATTTAGACATCTATCATGTATTTTTCATCATCTCATGAGTGAGACAAACATAATAGATGGAATTATCTTTATCATTATCAAATCAAGTATCATATGCCTCATTGCAATCATCATATGATTGGCTCTCTGGGCATACTATACCGACAGTAGGATGGGTGGCAAGCAATGCACAACACAACATGTATATCAAGTGTGGGGTCAAGCCAAGCATTGTTGAGTTTCAGAGTCAACCCATTTTTGTCGATGTTTCTTTGTTTTTGCTTTCTGAAAAATATAAGGGAACTCTAGTGACGTGGCCAAGACGAGAGCCGATGAGATACTTGTGCTATAAAATATATCCACAAGTATCCCTTGAGCAGACAGAATTCAACGGAAGTGAGGAACCTAGTCATCTTACTTCCCTCTCCCACTACTTGTGTTTGTTGTCCTCTGTAACTGAATTGTATTCATGAGAAGTGTATAAGATACTTGGCATTGTGTTCATTGTCATCCACAACTAAGTGCACCAGTGCAAACATGGACCGTTGTCTACGATGAGGAGTTGTTGCACCCTGTGAACCAACAGAATAGGGAGGAAAACCTGAGGACAACTCCGGTGGAAACCTCTTTCATTGGTAAGTCTTCTATTTCACTGATACACTCTTAAATTCTATATATGGTTCTAATTTACTCCTGTTGAACCATGGTTTTCAATTAATGTTTGGAAACCTCTTTCATTGGTAAGTCTTCTATTTCACTGATACACTCTTAAATTCTATATATGGATCTAATTTACTCCTGTTGAACCATGGTTTCCTATTAATGTTTGGAAACCTCTTTCATTGGTAGGTCTTCTATTTCACTGATACACTCTTAAATTCTGTATATGGTTCTAATTTACTCCTGTTGAACCATGGTTTTCAATTAATGTTTGGACATATTTACCCAGTACCCACCCCTGTTAGATGCCTCTAACCTTTTAGTCACTTGTTGTATCATGTGCACAGGTAAAGAGGAGCAAATACATTTATAACGAGGTAGTATGTTCTTGGTTCTTATGCTGTAATTCACAATCATTCATACTCAATCATGGTTTTCGGTTAATACTGACATGTTTGGCAACTCGTGCCGAGTGCTTATAAGCTTTTCGTCACTACATTTTGGCATGCATTCTAATTGGATTCCAACAAGACAGGAGACAAAGCTTAAGAGAGGGCCTATAACTAATGCAAGGTGTGGGATTACCTTTTCCTTCTTTTGGGCGTATAGTGAGATGAGCCTCTCGGAGCAGCTGTTGTCATAAGTAACTGGCTCAAAGTCATCTTCCTCTTCACCATCTGCAAAGCAGAACCAACGTTTAGCGAAAGCCAGACAAATTGGTGGAAGGGAAGGAAGGAATGTTAGCAGAAGCCAAAGAGCACAGTACCCGAGACGACATGCCTTGTGTTCTCAGACACCTGCAAAAACCATCATATTTTCGCGATTAAGAGGCTGACGGTTCCAGCTGAATTTACTTTTTTACTGTTTCCTCTTGAGGAAAAGGAAGACAGCGCAATCGTCGGGTTTGCAGTTTTTACCTGGCCCGCTACTCGACGCCACATCTCGTCGGCACGGAGGTGCCGTTAGGCTACTCTTGCAAGCACTTCCCTACGCACGCGTGGCGGACGGCAGGAATCACCGGCAGCAGCCCATCTTTTCCCGCGCTGAAACTAGAGTCCCGAACTGCTAATCAAGCGGTTCGTACATTTTTTAAGCGGAAGATAAACTGACGAAACCGGCGCGTTTTCGTGTCACTCGCAGCGGCTTTACCTAGCGGTGGGGAAGACCTTAGAAGGAGCTCCTTCGGGCCTACGTCGTCCAGCCGCACTCGCGGTCCTCGAGAAACATTTCTGGATGGCTAACTCAAAACTGGAGAAACGGTGGCAAATAGATGATTGGGCCTGGTCCTACAGGTGGACTCACGAACAGGAGCGAGGCCACTAGGCCTGTGTTTTCTGAAACCGGCTTAGGTTTGTCTTTACGTGCCAACCTCCCCAAATAAGAGACATATTGGGATTGGTTTCTTGTTTGACTAGCAACCTAAAAAAACCCCGTTTTGGGATAACAGAACCTACAAATCCGGGCTAATCAAGTCCCACGAGGGACGGGATTCCGATTCATAACCTGGTTTCTGGTGCGGATTCCGCTAGAGGCGTACACACCAGTCAACTAGGGTGACTAGATGCACTCCACGAGGTCGGAACGTACGGGATGGGATTTTACTTTCAATATTTGTATTGTCCCTAACCAAGTCGATCACAAAGACTAAACAGGTCGCCCGCAAGCGTACGGGGTACTGTCGTAGTATAGGTGATTGGCAAGATACGGGGTCGGTCCACGGTCCACATGGATAGAAGGGGCACTAGAGTTAGGTAGTGTGGGCTATGTTCCTATTGCGGAGATTAGGGTTTTAGGGTTTTAAAAGGTTTTGGTTGTTGATTAAGCTAATTGAACAAGTAAGAAATACAAGATGGAAACTAAGTTATGGAAGAGCAAGCAAATTAGTAAACTAAGTTAACAAACTAACTAAGCAAGAGCAAGAAGAGCTACACTACTCTAGCAAGGCAAGAAGCAATTAAAAACTAAACTAACCACTAGCAAGAGCAAGAGCCTAAGTTAACATTAAAGAGCAAAACTAAGTAATTAACTAGATTAAGTAAAAGTGACTAAACTAGACTAGCATGAACAAGCAAGCAGAGCAAGATGGGTTTTAAGCAGTTGATTAGGGTAGGTGGGCCGTTTGGGGGATGTAACTTTGATATTAGTTGGGGGAGATCATTAAACATGCAAGGTTCTCATATCATATCTAGATTACCAAACCAAACAACAAGGACAATGCCATTAGAATATACCATATACTACTAGTAGAAGACTATGGTTAGGTGTAATTCTAATGGGATTAGCCAAATCTAGGTTTCTAGGGTAAATGATAGTGAGCAATTGAGGGTTGAGGGTAGAATTGGGAGTAGAGATGAGGGTATTTGACCTCATGCCACTAGCCACTCTAGCCTTTAGAAGGCCCTAGGCAATTGCATCAATCTCACTTACACTAGCTATTTAGATCTCACACTCATTTGTAGGAGGAGGGGTGTGAATGTAGGAACAAAGAGGGCTAGCTAGGGATCCACTATTTAGACCTATGAGTCATTCCTAAGATTGTCACATACACTCCAATTCCTCCTAGAAGCTAAGTGTCATCAAACATCTCAAAGCAAGCAATTCATGTAAAAAGCACAAACCACACGTAATAAAATGGGAAATGAGATAGAAGCAAGAGGCAATCATCATAGATATGAATTAAGTTCATTACAAGAAACTTTCCCCCAACATGGTATCAAAGTCACATTTTAACCCCAAACAGCCCACTACTAGGGGCTTAGCTACACATAGTCAAAGAAACAAGAAAAGAAAGGGGTAGAAGAAGGGAAAATGCCATGAAGCTCGATGTAGAAGTCTCCTCCTTCACCTTCGGGCTACTGTGGACGTCCTTCCTCCTCTAAGGGTGCAGGGACGCATGAAGATGTGGGGGTTTATGGATGGAAACCTAGGAAACTAGGATTTCATGGTGGGATGAGGGTGGAAATGGTGGATGGTGAGCCAAAATGCAAAGGGTTTGCACTCAAAACTCAAGGAAGGAGAATGGAGCTTGGAGCAGCTGTAGGGGCGTCTAACCTTCATACCCTAGCTGCCACCTATGTATATATAGGTGGTGGGGAGGCACTAGGGTAAGTGGGGGTAGTTTAGGAAAATCAGTGTAAAGTAGGGTAGGGTCGGTGGATCACCACGGCTGTGTTGGTGTGCCATGATCGTGGTGAGGGCAGTGGGACACGGTGGTGGGGTGGCAAGACGGTCGTGGTATGGAGGGAGTGGTGAAAAGCTAAGTATGGTGGTGGCCACGGCCATGGCGGAGTGCCACGGTCGTGGTGGGTGAGGGGCACCACGGCCGTGTTGGGTAACACGGTCGTTTTGGAGGAGGGAGATGTGATCGTGGAGCAGCGCCACGGGCATTTTGTACTTCAACGGCCACGGTCGTGGCGATTTGGGGGTGACAACCAGTTGAAAACTAGAACTTTGGTCATTAATTCCCACGACCGTGGAGAAGGCCCACAACCATTTTCTCTTCTCCTGACCACGGCCGTGCGGATGGCCACGGCCGTGGTGTCTTCAATGGCCACGGTCATGGCAAGTGGCCACGGTCGTGGGATTTTGTGGGAAAACCCTGTTGAAAATGGCACTTCTTTGCTAAAAAACGCACGACCGTGGTGTTGTGGCCACGGCCGTGGTGAGGCTTACATCAATTGATTTCACTTCAAACTCCATCATTCTTGGATGTCTTTGCTTGGGGATGACTCTTGGCCATTGGAGGTAGGTTGAGGGAGACTTTGGGGCCTTCTTTGGGTCCCTCCATGATTGGGGGAACCCTAGAACCCCTTTCTCTCTCGTCCATCTAAACATGGTCCAAGTACCTAAAAACAGTGCAAAGAACATCCATAAATATATTTGCAATGATAAGAACATTAGGGGAAAACGCTTGTAATCTAACATGTTTAGATGTGATTTAAGTACAAAATGGCACAGGATGGAGCCCTAAAATAGGGCTACATCACCACCCCAAACTTAAAACATACTTGTCCTCAAGTATGCTCCAACTCAATCTCTCTACAAAACTTCCACAAAAATAAATGACATATGCAATGTAAAAGATGATTATTGCTGAATGGGATCAAAGATGACTGAATGCATGCATTTCACCTCTCTCCTCTCCTACTTTCACAATCCAACCATGAAAAGATCACAAAGCACATGAACTTCAAATATAGCACATAGAATATACAAGTTATCCATATTTCTTTCATTAAGTTCCGAGTAAATCCTTTCATGGTGGCGTTAATCAAGAATGACTAGGAGTGTTGTTTCACATTCATGCGTTCACTCTTATATTTCAAATCATACCAAAAGACCCACGTGACTGCGGAAAAGGGCAAAATGAGCTAAGTTGATGTTTCCTAGCTCAATGGGTATGAAAGTGGAAGAAAGGGTTGTGGTAAGATTTTTTTGAATGTTTTTACACACTCATATTTTCTTTATTTGAATGCTCTTAAACAGGAGCATCTTTTTATTTTGTTTTTGCTTTTCTTTTTCTCTTCTTTTCTTTCTTGCCCTTGGTGTAGATAGGGCATATGGTGGATAGAGTGAAGCGGGGAGGTAGAGATGTGGCCACCCCAAACTTTTGGAGGTGGCCAAGGCTGATTATGTGCACTAGGGCATCTTTTTATGAGGCAGAGGGGTATGAAGACGGTGGAAGAAGAGTCGGGTCAAAGAGGGGTCATTGGTATGGTTTTCCACATAAGACATCATGCATGAAAGTTAATCCAATACTTCATCCTAGATATCACACCACATGAATGAACAAGATGAAATTGATATATCAAACAAGTGATTCCACAAACACTAAGCGTTCAAAGCTTGCTCAAGTTCACAATCCAGCCAAATCAATCACAATCATAAGAGAGGTGATGCACATGTAAAAAGTCAAACATTGATACCACTTAGCAATAAAGCATGACATTTCACTTGCACTAGTCAAAGGTCATCATTTTTAATCAAAACAGTAGAGATTGGGTCAAAACATACTTTTTAGACAAGAACATTCAAGTTTGGGCAAAATTGGCCAAAATGGTGCCAATTTGCACGAAATCACATCTAAACCTACTTTAGGGGATTTCAAGACATAAAGTAGCAAATCCTAATTAACATGTATAAGAAACTACAAAAACTACATGAAGATGTGATGCATGGTATGGAAAAGCAATAATTTTGAAAAATTACACAAAAATGCAAGAAGTCAACTACATGCCATGCAAAGATGCAATGAAAAGAACAAAAACAATAAAACTAAACTAGATGGTAGAGGTTGAACAAAATGATAAAAAGAGAGAGATTGGGTGGTGCATACCGCCCTACCCACCCCAAACTTTAGAATCATGTTGTCCTCAGCATGAAACTGTAGCTTAGGGTAGATAGGGGAAGTGTCATGGCTGTGGTGGCTGATCTGGCATCTGCAGAGGATCTAGAGGAGGAGCTGAGGATGGAGCTGAGCCTGGTGGAGGATGCTGGTAGTAATGCCCCCAGTAGTCGTCCTGGGGTGGAGGGTACGTCTCTGGATATCCAGCTAAACCACCCCAAAAATCTGCACCCCATTCTGGGTTTCGTGTTGCTTGGGCGTGGTTGTAGTGATACAGGTGGTTGATCTGATGGTGCATCTATTGTTGATCTTGCCACATGTACTGCTGGATAAGATGCATGTCACCTTGGGTCTTCTGAATACTCTCAAGGTGCGCCTGGATGGTTGCCATGTCATAGGCGTTCCTTGAGGGTGGTTGTAGTTGGGATGTCCCCTCATCCCTCCTTCTTGTTCTTCGGGGCTGCCTTTGTTCTTCCTCTTCCTGTCCCTACCCTTGCACATTAGATTCAGCTACGTCTTCCTGTGCGGTAGTGGCTGCCCTTGTATATGCCTCTCTCGGGTGTTCTTGCTGCATATCAGTAATTTCTCTCTCAACCTGTGGGTAGGTCCCAACACAGATAGCAGGGGCTCTGCGTGGTATGGAAGCTCTAATTCAAAGTCTGGCACACTAGTAATGAGATAAATCATTCTTTTGTTCTTCATTTTAATAGTGTCTGAGCGCATCAAGTAGCTGAGGTCAACAAAATCCGCCTCGCATGCGTCCAGTAACCCATAGAGATCATAACCTAATGCTAGTGCAATTGAAGTCACGAACCCTCCCATAACAAATGACTTTGTGCTCTTGTAGGGTACGGACTTCAAATGATCGATTAGTAGTACTCCCAGGTCTATATACCTCTTGTGGTGCATAGCGATCAAGACAAACATATCCTTTTGAGAAATGCTGCCTTGGTTGTCGTATCTCCCCACAATCGTGTTTGCCAAGACCTTCTGCACGTAGTGCATCAGTGGGTTGCTTATGGCAGCGGTTTTTGATCTACCCGCATTGTAATCCTCATTGCCCGTTAAGCTCTTCCAATAATGTGCATAGTCAAAACTGACCTCTTTCTCTAACAAGCCATCATCCAACTTCACGGCTTCTTCAGGACTAGTGGCAAAGATACCGTTCAGGTCAGTAGAAGTGAGGGTGTGCACATTGCCCATTATGGCGAATTTGATTGCATCACACCCTCTCGCTTTTGTCCTTTCAATTGTGGCAAAGAACTCTCGGGTCAAAGCGAGATATGCAGGTTGGGGTGTGAAAAGAATACTCCACAACCCTATCCTCTTCAAGTCTGTTTCCACTATTTCTTTGATCCCAAGATCATCAATGGTCTTCTCACTACCGTACCTAGAGGTGACGACTCACCTTGTCATGCATTCCGGGTAGATGAGATTGGCTTTCCTTTTCCTTTGTCCTCGGCCATAAGATACTCCTGTCGGTGCCTTGCCCAAGGATTTTTCTCTATCTGCCTCCAGCTGTACCAGAACATCATCTCCCTCAGGCTCAAGCTCTACCTCATCCTCCTCGTTGTCACCATCTTCTTCCTCCATCATGTAGGACTGAGACCCCGAGCTAGTATCCAAGTTATACCAGTGGGCCGACTGCTCCTCATCTTGCTGTAGTTGCCGCAAGGGTTGCGGCTGCACACCACGCCTCGTCGTCACCTGAGACGTCGAGTGGCGGGCTGGTGTAGGCTTCGGTGGTAGTCGGGATGAGGACGGTGCCGCGCGCTTTAGATTTTTTATTTCTTTTCATGGCCATCGGATCGATCTCATCAATGAGGTTGTCCATATCAACCCCCACAGATTCCTCCTCTTCTTCTTCTCCCCCCTTATACGTAGCATCGGTGACGTGGTGGCTATCAGATGAGCGAGTGTGGGATCCACTCACGGATTGTAAGTGGCGTAGGGATTGGTAGGCGGATGTGGTTGGCGAAGGGGTGTGGGAAGGCATGGATACATCGGAGGAGGCATTTTTAGAATGCCACCTCCCTCCGGTGAGGATGTTGGTCCCCTTGGTTATGGCTTTTCCAATCTTTTTTATGGTGGATTGTGGAGGTGGAGGTGATTTTTGAATTTTGGTGGAGAAGGTGATATGGATGTGGTTTTGGGTATAGAATGGAAGGATGGTGATTTATAGATGGTGGAAATATGATTTGTGGTGGATTTGTGCGAAAAGTGAAGGGTTTTTGTGGAGTTTTGGTGGAGGTGGTTGTTGGGCGGATGTAGAGATGGAGGAGTGATTGGGGAAGAATAGGCGGTGGAAATGGTAGAGGGATGGTTGGGGATCGATTTGGTATTGATTGGAGGCCAAACAGGGGTGTTTTGGGGGGTCAGTGATGGAAAATGGGGGAGCACGGGGGTGGTTGTCGCCACCATAGTCATTTTCTGGAGGTGGAAGATGAAAAAATGAAGAGGGGGTCGGGTTTGGACGTTTAAAAGTTATATTTTTTTCTGAACCGGGCTCGCCCACAGTCGTGGCCAGGGTTGGGTGGCACGGCCATGGCGGGTGCCACGGTCGTGTTGTCGATGTAGAAAACCACAATCTAACCTCACCACGGTCATGGCAGGGCGCCACGGTTGTGGCCATTTCTCTTCAGCACGGTCGTGGCGATTCTTGCAAACAACTTGTAACTTTGGTGGAATTTGATGCAATAATTCCCACGACCGTGGTGAGTAACCACGGTCGTGGCCAAGCTTCTTCAACATGACCGTGACGGTTTGTGTCACACCCCGATCTCACACTAACCACAACCCACGAGATTAGGGCGCGACGGAGGGATTATCACATAAACAAACCACTGAGAACTTTTTCTTTTTGAAACCTCGTAAAGATATCTGGTTTATTGTTGTAAACTAAAACAAAATAAACTATTGCGGAAGCATTTCAATTAAACTGGCTAGAGAACATAAATGGAGTTTACAACATGTAACATTGTTTAACAGAAAGTAAAACATAACAATTATTTACATCATTTACACATTCACCATACATATTCTCTCTCACCCACACTATGTCCCAAGGACCGAGGGGAAAGGACTAAGAGACATCTAACTAGACTAGCTACAAACCTTCTGCTGATTAAACGTTGGGATGAAAAGATCCTTCCGATCCCTGGAACTGTCGTTGACCTAAAAATGTTTGAGTAGAGGAGTGAGCCTACTCGCTCAGTGAATAGTTTTTCATTTAACTATCATTAAACAACTCGTCAAGTTTATTAAATTGAAATAAAGCATAAGAACAATACTATACAGAGCATTTCTAATGGCATAGCAAATTTTACAGATAATAATCACATTTCTATACAACAACAAATATCGCATAACTGTAAAGCATAAAATATCAGAAACTGCATATCGTGAATAATAAAGCAATTAATGAGAACTAGCACAGAAGTTCTAAACTCTTAACATATTAAATTTACTGTTATCCTATATGATTACATTTTAGTTATGCCCCAAACATATGCAGCGCACTCTGCATCTGAAGATCTATAGCGAACTACGATCCCACCGTACAAGACTTAGCGACACACCCGGGAAATGCTAAGTCTGACTTCTCGTCCTGGTCTGCACATGACTCTCAGGCTCACAAGGCCTCACTGCACTAACTCTGAGTGCTCTGGACTCCTCCCGCAACCTGTAGTGCACAGTCGGAGGGTCTCTAAGTCTCTGATGCCTGGGCATATCCCCAGGGCCGACCGGGACATTCTCTCGGATCTCCGATGCCTGGGCGTATCCCCAGGGCTGACCGGGATCCTACCTCTCAGACTTCGTGTCACCGAGACATTCGGTATTTGTTGGACACGAGTCTCCGATGCCTGGGCGTATCCCCAGGGCTGACCGTTTTACCCCAAAGGTACAGACCGCGCAATGGGGTTCTACGGTGTTGGGGCACCTAAGTCTATTAACTGATTAACATATAAACACTTTAACAGGAATATCACATTTACTGATTTCAGATCAAATCACAATACACTGTCATTCTAAAACTGTCAGAGCAATATATTTCAAATCATTGTAATTTCTGAGAAATTCTCATACCATGCATTCAGACAAATTAGAAATGCATAAATAACCCAACTTATTTCAATCTGGCACATACATAGCGAATTTAAGCAATTGAACATCTTATTGCACAAATTAAATAAATTTACTTCTCATGCGAGAATCATACTCAACATTTGTCAATTCTCTAAAATTCTCAAAAAACGTGCACATTAACCCTAATCTTGGTTTGTGCATCACTTAACTCAATTAAAAGTTAATTACCTATCACAACACAATTTAATAACAATACTTGAGAATTTCTGGTAATAATTCAGAGAAATGTGCCATTTCATGTAAATGTCAATTTACACATATTAACGTCAAAAGATATATGCAATTAGGGTTTTATTGCATATTTTTATTTATTCATATCAACTTTGAAATTGTACATCTGATAATTTATCAGAAATCCCTATTGTCTGGGTTCATACCCAAACCATACCATTTTCAGATATGAATTTCTAATTTCAACATTCAAATAAGCAATTTAGGTTCCAATGAACCATATAAATCAACCGATTCAATCCACACTGATCATATGCTAAATTTAATCATATAACAGCGTCTAGAAGCAGTTTATGAAATAAAAAGTCGGGCGACGCCAAACGCTGCCCTACGCCTGATAACGCCTGTTATCAGCGTAATTCGCGCACATAACTGGAAATATTCAAACGCCTGAGTTTATTAATGATAAATGAATGAAACTCTACTCACTTTGATTTGGTCTATCCGGATTCGTCCGGAACTGCGTCCAAGACTGGATTCTGGGCGATTTCGGATTGTCTTCAACCTTTGATTTCAATGTTTACGGTCCTGTAGCATCAGGTTGCTTCACGCACACAACAGGGTGGCGGAAGAACTCGGCTAGGATGCTCAAACATGGCTGGGAGCTACGGACCTTTTCTTGGACCTCACGGCCGACCTCCAAGGCACCCTCCCTGGTGCCTGGCGTGCCCTAAATAGCTCCTTAGCTGCTGCCGTATGCAGCCGCAGGTACTATTGTTGATTGCCGACCAAGCAGCTAGGGTGGCTGGGCTGCGAATTTCCACTCTAGGCTCTTGGCCGAGCTTGATGTCGGCGATTCGTGATGTTTGCTCGCCCTAGGCGGCGCCTTGACTGCCGCACGCACCAGCTAGCTACAGGGCGCTGGCCGCCAAGCTGCTAGGGCAGCCGCTGGTTGCTAGGCGGGTAGGGGAGGAAGGAAAAGAGAAGAAAGAAGAAGGAAAGGTAGAGGAGGAAGAGGCGGAAATCGATCGCCGGTTGAATCGCCCAACAATCGCCCTTGGTCGCCCCAAAATCATCCCCCTTCCAACTGTTATTCGGGCGCCGCTTTCAAGCGGCGCTTATGTTCTGTCTACGCATGAAGAAAAAGAGATAAAGAAGAAAACGGAAGAAAAGGAAAATAAATAGCCACAATTTTGGGAAAATTGCATATTAGGTCCAAGGAAAACAAAAGTGTTATAACTTTCACCTCGAGAGTCCAAATCGATTGATTCTTTTTACAATGTTTCAAGCGTGAAATTCTCTACAACCTTATAGCAAGAAATTATGCAATTTAACATGTCACAACTAGTCAAAGCACTAATTGCAACAGTGAGTACTTAACTCAACTTAATTAACCTAACGATCAACATTGCTATTATCATCAATTACCTCAGATGATTCAATCTCAACTTTTGATTCACGACATAGCTTATCTTGATTAACCATGCTGTTTAACAGGATGATTGGCACTAATCAAGGTGCTTCATGCTAATTGAGGTATTTACTGGCTAACCTCAACGTGGGTCATAACAATCTCCCTCCCTTATAAGAATTTCATCCCGAAATTCCTAAAAGAGAAAAGGAAACTTGTTACCCATATCTGACTCAAGCTCCCACATAGATTCCTCTAAGTTAGGATTCCTCCACATCCTTCACTAATGGTATCTCGCGATTCTTCACTTCTTGATCCTCTGATCAACTATCTGGTCCTTCAACATAGGACACGTCTGTTCTGAGCTGTGCCGGTTCTGGGTCTACTATCTTCTCTGTACCAGGGTAACATTTCTTAAGCATAGACACATGAAACACATCATGTAGATTAGCTAACTCAGATGGCAAATCCAACTTATAGGCTACAGGTCCAATCCTCTCAATGATAGGATATGGGCCCATGAACCTAGGAGTCAGTTTGCCTCTCTTACCAAACCTCAACACTCCTTTCCACGATGAAACTTTTAGATATACCTCATCACCAACCTCAAACTCAAGAGGTCAACGCCTTTTCTCAGCATAGCTCTTTTTCCTGTCATGTGAAGCTTTCAACTGTTCTTTAATCACAATAATCTTTTCAGTGGTCAAATCTACTATCTCGAGTCCAAGAATCTGCTTTTCACCAACCTCATACCAACATATGGGTGATCTACACTTCCTACCATATAGGGCTTCATACGGAGCCATACCAAGACTGGAATGGTGACTACTATTGTATGTAAACTCTATAAGGCTCAAGTGTTCTTCCCAACTTTCATTGAAATGCAAAACACATGCTCTCAGCATGTCTTCAAGAGTTTGAATGGTCCTTTCTGACTGACCATCCGTCTGTGGGTGAAATGATGTACTGAATCTTAATTTTGTGTCCAAAGCATAATGCAACAGATTCCAAAACCTGGATGTGAACTTAGGATCTCAATATGATATGATTGAAGCTAGAATACCATGCAACCTGACTATTTCATCCACATATATCTTAGCCAACTTCAAGACATCAAAGGTTGACTTAATATGAAGATAGTGAACAGACTTAATTAGTCTATCCACAATCATTCATATCGAGTCACAACCTCTAGGTGTCATGGGCAACCCTATCATAAAATCCATTGTGATATGTTCCCACTTCCACTCTGGTATAGGAAGAGACTTCAGAGTACCTACAGGTTTCTAATGTTCAGCTTTAACCTACTGACACACACTACATCTAGCCACGTACTCAGCTACATCCTCTTCATACCAGGCCACCAATACAACTCCTTGAGATTCATATACATCTTAGTGTTGTCAGGTTGCATAGCGTACATTGATGCATGTTCTTCCTCAAGAATCTTTTATTTCAAATCATTGTCTCGAGGTACACAACCTATCATGTGGATACAACAAACCATCATCTGAAAACCTAAACTCTGATCTCTTTCCCTTTGTCATATCATGCATGATCTGTTGTAACTCACTGTCACCCTACTGAAGTTCCTTGATTTGATCGTAAAAAGTAGGCTTGACTTGCATCTGTGCAATCAAACCACTCTATTCTGTCATCCCTAAGTCTAAGTTCAACTTTCACATTTATAATAGCATGTCTCTCTTGAAACATGCCATAGAGAATGCATCAACTGTTGAACTTGACTTCCTACTCAGGGCATCAACTACCACATTCGGTAACCAGGTGATAGTCTATCATCACATCATAAAGATAGTGATGCCATATCTTAAAAGCATGAACTACAACAACTAACTTCAGATCATGTATCGGGTAATACTCCTCATTCTTTGCTACTTACTTCTTGTTATTACTTGTAAGAATTTATTTCATAACGCACTTCACTTATATTATATTTCTTCTTTTGTTCACAACACATTTGTTATATTTCAAAATTATATCTCACTCTTTCTCCAAGTCATTTTCATATTGTTTATCTACCTATCAGATTAACTACCTTTAAACCCTGGATTACTATCAATACTAGTTTACTTTTCATAGTGCAAATCTCATGATTTTGTTTTATAGAGATGCTAGTATTCAAGGTCAAATCACTAGCGACTTCCCTTGAATTGCTACAACTCTAAACATTCTAGGGTTTAATCATTATTAATAACATAGCGTTATTGTGATGTGACCTTGCTTCCTTTGTTTGAAAGTCAAACTTTGGATCTCATAAGTTTTACTAAAATCTTCCTTATCTTATCATTGGAATTTCCTTTCTCTTACTTGGGCATTCAGATACATTACATTCTCAATTTACCATGCTAGGGTTTCATGCTCGTATTGTGTACCATTATTTCATTCATTTAGACATCTCTACCTTGGTAGTTATGCAACATATATGATGCATTCATTTTCTAACTTACGCGGTTTTTCTTTATTTTTTTGGAACTAGTCTGTTAGTCTTTAGAGACTCAAAATCTCAAGGTAGTATGTATGAATGCACTAAACTTTATAATAAGGATATGCATTCCATACTCTCAATTATGTCATGTAATTCTCGTTCCTTAATCAAGATCATCATTCCTGACATTTCTTTTGATTCAACTAAACTTCTTGTCCTGGTCTTATGATTTACATAAGACTCTTTATTTCTATATACTTGTTGTATACTTAATTTTTTTTTCTTTGCTTTGAAGTACATAAAAATATATTTACTATATTCCATGATCCATTCCAAGGTTAATTCTTACTACCTTATCCCTTGCATACTTTTCTTATATCTTCTCCATATTCTCATACTTAGAGTTCATATAATACAAATCAGTAAATTTAATTTGAACCTTATATCGTGTCCCTTTATTTCCAATTAAGGATTGCTCATATGAGACTCCAACATTGGGCCTCTGATATCAGTTCCAGCTACTTCTTAGCTGCTCTAATCTTTCCCTTACATCTCAATATCTCAGAGTATGTACATTCTCACTATGATTCGGGTCCAAATTATCCAGAGTCTATTCTTATTATACTGTTAATAGGAGTCATTAAATCCCAGTAACGCATCCTGCCAGCCGGACCAGGCCGAACCTGTAGTCCTGAAGCCAAGAGCTACTCGGGATTAACTAACTCCTATTGATCTCAAACATGTGGAAATAATATCCATTTAGGGAAAATACATTTAAACAATCGTCTAGTCTACTTGATACAGAGAATATAAATAATAAATAAATCATTTTATAACACACAACAACATAAAAGAATCATGTTTACTTTACAAACTGAAAATCTAATTTCATGCATATAAGAGCATTTCTAGTGATCTCTAATCAAATAAGCAATATAAAACAAGAGTTGTATTGCATCCTATATTTAATCTCTTACTCTTACATTAATTTCTGATTCTTAACCCTAAGATTTCTAGGGTTTCTCTCTAGCCTATCCTTCCTCTGCATACCTGGCCAGGGTATTCAGAGAAGAATAGACAGAGTAGCTTGATACTGGTCAATCTAAGTATTCAGACACCTGGCCAGAGTATCTAAACACTCAGACCTCCCAGAACTAAAAACACATCATTTCCTATTTATCTCACTTATAACTCTATATTTCGATCCTAATGATTCCAGATGACTCAGGTTAAACTCTCAACTTGATCCTCGTGACCACATCATCTTCCTGCCATCTACAATACTATAACAGAACATTTCCTATTATAAAATTGCAGTTAGAAGGAAGACACTTAAGTCCTAATCCTATTGGTCTCTTATCGTCCCCTGACCTTGACTTAGAGTATTCATATACTAAACCTATGCTCTGATACCAAGATGTCACACCCCGATCTCACACTAACCACAACCCACGAGATTAGGGCGCGACGGAGGGATTATCACATAAACAAACCACTGATAACTTTTTCTTTTTGAAACCTCGTAAAGATATCCAGTTTATTGTTGTAAACTAAAACAAAATAAACTATTGCGGAAGCATTTCAATTAAACTGGCTAGAGAACATAAATGGAGTTTACAACATGTAACATTGTTTAACAGAAAGTAAAACATAACAATTATTTACATCATTTACACATTCACCATACATATTCTCTCTCACCCACACTATGTCCCAAGGACCGAGGGGAAAGGACTAAGAGACCTCTAACTAGACTAGCTACAAACCTTCTGCTGATTAAACGTTGGGATGAAAAGATCCTTCCGATCCCTGGAACTGTCGCTGACCTAAAAATGTTTGAGTAGAGGAGTGAGCCTACTCGCTCAGTGAATAGTTTTTCATTTAACTATCATTAAACAACTCGTCAAGTTTATTAAATTGAAATAAAGCATAAGAACAATACTATACAGAGCATTTCTAATGGCATAGCAGATTTTACAGATAATAATCACATTTCTATACAACAACAAATATCGCATAACTGTAAAGCATAAAATATCAGAAACTGCATATCGTGAATAATAAAGCAATTAATGAGAACTAGCACAGAAGTTCTAAACTCTTAACATATTAAATTTATTGTGATCCTATATGATTACATTTTAGTTATGCCCCAAACATATGCAGCACACTCTGCATCTGAAGATCTGTAGCGAACTACGATCCCACCGTACAAGACTTAGCGACACACCCGGGAAATGCTAAGTCTGACTTCTCGTCCTGGTCTGCACAGGACTCTCAGGCTCACAAGGCCTCACTGCACTAACTCTGAGTGCTCTGGACTCCTCCCGCAACCTGTAGTGCACAGTCGGAGGGTCTCTAAGTCTCCGATGCCTGGGCGTATCCCCAGGGCTGACCGGGACATTCTCTCGGATCTCCGATGCCTGGGTGTATCCCCAGGGCTGGCCGGGATCCTACCTCTCAGACTTCGTGTCACCGAGACATTCAGTATTTGTTGGACACGAGTCTCCGATGCCTGGGTGTATCCCCAGGGCTGACCATTTTACCCCAAAGGTACAGACCGCGCAATGGGGTTCTACGGTGTTGGGGCACCTAAGTCTATTAACTGATTAACATATAAACACTTTAACAGGAATATCACATTTACTGATTTCAGATCAAATCACAATACACTGTCATTCTAAAACTGTCAGAGCAATATATTTCAAATCATTGTAATTTCTAAGAAATTCTCATACCATTCATTCAGACAAATTAGAAATGCATAAATAACCCAACTTATTTCAATCTGGCACATACATAGCGAATTTAAGCAATTGAACATCTTATTGCACAAATTAAATAAATTTACTTCTCATGCGAGAATCATACTCAACATTTGTCAATTCTCTAAAATTCTCAAAAAACGTGCACATTAACCCTAATCTTGGTTTGTGCATCACTTAACTCAATTAAAAGTTAATTACCTATCACAACACAATTTAATAACAATACTTGAGAATTTCTGGTAATAATTCAGAGAAATGTGCCATTTCATGTAAATGTCAATTTACACATATTAACGTCAAAAGATATATGCAATTAGGGTTTTATTGCATATTTTTATTTATTCATATCAACTTTGAAATCGTACATCTGATAATTTATCAGAAATCCCTATTGTCTGGGTTCATACCCAAACCATACCATTTTCAGATATGAATTTCTAATTTCAACATTCAAATAAGCAATTTAGGTTCCAATGAACCATATAAATCAACCGATTCAATCCACACTGATCATATGCTAAATTTAATCATATAACAGCGTCTAGAAGCAGTTTATGAAATAAAAAGTCGGGCGACGCCAAACGCTGCCCTACGCCTGATAACGCCTGTTATCAGCGTAATTCGCGCACATAACTGGAAATATTCAAACGCCTGAGTTTATTAATGATAAATGAATGAAACTCTACTCACTTTGATTTGGTTTATCCGGATTCGTCCGGAACTGCGTCCAAGACTAGATTCTGGGCGATTTCGGATCGTCTTCAACCTTTGATTTCAATGTTTACGGTCTTGTAGCATCAGGTTGCTTCACGCACACAACAGGGTGGCGGAAGAACTCGGCTAGGATGCTCAAACACGGCTGGGAGCTACGGACCTTTCTTGGACCTCACGACCGACCTCCAAGGCACCCTCCCTGGTGCCTGGCGTGCCCTAAATAGCTCCTTAGCTGCTGCCGTATGCAGCCGCAAGTACTATTGTTGATTGCCGACCAAGCAGCTAGGGTGGCTGGGCTGCGAATTTCCACTCTAGGCTCTTGGCCGAGCTTGATGTCGGCGATTCGTGATGTTTTCTCGCCCTAGGCGGCGCCTTGACTGCCGCACGCAGCAGCTAGCTACAGGGCGCTGGCCGCCAAGCTTCTAGGGCAGCCGCTGGTTGCTAGGCGGGTAGGGGAGGAAGGAAAAGAGAAGAAAGAAGAAGGAAAGGTAGAGGAGGAAGAGGCGGAAATCGATCGCCGGTTGAATCGCCCAACAATCGCCCTTGGTCGCCCCAAAATCGTCCCCCTTCCAACTGCTATTCGGGCGCCGCTTTCAAGCGACGCTTCTGTTCTGTCTACGCGTGAAGAAAAAGAGATAAAGAAGAAAACGGAAGAAAAGGAAAATAAATAGCCACAATTTTGGGAAAATTGCATATTAGGTCCAAGGAAAACAAAAGTGTTATAACTTTCACCTCGAGAGTCCAAATCGATTGATTCTTTTTACAATGTTTCAAGCGTGAAATTTTCTACAACCTTAGAGCAAGAAATTATGCAATTTAACATGTCACAACTAGTCAAAGCACTAATTGCAACAGTGAGTACTTAACTCAACTTAATTAACCTAACGATCAACATTGCTATTATCATCAATTACCTCAGATGATTCAATCTCAACTTTTGATTCACGACATAGCTTATCTTGATTAACCATGCTGTTTAACAGGATGATTGGCACTAATCAAGGTGCTTCATGCTAATTGAGGTATTTACTGGCTAACCTCAACGTGGGTCATAACAGTTTGCCACGGTCGTGGCCAAACTTCAAAAAACCATGTAACTTTGGCCAACTTGATGCAATAATTCCCACAGCCGTGGCAGGAGGCCACGGTCGTGCTTGACCACATGTACCACGGTTGTGGTCGAGCTCCATGACCATTTTGGGGTTGTTTCCTCAGTTTTTTAACTTCAAAAACTTGAACTTCATTTTTATCTGTCAATTGGCCACATATTTGCTTTACTGACCATGACTAACTTCTATAGCCTCCCTCTCTAATGTCTATCACCTTCCATAGCATCAAAACTCAAAAGAAAACTATCAAGCACAGGTGTGTGTGTGTGTTTGTGTAAAGAAAAACAAGAGTATCAAAAAGCAAGGTTCGAGAATCTCAAACCACGTGGGTTGCCTCCCACTAGCACTAGATTTTACGCCTTCAGCCAGGCTTATTGATTGTAGATCTCTGTCACTTCTTTGGAACCTTCAATAGATCCTTGTAGTATATTCCTTTCTCATCTTCATCCAAGCACTCTTCTTCATCCAATTGTTCCTCCACAAGCATGACGATATCAAAACTTTGATTTCCCTTGTCCGGGCCGACTTCAACAACAGATTTCAACCTCTGCCCATTGATGGAAAATTCCTTCACACCTTCTTTCTCACAAATGACCACAGCCCCTGATGGGTATACTTTCTTGAAAAGATAGGGTCCTTCCCATCTAGACCAGAGTTTTTTAGGAAAGAACTTCATTCTCGAGTTGTATAGCCATACCCATTTTCCGGGCTCAAAGTCCTTCCTAATCATCTTATCTTGGAGGAACTTTGTTCTCTCCTTGTAACTCTTTGACAACTCATACGCCTTGTGGTGCATTTCCTCTATCTCATTGAGTTGGAATTTCCTTTTCATTGCGGCGTTTTCACCATCAAAGTTTATATTCTTCAAGGCCCACAACGCCTTACGTTGCATCTCTACCGGTAGGTGGCAGCTTTTCCCATAGACTAACTTGAATGGTGTGGTGCCAATCGAGGCTTTGAATGACGTCTGATATGCCCATAAAGCCTCATTTAGACGGAGAGACCAATCCTTGCGGTCCGGTCTTACTGTTTTCTCTAAAATGAGCTTTATTTCTCGATTGGCCAACTCAACCTGGCCACTTGTTTGAGGATGATACGGAGTGGCTACTCTATGGTTCACTCCATGTTTCTTGAGCAATCCCTCAAAGGTGTGGTGGATGAAGTGACTTCCCCCGTCACTTATCATGGCTCTTGGAAGGCCAAAACGACTGAAGATGTTTGATTTCACAAAATCACAAACCACCTTGTGGTCATTCGTCTGAGTCAGAATAGCTTCTATCCATTTTGACACATAGTCAACGGCAACTAAGATGTAGATATACCCAAATGAAGGAGGGAAAGGACCCATGAAATCAATTCCCCATATATCAAATACCTCTACCACAAGAATGGGTGATAGAGGCATCATGTCTCTTTTGGAGATATTTCCCACCTTTTGGCATTTCAAACAGCTTTTGCAGAATTCGTGTGAATCTTTGAACAACGATGGCCAATAAAAACCACACTGAAGAACCTTGGCAGTTGTGCGCTTTCCTCCAAAGTGTCATCCACATATCTCGGAATGGCACATGGAGAGGATGTCTTGTTGCTCCACTTCCGACACGCATCTTCTTACAAGCTGATCGGGGCAATACTTGAAAAGGTGAGGGTCATCCCATGCATAATTCTTCGCCATGGCAAACAATCTTTTGCTCTCCTCCCTTGTCCATGTGCTAGGCATCCTCCCACTAGCCAAGAAATTTGCTATGTGTTGGTACCATGGCCCTTGAGAAGATGAAAGGAGGAAGAGTTGTTCATGCGGCATGGTTTCCTTGATTAGCCTTGTCTCATCAAAGGGGTGATCAATCCAGGAGAGATGATTGGTTGTGCCATTTTCCACTCCCTTCTTGTCCACTATCTCGATGTCAAACTCTTGCATCAATAAAATCCATCTTATCAACCTCGGCTTCGAATCCTTCTTAGACACTAGATATTTGAGTGCGGCATGATCCGTATAAATCACAACTTTGTTTTGCAGAAGATAGGAGCGGAATTTATCCAGAGCAAAGATGAAGGCAAGAAGCTCTTTTTCGGTAGTTGTGTAATTTCTTTGTGCTTCATGAAGAGTCTTGCTTGCGTAGTAGATGACATGAGGAACTCGACCAATCCTTTGGCCCATCACAACCCCCACTGCCATATCGGATGCATCATTCATGATCTCAAATGGCAAAGAGAAGTCGGGGGGCTGCATGATCGGAGCATAAATGAGTCTTTATTTCAAATGATTGAAGGCGTCAATGCACTTGTCATCAAAACTAAACTCAACATCCTTTTTGAGTAAGTGGCACAAAGGTCTTGAGATCTTGCTGAAATCTTTTATGAAGCGGCGATAGAAACCAACATGTCCCAAGAAAGACTTGACATGTCTTATGGTGGAAGGAACGGTGAGGGTAGAAATGAGGCCCACTTTGGCCTTGTCAACTTCAATTCCATCTTTAGAAACTCGGTGGCCTAGAACAATGCCTTCGGGCACCATGAAGTGGCTTTTCTCCCAAGATAAAACTAGTCGGACTTTCACACATTGTTCGAGGACAGTAGCTAAATGTAACATGCACTCATCAAATGTCTTGCCAAAAATTGAGAAGTCATCCATGAATACTTCTAAGGACGAATCAAGCATATCTGCGAAGATCGAGGTCATGCACCTTTGAAAAGTAGATGGAGCATTACATAACCCAAACGACATTCTTTGGTAAGCAAATGTGCCACTTGGGCAAGTGAATGTCATCTTCTCTTGATCTGCAGGATGCACATCAATTTGGAAATACCCAGAGTATCCATCAAGGAAACAATAGAAGCTCTGTCTTGCTAGTCTCTCTAGAATTTGATCAAGAAATGGGAGGGGGTAGTGATCTTTCTTTGTCTTCTCATTGAGTTTTCGATAATCCACACACATCCTCCACTTGGATTGATCTCTAACCGACATTAGTTCCCCATATGCATTCTCAACAATGGTGATCCCACCCTTCTTGGGCACAACTTGTATGGGGCTCACCCATGTGCTATCAGAAATAGGATAGATGATTCCAGCATCAAGCAATTTTACTACTTCTTGAGTCACCACCTCTTTCAACTTTGGGTTCAACCGCCTTTGCATTTGGCGGGTTGGTCTTGCATCTTCCTCAAGATAGATTCAGTGCACACAAATGGAGGGATCGATACCTCTCAAATCGGCTATGGACCATCCAATTGCTTGGATGTTCTTCTTCAAAACCTTCATTAAAGCCTCCTCTTGTTCGGACGAGAGTATGGATGAAATGATCACCGGGAGGGTGTCATTCGCCCCTAGAAAAGCATATTTCAAACCTTCAGGAAGTGATTTCAGCTCAAGAGTTGGGGGTTCTTCAAGAGAGTTCTTCAATGGCTCGGAGATGGAAGGGAGATCCTCGCTCACAGCCACTAAGGCTAGCTCATTCTCTTTATCATCATCAAAAACTCAACTATCGGTTCCAGTCCTCTACCTTGAGTGGCAGTTTGGATCCATGAGGGTAGGCATTCCTCCACAATCTCATATAGACACTCGACGAGATAGCAATCTTCTTCTGTCACCCCTATCACTTCAACTGTGGCTGATGATTTGAAGATGTTTAACCGGATCTTCATGTGCATGAATGTCACATACATTGTACTGGTTCTAACATGGATAACTGCATCAGCTGTGGCTAGGAAGGGTCTCCCTAAGATGATAGGAACCTTCCTTGTGTCTTTCTCCATATCCAAGACAATGAAATCAGTAGGAAAGAAAGTAGATGTTGTTGGTATGTATGCCCTGAGAGCCAATCATGGGATGATTGGTGGAATACATTAAGATTGATTTGATAAACATCAAAGGCAAGCTTTCGATTCTTTCCGGTTCAGTCATATGAGACAGTGATAGAACAGATTGAATGTCTAGAGAATGACAGTACTCAATGACGTATGCTTTCAGGTTAAGGACCTGAACGATGAGATCATACGGATGCTAATAGTTTGTACATTCTTGTTATGTCCCTAGTCGGATGTCATTGTGGAAGGTATATAGACAGCAATGACACACAAGACTAGATTGTGGTGTTGGTTGATGACAAAATCTCATTAGTCATGATATAGAGATATCAAACCAAACACATAGGTACTTGTTAGAGAACAAGTGTACCGGACAGACCCACTGTGAGTTTGACACATGGAACCATGACATGGTAGTCACAGTCAGTACTCACAGTGATGGTGGTGAGTGTGATTCTTTGACCTGAAATCACTACACTCAATACATGTAGTTGGGCACACTTTGACATCATCAAACACAGTCCTGAAACATGGGTTGTTATAAAGGTGATGATTGGGTGGCTTTGACACATGGGGCTTTTGAGGGGTGAGTGATAGATATGGGATTTGTCCCTCCTGAGGGAGTTTGATATCCATGGCCACTTGATGAGTAGGATTGAGAATGGCGTGCACGCATGTGTGAATCAATATGTGATATTGATGTCATAACATATCTCTTCCAATCTACTCTGAGATTAAGAAAGTGAATGAACGTTAACAGGATGACTATTCCATGCCTCGAGTTCATTCGGGATATCAGTGACAAAGGAATTATACATTCACTGTAACACCATTCACGGATTGTAGGATTGAAAGTTGTTCTCCAACTTTCTATTTCACTTGGGTAGCACTGATGTGTGACTAGGCACCGCTCGTTGCTTGTGAAGTCATAAGTGTTATGGACTTTCACTGCCAACATGAAATGGACCTACAGGGTCACACACATAGGATTGAACCTGGAAAAGGAGTTTTGTCCAAAAACAATGTTTAGATTGATTACTAAAGGAGTTAAGTAGTTCAATTGAACACTCAATTAATTGATAGATCAATGTCATAATGTTCAAGGTGTTGGACATATTGATTGGAGTATCAGATTGATTGAAACTGCAATTGACTGATTTTGCACAATCTGCACTCCCAACCGACCGGCTCATGTGATGAACCGATCGGCTCAGCTTGGTGAACCGATCGGCTCAGGTGGTGAGTCGATCGGCTCATGGACAGGGTGGAACGATTGCTTCAAGTGTTGAAATGATCGGTTCAACTGATGCAACCGAGCAAGTTGGGAAAGTAGGATTGGTGAGAAATTTCCTTTCGTTTCACTTGCCCAATTTGATTGGAACAAGGATTGGTATTTGGTACCAATTAGAAACAAAAGAGGAAAAGTCAATCGGGAACTGACCAGGACCACGAACTGACCGGTTCAGAAGTCAACCGACCGTTTCATGGGTCCCAACCGATTGTTTGAGGCGTCAACCGACCGGCTCAGGTCCCCAACCGACCGTTTCAGAATGAAACGATCAGTTCAGGTTGTGCAGTTGGTTGTTTTTGTGGAAAATCTCGAACCCTTCTACTCCTGCTTTAGTCCCACATTGCCCGGGATAGAGAACCCTGTCCCATGACCCCCCCCTATATATAGGGGTATTGGGGGCTTCTCAAAGTACAACTCAGTGCAACCAGTTGCTCTGTAAAGTTGTCGTTCTCTCTGGTTTTGGTAACCGAGAGAGCCTGAGCAAGTGCTACCTGATAAGGGAGGCACAATAAGGGAAAGACATCTTCAGAAAGTGAATGGTGGCAGGAGAGTGTGTCAGTGACTAGTACGCTGACAGGAGGGTGCGACTCCTTCCAATTCCTTGTGAGACAATGCGATTGGAGTTCCAGGTGGTCAGTGTGGACTACTTCAGAGGTAGGAGATTTCTGCCGCTCGGAGGACAACTGTCAATCCCGACAGTCCCGGTGAGACCAGTAGTCGTCGGTCCCGGTGCGACCAGGAGCTGCACAGACACCGTCTAAGACCGGAGGTGAAGACCGCGCAAGGCGCGAGGTATTATCGCCGAGCAAGCCCTGGGACAAGGTATGATTCCACAAACCATCCTTTCCTATTGTATAGACGTTGACGTGTTTCCTTATTCTGGGTTTAGGGAGGAGAAAATTTTGTTTCCGCTGCCTTCTCTGCCTCCCCTAAAACCCAACAGTGGTATCAGAGCCACGTCAACTGCTATATACTTTAGGATTATCGATATGATCGATTTTGGTTTGTCGCCTTTATTTATTGCATACGGTGCGAATAAAATTGGCTTTATGCATGTCCAATCCTAAATCCACAAATCCCAATTTACATATATGATATGTATTATTAATGCACTCGATACGTGTCGCCCTTAAACGAGTTTTGTGGTGGATGTATAGCGTGTTTATGGCTAATAAACCCTATCTGTGTATGGTTGTATGTGTTGTATGTGGTTGCTTGCATCTTGGTCTGCGCACCGATCTTCCTTCTCCTATTCCTGATGTAACTCGAAATAATTCGAGATTTTCTTTCCTACCTTTGCTCCCCTCGAATGTAACTCGAGGTTTCTCTTTTTACAATGTAAAATAGGATAGAATTTTATTTCCTGTTATGTCAAAGAACGGAGGACATCCTGACGACAGCTGAGACGATCGATTCAAGGCGTGAACCGATCGGTTGACATTCCAGACGATCGGTTCAAGGAGTGAGTTGATCAGTTGATGACTGGTTCGAGGAGCGAGATGAGCGGGTGGTGGCCATGATGAGATGCACGATGACCAGGCGAACCGATCAGTTGGAGGAGCCAATCGATCGGCTGGTGGCACCCAGCCGACCGGCCTAATGGCGAGCTGATCAGTCATGTGATGAGTTGATCAAACCCAGAAAGGCAAAGCACATAGTTCATCTTGTACAGGTTGCATGTGATGTAGACCTAGATGACCGTGATTCCTCTTGGCTCGAGGAATCACATTAGGATGGCCATAATCATCTCTTTTATCATTTTGCATGTTTTCTGTGGGATATAGCATGTATATGATACATACTATATATTGTGGTGATTGGATATGTATATGTATATGTATATAAAACCAAATCACTCATTAAATATTAATGTTTTAGATGCCTTCCAAATGTGACACACGTGAAAAGCTTGATCGACCAAGTGTGGGCACGCCCAAGCGTGGTGCACCGTCTATCTCGTGGAAGTGTGAAGGATGGATATGTGGGTCTGCCCAAGCAGGGTGCATATTCATCGTGTTGGCTTTGGGTCGGACTTAACAAGGTGACCTAGATAGGATCTAGCACCTTGAGGCATGGAGATGATCATGGCAAGGAGTTGCATATGACATCTTATCAAGAGTTGCATATGATGCAATTGGCAAGAGTTGCCTACCTGAGAGATCTAAGTTGTGGGTGATAGCCCAAGCTGGTCCATGACTTAGAGGATTTCAAGATCTTGCCCACTAGAAGGTTGTACGCTGCAATCTTCTGAATTGATGGTGAGGGCTATCATTTTGAGGTAAAATAGTGGGAGCGATAATTAATTAAAGGCCTAATTATATCATCAACTTTTCAAATCAATCAAATAAGTCAAAAATGAGTTTTTGGACTAAAATTGCATATTTCCTTTTGTAGTACAAATGACAACAAACAACAATCACTTTTCTTTGCGATCGGTCCTTGAAAAGGACAGGCTAAATGGGACAAACTTCCACGACTGGTATAGGACATTGAGAATTGTTCTCACTCAAGAGAGAAAGCTCTATGTCCTGGATACTCCAATTCCAGAGGAACCTACTCCTAATGCACCAAAGGCAGAAAGGGATGCTTACAAGAAGCATTCTGATGATGCCATTGATGCAAAGTTCTTGATGTTGTGCTCTATGAACCATGAGTTGCAGAGACAACATAAGAACATGGGTGTCATTGAGATGATTCAGCATCTCAAGAACATGTATGAAGATCAAGCACGACAAGAGAGATACGACGTCTCAAGGGCACTGTTCAAGTGCGTCATGACAGAAGGAGATCCAGTTGGTCCTCACATACTCAAGATGATTGGGTATGTGGAGAACCTGACAAGACTGAGATTTCCACTGAGCCAAGAGTTGGCTACTGACGTGATACTGCAATCGTTGCCAGAATCCTATAGTCAGTTTGTAATGAACTACAACATGAACAACTTTGATAGGCCACTGTCAGAGTTGTTGGGCATGTTGAGGACAGTCGAGACACAGATGAAGAAAGACAAGCCTAATTCTGTGATGGTGATCATGAGCAAGAGAGGCAAGTCCAAGCGAAAGGGCAAGGGCAAAGCTAAGAAAGGTTATGATGCTAGCCAGGAGCCCAAGTCGTCTTCAGCTCTCAAGGCCAAGGGAGGCGTGACCAAGAAAGGCAATTGCCACCATTGTCAAAAGCCAGGACATTGGAAAAGGAATTGTCCTCTCTATCTGGAAGAACAAAAGAAGAAGGAGGCGACATCCGTCTCTACTTAAAGGTGTCATGAAAGTAAACATGTAACACTTTTGAGGTATATGATACCAAGATGTAAAGTTTAAAGCACTCAATAAATGGGGCAAGTGTTTCTGCCATAGATAGGAGTACTTTAGTTTATTTTAAGCCTAAAGGCATGTAATACAGTTATGAACTGCTATTTCATATTTGCCAATAGATAGAAACACTTTATTTTTGCATATTGTATGACAATGATGGCAATCAATAAAGAGATGTTTCAATTTCTAAAGATATGATCTTTGTGGCAATGCCTTGTTTATCTTGTGGTATTTGATATGCATAAGATAAAATGATACCTAAAAGTTATAGATAACTCAAACAATCAAATTAGCATCAATCATGAGAAATTCATTTCTAGTTTCCATGTGATGGATAAATTTAGACTCTTTTGGTTAGAGAACCAGTAAGAGACATGAATATCTTGAACATGATCAATCAACCTTCACTAATGGTAGTGGGAGAATGATTATCCTATTAGGTATAATACATGTGATGTATTTACATACCTATTGGAACAAATGCTAATACTTCAAATGGTGTTTAGAGAAATACCAATATGAATATCTTGAAGTGTTCAAGATTATCATAGATGAAGTACAAATTTGGTAAAGTGTTAATTCTTGATGAGATCAATGAATGAAATACTTTGACCAAATGTTTGAGATCCTTATGAGTGATTATGATAGTGTATCATAGTGAACTCATGATTAAGGCATGGTGATGTCTAAATCAAGAAGGAATCATACTCTAAGGAGTTAGAGAATGATTATCAAATAATTGAATTCTTCTTAATAAAAGAACACCCCACACTAATAAAGGACATTAAGAATCACAAGGAGTTGTAAGTTCTTATATCCTTGATGGATACACCTCATTTATCTATGTGATGAGTTGTTCATGTGATGAGTCAACTATCTAGATGAATATGAGGAACCTAAATTTGAGTTATGGTTTATGACCATTACATCCTAAATGACATCCATGTGAACCATAAGGTATGACCTTGATGGTAGCACCCATTGGAATGAAATCCATAAGTGCAAATGAGTCTTAAGTGTTAAGACACATGGATAACATTTTGAGAAGGATGATGCTTGTTGATTGCAACTTAATGACTAAGACATTTGGCATATGGATACTAAAACCGCATTCCTATGAGGAATAAAACAAGGATGTGTACGTGACACAACCTATAAGGTTTATGAATCCACTAATGCAAATGAAGTCTATAAGTTACAATGGACTAATCAATGTGATTGATTGCGTACAAGCAACTCAGAATTGGATCTTTACTTTGATGATATAGTCAAAGGGTTTGACTGATATGTCAAAGATAAAGAAGGGATCTGTGATTTGGTGGGAGCGTGTTCACATTCCACATGTTGATGTGAAATGGAAATGTTCTAGAATGGAAATCCAAAAGTTGAAATTATCTTTAAGAAAGATAGAGATGTTTCCTATGTGATAGGAAAAGAGATCTATAGAGATAGTTCTCGAAAACCTCTTGACCTGGAAAAGAGAAAGCATACATTGGCAATCTGTACTGAAGGGTTCAGTATGCACATATTCAGTGGGAGAAAACTTGTCCATGTTACATGGAGTTAGTATATCAAGGCCAAGTGTCCAATTCTTATGAAGAATGAGAACACTAAGAATAGATGTGGATCTATCATGTATGTAATCATCCCATTATCTTGCATGGCAAGAACAAAATGCATTCATCATCTTGTATGCAGGACATGGCAATATGATGTGCTCATCCTGATAACTCGTATGTGAGACATGACGAGTGGATGTCTGTCTACTTCCAGTAAGGGTTACTGGAATACCATGAGAACTTGATAAGTACTTGAGAAGTACTAGTTCTATGGAGATAAGGAAGAGTTCAATGTAAAGAGTTACATTGATGTGAACTTTTGAAAGGATAGAAAATTAATCGCAAAATATATATATGATATATAAAAGTGAAAGTTTGTTGATAATTGGAAGTGTTCCAATAAAACCATTGAAAAGGAAATGTCGAGTATCTATGTGTTGGAGAACAGTAGTGGATACTATATGGATCTGGAAGTTCATGAGATGAACTTATAGATATTCCGCTCATTGATGACAAGTATGAAATCCTTGATCATGCAATGTGGCTAAAGGTTAGCAAAGGAATACTAGATCACATATTACGACAACTCCATCTCATACGTGTGACGTACAACGAAGAGATGTGAGACATGCAATTTATACTGACTTTGGCAAGGTGTTGCCATAACTCACTATGTTCGCACTAGAGCACAGTAACATGTGGAACATGTTTGAAGATCACTATGAATATGATTCAAGGGTGATTGGCTCGCATTGCAAGTGGGAGTCTGTTGGTATGTATGCCCTGAGAGCCAATCATGGGATGATTGGTGGGATACATTAAGATTGATTTGATAAACATCAAAGGCAAGCTTCCAATTCTTTCTGGTTCAGTCATATGAGATAGTGATAGAATAGATTGAATGTCTAGAGAATGACAGTACTCAATGATGTATGCTTTCAGGTCTACTCAATGACGTATGCTTTCAGGTTAAGGACATGAACGATGAGATCATACGGATGCTAAGAGTTTGTACATTCTTGTTATGTCCCTAGTCGGATGTCATTGTGGAAGGTAGATAGACGGCAATGACACACAAGACTAGATTGTGGTGTTGGTTGATGACAGAATCTCATTAGTCATGATATAGAGATATCAAACCAAACACATAAGTACTTGTTAGAGAACAAGTGTACCGGACAGACCCACCGTTAGTTTGACACATGGAACCATGACATGGTAGTCACAGTCAGTACTCATAGTGATGGTGGTGAGTGTGATTCTTTGACCTGAAATCACTACACTCAACACATGTAGTTGGGCACATTTTGACATCATCATACGCAATCCTGAAACATGGGTTGTTATAAAGGTGACGATTGGGTGGCTTTGACACATGGGGCTTTTGAGGGGTGAGTGATAGATATGTGATTTGTCCCTCCTGAGGGAGTTTGATATCCATGGCCACTTGATGAGTAGGATTGAGAAAGGCGTGCACGCATGTGTGAATCAGTATGTGATATTGGTATCATAACATATCTCTTCCAATCTACTCTGAGATCAAGAAAGTGAATGAACGTTGATAGGATGACTGTTCCATGCCTCGATTTCATTAGGGATAACAGTGATAAAGGAATTATACATTCACTGTAACACCATTCACGGATTGTAGGATTGAAAGTTGTTCTCCAACTTTCTATTTCACTTGGGTAGAACTAATGTGTGACTAGGCACCGCTCTTTGCTTGTGAAGTCATAAGTGTTATGGACTTTCACTGCCAATGTGAAATGGACCTACAGGGTCACACACATAGGATTTAACCTGGAAGAGGAGTTTTTTCCACAAACAATGTTTAGATTGATTATTAAAGGAGTTTAGTAGTTCAATTGAACACTCAATTAATTGATATCTCAATGTCATAATGTTCAAGGTGTTAGACATATTGATTGGAGTATCGGATTGATTGAAACTGCAATTGACTGATTCTACACAATCTGCACTCCCAACCGATCGGCTCATGTGATGAACCGATCAGCTCAGCTTGGTGAACCGATCGACTCAGGTGGTGATTCGATCGGCTCATGGACAGGGTGGAACGATTGCTTCA
Organism: Alisma plantago-aquatica; assembly: GCA_963693085.1. NCBI lineage: Eukaryota > Viridiplantae > Streptophyta > Magnoliopsida > Alismatales > Alismataceae > Alisma > Alisma plantago-aquatica. The sequence continues at coordinate 752,801,079 of OY856410.1, forward strand.
AGTGTTGAAACGATCGGTTCAACTGATGCAACCGAGAAAGTTGGGAAAGTAGGATTGGTGAGAAATTTCCTTTCGTTTCACTTGCCCAATTTGATTGGAACAAGGATTGGTATTTGGTACCAATTAGAAACAAAAGAGGAAAAGTCAATCGGGAACTGACCAGGACCACGAACCGACCGTTTCAGAAATGAAACGATCGGTTCAGGTTGCACAGTTGGTTGTTTTTGTGGAAAATCTCGAACCCTTCTACTCCTGCTTTAGTCCCACATTGCCCAGGATAGAGAACCTTGTCCCATGACCCTCCTATATATAGGGGTATTGGGGGCTTCTCAAAGTACAACTTAGTGCAACCAGTTGCTCTGTAAAGTTGTCGTTCTCTCTAGTTTTGGTAGCTGAGAGAGCCCGAGCAAGTGCTACCCGATAAGGGAGGCACAACAAGGGAAAGACAACTTCAGAAAGCGACTGGTGGCAGGAGAGTGTGTTAGTGACTAGTACGCTGACAGGAGGGTGCGACTCCTTCCAATTCCTTGTGAGACAAGGAGATTGGAGTTCCAGGTGGTCCGTGTGGACTACTTCAGAGGCGGGAGATTTCTGCCGCTCGGAGGACAGCTTTCAATCCCGACAGTCCCGGTGAGACCAGTAGTCATCAGTCCCGGTGCGACCAAGAGCTGCACAGACACCGTCCAAGACCAGAGGTGAAGACCGTGCAAGGAGCGAGGTATTGTCGCCGAGCAAGCCTCGGGACAAGGTATGATTCCACAAACCATCCTTTCCTATTGTATAGACGTTGGCGCGTTTCCTTATTCTGGGTTTGGGGAGGAGAAAATTTTGTTTCCACTGCCTTCTCTGCCTCCCCTAAAATCCAACATATGTCTCATCATTAAGTCTCACAAGAACATGATCGACACGCCCTCTAGGCGTCTTTATTGATCTATCAGCCAGCTGTAGAGTACAGTGGGCTGGATTCAACTGCCCCATATGTAATTCTACAAAAACGTCATACGGCATAAGGCTCATGCTAGAATCCAAGTCTAGGAGGGCTTGGTCTATGCGGTGTGCCCCAATGTAGCATGAGATGATGGGGGCACCGGGATCCTTTCTCTTTCTTGGAATGGTGTGTTGTAGAATCGAGCTCACTTGCTCGGTAAGTTTCACTTTCTTTGGGGTTCTTCCCATAGTTCTTCTTTTGAATGTGCAAAGATCCTTCAAAAACTTAGCATATGAGGGAATTTTCTTGACCGCATCAAGCAAAGGGATGTTGATCTTCACTTGCTTAAAGGTTTTAAGAATGTCCTCAATGCGCTTCTTTTTTCTTTTCTCAACAGAAGGCTCCTTAAGAGCCTCAGGAAACGGAGGAAGTTGGGACCCTATACGGTCCATATTAGCAGTAACATCAACTGGAATCATGGGAATCATGATATCAACACTCGGTATCATGGTATCAGCTCTCAGTATCACAATACCATCAACCTATATCTCAGTATCAACCTGCTTCGCCCCGATATCATCTCTATCAACAACAACTGTATCACAGGGGTGCTCCAAAGTCCGACCACTCCTCAATGTAGTCACCGCCTTTGTGACGACTGTCTCGCGAAAATGTTATTAACTAAACTAACTGATGTGGAAGCTATTAATTAGCAACGGAATTACTGAAAATCACTAAAAATTAAAACTTTTTGCACTGAGAACCACAAACTATAAAACTCTTTCATAAAGAACCAAACTAAGTAATTTACAAGATGATCCATCAGTACATCTCTGTATCAACTCAACTTGAGAGTCATAACATTGACTGCCCTGTTAAACTGTACATGAGCAGTATACAAAATCTCGAGGCATCAGGCCAAAAATCTCAGATCTATATCAAACTATCTATTAACTCCTAGGACCTAAGAGTACAGAGACGACACATAGGACTCTCTATATACAAGACCTATCAGACAGATAGTGTCTCCACCTATGGATCACTTTTGTCCTTACTGTTGCTGTTGTTGCTGTGGCTGCTGTTGCTGTTCACCCACTGAAGGGTTTCTTCTTCCTCGACGTCTACCTAAAAAGTTGAATCCCACGGAGGTGAGACAATTGAAAATTGTCCCAGAGAGAGTTATAACTCTCCGCCAGAAGCATTGTTATTACAGATAAAAGAATAACATTGAGCAGTAGAAATATAAATATTCAACATCAGATGAGTCATTGAATAAGATATGCAGAGCAATATTCTCTATGCAATCATTTCAATTATAACTTAAATAAGCAACAAGTCATTTATTCAATAAGTAATATGAAGAACATGTATATCATTTATCTATTTAGGACATATTAAACAATGTATCATCAGACATTGATTCTCATAGTTCAACCCTAAGCAAATATGCTACATGGCTGATTACATTTTACAAACATATTTATGCCCTGAGGAGATGAGGTATACCGCTCATACTCCAACCGACCATTGCGAAATCAAAATCAGTACCATACATAGGTCATCAGAAGAGCCGAATTTCTATGACCTCATCTTCCTCAGTAAGTGTGAGGAACAACATGCAGAACATCTTGTGTCTCTGCTATATATATAGCTTTCAAGGGTATACTGGCAACTTCGCTATTAGAGTTACAATGGCATGCTGTACTCTTTTTGCAATCGAGGGATTTCTTGTTTATCTCACATCGATTCGACATTTACTTCATCATCGGGAGATTAGTGATACATCATCCCGACATATACATATAATGAAGGATTGAGAGATTTAATGTTTATCTAACATCAATTCCTCCATTAGGACGTAAGGATATTCGCGTCCATAACCCCCACATACTCAAAAGTATGCTCTCCAGGAGTTCCCTTAGGAAAACCTATTTCACCATCACCCAACTACTGACGATGATGGATCTATGGTCAGGGCTCTACATGATATCATTTCACTTGATTATTTAAGTACATTACATCATTCTTTTAGCAACAAGCATGCCTTCAAACATAAACCTTTATAACAATTACTATAAAGAATGAGTACTATTTCTATCAAGTTCATTTCACAACTTTAATAGCATTGGGATCTCAATCCCTTATTATCTCATCATCATGATTCAAGAACATGGGTATTCAAACCCTTAGATCATCAAAACACCTGTTACTACTTTAATAGGTAACATAATGTCATCAAGTCATTTGACAGTGTAATAATAATAATTGCAATGCAGGTATTTCACATGGCTCTTAAAGCCTATCAATTTCTTTTGTTACCTTTCCCTAGTCAACATAGCATATCATTACTTACAAAACTCATGAAGTGCTTTCAATAAACAAGGCATCATAGCTCATACCTGGCTATGTTCAATATCTCATAAAACATGCATGATTAGTACAGATGATAACAGATATATCAATTTCATATCAGCATAATGCAACACAATGATAACTTCACTATTCATGGGTTGCACCACTATGCCCTCACTAGGGTTAGGGTTTTCCCTTTCAATTCAATTAGGGTTAATCAACCCCTTTAGCTCAATTAGAATAAATGACTTATCATTCATTACTCAACCATAGAAATTCATGATATAAAGTATAACCCAAAATTAGGGTTTCACACTTCCATTTACCTTATTTGGAAATTAAGGTTTTCTATTCACATCACATCACCCTAGATTAGGGTTTACTATTCACATCACATCACCCTAGATTAGGGTTTACTATCAACAACTCATAATTAGGGTTTACTATTCACCCCAAGTAGGAGTGAACATCAAAGTACCTTGAATTAAGGTTTATCATGTCATCACTATAAATTGAGATCATACCATAACCATGTATTAAGATTACTTCCAACAATACCCTCAGTTAGGGTTATAATTCATTAACCTTCATAATTAGTGTTTCATGATCTCACCATCATGGATCATACCCTAATTAGACATATATTCATAATAAGAGTCCATTACATAATTAACATTTATGTAGGTAATCCTTTCTCTCTCATCCTTTATAGGATGATGTTTACTTCAGCCTTGATTAGGCTAAGTCAACTCAATATGAAAGAGAATTGACATCATAGGTTATGTCATTATCATTATGATCATTAAGGCTTAACTACTTATTGGATATTAATCACACTATCCCATTAAGATACAAGTACCATAATCATCTTTGATTACATCTTGTATTAAACAATTAACCAACTTAACCTTTAACCACTTTAAGTATCCATGTGGTTTTGGATAATTATTCACCAAACGATCCTGGCTACAAAGACCCCAAATGATCTTGACCACAAACACCCAAATGGTCTAAGACTGTTTAGACCTCCATCCAGTCTTGCACAACCACTGAGACCGTTTGCTAAAGCTAAGGTTGAAACCGTTTAGTAAAGTTAACCCTCAAGATCGTTTGCTAAAGGTGGTCACATGAAACTGTTTACTAAAGTAGACCCTCAAAATCATTTGCTAAAGTAGACTTTTGAAAATGCTTGAACCCAAATGGTTTGGGATCGTTTGGTCCCAAACGGTTTTGAGACTGTTTGGTCCCAAACGGTCTTGAGACCGTTTGGTCCAAACCCCCTCAAAACCGCAAGGGCCAAAAAGGGTCTCAACCACTTCAAATCGATTTAGGGTTCTCAATGTTGATTCCCTCAACAGTTGTATACATGTCACCAATCATCAAATGGACCTATCACCATGCTTCAATTGAGTTAATTAGGTCAACCTTCAACTGATTTGACCCTAAATTGACCCGCAATTGATCATCAATTTGGGTTTGAATCACTTGAATTAGGGTTTAAAATCGATGACTCATCAACATTAACCAATGTGAGTCTAGTTACTTTGAAACCATTGAACTGTCATCCAATTTGGACATGACCTGACCCCAAACGGTCTAGAGGTCGTTTGGATGAACTCCAAATGGTCTTGAGACCGTTTTCCCAAGTCAACATCAAAAACCAAGTCAACCAATTAGGGTTTGGCTCATTGGATTGATCATCATATCAACATTTGATTGCTCTTCAACATAGCATCATTAGATCTTCAATCACCTAACCATAGTCAACCTTAGGCCTCCAAACGGTCTTTGGTGACCCCCAAACGGTCTTGGGATCATTTGGATGACCTCCAAACGGTCTTGAGACCGTTTTCCCATCACATCATCACTAACCATGTCATTCAATTAGGGTTTGGATCCTAGGATTGGTCACCAACTCAACAATTGATTACACTTCAACTTGATACCTTTGGATCTTCAATTGCTCAACCATACCTTACCCTAGACCTCCAAATGGTCTTGGGTGATCACCAAACGGTCCTTAGACTGTTTGGGTGATCCCCAAATGGTTTTGAAACCATTTGGGTCAATCAACCCAAGTTTCAAACTCAATCAATTATGAAATCAACACCTAACCCGATTAGGGTTTTGGTGATTTTTGGACCTTCAACTAGTGAACCAATTGAAGTTAATTAATAATTATTGATGGAGAATTGACCTAAATTATTCTCAACAGGTCTCCAAATTGTCAACGCTTGGTCAAAGCCACCAAATGGTCTTGGACCGTTTGCTTCTATGTGGTTTAGTGAAACCGTTTGCATTCAAACGGTTTGAAACCGTTTGCATTCAAACGGTTTGAAACCGTTTGCTCCCAAACGGTTTGGAAAACCGTTTGAGCAACAAAAGCAAACCATTTGGTAAAGTAACTTTTTGGATATTTATCTAGAATGATGTCATCTTCATCTTCCTCTATTCAACCAAGAACTGTTGTTGTTCTTCACAGAAGTTATAGCAAGAACTAAAAAAAGAGTATCAAAGGAAGAAAAGTAACCAATGATTCTTATTGAAAAGAGTGCAATAGCAATGTTTAAGGGTTAGAGTTATAAAACCCACCTATAGAACTGATCCCAAGCTCCAAGATCCATGGCTCTAATGGTGGATGGAGCTCCAGCAGTTGTCCAAGGTTCGTCCTTCAACTTTTAGATGAACAAACTTGCTAGAAATGGAAACCAAGTGAAGAAAACCATGAATCAAGCCTTGTTTTAGGGTTTCCACCATGGATCTGAGGTAGGAGATGATCAACACTTACCAACAGGTTTGGTCATCCTCCTTCTACTCCAGAGCTCTCCTTTGGTCTGCCAAATCAAGGTGAAAAGAGAAAGAAACTAAGGGAACGGTTCTCATGTGTATTACAAAAGATATACATAAGAGATATGTATATGGGTTTTTAAGGAAATAGAAAAAAGAGTTATTTCCTTCAATTCCAACTAATTTCCACCAAAGCTTCCTCCATTCCTTGGCCACGAAGCCATATTCCTTTTCTTGAAAAACTTTCTCCATTATCTAAGAAATAATGGAAAAGGAACTAAACACCTTAAAGAGATGTATATTAATATCCATCCTTTTATTGGATATTGTTTTATATTATATTAATGTGAATGGCTTCCACTCAACCAAGATCTTTTTGTGCCCAAGCATGGAACAAGCTCATGCAAACTATAGCAAACACATCCCTCAACTTTTAGTTGAAGGGCTCCTTAATTAATATATTTCTTTTTGCATTAAGTTATATATATTTTTTTTGGGAACTAGTAGACTATAGTCTACTTACATCAGATCCTATCATTCGGTGACACAGAAACAGCAGGAAACAGAGAAGAAAAGGAAAACCTATCCACGGCAAATGGGTTAGATAGAAACTGGGGGCAGGAATTAAACAAGAAGATCTTGTCCGGTTGCTTCAGGCAATGTTTCCCCAGCAGATCAGCCAGGTGGTTGAGGTTACGACGAACATGAAAGATAGCTTTTGGTAGATCCCCGGCAACTTCCTCTTTGATGGTCTGGACCATACACCTATACTTTGCTGGCGCGGGAGCATGGTGTGTGGTCCAATCCACAGCTAGCTTGGAGTCGCTGAGAATAATAAAGTCCCTAAGGTTGAGGTCCTTCGCGTGACGGATGCCTCGAAGAACAGCCAGAAGCTCGCCTCGGAGTGAGTCGCGACCCTCCATGAGTTCAGCGCCGCCGGCTATCCATTCGCCATTGTAGTCCCGGTTGATGAAACTGGTGACCATTCTTTGCGAGTTAGCATCTACAGCGACGTCCACATGAATGACTGAAGTATCCTGCGTGATCTTAATCGGCTCCAGACGAGTAGGGATTTGAGAGTTTGAACGTCTTTCAGAAGGTTGGAAGATTTCTCTGATAGAACTGGTTTCAGCGAGACACAACGTCGCTATGACTGCAGGAGGCTTGCTTGCGTCGTTGAAGATGAAGTCATTACGATTTTTCCAGAGTCTCCGGAATGTGATCGAGAAGAGGGTGTGCCAGCCGTTGTCATTACTCGAAGACTTGAGATTGCAAGAAATCCAATCCCTAGTAGATGTAGCTGAGAAAAAATTAGTTGGTAATGGGGGCGGCAAAAGCATCCATGTCCTGCGTGCAGGTTCGCAGTCCCTGAGAGCATGGAGAACTGATTCTTCAGCAGCTTGACATTTCGGACAGATATTAGAATCCGTCATGCGCCTCACAAACCTTAGAACATTTGTGAGAAGTCTATCCCAGTGTATAAGCCAGATGTGGGTCTTGACTCTGTGGGGGACCTGCAGCGCCCATATCTCTCTGTAGCAGCTCTCACTGTTGTTATGCGAGGAGTTGGTAAGCACATTGTACGTGGAGGCCGTCGTGAACTCCCCATCTTGCGTGTGGGTCCAGTATCTGCAATCCTTCCCAAATCGCCGTTGAGGAGTAGGCATGGAGAGAATCGTATGGACAGTTGATTCTTGGAACCAGGCTGTCAGAAAATCCGTGTCCCAGGTACCCTGGTCTCTCACCATGCTCGCAACCCTGAGGTCATGCAGGTCTTCAGGTATGATTTTCTCAGGGAGGATTTGGGGGGGTCTACCGTCCCCAACCCAATCGTCAGTCCAAACATTGACCTCCTCGCCGGATATCATAGCCCAGTTTGAATTAGAGATTATGATTGGAAAGCATCCCTTGATACTGCGCCATATATGCGAGCCCGAGATATTGGAAGGTTTTTGCGCCCCATATTTCGCTTTCATAACAGTAATCCATGGCTTCTGGTCGTCCTGGACAAATTGCCAAGCTAACCGAAGCAGTAAAGCTTTGTTGAAGACCCTTGTCTGTCGAACGCCGAGGCCTCCCATAGGCTTAGCTTTGGTGATGTGTTTCCAGGCCACCAAACTAGTTCTCTTCTGTGATTGTGCACCTTTCCAGATGAATCTGCGGGTGATTTGATCCATACGATCGCATACAGATACAGGTAACTGAGTCATCTGCATGGTATAGCAAGGTACAGAGAGAAGCACGGATTTCGCCAGGGTGAGGCGTCCAGCGAGGGAGAGGAAGCGATGCTGCCATAGACCAACCTGGGTCTGCATCTTCTCGATCAGATACTGGTAATGTTGCTTACTCTTCCTCTTATGGATGATCGGGATCCCCAAGTGTCTACCCAGATCCTGCGTTTCACAGATATTCATTCTTCTCGTAATCATGTTCCGTAGGGAACGTGGAGTATTCCTAGAGAGAGAAAACGGAAGACTTCTCGTCCGAGAGTAGCTGCCCTGAAGCGTTGCCGAAAATTTTCAGACACCTTAAGATGGTCCGGGCCTGTTGAACGGATGCTTCACCGAAGAGAAGTATATCGTCAGCAAAGCTCACATGCGATAGAGGAAGTCGTTGTCGCGTTAGGAGAATGGGTTTCCACTGACCTCTAAGGATCTCATCTTCAATGAACTGACTCAGCCTTTCCACGCAGAGGACGAACAGATAGGGCGAAAGAGGATCGCCTTGCTTGACACCGCAAGAAGGTTTAAAGGTGCCAATTGCTTCGCCGTTCCACAGAATCGAGGTATCGCCGAAAGAGATGATTTGAAGGATTACATTTATAAGGACATTTGGTATGGACGTCCTGCGTAAGGTGTCCTCTATGAACATCCAGCTCATCTTATCAAAAGCTTTCACCAAATCAAGCTTCACCGCCATGGTGTACTTGGTGTTTGTTTTGGATTCCATGGAGTGAACAATCTCCTGTACTAGGGAGATGTTATCGCCTATCCTCCGCCCCGGCACAAAACTTGATTGATATGGTGAGATCCACGTTTTCAGATGGTCCTTGAGTCTGCTGGCGATCACTTTAGATAGAAGCTTGGTGGTGACATTGTTAAGGGAAATCGGGCGTAAGTGTGAGCAGCGTTCTGGCGAAGGTTTCTTGGGGATGAGAACCAACGTGGAGTTGGCTGCAGCTTGCTTGAGAGGGAGACCTTCAAATGGACCTGTGATAAACGTCATGATTTGGGTCTTCAGAAGAGTCCAATGTTCCTGAAGGAAATGCGCCCTAATGCCATCGGGACCGGGGGCTTTCAAAGGTGCCATGGAGTGAAGGGCGCTCCATACCTCCTCCTCGGAAGGGATCTTGCTCAAGTTGATTATCTCTGCTTGCTTGAGCGTAGGGAAGAAGCCAATGAAATTCAAGCATGCTCTTTGTCTAGCAGCTGAGTCCGTGCCCTTGTATACTGCCGAAAAAGATCTGAGCACCAGATGCTTGAGCTGTGTGGCATCATCCACCCAAATGTCATCATCGTTCTTCAGACGAGTTATAGTGTTCGTCCGTTTTTCGCCTTCACCAGAGATTGGAAATAGCGTGTGTTGTTATCCCCCAGCTTCACCCAATCGCAGTGAGCCCTCTGTCTCCAATCCTCCTCCTCGCGTCTGAGGATCTTGTCAAGGTCGATCTGGAGCTGTGCTGTGTCTGTAGCGATTTGAGTATCGAAATTGACAGCGAGCCGGGCTTGGTTCCACCGTATCGTGCTACAAAGCCGCTGCTTGTCTCGAGCTGCTGTTTTCTTATTACGGATATCCCAGAACGAGGCCGCCTTTAGGAAGGCCGGCGCCGCCAGGTGAAGAGGCAGCTCCGCATCCCAGGAACTAGTAAGAAGGTTCTTGAACCCTGCTATAGTGTGCCAACATGTGGAGGTACGCGTGTGGCGATTTGAAATCCTTGGCCCCTGGGGTAGGGAGAGGAGAAGAGGTGCGTGGTCGGAGTGATTTCTCTCCAGGACCTACACCGGCTGGGAGAAAGGAAGGTTGAGCCAATGGGAGTTTCCCAGGCTGCGATCAAGACGTTCATGGAGAAGGCCTCGCCGGAAGGTCGTACGCGGGCCATTGGCACCCAGATCATGCAGCTGGCAGTCCGCCATTGCATTTATAAAATCTCTACTATTAGCGCTATCAAAAGAGGCACCCCCAAACTTCTCCGAGGGATGCATGACCACGTTAAAGTCTCCAATGGCCACCCATGGAGTTTGAATGGAACTAGCTAGGACTTGTAATTGATGCCAGAGCAAACGTCTGCTCGCTCGAGTGGTGCCAGCATAAACAAAAGTAAAGAATTTATCAAGTATTTTGCAGTGGATGAATTGTTTATGGGAGGAGATCACCTCCAGCGGAACGAACGTCTTCCACAGGAGCCAGATGCCCCCTGCGTAACCCACCGCCTCGACGCGATGCGATTGGGAAAAGCCAAGACGCTTGATGATTTTTAGGGCTTTGTCGCCACTGCATCTAGGTTCGAAGATAGCCATGACAGACACTTCATGGAGTGTCGCCAAATTGGATGCCGCTCGTTGGGTATCATCATCACCCATACCCTGGGTGTTCCAGGCGATCAAATTCATTGAGCAGATGGTTCTAGGGGTGAGGATCCCATCTGCCTTGCTTCATCTTCAAGGTCCTGGAGGAGGGTTTGTTTCCCACGTTTCCGCGTAGAAGCACGCCCCGGATCGCCGGAGTTCACGACCTTCCAGTTCCGCAAGTGGATCCCTGCTGAAGGCTTCGCCGGACTCCTGTAGGAAGTATAGCTCGGGGTCCGACCCCCTTGTCCTCCCATCGAGAACGTCGTCGACAAGAAGGGGTGATCATGAGAGATTCGAGAGTCCCGTCCCTGCAGGACTTCGTCACCTCGTGGTGCCGCTGTTGTATGCTCGGGGGGGTGTGTATGGTCCGGGACGGCTTCCTCAGTTTGATTTCCTCCTCCTTTCTGCATATCCTGCTGCCTGTCCTTCCTCGACTGTAATTTCCTTTGTTTCCAATCGATACCGGAGGTCAGTTTCTCCGCGACCTGTTCCGCATCTACGATTTCAATTGGCTCTTCGTCGTCTTCTGTATGATCTGCAAGGTCCTGGAATTTGTTTCGAAAGATGGAGTTTTGCTTTGGTTTGGAATTGGTGGCGGCTTTACGCGCTTTGCGTTTGAACGGTTGGGCGTGAATCGCGTCAGAGAAACCCTCCCTCCTGGACGGGGGCTCAACGACGATCGAGCCGGCTGCAAGCGCCTCCTGTCGTGCTTTGTTTTCCAAGTCGATCCGGATGCGGCAGTCCTTTTCCAGGTGTCCAGCATGCCCGCAGTGAAGACATATGTAGGGTATGTTCTCGTATTCGATCTTATAACGAGTGTGTGCAATGACCACTTCCGGTATCAAGGGTTTGGACATGTCCAACTCTACTGCAATGCGGGCAAATTTCCCTCGTCGCTGTTGCATCGTCTGCATGTCTACCTTTATCGTCTTCCCCAGGTAATCACCTACCTCTCGCAGAAGTGCTTCATGGTACAAGTGGATTGGGAGATTAGGGATCCTGATCCATGCAACCAGCCTAGGGGGGGTTGCAATCAGCGGAGAGAAACACGGTGACCACCGCTGGACCGTAAGGTATGATCCGAAGATCGGCCAGGGGCCACCAGCAAGGGCATTGATATAGTCTTCCTCTGTCTGCAGTTGGACGATGAAGAAGTCGTTCTCTACGTCGATGAGATTGAATCCCCCGATTGGCTTCCAGAGAAGCTTGATGCGGTCCCGTAGGGTCATATAACCTATTTCTCTTGAAAGGAGTTTGACGATGACCGTGTACTTCCAGGGTTGAAGGATCTCCGTGAGAGCTTCGTCTCTGATGTCAAAGGACTTCTTGCCATTTTCGGAGTTGATCACTATGTCTTGTTTGCGGAGTTCAATCCCGCAGGTGTCGGCGTCGATCTTGATCCAACCTTCTCCGTTCCCTCTAGAGACGTTCCTTGAGACAGAGTCCCTGTAGGAGGGGCGCGTTTGCAGGTTCTGCGATCCTTCAGGGTTGACAAACCCTCCTTGCGAAAAGGAGGGAAATTGCTGCGCCCGCGTTCCTTCATCAACCTCCATGGCCTGTACCGGGATCTCAGGGGGGGACTGCAACTCCGTTCTTGTCTGGTTATAGGATAGATGTATCCCGGTTGTGCCGATGGGTATCGATTGCCGGTGTTGTCCTGGGTCACCATCGCCTTCTTCTTCAGTTTGGCGTGTGCCGCCATGACGGCCGCCGGCCAGGGCGCTCACAGACGCTCTAGGGCTTCCCATGGCTTGCATTAAGTTATATTAAAGAGCCATTTGTGCTTAAATCTTGATTACTTTAATGTCAAGATTCTCTCTCCTCCAAGATAATTCAAATGAGGCGCCCTTTTCATTTTCTTTTCTCTACTTGATGCCAAGAAACATCAGAGACTCTCTAGAGGTGATATATTTCATATTGAACCCTAGGTTTTGGGTAATTTGCACATTACACCAAAACTAGGTTTTAATGCACAAGGATTGCTCTACAAGCTTTATCTTGGTGCCCAAGCTTGTAGAAACCATACCACTACATCATATTCATTCTTATGATGTCTCAGCATCATAGGAACATCTTATCATGTGCAATTTGCAAGTTAACCCCTCAACTTGGGTAATTTGCACTTTAGTCCAAAAGTAACAAAATAAAGTTTAAACATTATTCAAAAAGGACTGAAATTGAAATATAAGTTCCTCAAAAGTCTTAATTACTTTTCAAAGGATAAGAACAAACATTTAATCAACTTAATTAGGTAAAACACCTAGGGTTAGTACATAACCCAGGTCAGGGATGTTACAAATTATCCACCCCTTACAAGGATTTAGTCCCCGAAATCATAAACAAAACATTTTAAGAGAAAAGAGTAGGGCATTTCCTCCTCATCTCTTCCTCTAGTTCCCACGTAGCTTCTTCAATGCCACGGTGATTCCAGAGGACTTTCACAAGACTAATGTCTTTCTTCTTCAACTTCTTTATTCTTCTATCAAGAATCAACATAGGTCCTTCAACATAGGATATATCATCATTTAACTCTACTTCCATAGGCTACAGAACTGATTCTGTGTTAGGATGACATTTCCTTAGCATGGAAATGTGGAACACTGGGTGCAACTTTTGTAGCTCAGGTGGTAACTCCAGCTTATAAGCTACCTTTCCAATCCGTTCAATGATTGGATAAGGCCCCATAAACCTAGGAGCTAACTTTCCTTTTCTTCCAAATCTAAGAACTCCCTTCCAGGGTGAGACCTTAAAGTACACTCTGTCTCCAACTTGGAATTCTAAAGGTCTATGACACTTATCAACATAAGATTTCTGCCTATCCTATACAATCTTTAACTGTTGTTGTATTATTTTAATCTTCTTGATGGTCTGCTGCACAAGATCAGGACCCAAAAGTTGATATTCACCAGTTTCATACCAACATAAGGGAGATCTACAACATCTACCATACAAAGCTTCATAAGGTGCCATGCCAATACTGTGTTGATAGCTATTGTTATAGGCAAACTCTATCAAGCTTAGATGCAGATCCCAACTTCCTGTAAACTGGAGGACACATGCCCTAAGCAAGTCCTCCAAGGTTTGTATAGTCCTTTCAGATTGTCCATCTGTTTGAGGATGAAAGGTTGTACTAAACCTTAACTGTGTGCCTAAGGCTTTATGAAGTCACTCCTAAAAACGACTCGTAAACTGGGGACCTCTGTCAGAAACAATGGTAATTGGGACCCCATACAGCCACACTATCTCATCTACATACAATTGTGCCAGTCTCTCTGCAGAATAGGTTGTTTTGACAGGTAAGAAATGTGTTGTCTTTGTCAACCTATCAACTATTACCCAGATGGAATCATGACCTTTGGTTGTTCTGGGTAGACCAACCATGAAGTCCATGGTCACATGATCCCACTTCCATTGTGGTATGGGTAAAGGCTGCATTGTTCCTGCAGGATTCTGGTGTTCAGCTTTAACTTGCTGACACACTGGACACCGCATAACAAACTCAGCAACATCCTTCTTCAAACCAGGCCACCAATACATATCTTTCAAGTTATGATACATCTTGGTGCTTCCTGGATGCATAGCATACATTGAATACTGAGCTTCTTCTAGGACTAACTTCCTCAAATTATCAACATCTGGTACTATCATCCTACCATGATAACAAGCTACTTGATCATCCGAATCATGGAAACCATCTCATTTTTCACTACCATACTCTGATCTAATCTGTTGAACTACAACATCAGTTTGTTGTGCCTCCTTAATCTGCTGTCTCAGAGTAGGTTTTATGTGCATCTCAGCTAACAACCCAGATAACAATGATACTTTTAACTGTACATCATCTTGCCTTAAAGAGATAAGCATATCCCTTCTAGAGCACACCAAGGAATTCAGCTGTGCTCTATCTAGGGTTAGTGTTGCTAATTTCCTACTTAAAGCATCAACAACTACATTGGCCTTACCTGGATGATAATCAATCGTATAATCGTAGTCCTTGATTAACTCCATCCAGCGACGTTGCCTCATGTTTAGCTCATGCTGAGAAAAGATGTACTTTAGGTTCTTATGATCTGTGAAAATCTGGAATGTCTCTCCATAGAGATAATGTCTCCAGATCTTCAGGGCATGAATTACATCAGCTAGTTCTAGATCGTGTGTCGGATAATTCTCCTCGTGTTTCTTAACCTGTCGGGAAGTAAAAGAAATCACTTGTTTATCCTGCATTAACACACATCCTAGTCCAATCTTAGAGGCATAACAGAAAACTATATATCATTTCCCTTGTTCGGGTAACACAAGCACAGGTGCACTTGTCAGCCTTTCCTTTAACAACTGGAATGATTGCTGACACTTGTCATTCCAGGCAAAAGGAACATCCTTCCTGGTCAACTTAGTCAAGGGTAAAGCTATAGAGCTGAAGTTCTTAATGAACCTCCTGTAATAGCCTGTCAACCCTAAGAAACTACAAATCTCCGTTGGTGTCTTCAGATGTTCCCATTGCAGGACATATTCTACCTTTTTAGGTTCAACACGTATACCTGAAGCAGATATTACATGTCCAAGAAAAGAAACCTCAGGTAACCAGAACTCACTCTTGCTAAACTTAGCATATAACTCATGCTCTCTTAGCAAAGTTAGAGCCTGACGAAGATGGTACTCATGCTGCTGAACATCTCTACTGTAGATCAGGATGTCATCTATGAAGACAACTACACACTGATCAAGAAAATGTCTAAAGATTCTATTCATTAGTTCCATAAATGCAGTTGGTGCATTAGTTAGTCCAAATGACATAACTGTGAACTCATAGTGACCATACCTTGTCCTAAAGGCAGACTTAGGTATGTCACCCTCCTTAATACGCAGCTGATGATATCCCGACCTCAGATCTATCTTTGAGAAAATAGTTGCACCACACAACTGATCAAAGAGATCATCAATCCTCGGTAAAGGATACTTATTCTTTATAGTTACTTTATTTAGTTGTATGTAATCAATGCACAACCGCATTGATCCATCCTTCTTTTTAACAAAGAGGACCGGAGCACCCCAGGGTGAAGTGCTTGGTCGGATGAAACCCTTCTCAAGCAACTCTTACAGCTGCTTCTTGAGTTCTGCCATCTCAGCAGGCGCCATCCTATATGATGTTTGTGCTATATGTTGCGTGCCCGAGATTAGATTAATTTCAAAATCAATCTCTCGGGGTAGAGGTACACCTGGAAGTTCTTCAGGAAATACATCTTCAAATTCCCTAACTATAGGAACTTCAGTAGGAATTAGAACTCTCCATGGTGGTATCTACCACATGGGCCAAGAATGCAAAACATCCTTGCCTCATCAACTTCTCAGCTACCATAGCTGACACAAGACAGGTTGGAAGAATCTTTCTATCTCCTTGAAAGATCCATGTGTCACTATCATCTGTGAACACAACTTGCTTGGACTCACAATCCAAGACAACCTTATACCTTTCTAAGGTATCCGTCCCCAAGATTATATCGAACCCATACATCTCAAGTGGTATAAGATCCACTTGAATGCGATGCTCAGAAAAGGAAAGAATGCAGGGAGAACACACCTCCCGCAACACAACAGATCCCATCAAAGGAGTTTCTAACTTCAAACTCTCTACCCTATGACCATCCGTCATATTGTAGTCAAGAATCACTCTTCAAGTGATAAAGGAATGTGTATCACCCGAATCAATTAAAATAGATATGATGCAGTATGTGGACATATCAGAATAAAACAACTTCATCTGACCTGTCACAACCTGAGGGTTGATTACTGCATTAGGTGGATTCATCGCATAGAATCTCGCCATTGCCTGTGGTTGATTCAGTGCTTGATGACTGGGTGTCGATGATCCAACTTGGGATGCTTGTCCACGTCCTCTATCTCCACCTGGAAACTGTCTCCTTTGAGAACCTTGCTGACTCTGCCTTTGAGGTTAGTCACACTCGCCTCTTTGGCTCTGCAATCCTTCATCAGATGCTCTGTCTTTCCACATATGAAATAGCTTCTGATCCCTTACTGTGGTCTAGATGGTCCTATAACCAACACGGATGTTGAGTTATGGGCTCCTTCCGGTGGTAAACTTTGTCCTCTACCCCTATTTGACATCCACTGCGTCTAGGTACTGAATCTAGGTGGTGGTGTAGGCACAGAAAACCTCGGTTTCTTGAAACCTTTGGATGAGGATCCTTAGAACTGGGGATACATCTTGTTTTTGGTCTGTCACTTCTCCTTCACAGACCTCTCTATCCTTCTGACAGATTCCACAAAAGTAGCAAATCTTTCCCTGTTCTCCAGAGTAGACACATAGGTGGTCAACTCAACATTTAACCCCTTCTCAAAACACTGAATCCTCTCTTCATCTGTGGTTGCCATATGCGGACAAAACCACAATAGCTCCATGAACTTAGCCTTGTACTCGCTAATGTTCATCGGTCCTTGCCTTAATCTCTCAAACTGAGAGATTTTCTCATCCAGGAACGTCTTAGGAAAGTATATGTTGACAAATTCTCGTCGAAACACTTCCCATTCAATCTCCACACTTGGCCTTTTCCCTTCCTCTATGGTCCACCAGTGACCAACACTCCCCTTAAGAAGGTACACAACATGTCTAACCTTCTCAACTTCTAGGATGTTTAGGATTCTAAAGACCTTCTCTAACTCAGTTAGCCACATATCAGCATCTGCTGGGTCAGCTGTTCCAGCATATTCTGTGGCTCCAACCTGGCGTAGTCGTTCAAATGTCTTGCCGGCTCCTTGTCCTTCTTGATGGGTAGGTGCCCTAGGTATAGGTATAGGCATCCTATCAGTCATGTGTGTCATGGAAGTCATGAACTTCCCAAACATGGCTTGGAAGACTGGGTTCCCCATGTCAGCTGGATTGAACTGGGGTGGTTCGGGTACAAGTTCCTCCCTTCTTTGGTTTCTTGCACCTCCTCCGGGTGCAGCGACACTACTCTCTACAACATGTTCCTCATGTGATCCAGACATCTTTAGTTTCTCTTCTCCTCCTATATGAGCAGAAGACACTATCAGATATATTGGAAAACACTAGAACAGACTCAACAACCTTAGTCCCATGTCTTTGTAGACTCAGCGAACCTAGAGCTCTGATACCACTAAATTGTGATGATCGTCTCGTGAAAATGTTATTAACTAAACTAACTGATGTGGAAGCGATTAATTAGCAGTGGAATTACTGAAAATCACTAAAAATTAAAACTTTTTGCACTGAGAACCACAAACTATAAAACTCGTTCATAAAGAACCAAAGTAAGTTATTTACAAGCTGATCCATCAGTACATCTCTGTATCAACTCAACTTGAGAGTCATAACATTGACTGTCCTGTTAAACTGCACATGAGCAGTATACAAAATCTCGAGGCATCATGCTAAAAATATCAGATCTATATCAAACTATCTATCAACTCCTAGGAACTGAGAGTACATAGACGACACATAAGACTCTCTATATACAAGACCTATCAGACATACATTGTCTCCACCTGTGGATCACTGTTGTCCTTGCTGTTGTTGCTGCTGCTGTGGTTGTTGTTGCTGTTCACCCACTGAAGGGTTTCTTCTTCCTCGGCGTCTACCTAAAAAGTTGAATCCCACGGAGGTGAGACAATTGAAAATTGTCCCAGCGAGAGTTATAACTCTCCGCCAGAAGCATTGTTATTGCAGATAAAAGAATAACACTGAGCAGTAGAAATATAAATATTCAATAGCAGATGAGTCATTGAATAAGATATGCAGAGCAGTATTCTCTATACAATCATTTCAATTATAACTTAAATAAGCAGCAAGTCATTTATTCAATAAGGAATATGAAGAACATGTATATCATTTATCCATTTAGGACATATTAAACAATGTATCATCAGACATTGATTCTTGTAGTTCAAACCTAAGCAAATATGCTACATGACTGATTACATTTTACAAACATATTTATGCCCTGAGGAGATGAGGTATACCGCTCATACTCCAACCGACCATTGCAAAATCGAAATCGATACCATACATAGGTCATCAGAAGAGCCGGATTTCTATGACCTCATCTTCCTCAGTCAGTGTGAGGAACAACATGCAGAACATCTTGTGTCTCTGCTATATATAGCTTTCCAGGGTATACTGGAAACTTCGCTATTAGAGTTACAGTGGCATGATGTACTCTCTTCGCAATCGAGGGATTTCTTATTTATCTCACATCGATTCAGCATTTACATCATCATCGGGAGATTAGTGATACATCATCCCGGCATATACATATAATGAAGGATTGAGAGATTTAATGTTCATCTCACATCAATTCCTCCATTAGGACGTAAGGATATTCACGTCCATAACCCCCACATACTCAAAAGTATGCTCTCTAGGAGTTCCCTTAGGAAAACCTATTTCACCATCACCCAACTACTGACGATGATGGATCTATGGTCAGGGCTCTACATGATATCATTTCACTTGATTATTTAAGTACATTACAACATTCTTTTAGCAACAGGCATGTCTTCAAACATAAACCTTTATAACAATTACTATAAAGAATGAGTACTATTTCTATCAAGTTCATTTCACAGCTTTAATAGCATTGGGATCTCAATCCCTTATTATCTCATCATCATGATTCAAGAACATGGGTATTCAAACCCTTAGATCATCAAAACACCTATTACCACTTTAACAGGTAACATAATGTCATCAAGTCATTTGACAGTGTAATCATAATAATTGCAATGCAGGTATTTCACATGGCTCTTAAAGCCTATCAATTTCTTTTTTTACCTTTCCCTTGGCAACATAGCATATCATTACTTACAAAACTCATGAAGTGCTTTCAATAAACAAGGCATCATAGCTCATACCTGGCTATGTTCAATATCTCATAAAACCTGCATGATTAGTATAAATGATAAAAAAATACATCAATTTCATATCACCATAATGCAACACAATGATAACTTCACTATTCATGGGTTGCACCACTATGCCCTCACTAGGGTTAGGGTTTTCCCTTTCAATTCAATTAGGGTTAATCAACCCCTTTAGCTCAATTAGAATAAATGACTTATCATTCATTACTCAACCATCGAAATTCATGATATAAAGTATAACCCAAAGTTAGGGTTTCACACTTCCATTTACCTTATTTGGAAATTAAGGTTTTCTATTCACATCACATCACCCTAGATTAGGGTTTACTATTCACATCACATCACCCTAGATTAGGGTTTACTATCAACAACTCATAATTAGGGTTTACTATTCACCCCAAGTAGGAGTGAACATCAAAGTACCTTGAATTAAGGTTTATCATGTCATCACTATAAATTGAGATCATACCATCACCATGTATTAAGATTACATCCAACAATACCCTCAGTTAGGGTTATAATTCATTAACCTTCATAATTAGGGTTTCATGATCTCACCATCATGGATCATACCCTAATTAGACATCTATTCATAATAAGTGTCCATTACATAATTAACATTTATGTAGGTAATCCTTTCTCTCTCATCCTTTATAGGATGATGTTTACTTCAGCCTTGATTAGGCTAAGTCAACTCAATATGAAAGAGAATATAGGTTATGCCATTATCATTATGATCATTAAGACTTAACTACTTATTGGATATTAATCACACTATCCCATTAAGATACAAGTACCATAATCATCTTTGATTACATCTTGTATTAAACAATTAACCAACTTAACCTTTAACCACTTTAAGTATCCATGCGGTTTTGGATAATTATTCACCAAACGATCCTGGCTACAAAGACCCCAAACAATCTTGACCACAAACATCCAAACGGTCTAAGACTGTTTAGACCTCCATGCGGTCTTGCACAACCACTGAGACCATTTGCTAAAGCTAGGGTTGAAACCGTTTAGTAAAGTTAACCCTCAAGATCGTTTGCTAAAGGTGGTCACATGAAACCGTTTACTAAAGTAGACCCTGAAAACCGTTTGCTAAAGTAGACTTTTGAAAACGCATGAACCCAAACGGTTTGGGATCATTTGGTCCCAAACGGTCTTGAGACCGTTTGGTCCAAACCCCCTCAAAACCGCAAGGGCCAAAAAGGGTCTCAACCACTTCAAATCGATTTAGGGTTCTCAATGTTGATTCCCTCAACAGTTGTATACATGTCACCAATCATCAAATGGACCTATCACCATGCTTCAATTGAGTTAATTAGGTCAACATTCAACTAATTTGACCCTCAATTGACCCTCAATTGATCATCAATTAGGGTTTGAATCACTTGAATTAGGGTTTAAAATCGATGACTCATCAACATTAACCAATGTGAGTCTAGTTACTTTGAGACCATTGGACCATCATCCAATTTGGACATGACCTGACCCCAAACGGTCTTGAGGTCATTTGGATGAACTCCAAATGGTCTTGAGACCGTTTGCCCAAGTCAACATCAAAAACCAAGTCAACCAATTAGGGTTTGGCTCATTGGATTGATCATCATATCAACATTTGATTGCTCTTCAACATAGCATCATTAGATCTTCAATCACCTAACCATAGTCAACCCTAGGCCTCCAAACGGTCTTGGGTGACCCCCAAACAGTCTTAGGATCATTTGGATGACCTCCAAACGGTCTTGAGACCGTTTTCCCATCACACCATCACTAACCATGTCATTCAATTAGGGTTTGGATCCTAGGATTGGTCACCAAATCAACAATTGATTATACTTCAACTTGATACCTTTGGATCTTCAATTGCTCAACCATACCTAACCCTAGACCTCCAAATGGTCTTGAGTGATCACAAAACGGTCTTGAGACCGTTTGGGTGGTCCCCAATTGGTTTTGAAACCGTTTGGGTCAATCAACCCAAGTTTCAAACTCAATCAATTATCAAATCAACACCTAACCCGATTAAGGTTTTGGTGATTGTTGGACCTTCAACTAGTGAACCAATTGACGTTAATTAATAATTATTGATGGAGAATTGACCTACATTATTCTCAACATGTCTCCAAATGGTCAGCGCTTGGTCAAAGCCACCAAAAGGTCTTGGACCATTTGCTTCTATGTGGTTTAGTGAAACCGTTTGCATTCAAACAGTTTGAAACCGTTTGCTCCCAAACAGTTTGGGAAACCGTTTGAGCAACAAAAGCAAACCGTTTGGTAAAGTAACTTTTTGGATATTTATATAGAATGATGTCATCTTCGTCTTCCTCTATTCAACCAAGAACTGTTGCTGTTCTTCACGGAAGTTATAGCAAGAACTAAAAAAAGAGTATCAAAGGAAGAAAAGTAACCAATGATTCTTATTGAAAAGAGTGCAATAGCAATGTTTAAGGGTTAGAGTTATAAAACCCACCTCTAGAACTAATACCAAGATCCAAGCTCCATGGCTCTAATGGTGGATGGAGCTCCAGCAGTTGTCCAAGGTCCGTCCTTCAACTTTTAGATGAACAAACTTGCTAGAAATGGAAACCAAGTGAAGAAAACCATGAATCAAGCCTTGTTTTAGGGTTTCCACCATGGATCCGAGGTAGGAGATGATCAACACTTACCAATAGGTTTGGTCATCCTCCCTCTGCTCCAGAGCTCTCCTTTGGTCGGCCAAAGCAAGGTGAAAAGAGAAAGAAACTAAGGGAACGATTCTCATGTGTATTACAAAAGATATACATAAGAGATATGTATATGGGTTTTTAAGGAAATAGAAAAAAAGAGTTATTTCCTTTAATTCCAACTAATTTCCACCAAATATTCCTCCATTCCTTGGCCACAAAGCCATCTTCCTTTGCTTGTAAAACTTTCTCCATTATCCAAGAAATAATGGAAAAGGAACTAAGCACCTTAAAGAGATGTATATTAATATCCATCCTTTTATTGGATATTATTTTATATTATATTAATGTGAATGGCTTCCACTCAACCAAGATCTTTTTGTGCCCAAGTATGGCACAAGCTCATCCAAACTATAGCAAACACATCCCTCAACTTTTGGTTGAAGGGCTCCTTAATTAATATATTTCTTTTTGCATTAAGTTATATTAAAGAGCCATTTGTGCTTAAATCTTGATTACTTTAATGTCAAGATTCTCTCTCCTCCAAGATAATTCAAATGAGGTGCCCTTTTCATTTTATTTGATCTACTTGATGACAAGAAACATGAGAGACCCTCTAGAGGTGATATATTGCATATTGAACCCTAGGTTTTGGGTAATTTGCACATTACACCAAAACTAGGTTTTAATGCACAAGGATTGCTCTACAAGCTTTATCTTGGTACCCAAGCTTGTAGAAACCATACCACTACATCATATTCATTCTTATGATGTCTCAGCATCATAGGAACATCTTATCATGTGCAATTTCCAAGTTAACCCCTCATCTTGGGTAATTTGCACTTCAGTCCAAAAGTAACAAAACAAAGTTTCAACATTATTAAAAAAGGACTGAAATTGAAATATAAGTTCCTCAAAAGCCTTAATTACTTTTCAAAGGATAATAAAAAAATTTAATCAACTTAATTAGGTAAAACACCTAGGGTTAGTACATAACCCATGTCAGGGATGTTACAACCTTCACATGCTCATGGTAGTAGAAGAAGAGGCTTGTGGAGGTGGTTGTGGCTGTTGAGGTGGTGGAGGTCTTTGATGAGGTGAATTGGGATTTTGGAGAATGAATTGGGGTTGTAGTTGTGGTGATGACTGCTGTTGTTGTGGATGGGGGTGATTTTGCGGAGGTGGTTGTTGGTATGTATGAGGTGGAGGCGGAGCATACTGATAGTTGAGAGGTGCTTGAATAGGCGGTGGTGCATAAGGGTTCGGTGGTGCTTGGTATTGTGGCGGAGCATATGTACTTGAAGTGCTCCATTGGAAGGAACCGTCATTGTTCGGATTGGGCATCAGTTGAGAAGGTAGTCTTCCTTCCTCCCTCCTTGCAAGGGAGAGGGAAATCTGATCCAACCTTTTCTTAAGGCGGTGAATGGACTGCCCATGTGAGTTTACATCATTTTTCACTTCATCTAGGCTTCTTAGCCTTCCCAACACTTCGTCTTCAAACTTTGAACTGTAATGTGGCTTTTATTGCCCTTGTCTTGGTCCATCCTCATTCTGCTGTTTCCAAGAGAAGTTTAGATGGTTTCTCCACTCGGGAGTGTAAGAGTTGGACATGGGGCCTTGGTTGTTGCAGCCACCAAAGGAGTGTAGAGCATTTAATTCCTCATCTACAGTGTCAACTACCATTGTGGGTTGGCTAGAAGAGACACCATCTTGATTTTTCATCATTTTAATCATGTCGGTCATCATCTTCATCATGTCTGGGTCAGTAGTATTGCGAGTCGGAGCTGCGGAGGAAGATGGAGGAACGTAGCTTCGGCTGCAATGCCCCCCTTTAGTAGAAGCGCAGTGGCGAGAATTTTCAACAAGGTACTCAAATAATGGTCATGATTCTTCGGGCGGCTTTGCCATGAAAGTGCCCCCGCAGGAAGAGTCCACATTGTTCAAACTTTGCTCTTCAAGCCCGGTGTAGAACGCTTGAATGAGATGCCACAAAGGTACCTCATGGTGAGGGCATTCATGGAGAAACTTTTGGAATCTCTCCCACACCTCGTGGAAGGACTCGTTTTCCTTTTGAGCAAATGAAGTGATGCACCTCCTCATGTAAGACAGCTTAGCGATGGGGAAGAACTTCTTGAGGAACTCATTTTTGACGTCGTTCCACGAGACCAACTCCGGATTGGACACGTACCACTCTTTAGCCTTCTCTTTAAGGGAGAAAGGAAAGAGTGTCCTTCTAATGGAATTGTCAGTGGCGGAGGGAGTGCAGAAGGTTGAACATGTCTCAAGGAACGCGTCAATGTGGTGGTAGGGGTTTTCATTCTCCATCCCATAGTAGGTAGGGAGAAGTCCCAGAAGTGCAGGCGGAATGGAGAATTGTTGACAGGGCATCTGGTCAACCAAGGTGGCGATGGGGGAGTTGTAGTTCCCCAACGTAAAGTACTCATAGAGCGGGCGATGTGGCGGTGGAGGTTGAGCATCTGGTTGCGGGTTGTTTTCAGCTATCTCGGCTTCTCGGTGATGATTGCAGCGAGCTTGGTGCCTCCTTCTACCAATATCGGGGTCGTACAACTCCAAGTCAGTGCAAGTAGAATGTGTGCTACGCATGCACAACTGTCACCTGCGCAAGGCACCAACAAACAAGAAGAAACCAAGTTAGCAAACCAAGATGCAAAAGGACAACAAAGAATAAATAATAGCAATGTTGACAGCAAAAGGAAAGGCTAAGCTACACTATCTAACTAGGCCGAGCGCCTCTATCCCCGGCAACGACGTCAGAAAGCTTGGTGCGGATTCCACTAGAGGCGTACACACCAGCCAACTAGGGTGGCTAGATGCACTCCACGAGGTTGGAACGCACGGGATGGGATTTTCCTTTCGATATTTGTATTGTCCCTAACCAGTTCGATCACAAAGACTAAACAGGTCGCCCACAAGCGTACGTGGTATTATCGTAGTATAGGTGATTGGAAAGATACGAGGTCGGTCCACAGGGATAGAAGGGGCACTAGAGTTAGGTAGCGTGGGCTATGTTCCTATTGTGGAGATTAGGGTTTTAGGGTTTTAAAAGGTTTTGGTTGTTGATTAAGCTAATTGAACAAGTAAGAAATGCAATATGGAAACTAAGTTATGGAAGAGCAAGCAAATTAGTAAACTAAGTTAACAAACTAACTAAGCAAGAGCAAGAAGAGCTACACTACTCTAGCAAGGCAAGAAGCAATTAAGAACTAATCTAACCACTAGAAAGATCAAGAGCCTAAGTTAACACTAAAGAGCAAAACTAAGCAATTAACTAGATTAAGCAAAAGTGACTAAACTAGACTAGCATGAACAAGCAAGTAGAGCAAGATGGGTTTTAAGCAGTTGATTAGGGTAGGTGGGCCGTTTGGGGGATGTAACTTTCATATTAGTTGGGGGAGATCATTAAACATGCAATGTTCTCATATCATATCTAGATTACCAAACCAAACAACAAGGACAATTCCATTTGAATATACCCTATACTACTAGTAGAAGACTAGGGTTATGTGTAATTCTAATGGGATTAGCCAAATCTAGGTTTCTAGGGTAAATGATAGTGAGAAATTGAGGGTTGAGGGTAGAATTGGGAGTAGAGATGAGGGTATTTGACCTCATGCCACTAGCCACTCTAGCCTTTAGAAGGCCCTAGGCAATTGTATCAATCTCACTTACACTAGCTAATTAGATCTCACACTCATTTGTAGGAGGAGGGGTGTGAATGTAGGAACAAAGGGGGCTAGCTAGGGATCCACTATTTGGACCTAGGAGTCATTACTAAGATTGCCACATAACTCCAATTCCTCCTAGAAGCTAAGTGTCATCAAACATCTCAAAACAAGCAATTCATGTAAAAAGCACAAACTGCACATGCAATAAAATGGGAAATGAGATAGAAGCAAGAGGCAATCATCATAGATATGAATTAAGTTCATTACAAGAAAATTTCCCCCAACATGGTATCAAAGTCACATTTTAACCCCAAATAGCCCACCACTAGGGGCTTAGCTACACATAGTCAAAGAAACAAGAAAATAAAGGGGTAGAAGAAGGGAAAATGCCATGAAGCTCGATGTAGAAGTCTCCTCCTTCACCTCCGGGCTGTTGTGGACGTCCTTCCTCCTCCAAGGGTGCAGGGACACATGAAGATGTGGGGGTTAATGGATGGAAACCTAGGAAACTAGGATTCCATGGTGGAATGAGGGTGGAAATGGTGGATGGTGAGCCAAAATGCAAAGGGTTTGCACTCAAAGCTCAAGGAAGGAGAATGGAGCTTGGAGCAGCTGTAGGGGCATCTAACCTTCATGCCCTAGCTACCACCTATGTATATATAGGTGGTGGGGAGGCACTAGGGTAAGTGGGGGGTAGTTTAGGAAAATCAGTGTAAAGTAGAGTAGGGTCGGTGGATCACCACGGCCGTGTTGGTGTGCCACGACCGTGGTGAGGGCAGTGGGACACGGTCGTGGGGTGGCAAGATGGTTGTGGTATGGAGGGAGTAGTGAAAAGCTAAGTATGGTGGTGGCCACGGCCGTGGCAGAGTGCCACGGTCGTGGCAGAGTGCCACGGTCGTGGCAGAGTGCCACGGTCGTGGTGGGTGAGGGGTACCACGGCCGTGTTGGGTAACACAACCGTTTTGGAGGAGGGAGAGGTGATCGTGGAGCAGCGCCACAGGAATTTTGTACTTCAACGGCCACGGTCGTGGTGATTTGGGGGTGACAACCTGTTCAAAAACTAGAACTTTGGTCATTAATTCCCACGACTGTGGGGAAGGCCCACGACCGTTTTCTCTTCTCCTGACCACGACCGTGCAGATGGCCACGGTTGTGGTGTCTTCAATGGCCACGGTCGTAGTAGGTGGCCACGACCGTGGGATTTTGTGGGAAAACCCTGTTGAAAAGGGCACTTCTTTGCTAAAAAATGCACGACCGTGGTGAGGCTTGCATCAATTGATTTCACTTTAAACTCCATCATTCTTGGATGTCTTTGCTTGGGGATGACTCTTGGCCAGTGGAGGTAGGTTGAGGGAGACTTTGGGGCCTTCTTTGGGTCCCTCCATGATTGGGGTAACCCTAGAACTCATTCTTTCTCTCTCATCCATCTAAACATGGTCCAAGTACCTGAAAACAGTGCAAAGAACATCCATAAGCATATTTGCAATGATAAGCACATTAGGGGAAAATGCTTGTAATCTAACATGTTTAGATGTGATTTAAGTACAAAATGTCACAGGATGGAGCCCTAAAATATGGCTACATCAGTTTTTGTGATCTGACTCCATTTTCGGCTCGCCCTTCCCCCGACAATGCCATCGCCCCCCGACACCTCCCCCCTCGCCTTTCCCCTCTCCATCTTCTGCTCTATCTTCTACTCTCTACTCTCTCTTCTCCCTCTCCTGAGACCTTAAGATGACCTCACTCTCTCTTCTCCCTCTCCTGAGACCTCAAGACAGCCTCACTCTCTCTTCTCCCTCTCCCAAGACCTCGAGACGGCCTCACAGATACTATTTCTCTGTGAGTTAAGGTGAGTCAATGGCATGCCAGTGGCGTAGGGATAACCCTAGACAGTGGCGTAGGCGCAAGAGATGGTCAATCAAGCCGACAGAGGGGTGTTGTGGGCCGTATGCAATTGTTGACCTACACCTCTAGTCTAGACGGCGAGAATCAGGCATCCCGACTTGTCATCTATCATCAAAGCCCCCCCTTTCACTGTGTGCAAGTCCAGTAAACCTTAGCAAGGGCAAGCGCTGCAATGGATGCTATATAGTGATGTATTTCATGCCTGATATCCTCCCTGTTCACCTTCACATCCTCTACAAAATCTTCTCTGAAGTCGCCGCTGTTGAGCCCTGTACTCAGAAGTCGCCCAGCTGCCTGAGAGGTATGTCTTCACTGACCCTCTTCTTTATTTCAGTAGGCTAGCAACTTCACTCCTATACTGAGAGATTATTTCATCAATAAGCTAATGTGTATTCCCTCTACATTTCTTGTATGTACCATCCCCGACACTGTCACTAGCCGTTCTGCTATCTTCAACCTTGATTTCGGCTGACCAAGTATTTCTCCTGATCAATACAAACACGTTTTCTGCTAATCTGGGTGCCTGGTTGCTTGCCTCAGTCCAAATATTTCACTTGTGAAATTGGCTTCCTACATAGTTGCTATTGTATTATCTACATGATAGATATGTGTACACCCGATGGAGAAATGCGTGTCTGCTTCTATATATAAGCTTTCTTATTAACCGTTAATGGACATGTATTTGGGTATTGGATTATTCTATATGCAAGTGAATCGACACTATCAAATACTGATCTTTTATTTTAGTCTAAGCTTTGTATTGGTCCCTGCATCACGTGAACATGCTAATCAATTATTGTTTGTCAAATTGTCTACTCATATTGTGTGTCATTTTTTGAAATGAATAATAACAACAATTTGTTCGTCTGATATATTGGAGGTACTTTTAAACATAAGTAATCTATTATGCATGTTGGAGTAATTCACTAGGTAGTGAATTGAGTAATTTACTTTTAAGTTGGTTATATGTAAATCATACTAAGCACTAATTTTTAGTCAGAAACAAGTCTGAGTCAGAAAAGGGAGCACATATATGTGACATAAATTGGATGGAGTCAATCATAAATTAATCCAATTATTCTATGTTATTGAGTTGTATATAAATTAATATGAGATATCCATCTCCAGCAGCTAGGTTCCACATGTCCCAAACATAGACACAATTGAACAAAATGTGATTGAGATCTTCACCTTCCACCTTGCAGAGAACACATCTGGAAGGCATATGAAAACCCATTCTCCAAATACGATCAGCTGTTAACAGACCATCCAAGAAGCATCTCCAGCCATTAGATGATGTGTCTCATCGACCCTTTGATACACAAGCTACATGTTAGAGGAAGTTGATCTAAAATAAATCAATTTGCTAATTTTAGAAGTTATATGTGTTTACTGTGACTATCTATTATATTATAGTTTCCAACATACACATGTCCAAGAAAGGGATAATATTTAATATTGATACTCTCAATATATTAATTTATTTATTTCTATTTAATGATTTGTGTGTAAGTTATTAAGATTACAATTACAAATCAGCGAGACACGTGTCTAAGAACATGAAGACACATAGTTTAGTAATAGCACATATACATTGGAACACAAAGAGATGACAAAGGTGTGTGCCTATTTATCTTTTCGAGTAATGTGTGTGCTTACTTTATTCCAGCGGTATGTTTAGCTCATAGAAATATTGTGCTTGACTACTGTTCAAGCCAATGGTGGCTATATTTATCTGAACTGAATTATTTTCAATCATTATGTGCTCGCACATCCAATATGTATGTTTGTCTGATCATATATGTGAAAACTATTTGAATGACAGTAACACATTTTTGTGCTTGACCAACAAATTTACGTGCTTAAGTAGTCTCATATGTGAGCTGAATAGTCCAATGTTCTTGTGCTTACTACTTTTTGGAGCGCATGATGCCAAATGCTAGGGAAAGTCAAACAGTAATTGATTGAGTTGTTCTCTTTTAGCAGGTTGTACACATATATTGTTAGTAGTAATTATATATTAGCCATCAACATGCACATAATTATATATTGAGTTGTTCTCTTTTAGCAGGTTGTACACATGCTAGTAACCTCATATATGAGGACAAGTTTATATTTAGACATGATTGTTTTTGCATATTATTTGGTCATGGAAGGAACCCGAGAAGTAGATTTATGTAATATCTATCAATGTGTTTTCAGGTGTGTTTTCAGGTTAATATCTATCATGTATTATGTTTGATAGGTCATTATTTGTTCAGGTACAAATCTATTATGTAATATATTTGTTTAAGTTGGAACAAGTATGTGCTATAAGCCCTACATTGAGGTCTAAATCATTCATGTAGGTTTTTTTATGTATCAACTTTTCAAAACTAGAACTGGCAAACCCTAATTTTGATTATTCAACTTCTTCTTATTTGTGTTATGACTATGCACCTTGACTGCTTATGCTTTGTATACGTGCAAATTGTACACCCATCAGTATAGGCACCTTGTACACAACCCTTGACTGAGGTCTGCCCCCCCCCCCCGAACTAGGTCTACTATGATGGTACAAAATTGGAATCCACCTATTACGTATTATTTTTATTTAATTTGGAACATACTAGTGTGTAGTGTACATTGTATATGCTCATAAACATATTAGTTTGTAGTTGGAACAATTATGTGCTATAATCCCTAATTTTATAGGTCACTATTTGTTCCATTTAAAATAATATGATGTATTATTTTTATTTAAGTTGAAACATATATCTGAATGCTGACTATTGTGTTGTAGATCACCTAAATTATGCTGTTGTTAATCATCTTATAAACATCAATACACCACCATGCGATGTAGAGCACAATATTCTGCTGCTCCTGTCACCATTTTGGGATCCCGACTTAGTCTACTTCAGTTCCAGAATATTATTTGACCATCTAACAAGTTGTTCATTATTTATTTCAAATAATCCAACCATTTTGGCTAATTTGTATTCCCTCTGCATTTCTTGTATGTACCATCCCTGACACTATCACTGGTCATGCTCCTCTCTTCAACCTTGATTTTGGCTTACCAGGTATATCTCCTGAGCAATACAAACACATTTTCTGTGAATGCCATGTTGAATGCTTGCTATTGATGTACTTTTCCTATAATGAACATATTGGATGATGTGTTTGCTAAAACATATTGGATAATCTGTTAGAAGTACCTATATATTGATGTGTAACCTCGTATATGAGGACATGTTTATATTTAGACATGATTGTTTTTGCATATTATTTGGTCATGTAGCTATTGTGTTGTAGATCACCTAAATTATGTTGTTGTTAATCATCTAATAAACTTCAATACACCACCATTCGATGTAGAGAACAATATGTTGTTTTTGTTGTCACCGTTCGATCAGTAATTTGCCTACTAATGTAGAGAACATCGACCTTATATTAGACTACTTTAATACAAGTTATTGCTTTCAACTACTAGGTTCATATAAAGGTTTCGTTTAAACACCCAAGTGATATATTGCAGTGTCATTGCTACTATGGCTACACCAGACTTGAGGTTCCGTATTGTATGGATGAAAGAGTTGGATGAGGCTCTGGTTGCGGCATTGAGGAGAAAATATGACCTAGGTAGGTGCGTCGATGGAATATTTACTAGGGACGCATGGCGGGAGACGCTACACGATTGGCATATCAAGATGGGGAGGAAAGAGGGTACATTGGATTAGTTAGAAACTCGGTGAAAGAACCTCAGGAGAGACTATGCAAAGATAAAACTAGTGACCAACAAAAGTGGTGTTGGATGGGATGACAGCAGGCACAAGCCAATATTGCCTGACACCCCAGAGTGGAGGGAGGCACTTGCGGTATGTCTAATAATATACAGTCCCCTAAGTATTAAATATTAACTTAAACTTATTAATATTGACCTAATCAGTAGTTATCCCCCATTTTAGATAAACAGGGAACTAGCGAGATTGGTCAACAGACCATTCTACCACTACCACGACGTCGAGATGACGGGGGGGGGAGGAACATAGCAAGGGGCAATCATGCAATGTCCTCAACAGATAGACAACCTCCTTCTGATGTTGCATCTGAAGATGATGTTGTTGTCAACCTAGATGCATATGATTCATTTGTCAGCCCAAAACCAACCGGTCCAACTGGTCTCACTGAAGATATGGGTTATTCTGGGATACAAAATGAGGACACCAACAACGGATCAAACAACCAAGGTGTTGGTGCAAGGACTCCCACCATGCACAGACGCAGGAAGTGAGCGTCAAGCACATAGGACAGTTGTGGCCTGTCTAATGAAGTCATTTCCGAATTCACAAAGGTGTTTTCCAAGGTACATGAGATGGGCAGTGGAATTGCTGCTAGATCTAATGACAAAGATGAATATCAAACCATTTTGCACCACTTTCATGAAACCTACCCTGACGCCCATGTCCTTATTTTTACCACTCTTGTACACGCCATAAAATATTCATCAAATTGTAACATTTACCTAAGCCTTATGGACACCCCACACAAAATTACCATTTGGTTGCAAGACCTGTGGGAAATGAAGAACACAACTTCTGGAGCTTCTGGATCACAAACACCCTTCACGCCACCACCATATCAACAATCTCCACCGTCGCCGTTTGCTAGCACAAGTGGTTACAATAGAGGTTCTGCCCCCACCGTCATTCTTCTGAGGTTGTCTAATTTAAGAACTATATCAGTATCCTGGCTTTTATTTATGAACTATTTCAAAATTTGTTGTTGTACTATTTGATTCCTTTGGGAACAATCTCTGAACTATGGTACTCTGTTGTTCATTTCATTTCTGCAATATCTCTATATATTTCTTATGCGGGTAATCACTTTTAATTATAGACATCATGGCCGATATTCATCCACCAGAAACAACTGATGACATTCTACAACTTTTGGATCTTATGTCTAGTTTGACTAATGACATTGCTAACGCAATATCCTACCTAATAGCTGACCAAATATCCCACAATATCATGGCCAATTGAGAGGACGCAACCACACAACAACCAATACCGAGATCGGTTAGTATTAGGAGTGGCCATCAAAAGGTTTTAGAAATAATAACCGGCCATGAAAGGAGGGCGTATGATCTATACCGTATGCTACCCAACGCAGTTTTAGCCTTTGTGGACAAACTTGAGGACCGAGGTTTGTTGAAAATTACCAGAGTTGTGTCATCAGTGGAGGCAGTTTGTTACTTCCTTCAAATGGTTGGACATGGCCATACCAACCATGTTCTGGGTGAGGAATATATTCACAGTGGTGAGACCATAAGCAAAAAGTTTAACGAGGTCTTGGATGCAGTGTGTGCTTTGTGCAATGAATATATTGTGATGCCAATTGCATCCACAACTCCGCACTGACGCATACTAGAGAGTTCAAGATTTTACCCTTACTTCAAGGTATGCCCATCACTTAGTTGACCATGTGAATTCTGTTGTTAATACAACCACTTTCGTCATCACTGAATTTCATATATACTTGTCTTAGGATGCCATTGGGGCAATTGACGGGACACACATCCCCATTTTGGTGAAGCACAAAAAGCAGAACCGTTATAGAAATAGAAAAAAGAATGTTTCCATGAATGTCATGGTTGTAGTAGACTTCTCAATGGAGTGTACATATATCATGACTGGTTGGGAGAGCTCTGCTGCTGACCAAAGGGTACTACACGCAGCCACAACCATAGGCGGGTTCAAAGTACCCACTGGAAAGTACTATCTTGTTGATTCAGGGTACACCAACACTAGACAATTTCTTGCACCATACTGCAACGTAGGTTACCATATAGCAGAGTATCGGGGTAACAGAAGCTCATACACCAGCAAAAAGGAGATGTTCAACCACCAACATGCTCAAATACGTAACGTTGTTGAACGAGCCTTTGGTATGTTGAAGAAGAGGCTTTCCTACTTTCGTAAATGAGTGACTTTTCCTGTGCATTCATAGTCTCACATTGTAATGGCTTGTTGTATCGTCCACAATTTTATCCGGCACCAAAATGATGGTGATCCTTTGACGGATGAAAACTTGGATGCCCCTCATAATACCCTGACATCTTGAACGATTTGAGTTCTCTCCAACAAACAAGCCAGGCCGATGCTAGGGAGGGAGATGTTTTGCGTGAAAGACTTGCCAATTCTATGTGGGAAAATTAGTGATTTACATATGTTGTGTAACTTACAAACATTGAAACACGTTCTACAACATGTTTCACTTATTCCCTTTTCAAATTTAATTTTGTAACTTAACGGCCAACATTTGTTCTCAAACTCTATTGTTGACTACAATTTTGCCTACTTCTAAAAAATGTCACATTATGTCTCATTAGGTTATTTGTCTAGAAATGGATAATGGCATGTCGTTGTGTCCATGTGGTCTGCAGTGCACCGTACGAGTGTACATGGATGCCACAGATGCGATAAATGGATGATTTGAAGACAACAACCCCCACAAGCCATATTTTACATGTGGTAGGGGTCTTGTTCTGACCAGATGCCATATGAGGTTGCCCGCGCATCGAGTACAACCTACAGTGGCCACACTGACTGTAATTAGGGATGCAATGCTATCACAACTCGCATATGCACACAACGAACACAAGTACTGGTCAGAACACTACGTCTTTGTCTGGTCAACAAGAGCAGACACTGATAGGCTATAAGAAGAAATTTCAAGTATGCGGGAGAGGTGTCGATATCTTTGCCATCGACTTCATATAACGAGCGATAAGGACTCTTCAACTGAGGAAGATGGATACAATACGTCATAGATATAATATATTATGATCTATCCAAATGAACTTCACTTTTATGTTTGAATAATGAATTAGTCCTGTTGAAATGTTCTGCAGATTATCTTTGAAAACTATGTCATGAATCCGACATTATTATACTAATCATCAACCATGTTTTATTAGATGTCGATGAATCCATCTGAAGTTCTGAGGTGTGATTGTGGGCTAGATACAACCTTATGACTTAACACTGAGGATGCAGGGTTATATGATTTTGGTATTCTGAGTCAAAGGCCAGGCGAAATGTATTACATATGCCCTTCTTGTGAGGTGCGATAGTACATCAATAAATAATAGACTACCCTTGTGGAGGCTGCACATTCGTTGGCATTAACTTGAACTTGGTAATAAATTTTAGGGAAAAGACCGATGTAGATACTTCCATTGGGCAGTCGATCTCCCCCCAACAACGAATTCTTTGAAAGCGGAGATTATATTACTAACTGTTGAGTGCAAGTCAGTGTGGGGCCAGGCGATGAACACGAAGGACTTCATTGAAATTCATCACAACTACGATGATATATACACCAACAAAAAGTATGAGCATGAGGTTCTAGAATGCAACGTTGCCAGTTTGGAGGAAGATTGTCGTCTTCTTGTGGACATTCCTTCACCTCAAATGACTCCATAACGTTGAATGGCAGATACATTTACATTGTCTTAGATACCCTACTCTGGTAAAGAATAAATAAATATATATAGGGGTTTTATTCATGCCAGGACAGGTAAATCTTTGACGACAACAATTTCCTTTATTGGAAAAGAAGGATGCAGTTCTTCCTCCAAGGAACCAACTATGACATGTGGAAGGTTGTGATTCTCTCCTACAAATAGCCAATCGGGGATGTAGCCACTTGGGATGAAGCCACAGTCAAGAAGGTACAACTCAATTCCAAGGTGGTTAGCATCATCTATGTTACCCTCATTGTGACATCCCGTGCCACACAAAGTGAGATTACTCAAAAACATAACCATCTATTTAGATTGTTTATCATTGGATGTTATGAACATCATACACTTGTTTAATTTAGGCACTGATATAAACGTCGCATTTATAAGTGTTCTGATTTTTAATCGTAATGTTGGTGAATGTTTTATGGAGGATGTATGTTATTAATCGTAATGTTGCTTACCGTTATTTAAAACCAAATAAAATTTTTATATCCCCTTAATTGTGATATACACCCTTACTTCTGAAATATATTACTTACAGAATATGTAATATGGCTGGCCAACCGTCGACACCATATTTTATCTGGTCTACAGAGCTTGATATGGTTCTCATGGGTCTGATGAGAACCCAATATAATGTGGGTAGTTGTGTGAATGGAGTATATACTGCACACACTTGGATGGAGGCATGTCGCCAGTTCTGAAACATAACAGGAGGCCCTTACATATCTTTGTCTGTGTTGCAAATGTGATGGCAATACATCAAGAGAGAGTTCGTAAGAGAAAATCTTTTCATATTGAGAAATTTATTGCCTCCCCCCGTTGGCCGCACAATAAGCCATTGAACGAAAATTTGTGACGACGTGTTGCACTTACCCACCTGGAATTTCTACATACTTTAACACTAACGATTGAAACAAACAAATGAACTTGTAACACCTTTGCTTAATGTTGTAGTTGTTTGTGTTTGCGTCGCAACATTTTATTTGCTCAACTTATGTGTTACATTAGTTTGTTGCTACCATAATTTGATCAAATTTTCTACTTCATTCTTATGTTTAGAAGACTTGCATCACCTTCAAACTTATTATCAGCTAAGTTAGCTTGCAACATTTATTTGTATACATTATTGTCACAATTAGTTTACCATTATCATTATTTTGTCATAATATTAATTTTAGATTTTTAGATGTCAACATCGAGTTCAAAGGCGACATCACGTTCAAAGGTAAGGGCAACAGAAAACTTCAAAAAACTATTGATATCTCTGTCAAAAATACAAAAATATGTTGAAGAAAACCTTGTATGCAAAAAACCATGTTGCGATCATACACATGAGGAGGGAAAAATTGGGAGCGAGGAACAAGGCAAAGTCCAGGTCATTCATCATGTTCCTCATTTGCCATTGTTGTTTGATTGGTCAAAAGACGACATCAAACAACAATCCAAGTAGCCATTGCAGGAAGCATGCTCGTGTCATGGGATGAGTACGATGAGGCCCTAAAGTGGGCCGACTGGGACGACCCAACCTGGGAGCAATATAAATCAACATCCACATCGAAGAATGTCCACCAAAGTGGCTGGTCAAAATCTTAGCATGTGTTTGGCTGTCTATGTCTAGGTCCATGGCATGCGTCTCCTTTTTTGTCCGTCTCCCCTGTATGTTCGCGACGTAGTTGTCTGAGAAACAAATGTTTTATTATTAGTGGTAGTTTTTGTTTAAGTTATGATGACAATGTTATTATCATTTGGTGTTAGTGATGAAAATGTTATTTGTTTATGTTATGAACAAAATATATTAGGACAATTTAATATTTGTTGTTAGTTGACATTTACTGCGTCGAATTTGTTCAACATTACATATATACAACATGAAATTCCATTCTAGACAACAATAATGTTTAATTAATTTTGAATCAACACGTAAAAATGAGCATACTCATCTCTTATTTTCATTTTTCTAAATATAAAAAGTAACACCCATAAAATACAAATAAATATTTTTATCTATTTATTTTGAACTTATGTTCAAGTGGCATCACAAATACACATTCTGTGTACTTGTTCAAACAGTTATGCAAGAATAGGATAGAATAAGTAGATCCTGACTAGTTTGCCAAACAGAATAAGACTGGTAGCCAAATAGAATCTGATTGAATGCAGACTCAAATCAGACCAGCTGACCAAAATCAGACTACATTTCCAAACAACATCAGACTGCATCCTGACTACCCCAGCCCCGAAATCCAAACTAACCCCAACTAACCCAGTCTAGATTCCAGAATCCCAATCTTGTGCCGAACACAGGCTAGAAGTTTGTTTCATTTCATCGACCTTGAAACAAATCTCCCCTCCGAACGTGCCCGAGATGAAGGGCCTAGTCTTCACTCTATAAGAAAGTCGTTCTAGGGAGTCCTATGCAAATTTTTAGAATAAATGAAGTCATTTGGTGTGGTCTTTAAAATTCGAAAAAATCTAGCAATAACTCGGCTGCCAACCCACCCTCCCACCCGATTCTCAGGAATATGAAAAAATCCACCCATATCAAGATATCATCCACCCACAACGTGATTTTTTTAAATTGTGCATGAAAGCCCATGGAAACACCATACAAAAAATAAAATTTCCCCACAAACTCTAAAATCAATCGTTTTTAAATTTACTTCTTTTGACTCCCCCCATTTTCTCTCGAAATACTCAGATATTAAATACATGTTATCTCCATCTTGTTTGTCTTCCCACTTCACCCCTCTACTAGATGCGTGCATAAGTATGTACAGTAGGTATTTCTTTTAAATGAATTCCACTTTTTTTTTATTCCCTCCATTTTCTTGTGTTATAATGCTTACATATTGTCATTGCGGATGCATTAATCACATCACTTACCTAAAAAATTCATTAATTATTCGACATTAATCAAGTTTTTTTTAGTTCATACGTTAATGTTGTATGATTTTTCTGTCAATTGGGTTAATGTTATACAATTTTTTTGTTTAATAAGACACAATCATGTTAAATGCTAGAAGCACCACAACATCAGCCTCTAGGATTATATTAGATATTTTCCCAATCGTACAACATTAACCCAAAATGAGCAGATCTAAATTTACTTCATAAGTACATGATAACATCGGTTTTGATGCATTTTTCATAGTCTTTTTCATAACAAAAATCATTAGAACGAGCGTTTTGATTTTTTTTCTCATTTTATCTTCTAAATGTCAATTTATAGGTTCTAATTAAGTTTCTGTTGAGATTTGAAGGAATTTAATGCAATTTTGTTGAAACTGATGAAGTATAAGTAATTGCTCAACATACTCCAATTTCAACCAATAAGATCGATAGACGATCCTTCCTCCAAAGAATCGATAAGAGACTGTCAAGATATGTCCAATAGATGCATCGAGTGCCAATTTTTTGAGTAAGCATCGATAGATTTAATGAACTCTCACATGTCAAAAGGTGATCAACAATCTTTTCGACAAGACATCGACAGTTCGCTACGTCGATAAAGACATCGACAGAGCCCTTTCATTTCCAGTTGTCAATCGAACATATCGACAATCCTGTCAAGGATTATATCCTTGATAGCTTCATTGAGGAACCAGATAATGATCACCAAATCAACATTCCTATCGACACAAACAAAGATTCACATATCCCTTTCAATAAGACATTTTGTCGACGCTAAAAAAGATTGACATTGTTGTCGATCAACACAGACTTGTCAAAGAAACACTTCATCAACCATGAAGGTCAGGAAAAGAAGATGGGAGGTCGATGCCACATGGACCAATCAAGGTCGACAAGACACGAGTCAAAGCCTATGAATAGACCCCCAAGGCATCACTTTAAATGATCTTAGACCCACAGAGTCAACACGCTAAAAGGTTGTGTAAGACCCCTGACCTGGCTTAGTGCTTGATCGTTCTTGCTTTTACTTAATAAGATTCTTAGACCTTAATATAATCTCTTGACATGCTTTAATAACATGTGCCGTGTTTATGCCTTCAGTTTGGTCTAGTTTGCATGATGTTTGAGCTAGTTATGCTATATGTGTGCTTGTTTTGGACCAAGTTGCAATTTACCCATGTTGAGGGTGTATGTTGCAGTTTGTCACATGTTAGAAGTACCTCCTATGTGTTAGCACCATGAGAGAGAGAATGATTCTCATGGGTGCCTTGTTGTACTTTAGATGTTAAGGAGAGAAGTGGTGACATCTTGTGTGATGATGTTTTTAGGGTTTGCTTTGGTGCTTCGTGTAGATGGTTGACCTTGTTTAGGTGTTGACCCTTTCAGTTGGTTTTCAGTGACCACCTTTATGTTTTCTTGGCTCCAATCTCTATGGTCAATTATGTTCTAGGTATGCCTTGAGTCCCCTTCGATCAAATATGCTTGTAGCTCTCTCTTGAGTCGATGAGAGACTTAGGGTGTTGAGGTGTTTTGGTCTTCGACCGATGAGCCTTATAGGCCATGTTTCTCTTTGACCTATGGTCCTATAGGACCAAGTGAGGTCACTTATCCACCTTGGTTTTCATTACCCTTCTTTCATGCATGGTTTTAGTGGTTTCATAGTTGTTCTATGGTTGACAAGTGGCATGTTTAGTTGGAAACCTATCCTTCCACATCTCTCTCCTACCCTTGAGTACATATACCTCCCTCTTTACATGCATATGATCCTTTTACATCCTTATTTCTTCTCTCATCCTTGGAGCTCGTTCCCTTTGGTGCTTGGAAGAGAAGGAGCTCAACCTTGTTGCAAGGAGGATGAACCTTGCATGTGGTGATCTAGGGTTGGAGCATCTCTTCTTTGTTGATCTTTTAGTGATCCTTGTAATGGGTAAGTGATCTAACCTTTCTGGTCTCATTTTTCTTAAACCTTACTGTTACACCCACATCCTATGATTACCACAAATAATGATATTAGGACATAAGTTTGAGGATTATATTTAATGCAAAGCTCACTCCCAACTTTTTCTTTGATTTCAAACTCTTTGTTTCCTTGCATTCCATCACATAAACAAACTTCACAAGGGAAATTAAAACTTGATTACTCTAATATGATGCCAATAATAAAGATACATATTTCAGACACTTCATGTACATAAGACATGGTAATTAGATACATGCTCTATAATTAAGGAATCAAAGTTTCACATTATCATTTACAACTCTCTCTCAATTCTGTACAAGGTCCTAGAGTGACAAGGACCGACTAAATTAACTAATCTCATACTTAACTCCCGTGGCAGATCTATTTTGATGCATTGACATCTCTAGTCCATGTGCTATCCCTAAAAATTGTGAGTAGAGGGGTGATCCTACTCGCTCAGTGAATGAGTACTTTAAAGAAATGATTTATAGCACTTATATCATTAGCGATATATTTTTGAGCACTTGATATGAATAGAACACCAATAAGCTTTAAAGAGAATAATCATTCACAACATGAATATGGAAGATTACTTTAGACGACTACAAAGAGTAAATCAATCACTGAACATTCTTAAACAATCACAAAGTATTTAGTAATTCATAAACATACAAGGAATAATTGAGTAACTAAAAAAACATGATAAATCTCTCATTCATATTGTTATGCCTTGAACTCACATGAGATGTACCACAACATATAAATGAATCACAACAAGTTGTGATCTCATTGTACAAGGCTTAGAAGCATGCCCGGGTTTCTAAGCCTATCTCTCGAGTAAGATCCTATCAGCAGCTGGCCTTAGCACGTCTGCCTTTCAGCAACTAATGGGAGTGGTTGGATATCTCAGACTCCACCTCTCAACCTGGGTACTCAGGCAGTAAGTCAAAGCCTTCATTCTTATTGTGCATCAGTGGACCTACTGGCCATTGATCACTACAACATATAACACAGGTGTAGCATACTGAAACCTAGACATATTCTCTTTTTAGTTCTTTTCGTAAGCTTTTCCTATCATTTCTATCCTTTTTGGCTTTAATGTTCAAATTGTGGAAATAATAGTGAGTTGGTGAATATTTGTTCAATATTTATGCCGACAAATGGGTTTATGCACAAATACCTCAGTGAATATTTTTAATAAGGGTCGAATATGCAAATTTACCACTTAAATGGCATAATGATAAAATAAATTTGTTATAGATCATTCCTTATCCTTATGGATCAAGGAAGATAAAAAGGAATGAATAATAATGCTTTAAACATGTAAATGTGATATTGAATTATTTAACATGTTAAATAGTAGTAATTTTGGAAAATGGGCTAAAATTCATAAAAAGAAGACTAATTGGTTAAATATAACTTGAGATTTGTTTTCCTTGGGTTTAGTTTGTCTTGGAGGACAAGTTTCATAATTTTGGGATGACGATAACTATATCTATTTTATTTTGAAAAGAAAAAGTGAGTTTTCCTCAAAATATACTCCAAAAGTAGAAAATAATTTTAGATTTGTAATCTACACAATAAACATGCCTTTGGGTGAATTTTCACTAAATTTGGAGAATATTTGATTAAAAGGTGAATTTAGGAGAGAGAAAGTATGTAGAACATTCAAATCATTAATTAAAATAACAAATAACTTCAACAAGTGAAACTAATGGCAAATTCGTATCCAATGTACTTAATGTGACTTGTAGGTGAAGTTTCATTAAATTTAGAGAACCTTATAATCATTAATGGTGGAAGAAAGAGAAAATAGGATTTGGTTTATTTAACAAAACAAAATTTCTCAAAAGGAAAATCTAATCACATATTCGGATTCCTCATGTCAAAAATAGGCTAGGTATCAAATTTCATTTAGTTTGGATAATGTTTGCACACTCAATTTGAGAAAGAAAGAGAAGGAAATATTTAATGTATCACTTTATTTGATTTTACAGTTTGGTAAGCTTTAAATGTCACTCCTATAGCCGATTCATGTGCAATTCTAAGTTGTTGGATTCCCGATCGGACGGTCGCAGGCTGTCATCAACCTTGCACCTGAAACAGAAGGCAACACTAGTTTTGGGAAGTTTCAAATTGTGATTTCTCCCTCAATTCATGATCATTTAACATGATTTTTCATGTGTTGGATTTGTGAGATAATTTTCTAGCCAACGAGCCCTAAACTGGGACCAATGGTTGAGAAACCTAGAAACACCCAAAATCTTCCTGAAACCTATAGCCGCCTATGCTCAAAAGCTTGACCTTATAAATAGATGAACCTAGCCCTAGATCCGATGTCACCCGATCTTTCTTTCCCCCCTTTGAATTTCTTTTTTGGTATTGTTTTCAATCATCGTCAAGCTTCTTGCTCTCCCCTACTTGCAGTGTTGTGTATTGGGTCTCGGCAACATCAACACACTAATTGGTCCCCACGGTGAGTTCGTTTGACCTTCTTTTTATCTTCGGTGGTTTCGTTTTGATGAATTATCAAGAACCGTGGATTTTCCCAAACAGAGCTTCGTCTACTGCTCCATGGCTCACAACAATGGTTGCACATATGGAAGGGGATGACTCTCCATTGGATTTCTCACTTTTACCCTCTGTCTTTCTTCTTTCTGTGCTTTCCCTCATCAAGGGCATTTCCGTCATTTTGCCTCTCTTTCCTTGTTTTGGATGGGTCAAGGATGAGATTTGACCCTGTGACATGGCCGCCTCTGATTGGGCCATGTCAACGGTCCGATTTCTATCTTTCCCTCTCTCTCGTTGATTTCTTGCTCATTTAACAATTTCGAGTTTTTTGATTGGTTGATCTTATAAAAATCATAACTTTTGCTCTGGTTGTCCAAAAATTAAAGTAAAATATGTATTGGAATTAGAAAAATGTAATATTTCTAATAAAATAATTTTAGGTTTGGTTTTGATTTTTGTCGAAAGGTGTTTTCTAAAAAAGATTTTAATACATAAAAATCACCAAAAATACACTTTAATTATCATAACTCCAAAATTGACAAAATTATATGTTTTCTTAATCAGGAGAACCTAATAAGATCATTGGTGTTGTTTTTAGAGTCTAAATCAAGGTTTTGTTAAAAAATGCCAAAACAAGGGGTTCTTTACATTAATGCATATGATATACCCTAATGCATGATTATACATTGAAAATTGGAAAAGAGGACCTTGGACTCAATTAAAGTGGTGAAAGTTGATAACTGAAATCAATAAGAGAGGTATGTGCAAATCTAACCCTAAAGTTGGTATATTTGTGAACCAACCCTATTCTCCATAATGAGGCTTGAAATGAACCATATTTCCTTTATTATTGTTTCTCTTATTCTAGTTACCTCAAAATCAGATTTGATATATTATTTCTTCGGTCTTGGAATCCCGTTGCCATGTTGAAATTATTTGATGATTTTTCTTGCCATTTACTATTCCTTGAGCATGATGGTTTATTTGACTATTTAGCTATAGTAGTGGTACTTATGTACAACTACCCATAGTTAGGGCATGAGTTATTTCGCCCTGGGGAATGTGTTTATTCTCCCCTTGGGGAATGTGTTATTTCTCCTCAATATAAAATATTTGATAGGTTACTGGGAATGTGATTGCTCTCCCCTAATCTATTTGGTTGAGATCTGGTAGGTACCTCAACCCTACTTAGTTAATTTAGTCCAATATTAATCATTCAAGCAAATTCATGATTATTTATTAGTTTTGGCAAGAATATTTTGTTATGTGCCTCATTCTCTTAACCTTCTCATCTTATGATGAATCTATATCCTTATGTTTCATTATTGTTCTTGTCTTTGTTTCTTGTTCATATAATTGTTGATACATACCTTGTTTCTCTCTCTTGTTGGGTGACTTTCCAACCACCCAGGTATA
This sequence comes from Alisma plantago-aquatica, assembly GCA_963693085.1. Lineage (NCBI taxonomy): Eukaryota > Viridiplantae > Streptophyta > Magnoliopsida > Alismatales > Alismataceae > Alisma > Alisma plantago-aquatica. The sequence continues at coordinate 752,845,185 of OY856410.1, forward strand.
ACACAAGGTGTTGAACAAGATCAAAGAGAATATTAGCTTTTGTCATGGACCTCTATCTTAGATCCTACTTGATGTATCCTACATGTAAACCCTTAGTGGGAGATATGATGGAATTCTGTAATCTTTTATGAAAATTGAATATAGTCATGATTTTTATTCCACTTCTATACACTTTGATCTTTTTTATACCATTATATAAAGATTTGAAAATTTTACACATGTTCCAACCTCCCTTTTGAGTATGTTTGGGATGGATATTTTATTCTTCAAATTTTTAGTGAAGAAGTGATTTCACTCTTTTACAATAGGTACCACTGGCATCCCCAGTTGGTGTTGGGTACCACACAACTGTAAGGAGTCTGCCCTACTGGTCAAACCCCCGCACCCTAATGGTGCACTCCGACTTACCTCAATTTGGACTACCTCTAACCAGGAAACTATTTCCTCCCCACACTACTGGCATCACCCTGTGAGGATTCTACAGTGTTCATGGCATTTAAATGTCTAATTCACTCTTTAAATTCACAATTCAATCATCACATCAATATATCTTAGTTTACCTTTGTAAACCATTCATTCATAGATCATCTGATAATATCTACCACAAACTGAACTATTAAGCGTCACCACCTCTCATATTAAAAACATTGATATCATAATACTTGATTCACTAAACACCCTATCCTTAGGGTTTCATTTACCTCATTCACTTATCACATGCCTCACATAAGGATTTAATGTGTCATAAACATCCACTGAATAACAACTACTTTCAACAATTCATATACAATCAAAATAAGTATGAAATCCTAGAATTAAGCTAAATTTGGGTTTTCATGCCATTCATTGAGATACCATGTATATAGAATAACATTCAATACCTAAAGTCTATGATGTTTAGAGAAACACTTCAAATCATTTCACGATATCTATTCACAGATTTCCAACTTTTCACTTATCTAGGGTTTCACCCTCTTTACTAAGATATCAAGCAAACATCAACGACATCACACAAATCCAAGATAGTATCTGAAAAATATGTACTACACATTTAGATAAATAAACAAGGAGATTCATATAGACAAATTTCTTTATTTAGTTATACATCAATTTTGGTCATAGACGAAAATCCTAAATTTCAATTTATTCTTATAATCTCTGCAATTACTTAGGGAATTCTCATTAGGATGGATTGTATCCATTTTTAATATGATTTCATCATTTTGAAATTCATCACAATAGAGTAATAATATATTTCATATCATTTTGCAAAAACTAGATCAAAAAGACAATTTAGGGTTTGTAGTCGCATATTAAGCAATTGAAGAATGTTGATGATTTCACTCATTTTCATGCAATCTACTATTTAAAGGAAGCACTCACTCACCCTAAGGTGTGAAAACACCTTAAAATGCAATGCATCACTAAAAATCTCGTATCCATATCAAAACCCTAGCAAAACACGGATTTCTTCTTCCTTTCAACTTGGAAACCCTAGAAATGGGGGATTATGAAGAAAGAGTGAGAAAAGGGGAAGATTTGATATCATTTCGAATCAAATTAGAGGAGGGACGAAATCTTGACATGTGATAGAAGATTCACCATGAAAGGCTATGAAAAGAAGCTAAACTTACTTGATTTGATCATATCTCAGATAGAGAAACCATAGGTCAACATCACCACCACTTTCTCCTCTCAAAACCCTAGCTCTCCTCTCTCTATATCTAGGATTTCATTTCTCTAGAATGGATCATAAAAAATTAGAGCTCCTTGGGTGCTAGCTTGCTCATATAGAGCAGTTGAGGTGCTTGGGTAATTTGCACACTGATCCCTCACTATACTTTCTCTTATTTCAGCAGATTTTTCTTTCATAGAAATGTTACTATCATTCATTTATTTCAGAGGTCAAACATTATCTAAAAACTATGAAAATTTATCATGGTGTTTATCATTGAGTTTCAGGTCTCCAATTAATTTTTTTGATCATTATGAGCTACCATTAAATAATTAAAAATTAAACAGTGAACTGCTATATTGAAGTCTGTAGAACATTTTATTGAATAGAAAATGGCCCAGAATGGCGGTGCAAGGTGCCACAGCCATGCTAAGATTGACACAACATGGTCATGCTTCCTACCATGTTTGTGGTGCATTTGTTACATCAGATTTGAGTACAAAAATTGCTCAACGGTTCAATTCTTCCAAAACAGTCATGTGGCCTAGCATGCTCGTGCCACCAACAACTTAAGACGGTCGTGCTACCCACCATAGTCATGCTATCCAAGCCTCCAACTACCATTTCATTATCCTTTTCCTACCTCTCTCATTCCTCCCCAACATGGGCCAATCAGGTGAAAACCCTAAATTTTAGCCAACTAGGTTTTATACTTCTCAAATCATAAATATTCAAAATGATAGCATGCTTGGAGTTCTCATTATGTTTAACACATCATAATTAAGATATCATCATTAATCATGTTTAAGCAACAATCAATTTAATCAAGTATTTAGTCATCTACATAAACCCTAACTTATCAATTAAGCTCATATAAGGTCATAACAATTCTTCCTCCCTTAAAAAGGTTTCATCCCCAAAACATAAATACACATGCAAAGTACATTCAAGGTTTTTTTAACTTCTGAAATCTTAAATGTCATTATATTCTTATATTTCATACTTGAATGTAGTTTTCAACTTTGAGTCCTTTATTTGTATTCTAAATCACACCAAATTAAAATAAGGCTTCTTAATAACTATAAAAGAATTTTCTATGTCACAATCAATATTGGGAAAGAGAAAGAGAAACAACCATTTGCAATCTTGCTATACTCACTTGAGGTGTTACCTCAACACTGGTGATCTAATATGACTATCTTAATTCATACAATTCAATCTACACTTTTGTTCTGTTCTACATTAGAGAGTTTACCTTGCTATTTTGAATTTTACTATTGTGCTACTCAAATAGCCAACCCTCATAATACGTAAGGTTAGATTTAACAACAATTATACAATATTGAGCTGGATTCCTAGAACAAATGATTAAAGCCATAACACATCTTGAAATCAATATATTACTCACACATATACAAATGAAATCATACATAAAACAAAATCACATCCCTTGATATACTTTCAACAAATTATACTTTCTAAAAACAAACCCACACATTACTAAAAACCATTTGTTTCCTCTCATTTCTCTTCCTATTCACTACTACTTGCTTAATCTTACTTACCCTTCTCATCTTGATCATATAGATTAAACATATCTAACATTGAAACATTCTAGGTAAGAATAGATTATTTGTCATTCTTTCTATCACTGCAAGAATTTATTTTAGATTACACTTTCTTCGTGCAACACTTCTCCCTTTATTCAAATCACACCTCTTACATTTCAAATCTATTTCTTATCATTCATTCATAGTCATTTCCATGTTGTTTATCTATATTCCTCGTTTTATACCTTTAAACCCTAGATTACTATCACTACTATTTTACCTTTCTAGTGCCGATCTCAAGATTTTATTTTATAGAGATGTTAGTGCTCAAAGTCAAATCACTAGTGACATCCCTTGAACTACTACAACCCTTTAAGGGTTTGGTCCTTATAAATTATATGATGTTATTGTGATGTGACTTTACTCCCTTCATTTGAAATTCAAACTTTATATCTCATAAGGTTTACTAAAGTCATCCTTATCTTATCACTTTGATTCCCTTTCTCTTACTTTACCTTTCTGATAGGTTACTCTCCAAATTTTATCCTGTTGGAGTTCCATCGTCATTCCATATTTTTACCATCATTATATTCAATAGACGTATCTATCATGGTGGTTATGTATCATGTAGAATCCATTCTCTTACCACTTCGTCCACACATTACTCTCATTAGGGAGGATATAAAAGAGAAGGTGATTCTAAGGTTTACAATTCCAATCTTCAAGTATTTACTTAACACATTTCTTGTATATAGGTTTAATTACTCATCGTCAAGGAGACTAGACTACTTAGCATCTTCTCACATATGCCAATCTCTCTCTTTTATCATCTATCTTACTCCCTCGTGTTATAAATACTTTTTCATTTTCCATAATTGTCTTACCATATGCTACTCTTCCATCTATCATCTTTAGCTTCTACTTATCTCTTATGATCATATTTCTCACTCCCATGTATGATTCCATATTCTGTGCCATATATACTTCTTATCATCCTTTTACTTTTATCAAATTGAAAGTCTGTATCAATATTCTCCTTACCAATTTCATCTTATGCATAATACACTACATGTCTTTCATTTAACATAAAATGACTCATGTAGGGTTCAACCATAGTTTCACTCTCAATCAAGCTTTTGATCCCTGAATATAATCTACCTTTATATGACTAGTTCATTTTTAGCTACACTTTGTTCTTTTAAAACTAATTATATTTTATCACTAGGGACCTATTGAATACATCTGATGGAGACTAGGTTATTATTCTATAGAGACTTAGAATCCAAAGGTAGTAAGGTCAAATGCATTATACTTTCTTAATAGAAGTACACATTCCATGCTCTCAATTATATCATGTAACCCTCATTCCTTAATCAAACTCATCATTTCTAACATTTATCTTTGTTTCATATAAGTTTCTTATCCTAGTCTTATGATTTACATGTTCATCTAATTCTCTTTACTTTAACTCTTCTTAAGACTCTTCACTTCTATGTACTTATTGTATACTTAACTCTTTTATTCTATTTTCCCTTTTCTTTGGAGTACATATAAGCATTTTACTCAATATATGATCCATTCTTCATAATTGATTCTTACTATCTTGGCCCTTACATACTTTTCTCATGTCTTTTCCATATTTTATATTTAGAGTTCATGCAATACTGATCATTAAACTTAATCTGAACCTTATATCATTTTCCTTTATCCCCAATTAAAGGCTTCTTATCTGAGGCCTCAAAGCTGGATCTTAATAATCAATTCCAATTGATTATTATTTATTCCAGTCTTTACCATATGTTTCAATATCTAGTGTGTGTACATACTCATTGCATTCTGAGTTTGCCTCCCTATAGTTTAATTACTCTTATTAGATTAATAAATAGGAGTCATTAAATCCTAGTAAATCATGTTGCCAGCCAGACCATGCTGAACCTGTAGTCCTTAAGCCAAGAGCTACTCATGATTAACCAACTCCTACTTATATCAAACATGTGGAAAGAATATCCACTTAGGGCAAACTCATTTACAAATCATTTTTGGTCTATATGATACTAAGAATATAAAAAATAAATGAAGTAACCCCATAGTTTACAACAATCTTACAGAACCATATATAATTTTGATAACTGAACATTTGAATTCACATGGACAAGAGAATTTCTATTCATTTCAAGTAAAAACAACAATATCAATCAAAAGTTGTACAATCTTTATGCTTTATTCCTTTATTACTTTCTCATCTTCTAACCCTAATATTTTTAGGGTTTCTCTCTAGCCCATCCTCCCATTGTATGCTTGGCCAGGCATCCAGAGAAGAATAGATAGAGTACTTTGATACTAGTCAATCTAGGTATCTAGATACCAGGCCAGGGTATCCAAATATCTAGACTTCCCAGAGCTATTCACATATCTCCTACTAACTGCCACACTTATAACTCTAACTTTCTATCCTAATGGTCCTTGGCAACTCAACCTAAGCTCTGATTCCAAACTATTACACCCACATCCCATGATTACCACTAATCATGAGATTAGGTCATAATTTTAGGATTATATTTAATAAAAAAATCACTCCCAACTTTTTCTTTGATTTCAAGCTCTTTGTTTCCTCACATTCAATCACATAAACAAACTTTACAAGGAAAATTAAGACTTGATTACTCTAATATGATACCTATAATAAAGATACATATCTAAACATTCATTCTGTTTATCACACTTCTTACACATACGACATGATAATTAGATACATGCTCTATAATTAAGGAATCTAAGTTTCACATTATCATTTACAACTCTCTCTCTTAATTCTATACAAGGACCTAGAGTGATAGGGACCGACTAGATTTACTAAATCTCATACTTAACTCCTATTGTAGATCTATTATGATGCATTGACATCTATAATTCGTGTTCTATCCCTAAAAATTGTGAGTAGAGGGGTGGCCTACTCACTCAGTGAATGAGTACTTCAAAGAAACAATTTATACCATTTATATAGTTGAAGATATATTGTTGAGAAACTGATATCATTTAGAGAAACAATAAGCTTTAAAGAGACTAATCATTCACAACATAAATATGGAAAATTTCTCTAGATGACTACAAATAGTAAATCAATCATTGAACATTCTTAAACAATCACAAAGAATTTAATAATTTAGAAACATACAAGGAATAATTGAGTAACTAAACAAACTTGATTAACCTCTCATTCATATTATTATGCCTTGAACCCTCATGAGGTGTACCACAACATGTGAAAGAATCACAACAAGTTGCGATCTCAATATACAAGGCTTAGAAGCATGCCCTGGTTCCTAAGCCTGTCTCTCGAGTAAGACCCTCATCTGCAGCGGGCCTTGGCACGTCTATCTCTCAGTGGCTAATGGGAGCGGCCAGATATCTCAGACTCCACCTCTCAACCTGGGTACTCAGGTAGTGAGTCAAAGCCCTCAGGCTTATTGTACATCAATGGACCTAATGGCCACTAATTACTACAACATGTAACACAGGTACCATTGGCATCCCCAGTTGGTGTTGGGTATCACATAACTACAAGGTGTCTGCCTTATTGGTCAAGACCCCCACATCCTACTGGTGCGCTTCGGCTTACCTCGATCTGGACTACCTCTAGTCGAGAAACTGTTTCCTCCCCACAATGTAGGCCTCTGTTACAGCCCCAATTTTTTGGGTTCAATTGGTGAGAAATGTAATTTCTCATATTAAAGATATTTGAACAAATAATGACATAATTTGTTTTAAATAAATGGATTTTGTTTACAATAGCCTTGATGATTCTATTGTGGGCTTTATTGGATATTGGGCCCAATAACAAGGAAATGAAGAAGGAAAATTTAATTATTAAATTAGTAAATGAATAATTGAGTTTTTGAGAAAAGAATGAGGTAGAAACCTATAGAAGGCAAAGGGATGTAATCCAAAGTTAGATTTCATACCTCTTGGGTTCCAAGGAGTCCAAAGTTGCATATAGAATGCAATAAGAAAAGAAAATATCAATTAAATATTTCTTTGTTAAGAAAGAAATTGAAAGTAATGATAAAATGTGGAAAATAGGTGGAAAGAGGTATAAATGTGTATTCCTTAAAAAGGAATTTTGAATTATTTGAGTTTTGGGATCCAAGGAGTCCCAATAAAGAGGAAAGAAAGAGAAAATACCAAAATTGCAAAATGAAAGGATAATATGAAGCATGATTAATGAATTTCATGATGATGTTAAATACGTGGTATTTGCTACTTAAGGAAATATAAAATCCATGGAAAATGAAGTAAAAAGGGCAAGTACAAAGAAAATGAAAGAGGAATTTCGAATTCCTTAATGACCAAGGATCAAGGGGAAATAAGGAATTAATCTAAAGAGAGAGAATTTATTATCAATTATGGAAAAAAAGTTTCCTAATGAGGAGAAGCCTTGTTTTCTTCATGGGCAAGCACGTTAGGGTGTGGATGTCCTCCCCTATATAAGGGAGGTCGAACCCTTGGCCAAGTCCAGAGGGATCCCATGCGACTATCTCTCTTCCTTTCCCTTCTTCTTCTTTCTCTTTTCGTCCATAAAACCCTAATCCGGAAAGGTAGCATGACAAGGAGCTACGGGGAGCTATGGAGGGTTCGTGATGGAAGCAAAACACTCCATGTTGTTGAAGTGAAGGCTAGCCATTGTCCCCAGGTCCTAGCCGAGGCGCAACAACGGCCGCACATCGCAGGCCTGAGGAGTGTAAAGATGACCATGTCGGCTGCGATCGGGCGGCGCACCAAGTACGACAGGGTGTGGCGGAGGTAGAGTAACAAAATCCGGTGAGTTTCATGCCCGGAGGAGACGGGAAACGACCCACGATCAGCTTCTGATGGACGGTCGCCTAGGGTTCTCGAGCTGGAAGACGACGGAGAGGCGTTGGACAAATCTACCCCTCCGGGGTATACAGAGTTGCAAACTTACATATGGGCATTTATGTCTTTTCGTTATAATCGAGATCGGGCACGCGAGGTATGTGCATGGGGAGTTCGTTGCCTACGTGGCACCTCCCTATTGGTCACTTTAAGTTTTATTTGCTAAAATCATAACTAATCATTGGTAGCTCGGATTTAGATCAGTTATATATGAATTTTTATCAAGAGAACTCGAGGAATCCAATAAAAAAATAATTGAAGCTTGATTCTGATTGCAATTCAAAAAGTGTATAAAGTTATCATCTTTAATGGTTTAATTAATGAAAAACCCTTAAAATTGATGATAGTTGAATATAATGATGTTCTCTGATTGTTTTGAGCAAATATTGACCTGATGATAATAAAAAGGATTATTTAGATCTAAAAGGATGATCTTCATGTGTAATTTGATTAATTTAGGGTTCCATATGATTTAATGAACCTTGAACCATAACTGTGGTAATTATGATCTTTAATGATTTTAATTGGTCAAATTCATGTACAAAGCTGAGATATGATGGTTCTAATCTATTTAGAGTACAAAAGTCCTTAATTCTGGATAAATACCCTAAATGTAGTAATTAGGGTTTTCTCATGAATAAAAGGTAGAATTATGGCAAATCGAGTTCATATGTGTTATGACCCACTCCATGATTAACTAGTAAGTTATCATGATTAGTGCATAATTAAGTTAATTGAGATAAGTTAAGTGCTCATGTGGTGATTAGTGCATCCTCAATTTAATTAAGTTAAGTAAGTGCTTAAGATGCGATTATAGTTTTTATTTGCAAGCTATTTGGCATGTTTTTATGCCTTGGGGTTGTAGAGGATCTTGCACTTGAAAAGTTGCAAAAGAAATCATTTGATTTGGACCTACGAGGCGAAAGTTATGACATTTTTAAATTCTAGGGTCGGATTTGCAATTTTTTCAAAGTTTTGGCTTTATAATCCTTTTTCCATTTCGTTTCCCTTATCCCCTTTGCGAGCACCACTTGAGTGGCACTGTAGCTCCGCATTTGCAGCAGCCAGAGGGTGATCATGGGTGTGATTGTGGGAACCCTAGCTCCGATTCATCTGCGCCCCTACCTCTGTCCTCCTTCCACCACCTTCTTCTTCTTCTTCCTCCACTCTTTCTCCTCTTTTGTTCCACCCTAGTAGGCGCCGACCTACAGAAAGCAGGGGATGACAGCCAGCTGCTGCGGCCGGACAAGGAGCCGATTGGGTGTGCAAATCTTTAGGAAAAAGGGGTGTTCGACTTCGGCCAAGAGACCTAGATCAGAATCCGCCGCCAATAGCCCTCAATTCAGCCCTAGCCGAGCTCCCCTTCAACCTGTTCATGGGAAACGGCTGCTTGCAGCAGCAGGTCCGTCCATGGATGGTCTTGCTTGAGAAACACCATGAAAAACACAGCTTTGACCTCAGCCAAGATGATGGAACAAGGTTCCGCAATCTCCTAGCCACGAACAGCACTTGATCGAGCTTGTCTTCAACCTGTCGTGTGTGAAGCAAGTTAATCCACAATGATCTAGAGGTTGAAGACAACCCAAATTTGCCCGAAAACTGGTCCCTGGATGCATCTATAGTCGAATCCGGACATCCCGAACCACTTTGAGTAGCGTTTCATTCATCTATCACCATTTAACTCGATAAAATGGTTGATTTTAGTTCGATCCGGTTTGACGTAGTTTTCAGCACCCGTTAAATTACCAAATCATGCGTTTTAATTATTAACGCTTGTACATCGATAATTAGCAATTGCTGTGTGTGAATTAGAATAGTATAACCACACGATCAATCGAAACCAAATTACTCGATTAAATGGTGAAATAGTAGCGCACGACCACAAACTGGACAGTTTGGACATAAACTTGGGCTGTATGATTTTTTAATAAATTAATTGAGCACGATTTCAAAGAAATGATGACGATGTGAAAAATATCAAAGAAAATCTAGATGCACGTTCTAGGTCATATTTAATTTAAATGATTTAATATTTTCTCAAATTGACACGCTTCTCAAGGATATCAGTAGAAATTACTAATTATTAATAATAATTCATGTTATGATACGTAAGTAACTCTTAATTGAGTTATGTGATGCACAAACCAGGATTAGAGTTAATGTGCACGTTCTTTGAGAAATTTTAGATGAAGTATAAATACTACAGATGATTTCTTATATGTTAGTTAATTACTCTTATTAGTGCAATAAGATGTTCAATGGCATGAATTCAGTATGTATGTGCCAAATTGACATGAGTTTGGGTTATTTATGAATTTTAAATCTGCCTGCATGCATGATATAAGAATTTCTCAGCATTTACAGTGATTTTGAGTATACTGTTCTGACAGTTCTAGAATGATATCGTATTGTGATTTGAATTGCAATCAAATAGATGAGGCAAATGAAACCCTAAGGATAGGGTGTTGCCATGTGATAAGTGAACGAGGTAACTGAAACCCTAAGGATAGGGTGTTCAATGAATCAAGTATTTTGATGTCAAAATTCTCAGTATGAGATGTGGTGATGCTTAATAGTTCAGTTGCATGATTTTAGTGTATAAAGTGCCAAACGACATGCATTCTATTATTTAAGAATTTTAGTCTGCCTGCATGCATATTAATATTGATTTCTCAGTAAATTACAAGTGGACATGAAATTAGATTATTGAAGAACTTGAAATCTGCCTGCATGCTTATTATGTTGAATCTATTGGTATTTGCAATACCTGAGTATACAGCTTGTCAAGTTTGAAATGATATTCACGTTATGTTATAAGCTTCGATTAAATTGATGAGATATCATAGAGAAAACAGATATTCGGAACAAGAACCTGAGTTATGTAATTCAGATTAAAGTCTTTTTATAATAAAAATAATAAACTTAGGTGCCCCAACACTGTAGAACCCCATTGTGCGATCTGTACCTTTGGGGTAAAACGGTCAGCCCTGGGGATACGCCCAGGCATCGGAGACTCGTGTCCAACAAATACCGAATGTCTCGGTGACACGAAGTCTGAGAGGTAGGATCCCGGTCAGCCCTGGGGATACACCCAGGCATCGGAGATCCGAGAGAATGTCTCGGTCAGCCCTGGGGATACGCCTAGGCATCGGAGACTCAGAGACCCTCCGACTGTGCACTACAGGTTGCGGGAGGAGTCCAGAGCACTCAGAGTTAGTGCAGTGAGGCCTTGTGAGCCTGAGAGTCCTGTGCAGACTAGGACGAGTAGTCAGACTTAGCATTTCCCGGGTGTGTCGCTAAGTCTTGTACGGTGGGATCGTAGTTCGCTACAGATCTTCATATGCAGAGTGCGCTGCATATGTTTGGGGCATAACTAAAATGTAATCGTATAGGATCACAGTAAATTTAATATGTTAGTAGTTTAGAATCTTCTGTGTTAGTTGTTAATAATTGCCTAACTAATTAAGATATGCAGTTCCTGATATTTAATGCTTACAGTTATGTGATACCTGCTGTTATATAGAAATATGAATATTGCCTGATAGAATTATTATGCCATTAGAATTGCTCAGTATAGAACTGTTCTTATGCTTTATTACAATTTTATATATCTGATGAGTTGTTTAGTGATAGCTAAATGAAAAACTATTCACTGAGCGAGTAGGCTCACTCCTCTACTCAAACATTTTCAGGTCAACAACAACATCAAGAATATGAAGGATCTTTCCATCCTAGTTTTTGGCAGTAGAAGGTATATGTAGATAGTTTAGTTAGAGGTCTCTTAGTCCTTTCCCCTCGGTCCTTGGGACATGGTGTGGGTGAGAGAGAGTATGTATGGCGAATGTGTAAAAGATGTAAATTAACTGTTATGTTTTACTTTCTGTTAAACAATGTTACATGTTGTAAACTCTGTTTATGTTCTCTAGCCAGTTTAATTGAAATGCTTCCGCAATAGTTTATTATGTTTTAGTTTACAGCAATAATCCGGATATCATTACGAGGTTTTAAAAAGAAAAAGTTCTCAGTGATTTGTTTATGTGATAATTCCTCTGTCGCGCCCTAATCTCGTGATTAGTGGTTAGTGTGAGATTGGGGTGTGACATCTTGGTATCAGAGCATAGGTTGAGTATTTGAATACTCTAAGTCAAGGTCAGGGGATGACAAGAGACCAATAGGATTTGGACTTAAGTGTCTTCCTTCTAACTCCAATTTTATAACAGGAAGTGTTATGTTATATTATTGCAGATGGTAGGAAGATGACGTGGTCACGAGAATCAAGTTGAGAGTTTAAGCTGAGTTATCAAGAATAATTAGGATCAAAAGATAAAGTTATAAGTGAGGTACATAAGAAGTGATATGTCTTTAGCTCTGGGAGGTCTGAGTGTTTAGATGCCCTGGCCAGGTGTCTGAGTACTTAGATTGACCAGTATCAAGCTACTCTGTCTATTCTTCTCTGAATATCCTGGCCAGGTATGCAGAGGAAGGATAGGCTAGAGAGAAACCCTAGAAATCTTAGGGTTATGAGATAAGAAATTAATGTAGGAGTAAGAGATTAAATATAGGATATGATATAACTCTTACTTTATATTGCTTATTTGATTGGAAAATCACTAGAAATGCTCTTATATGCATGAAATTAGATTTTTAGTGTATAAAGTAAATATGATGATTAAACCCTAGCAAGGTAAATTGAGAATGTAACTTATCTGGATGTTCAAGTAAGAGAAAGGAAATTCCAGTGATAAGATAAGGAAGACTTGAGTAAAACTTATGAGATCTAAAGTTTGATTTTCAAACTAAGGAAGCAAAGTCACATCACAATAACGCTATGTTATTGATAAAGATGAAACCTTAGAATGTTTAGAGTTGTAGTAGTTCAAGGGATATAAATAGTGATTTGACCTTGAGTACTAGCATCTCTATAAAATAAGATCATGAGATTTGTTCTATGAAAGGTAAGCTAGCATTAATAAAATCTAGGATTTAAAGGTAGATAAACAATATGAAAATAACTTGGAGAAAAGAGTAAGATATAAATTTGAAATGTAACAATAAGTAAGTAGCATAGAATGAGGAGTACTACGTGATACATGATCTGAAGTTAGTTGTTGTAGTTCATGCTCTTATGACACAACGTCACTATCTTTATGATGTGACGATAGATTGTCACCTTGGGAAGGAGAATGTGGTAGTTGATGCCCTAAGTAGGAAGTCTAGTTCAACAGTGGATGTATTTTCCATGGCATGTTTCAAAAGAGACATGCTAGTGGAAATGTGAAAGTTGAACTTAGACTTGGGGTGACAGAGCTAAATGGTTTGATTGCACAGATGCAAGTAAAGCCTACTTCTTATGATCAAATCAAGGAACTACAATAGGGTGATAGTGAGTTAAACCAGACCATGCATGACATGACAGGGGGAAGAGACCAGAGTTCAAGTTTTCAGATGATGATGTGTTGTTTTAGCATGACAGATTGCATGTACCTCGAGATAATGATTTGAAAGAAAAGAGTCTTGAGGAAGCACATGCATTGTGTATGCTATGCATCTAGGCAACACTAAGATGTACATGAATTTCAAGGAGTCGTATTGGTGGTCTGGTATGGAAAGATTGTAGCTGAGTATATGACTAGGTGCAGTACGTGTCAGCAGGTTAAGGCTGAGCACCAGAAACTTATAGGTACTTTGCAATCTCTTCCTATACCAGAGTGGAAATGAGAACATATTACAATGGATGTTGTGGTAGGGTTACCCAGGACACCTAGAGGTTATGACTTGATATGAATGATTGTGGATAGACTAATTTAGCTTGCTCACTATCTTCAGATTAAGTCAACCTTTGATGTCTCGAAGTTGGCTAAGATATTCATGAATGAGATAGTCAGGTTGCACGATATCCTAAGTTCACATTCAAGTTTGGAATCAGTTGCATTGTGCTTTGGGCACAAAATTAAGATTCAGTACAGCTTTTCACCGCAGACGGATGGTCAGTCAGAGAGGACCATTCTAGTCTTGGTATGGCTCAGTATGAAGATCTGTATGGAAGAAAGTATAGATCATTCATATGTCAGTATGAGGTAGGTGAAAAGTAGCTTCCTAGACCAAAGATAGTGTATTTGACCACCGAGAAGATAGCAGTAATTAGAGAACAGTTAAAAGCTACACAGGACAGACAGAAGAGTTATGCTGAGAAGAGGCGTTGACATCTTGAGTTTCAGGTTGGTGATGAAGTGTATCTGAAAGTTCCACCATGGAAAGGAGTATTGAGGTTCGGTAAGAGAGGCAAATTGACTCCTAGGTTTATGGGCCCATATCCTATCGTTGAGAGGATTGGACCTGTAGCCCATAAGTCGTATTTGCCATCCAAGTTGCCCAATTTACATGACGTGTTTCATGTACCGATGTTGAAGAAGTGTTATCCTGGTACAGAGAAGATAGTGGACCCAGAACCTGTACAGCTCAGACCTGATGTGTCCTATGTTGAGGGACATGTATAGATGATTGATTGGAGGATCAAAGAACTCAAGAATCGTGAGATGCCTTTAGTGAAGGTCTTATGGAGGAACCATAACCTAGAGGAAACCACGTGGGATCTTGAGTCTGAGATGCGAAACAAGTTTCCTTTCTCTTTTAGGAATTTCGGGACGAAATTCTTAAAAGGGAGGGAGATTGTTATGACCCACTCCATGATTAACTAGTAAGTTATCATCATTAGTGCATAATTAAGTTAATTGAGATAAGTTAAGTGCTCATGTGGTGATTAGTGCATCCTCAAGTTAATTAAGTTAAGTAAGTGCTTAAGATGCGACTAGAGTTTTTATTTGCAGATACAAGCTATTTGGCATGTTTTTATGCCTTGGGGTTGTAGAGGATCTTGCACTTGAAAAGTTGCAAAAGAAATCATTTGATTTGGACCTACGAGGCGAAAGTTATGACATTTTTAAATTCCAGGGTCGGATTTGAAATTTTTCCAAAGTTTTGGCTTTATAATCCTTTTTCCATTTCGTTTCCCTTATCCCCTTTGCGAGCACCGCTTGAGTGGCACTGTAGATCCGCATTTGCAGCAGCCAGAGGGCGATCATGGGTGTGATTGTGGGAACCCTAGCTCTGATTCATCTGCGCCCCTACCTCTGTCCTCCTTCCACCACCTTCTTCTTCTTCTTCCTCCACTCTTTCTCCTCTTTTGTTCCGCCCTAGTAGGCGCCGACCTACAGAAAGCAGGGGCTGATGACCAGCTGCTGCGGCCGGCCAAGGAGCCGATTGGGTGTGTAAATCTTTAGGAAAAAGGGGTGTTCGACTTCGGCCAAGAGACCTAGATCAGAATCCGCCGCCAATAGCCCTCAATTCAGCCCTAGCCGAGCTCCCCTTCAACCTGTTCATGGGAAATGGCTGCTTGCAGCAGCAGGTCCGTCCATGGATGGTCTTGCTCGAGAAACACCATGAAAAACACAGCTTTGACCTCAGCCAAGATGATGGAACAAGGTTCCGCAATCTCCTAGCCACGAACAGCACTTGATCGAGCTTGTCTTCAACCTGTCGTGCGTGAAGCAAGTTAATCCACAATGATCTAGAGGTTGAAGACAACCCAAATTTGCCTGAAAACTGGTCCCTGGATGCATCTATAGTCGAATCCGGACATCCCGAACCACTGTGAGTAGCGTTTCATTCATCTATCACCATTTAACTCGATAAAATGGTTGATTTTAGTTCGATCCGGTTTGACGCAGTTTTCAGCGCCCGTTAAATTACCAAATCATGCGTTTTAATTATTAACGCTTGTACATCGATAATTAGCAATTGCTGTGTGTGAATTAGAATAGTATAACCACACGATCAATCAAAACCAAATTACTCGATTAAATGGTGAAATAGTAGCGCACGACCACAAACTGGACAGTTTGGACATAAACTTGGGCTGTATGATTTTTTAATAAATTAATTGAGCACGATTTCAAAGAAATGATGACGATGTGAAAAATATCAAAGAAAATCTAGATGCACGTTCTAGGTCGTATTTAATTTAAATGATTTAATATTTTCTCAAATTGACACGCTTCTCAAGGATATCAGTAGAAATTACTAATTAATAATAATAATTCATGTTATGATATGTAAGTAACTCTTAATTGAGTTATGTGATGCACAAACCAGGATTAGAGTTAATGTGCACGTTCTTTGAGAAATTTTAGATGATTGATAAATACTACAGATGATTTCTTATATGTTAGTTAATTACTCTTATCAGTGCAATAAGATGTTCAATGGCATGAATTCAGTATGTATGTGCCAAATTGACATGAGTTTGGGTTATTTATGAATTTTAAATCTGCCTGCATGCATGATATAAGAATTTCTCAGCATTTACAATGATTTTGAGTATACTGTTCTGACAGTTCTAGAATGATATCGTATTGTGATTTGAATTGCAATCAAATAGATGAGGCAAATGAAACCCTAAGGATAGGGTGTTGCCATGTGATAAGTGAACGAGGTAACTGAAACCCTAAGGATAGGGTGTTCAATGAATCAAGTATTTTGATGTCAAAATTCTCAGTATGAGATGTGGTGATGCTTAATAGTTCAGTTGCATGATTTTAGTGTATAAAGTGCCAAACGACATGCATTCTATTATTTAAGAATTTTAGTCTGCCTGCATGCATATTAATATTGATTTCTCAGTAAATTACAAGTGGACATGAAATTAGATTATTGAAGAACTTGAAATCTGCCTGCATGCTTATTATGTTGAATCTATTGGTATTTGCAATACCTGAGTATACAGCTTGTCAAGTTTGAAATGATATTCACGTTATGTTATAAGCTTCGATTAAATTGATGAGATATCATAGAGAAAACAGATATTCGGAACAAGAACCTGAGTTATGTAATTCAGATTAAAGTCTTTTTATAATAAAAATAATAGACTTAGGTGCCCCAACACCGTAGAACCCCATTACGCGGTCTGTACCTTTGGGGTAAAACGGTCAGCCCTGGGGATACGTCCAGGCATCGGAGACTCGTGTCCAACAAATACCGAATGTCTCGGTGACACGAAGTCTGAGAGGTAGGATCCCGGTCATCCCTGGGGATACGCCCAGGCATCGGAGATCCGAGAGAATGTCCCGGTCAGCCCTGGGAATACGCCTAGGCATCAGAGACTCAGAGACCCTCCGACTGTGCACTACAGGTTGCGGGAGGAGTCCAGAGCACTCAGAGTTAGTGCAGTGAGGCCTTGTGAGCCTGAGAGTCCTGTGCAGACCAGGACGAGTAGTCAGACTTAGCATTTCCCGGGTGTGTCGCTAAGTCTTGTACGGTGGGATCGTAGTTCGCTACAGATCTTCATATGCAGAGTGCGCTGCATATGTTTGGGGCATAACTAAAATGTAATCGTATAGGATCACATTAAATTTAATATGTTAGTAGTTTAGAATCTTCTGTGTTAGTTGTTAATAATTTCCTAACTAATTAAGATATGCAGTTCCTGATATTTAATGCTTACAGTTATGTGATACCTGCTGTTATATAGAAATATGAATATTGCCTGATAGAATTATTATGCCATTAGAATTGCTCAGTATAGAACTGTTCTTATGCTTTATTACAATTTTATATATCTGATGAGTTGTTTAGTGACAGCTAAATGAAAAACTATTCACTGAGCGAGTAGGCTCACTCCTCTACTCAAACATTTTCAGGTCAACAACAACATCAAGAATATGAAGGATCTTTCCATCCTAGTTTTTGGCAGTAGAAGGTATATGTAGATAGTTTAGTTAGAGGTCTCTTAGTCCTTTCCCCTCGGTCCTTGGGACATGGTGTGGGTGAGAGAGAGTATGTATGGCGAATGTATAAAAGATGTAAATTAACTGTTATGTTTTACTTTCTATTAAACAATGTTACATGTTGTAAACTCTGTTTATGTTCTCTAGCCAGTTTAATTGAAATGCTTCCGCAATAGTTTATTATGTTTTAGTTTACAGCAATAATCCGGATATCATTACGAGGTTTTAAAAAGAAAAAGTTCTCAGTGATTTGTTTATGTGATAATTCCTCTGTCGCGCCCTAATCTCGTGATTAGTGGTTAGTGTGAGATCGGGGTGTGACAATATGTCATTAGACCATAATGAACTTTGAATTGATGATAAATACGTATAATGATCTTGTCATGGATTAAAAGGATAAAAATAGTGGCTTTAATGTAAAAGAGGCTTAATGAACTTAATTAATGGTTAATGGTACCTTTAATCCAAAAATAGGGTTATATGTTGTTAAGATAACCTTAATATTAAAGAATAGATGAGATAATTAGGGTTTATGAGTAATGGTATAAAATTAGGGTTTATAATAATAAAAGATGAAGTGAAACCCTAATTGCAAAAGAAACCCTAAAATGGATACGGAAACCTTAGGAAGCAATTTCAAGTTGAATAGAAAGAATCTTGATAAAGTGTGTAGTAAATAGGGTACATGTGTTTTTCAGGATTCTTGATTGTGTGGTTGAACTACTTGCTTGTATGGCTTTCTTGGTTGGAATTGATATTAGCTTGAGAAATCTACTGAATAGGTATGTGGTTACAATTATGAATAATCGCTTTAGTTTCACGGCGATTTCCGAACGTTTTTATCGGTTGCTTGAAAATAACGGTTGGATGCCTTTTATTTCATGCAACTATAAAGTGACTATGATTATCACCATGAATATATATATATATATATATATATATATATATATATATATATATAACTGGCTTAGATCTGAATCCACCTCTGTGGCTTGTAAAGGCTAAAAAGGGGTAACCTAGAGTAAGGTCTAGGTTATCATGGGTTAGAAATTGGGCTACCAAGTGTAGTGCCATGAGACCCTTTAGCATGCCATGAGTTAAGGAGTGGTCTACTTACGGGTAGTGCCATGTGACTCAACCCTAGAAATTGGTTCACCTATAGGTGGGACCATGAGAGGTTTAATGGGGATCTACTATAAGGAAAGTAGCATCCAGGTCCACTACAGGGACAACGCAGAGGATAGGGAATGCATGGATCGCACAGTTATACTTAAAATATAAAATTGTTTGTTAAATGGTAATTGGCTGCAATACATTGTTATCATAGTTGTAAGATTATTGTTTCCCCCACATACCAGCTTTATGCTGATCGACGTTTTGTTTGTCAGCGTTTTAGGTACAAAGCTAAAAGGACAAATTGTAAATCGTCATATTGTGAAATACATGAATTAAAATACAAGGAGGATTAGTTAGAGTAGAATTCATATGTGGATAGAAGTTTAGAGATCTAAGTTTTCAAAAAGGTATGCAAAAGTTTATTTTCTTACAGCTTTCCAGTTTCGTCTGTTAAAATTTAATAATTGTTCTTAGTTAATTGTCAAACCTTTGATCTGGAAATTATGTGTGTGGCTTCGACCTCTCGGTCTCCCTTAATTGGGGGTTACCGGAAGGTGGGGTCGTAACATTTGGTATCAGAGCGTAGGTTCCTCACTTAACCATTAATAATTATTAAATTTTACAAACTCCATAGAACCCAAGGGAGTTATTAGAGGATTATCTGAAAGACAGAGTTGTCTAGAAAAGGATCACGACCGGGGGCTGGCAATATTTTTCCTCTACACCGCTAGTCGGAATATGAGGACTCCCGGATCTGTGTGACTGCCTGGCCAAAGTCTTAGGGTATGAATCGAAATAAGATACCTTTAGGACTTTCTCATCTTATTCATCCCTGCTCACCACAAATTCTGTTAAGGACCTTAAGGATTAGGTTTTTTTTCTTTTCTCCTCACCCTCTTGAGGTATGGGTAAGGTTGATAAGGTTTAAGGAATCCTCCACCAAATTAATGAAAAGCATGTAAAGATGTCACGGACATAAGCTTAATAGATTAAGCGTAAACTAAAGGATAGATACATCCTTAGGTCATATGACATAAGTTGTCATGCCCTCAGAAGAGACCTAAGGCTAAACCTTCTTGTCAGGAGGATAAATAAAGAGAGTTAGTCTTGGAGATAGAGATCTCCATTACAAGTAGAGACCTAGCACATCCTCTAAGGATGATGTTAACCCTAACCCTAAGTGAGGGTTAGAGAGAGATGGCATGATGAGTTAGACCAGGTGTTTGGATGGACATGCTATGGATGACATATGAGCCATGAGAGGTTGGATGACCTAGTACCTCTGGCGACCCAACCCTGGGAAGGGTCATGCATGTTAGAGTGAAGGATAGCTCCTTCATTGATGAGGTTAGAGAAGAACCTATGGAAACCCCATGAGCTTATATGGGCATAATATGCACCCAGAATGTATCAGTAGTGCGAGCAATAGGTTGAAACCCAGACCGGGAGAGTTTGATGGATAGCTTATGTGATAAGCATAAGGGGCTATGGATAACCATGAGCGAACATAAGTTGAACATAGGCTTCATCTAGGTAGGGGCATTCTTTTGAGGTTGATCCTTCATGAAGAGACGACCTCTAATGGTGAGGTTGGTTGTAGGGTTAGCTCTAGAGAGAGAGTAGGAAACCAAGCAAGAAGGTTGGAATCCTAGACTCCGAGATATGAGGAAAAGTAGGGAGTTGAGGATGATGCGACCTAAGTGGATGATAGTGGTCACCAAATGTTTGATCCCTAGAGGTTGATGATGTCTTGGTTGCCTTTAGAGGAACCAAATCCTAGAGAGAGGTTGATGCTTCTGGAACCTACGTGCCTATGGTATAGGTGTTTATCTGTTGAGATGAGACAAAGAATGCCTTAGACCCTGAGGAGGTTTAAGTAACCAGTTGTGAGGCTTTATACCTAGTTGGTTGCCCTTGAGGAGGAATAAACTCTAAGGCGTTGCTCGTATAAAAGGATCACGGGAGTGCATGACATACCTTGGACATATTTGATTCGTGGATAAGAGGTTGAGCATGCAGTTGGACACCCAAAAAATGAACCTAGGGTTCCTAGGCCTAAGAGGGGAAGTGGTGTACTTAAGACTCATGAAGAGAATTGAATTTCTATAGTTTCGAGCATGGTACTCCTCCTGTATAGAGGAAAAGGCAATCCCTGAAGTTTAAGGTATGTTTGACGAACCCCTCATAGCTAAGTTGATGACATGGGAAGGTATGATCGTGATCCAATATTGAGGATGAGAACAAGTGTGACCTAGCATGGTTTAGTAGGTGGTATGCTTGTGCCTTAGTAGCTTTCTAGGGTTAATCATGCTCATGTAGATGTAAACCCTAGACATAAGGGATTTTGTGACCTTTGTTATCAAGGTGTAGTTTCCTCCCATCCTGGGAGAGGGACCCTTTCGTAGGGTGTATACCAGTTTTGTTGGTTTTAAGGTAACGTAAAGAGGTTTCAGAGGATCTTGAGAATCTAAGTGAAGAGTACATGGTAAGAGAATGAACCTATAGACCCATAGTTAACCATCTCTAAGTGCATGAGGATATGTTACCATGGAGGTAACCGGTATGGGGCTTGACCAAGGTAGGCAAGTTGCCATGACCCCTATGAAAGGATGAAAGTCAGCCCATGAATGCAAAGAAAGAGATGATGAAGGCTTGGGTAAGGTTCTATGTTTGACATGTACTATAACAGAATCCTAAGTCTATCCTAGGGTCAGGTGGGGATGAGACTGATGGAAGTGGGAGCTGCCTAATTCCCTAGTTGCACGTGACCATAGGGTCAGGAGGTAACAACCATCATTGTCTAAGGACCATGGGTTAGGAGATTGATCACCTTCATGAACTCATGGGATCCAAAGGGCAGATGAGTAGGGCACTCTCTGGATGCATAAGGGAAGAGGGATGACCCTAAAAATGTTGGCAGACTATAGACCTAGAGGAGATGACCAAGGATTGTGTGGTGACCCAAGTAGGTTCGAAACCAGTTTTCCATGGAGGTAACTTTGATAGCAAGATGATTGTAATATAGAGGCATAAACGCCACATTTCAAAGGTGTACTGGCAAGGTGGGATGTACCATCTCTACTCTTAGAATAGGAAGAACTCTGTATTTGGACTGCAGCCAAATGCTTATTTCTTCTTGTTATGGGAGTGAGAGATAGGACAGTACACATGCCATACACCAAGGATAAAAGATGATGTAAATTGAAACGCGGCTATGAGGTATGAGGATAGAAATGATAACATACCTTGGTGGAGTGAATGATACCTGGATGGTTTACCAACACTAAAGAGAAATAAGGTAGTCATCTTAGAAGGATGTTTTTAGCATGAGCTATGTGGAATTTGTAAGTTATACCAGGTTGAGATTGATCACCATGATGATGAAATCAGAAAGTGTTCTTAATGAAGATAGACTTAGAGTTTGAGCTGAGACGGTAAGTGGAATACATGGAGGTGTATGTCTTCAACATTACCTAATACCTAAGGATGTGAAGTGGTAATGGATGCTCTGGTTGAGATGTAGCTGCCTAGTTTGGCTAGAGGCTAGAAGAGGTTGTTAGGCTAACCCTAAGTTTGGAAAGGAGATATGTTTGGCTAATACTCAGATGTAATGAGATCTATTGAACAAGTTAATGGTTAGCCATCTTAGGCCTTGATGCAATGAAGGGATGGTTGTAGAACCTCAAATGCACTCTTTAGATAGGAAGGTGATGAAACCCTGACTAGAATGGTTTAAGGTTTCTAAGGAATTGATCTTGAGGAATCATGACATACATGAAATCATGATTGAAGATCACCATACACCGTGGTACTACCAAGATAATAAGTGACAATAGTACTTTAGATGCCTAAGATAAAGTTGCATGTGGTATATGGCCATGCAAGCCGAGGGAGAAGGACGAACACCAGTAACCCAGTGCATTGATATAAGGGATAAAGAGTCCCTGAAAGAGAAAGGGAGTTCATCACTATGGATGATGTAAGTCTCCCCTAGACAAAGGAAGGCCGAGATGCAATATGGGTTATGGTAGATCGCCTTACCTAGATGACATGAGAAAGAAAGAGTTCTGTCAAGGGACAAATATGGTTGAACTACCCATGAGAGAGATGGTTCAACTACACCATTGTGTAAGTTCAAAAGTTCTTGAGTATAACCTAAAGGTACACTTCTGTAAGGTGGAAGTAGGTGCATGAAGAACTTGATGTTAGTACAGTTTATCACCCCTAACTAATGGTTAGTGTGATCCAGACTAGAGGGTCTGATGAGAGCATGTGTGCTCATTCAGGGTGATATCTAGAGACAGTTCTTGTCCTATGAAAGACATGATGATAACCACCATAGCCAGTGTCGGGATTTAAGGAAGCTCTGTAAGGTAGGTCATGTCGGTCACCACTTCAGTAAGGTGATGTTGGTGAAAGGACCACATGATGGTTAGAAAAGGACCATAGTGCGTGTAGATGAAGTCGCTTTGATCATGCAATGGCTGAAAGGAGCCTAGAGACGAAGAGAGTTGTGAGCGGATGCAAAGTAGACTGACATGTAGTTCACTGTGGGAGAATATGTGACATGAAAATCCGACCCCTCTGAGCTATAGCTAAGAAAGTTGAGTCCCCGATACATGGGTCCATTAAGATGGACTGGTGGAGAAGGTTAACCTTACTCCTCAGGATAAAGAAATGTGTGATGAGTTCTAGGTGTCCAATTTAGAGCACTGTGTGAGGTACCCAGACCATGTGCAGAGCAATGAACCTAGTGAGCCCCAAGGGAGGCTGAAATAACCTGAGTCACCTGTGAGGTTTATAGATGCCAAGGTGAGAGAACCCTGAGAAAAAATTATGTGATGATAAAGGTTCTTTGGAAGCGCCATGGATAAGGTAAAGCCACATAGGGGCCAATGATGGACATGGAAAAGTGTTATCCTGAATTGTTTGTTTGCTTGATAGAATTTTGAGGACAAAATTCTTATAAGAGGGGAAGGATGTTACAACCCCAATTTTTTGGGTTCAATTGGTGAGAAATGTAATTTCTCATATTAAAGATATTTGAACAAATAATGACATAATTTGTTTTGAATAAATGGATTTCGTTTACAATAGCCTTGATGATTGTGTTGTGGGCTTTATTGGCTATTGGGCCCAATAACAAGGAAATGAAGGAAGGAAAATTCAATTATTAAATTAGTAAATGAATAATTGAGTTTTTGAGACAAGAATGAGGTAGAAACCTCTAGAAGGCAAAGGGATGTAATCCAAAGTTGGATTTCATGCCTCTTGGGTTCCAAGGAGTCCAAAGTTGCATAGAGAATGTAATAAGAAAAGAAAAGATTAATTAAATATTTCTTTGTTAAGAAAGAAATTGAAAATAATGATAAAATGTGGAAAACAGGCGGAAAGAGGTATACATGAGTATTCCTTAAAAAGGAATTTCAAATTATTTGAGTTTTGGGATCCAAGGAGTCCCAATAAAGAGGAAAGAAAGAGAAAATACCAAAATTGCAAAATAAAAGGATAATATGATGCATGATTAATGAATTTCATGATGATGTTAAATAAGTGGTATTTTCTACTTAAGGAAATACAAAATCCGTGTCCAATGAAGTAAAAAGGGCAAGTACAAAGAAAATGAAAGATGGATTTCGAATTCCTTAATGACCAAGGATCAAGGGGAAACAAGGAATTAATTTTAATAGAGCGAATTTATTCTCAATTATGAAAAAAAAGTTTCCTAATGAGGAGAAGCCTTGTTTTCTTCGTGGGCAAGCACGTTAGGGCGTGGATGTCCTCCCCTATATAAGGGGGGTCGAACCCTTAGCCAAGTCCAGAGGGATCCCATGCGACTATCTCTCTTCCTTTCCCTTCTTCTTCTTCTTTCTCTTTTCATCCTTAAAACCCTAATCGGGAAAGGCAGCATGACAAGGAGCTACAGGGAGCTATGGAGGGTTCGTGATGGAAGCAAACCACTCCACGTTGTTGAAGTGAAGGCTAGCCATCGTCCCCAGGCCCTAGCCGAGGCGCAACAACGGCTGCACGGCTGCAAAAGCAGCCACACGTGGTAGGCCTGAGGAGTGTAAAGATGACCATGTCGGCTGCGACCGGGCAGCGCACCAAGTACGACAGGGTGTGGCGGAGGTAGAGCAACAAAATCCGGTGAGTTTCATGCCTGGAGGAGAGCCCGCGATCAACTTCTGACGGACGATCGCCTAGGGTTCTTGAGCTGGAAGACGACAGAGAGGCATTGGACAAATCTACCCCTCGGGGTATACAAAGTTGCAAACTTATGTAGGGGCATTTATGTATTTTCGTTATAACTGAGATCGGGCACGCGAGGTATGTGCATGGGGAGTTCGTTGCCTACGTGGCACCTCCCAATTGGTCACTTTAAGTTTTATTTACTAAAATCGTAACTAATCACTGGTAGCTCGGATTTAGATAAGTTATATATGAATTTTTATCAGGAGAACTCAAGGAATCCAATAAAAATATAAGTGAAGCCTGATTATGATTGCAATTAAAAAAGTGTATAAAGTTATCATCTTTAATGGTTTAATTAATGAAAAATCCTTAGAATTGATGATAGTTGAATATAATGATGTTCTCTGATTGTTTTGAGCAAATATTAACCTGATGATAATAAAAGGATTATTTAGATCTAAAAGGATGATCTTCATGTGTAATTTGATTAATTTAGGGTTCCATATGATTTAATGAACCTTGAACCCTAACTGTGGTAATTATGATCTTTAATGATTTTAATTGGTCAAATTCATGTACAAAGCTGAGATATGATGGCTCTAATATATTTAGAGTACAAAAGTCCTTAATTCTGGATAAATACCCTTAATGTAGTAATTAGGGTTTTCTCATGAATAAAAGGTAGAATTATGGCAAATCAAGTTCATATGTGATTAGACCATAATGAACTTTGAATTGATGATAAATGCGTACAATGATCTTGTCATGGATTAAAAGGATAAAAATAGTGGCTTTAATGTAAAAGAGGCTTAATGAACTGAATTAATGGCTAATGGTGCCTTTAATCCCAAAATAGGGTTATATGTTGTTAAGATAACCTTAATATTGAAGAATAGATGATATAATTAGGATTTATGAGTAATGGTATAAAATTAGGGTTTAGAATAATAAAAGATGAAGTGAAACCCTAATTGCAAAGGAAACCCTAAAATGGATACGGAAACCTTAGGAAGCAATTTCAAGTTGAATAGAAAGAATCTTGATAAAGTGTGTAGTAAATAGGGTACATGTGTTTTTCAAGATTCTTGATTGTGTGGTTGAACTACTTGCTTGGATGGCTTTCTTGGTTGGAATTGATATTAGCTTGAGAAATCTACTGAGCAGGTATGTGGTTACACTTATGAATAATCACTTTAGTTTCACAGTGATTTTCGAACATTTTATCGGTTGCTTGAAAATAACTGTTGGATGCCTGTTATTTCATGCAACTATAAAGGGACTATGATTATCACCATGAATATATATATATATATATATATATATATATATATATATATATATATATATATATATATATATATATATATATATATAACTGGCTTAGATCCAAATCCACCTCTGTGGCTTGTAAAAGCTAAAAGGGGTAACCTAGAGTAAGATCTAGGTTATCGTGGGTTAGAAATTGGGCTACCAAGTGTAGTGCCATGAGACCCTTTAGCATGCCATGAGTTAAGGAGTGGGATACTTACGGGTAGTTCCATGTGACTCAACCCTAGAAACTGGTTCACCTATAGGTGGGACCATGAGGGGATTAATGGGGATCTACTATAAGGAAAGTAGCATCCATGTCCACTACAGGGACAACACAGAGGATAGGGAATGCATGGATCGTGTAGTTATATTTAAAATGTAAAATTGTTTGTTAAAAGGTAATTGGCTGCAATACATTGTTATCATAGTTGCAAGATTATTGTTTCCCCCACATACCAGCTTTATGCTGATCGATGTTTTGTTTGTCGGTGTTTTAGGTACAAAGCCAAAAGGACAAATAGTAAATTGTCATATTGTGAAATACATGAATTAAAATACAAAGAGGATTAGTTAGAGTAGAATTCATATGTGGATAGAAGTTTAGAGATCCAAGTTTTCAAAAAGGTATGCAAAAGTTTATTTTCTTACAGCTTTCCAGTTTAGTCTGTTAAAATTTAATAATTTTTCTTGGTTAATTGTCGAACCTTTGATCCGAAATGTGGCATACAACTCATAAAAACAAGATTAACTAATGCGGAAGCGTATCATTAACATCGGAATTTCTGAAAAATCACTAAAAATTAAAACCATTTATCAAGAGATCCATTTACAATAAGACTCTTTCATTTAGAACCAAAGTAAAACATTACATCCTGGTTCATATATACATTACATGCATCAT
The DNA here is from genome assembly GCA_963693085.1 of Alisma plantago-aquatica. Classification (NCBI taxonomy): domain Eukaryota; kingdom Viridiplantae; phylum Streptophyta; class Magnoliopsida; order Alismatales; family Alismataceae; genus Alisma; species Alisma plantago-aquatica. The sequence goes on from OY856410.1 coordinate 752,872,623, forward strand.
TGCACCTCGAGGCATACATGCACAAAACCCCAGATCGAAGTATCAAAACACAATCTCCTAGGACCTGAGAGTACAGAGACGACTCATAGGACTAACTACACAAGACTAGACAACCAATGTCTCCACCTGATGGATCACTACTGTCCCTATGTCTGCTGCTGCTGCTCTTCTCCTGCAGAAGAGTTTCTGCCTTGATGTCTGCGTCTACCTAAAAATATTAGATCCCACGGGGGTGAGACAATTATAAAAATTGCCCCAGCGGGAGATATAACTCTCCACCAAAACATTGTCATTGCACAGTGGGATAATATAATTCAATAGCAGATAATCAACATCTGTACAAATAAGAGAAACATTCTTATGCAAGTATTTCAGTTATAACTGATAAAGCAGCATGTCTCATGTTCAATATGATTTAAAGGAACATAAGTATATCTATGTATCAAGGACATGCTGAGCAATATGACATCAACCAGTGGTTCTCGCATTTCAATCTTATGAAATTACGCTACACAGCTGATTATATTTCACAAACAGATTTAAGCTCTGAGGAGATGAGGTATACCGCTCATACTCCAACCGACCATTTCTAGAATCGAAATCGGTACCATAAATAGGTCAATGGAAAAGCCAGATTTCCATGACCTCCCACATCCTGGTCAGCACAAGACTATAAGCAGGATTGTGTCGACTGCTCAAATAGCTTTCCAGGGTATACTGGAACTTCGCTATAGAGTTACAACATCAACTGCACTCTCATCGGCAATTGAGAGCATTAATGTTTATCTCCATCGACCTGACATAAAATAACATTGGGAGATCAATGATACATCTATCCCAACCATCGGGAGATTTATGTTACATCTATCTTGACACATGAAGGATTGAGAGGTTTGATGTTTACCTTCCCTCAATCTCTTCACACAGACGTAAGGATATTTTTGCCCATTTACCCCCACATATTCAAAATATGCGAATTCCAGGAATTCCATAGAAAACCTGTTTCACCATCACCAACTGCTGACGATGATGGATCTATGGTCAGAGCACTACATGAATAGATTTCACTTGATTAATTAAGTACATTTTCATATTCTTTTAGCATCAGGCAAGTTCTCAAACAAAACTTATTATGACAATGCTATAAAGAAACATGTACTATTTTCATCAATTACTTAACAACCTTAAAAAGGCATTGGGGACTCAGCCCTTATTTCAAAGCTGGGAATTATCATCCTTTCACAATTTCATCACCATAATCATATGGCCCTGGTAATTAAACCCTTGATTCCTTATTAAGCATTGTTACCACTTTTCCAGGTAACCATCACCTTCAGGTCAATTGACCAAGGCAAACATGATACTTGCTATTACAAGCATCACACATGGTACTTGAGGCTCATTAACTCTCTTGTTACCTCTTTCCAGGTAGCAAGGTATATTATGGCACTCAAATTACAACCAAAATAGTGAATTAAACATCATAGATCATACCTGGCCATGATCATCATTTCAACATACCTGCATGGTTAGCACAGATGATGACAGTGATATCAATTGCATAACAGAACCATGCACAACAAATATGAATTCACTATTCATGGGTAACACCACTATTCCCTTACCAGGGTTAGGGTTTCCCATTTCGTGTCACTTAAGGATAAACATCCCACTATCAAATCAAAGATATGGTTTTATCACTACATTGCCCAAGATTAGGGTTCGTTAAGCAATACATAGTATCACCCTCGATTTGAGCTCCACAGAACATCAAACATCAGGGTTTCTCATGAAACCATCCTCAGTTAGGGTTTCACATCAAAATTCACCCTATAAAGGATTTACATTTAATGATCCACCTTTAGGGTTTACTATTCATCCCAATTAGGGTTTCATATTCCATCACCCATAATTAGGGTTTACTATTCATCCCAATTAGGGTTTCCTATTCCATCACCCATAATTAGGGTTTTGGATCACATTACTCTTGATTAGGTCTATACACATCATCACCCTTAATTAGGACTACATCCTTACCTTGGATTAGGGTTTCAATTATAAATTGCCCTAGATTAGGGTTAAGGTTCAACAACCTTGTCAATTAGGGTTTATGTTCATGATTAGGGTTTCATGATCTCTTTACTTAAGGATCATACCCTAAATCACCACATGAATTATACTCATGTATCACTTCCATATTATCATTCTCTCAACTTAAATAGGTCATATCAACCCTTTAGTCAAGTTCATACAACTATGAATGACATAGTGTACCAAGTCATTGATCTTATGACAATTAGGGTTCCTTCCTTAATTGACACCCATACCTAGGTACTATTAGGGTTTAAACCTTTGTACCATTATTGACTAACATGACTAACCATCATTGGATAATTGGAACTATCATTACCTTCAATATCCAAGTGATTGAACCACTAACAACCTCCATGCAGTTTTGAAGTTTCATCACCAAACGGTTTTGAAACCGTTTGACCCCAAATGGTTTTGAAACTGTTTGCTCCCAAACGGTTTCAAGACCGTTTGGTCTCAAATGATCTCAAGACCGTTTGGGACAAATCAGTCCCAAAACCGCAAGGGCTCACTAGGTCAATCATCAATTCAATCTATCTCCAATTGCATCATTGAATCGACTATTGATTATTCAATTGAAGAAATCATCAATCCATACCCTTAGATCATCATCCATGGGTCAAGAATCAACCACTACCCCACCAAATGGTTTTGAAACCGTTTGGTCCCAAACAGTTTCAAGACCGTTTGGGCTCAAACGGTCTCAAGACCGTTTGACCCAAATAGTCTTGAAATTGTTGGGACCAATCAAGGATTTATCAATCAACTTGATTAGGGTTTCCAATTGAAGGATCGTGCACACATTGGATCAATCAATTGAGTCCATTGGATAATCATCCAACCTATGATTAAGTTCAGACCTCAAATGGTCAACTAGACCAAACGGTCAACTCATCCATGCGGTTTGGAGTCTAGGGCACCAAACGGTTTGATGAAACTGTTTGGACCAAAGGTCCAAGACCGTTTGCTTTTGTTCTTTGATTAAGGTGTGTGATTATGAACATGTTATCATATTCAACCTTTAAACTCACGGAACTACTGCCATTTTCCATGGCAACTCCATCAATTAAGCAAGGCTATTGCTATAATGACAACTAAATCAATTGCAAGTAGAAATTGAATTTAATGACAAAGATTAAGGGTTAAAGTTATATAACCCGCCTTCAAATATGATCCCAAGCTCCAAGCTTCACGGATCCAATGGTGGTTGAATCTCTAGCAACCTCCCAATGTCATTTCTCAAGCTTTTGGAGTGAAAGGATCGGCTAGGGTTGAAGATGGAGTGAAGAAATGAAGGAATCATACATTGTTTTATGATTTTCACCATGAAATCAAGAAGAACGAAGGTCAAAGGCTTACCAACAGGTTGGGGACGTGATCCATGCTGTTCTTAGATTTCTTGGTCGATTTTTCAAGCAAGGGGAAGAAAGGAATCGAAAAAGATCCTTAGGTGGGTTGGAAAAGGCTCTTTTATAAGAAAATTGATGAAAGAGAAAATGTTTTATTAAAAAAATCAATTAATTCCAAAAATGGTACCACATCTTCCTCCTTGGTTTGCTTGCATGCAAAGGCAACTCAAACCCACCGAACTCCCCTCCATTATCCATGGATTAAGGGAAAAGAAATTAAGCACCTTAATCCATTATAATATTAATATATATTTTTGAGTGGAAATTCTTTTCCTTATAATAAGTTGAGTGGAATTTCACCTCCTTAAGATATTTTCGGTCCTTGAAAAGCTCACGAACGTCCACACACACATCTGAATTCCGCCCTTTTAATTTTGGTTGAAGTCCCTTCAATTATTTTATTTATTTTTGCATTAATATTTCCATTATGCTTAAATCTTGATTATTTTAATATCAAGATTCTCTCTCCTTCAACTTAATTAAAATGAGGTGCCCCTCTCGTTTTATTTGCTCCACATGATGCCAAGAAACATTATGGACCTTTTTGAAGTGGTAAATTATATATTGCACCCTAGGTTTTGGGTAATTTGCACATTACACCAAAACTAGGTTCTCATGCACAAACATTGCTTTATCAGCTCTTTCTTGGAATTCAGGCTATCACAAGCCATACCCTTGCATCGTATTCATTCCCATGATGCTTTAACACACGGGGAACATATTATCATGCACAATTTGCAAATAGACCCCTCAACTTGGGTAATTTGCACTTTAGTCCAAACCATGCAAAATATTGATTTCAACAATATTCAAAAAGGACTAAAATTGTAATATAAGTTCCTCTTGAGCCTTAATTATTTTTCAAAAGATAAGAGAATGCATATATTCACTTTTATTAAGCAAAACATCTAGGGTTAATTCATAACCCAGGTCAGGGATGTTACAAGTTTATCCACCCCTTATAATGATTTCGTCCCCGAAATCATCAACAAAATATTAAGAGAAAAGAGTAGGATATTTCCTCCTCATCTCATCCTCTAGTTCCCACGTAGCTTCTTCAATGCCACGGTGATTCTAGAGAACTTTTACAAGACTAATGTCTTTCTTTTTCAACTTCTTGATTCTTCTGTCAAGAATCAACACTGGCCCTTCCACATAAGATATGTCATCATTTAGTTCTACCTCCACGAGTTGTAGAACTAACTCAGTGTCAGGATGACACTTCCTCAACATATATATATGGAACACTAGGTGCAATCTATGCAACTCAGGTGGTAACTCCAGCTTATAGGCTACCTTTTGCATCCTCTCAATGATTGGACAAGGCCCCATAAATCTCAGAGCTAACTTCCCTTTCTTTCCAAATCTCAGGATACCTTTCCAAGGTGAAACCTTGAGGTACACCCTGTCTCTGACTTGGAATTCTAAGGGTCTATGACGCTTGTCAGCATATGATTTCTGTCTATCCTGGGCTATTTTCAATTGTTTTTGTATGACTTTAATCTTCTCAATTGTTTGTTGAACCAGCTCAGGACCTAAAAGTTGATATTCACCAGTCTCATACCAACATAGGGGAGATCTACTACGTCTACCATACAAAGCCTCATATGGTGGCATCTCAATACTGTGCTGATAGCTGTTATTATAAGAAAACTCTATCAAGCTCAGATGTTGATCCCAACTCCCCACAAACTGAAGGACACATGCCCTAAGCAACTCCTCCAAGGTTTGTATCGTCCTCTCAGACTGTCCATCTATCTGAGGATGAAAGGCTGTACTAAACCTCAGCTGAGTGCCCAAAGCTTTATGAAGTCGTTCCCAAAAATGACTCATAAACTGAGAACCTCTGTCAGAAACTATTGTAATTGGGACCCCATGCAAACACACTATCTCATCTATGTAGATTTGTGCAAGCTTCTCAACTATATAGGTTGTTTTGACAGGTAAGAAATGTGCTGTCTTTGTCAACATGTCAACTATCACCCTAATGGAATCATGAATTTTGGCTGTTCTAGGCAAACCAACCACAAAGTCCATAGTTACATGACCCCACTTCCACTGTGGTATAGGCAGGGGTTGCATTGTTCCTGCGGGCTTCTGATGTTCAGCTTTAACCTGCTGACATACCGGACACCACATAACAAACTCAGCAACATCCTTCTTCAAACCAGGCCACCAATACATATATTTTAAGTTATGATACATCTTGGTGCTCCCTGGATGCATAACATACATTGAAGAATGAGCTTCTTCCAAAACTAACTTTCTTAAGTTATCAACATCAGGTACTACCATCCTATCATGGTAACAGACTACCTGATCATCAGAATCATGGAAGCCATCCCACTTCTCACTACCATACTCTGACCTGATCTGTTGAATCATAGAATCAGTCTATTGTGCTTCTTTAATCTGCTGTCTCAGAGTTGGTTTTATGTACATCTCAGCCAACAACCTGGCTAACAATGACACTTTAAGCTGTACATTGTTTTGCCTCAAGGAGATAAACATATCTCTCTTAGAGCACATTAAGGAGTTTAGTTGTGCTTTATCTAGGGCTGGTGTTGCTGATTTTCTACTTAATGCATCAGCAACCACATTGGCTTTCCCTGGATGATAATCAATTGTACAATCGTAGTCCTTGATTAACTCCATCCAGCGGCGTTGCCTCATGTTTAGTTCATGCTGAGAAAAGATATACTTTAGGTTCTTATGGTCTGTGAAAATCTGGAATGTTTCTCCATAGAGATAATGTCTCCAGATCTTCAAGGCATGAACCACAACAGCTAACTCTAGATCGTGTGTCAGATAATTCTCCTTGTGTTTCTTAAGCTATCGAGAAGCAAAAGAAATCACTTGCTTATCCTGCATCAACACACATCCTAAGCCATTCTTAGATGCATTACAGAAGACTATATACCCCTTTCCTTGCTCAGGTAGCACCAACACAGGTGCACATGTTAACCTTTCCTTTAGCAACTGGAAAGATTGTCGACACTTGTCATTCCAGACAAAAGGAATCTCCTTCCTTGTCAACTTAGTCAGGGGTAAGGCTATTGAACTAAGTTCTTAATGAACCTTCTGTAATAGCCAACCAGTCCTAGGAAACTTCTTATCTCTATCGGTGTCTTCAGCTGTTCCCATTGCAGGACAGATTCTACTTTTTTAGGATCAACACGAATACCTGAAGCAGATATTATGTGTCCAAGAAAAGAAACTTATGGCAACCAAAACTCACATTTGCTAAACTTAGCATACAACTTATGATCTCTTAGCAAGGTTAGAGCTTGGCGAAGATGCTGCTCATGTTGTTGAGCATATCTACTATATATCAGGATGTCATCTATAAAGACGACAACATAGTGATCTAGAAAAGGTCGAAAGATTCTATTCATGAGTTCCATAAATGCAGCTGGTGCATTAGTTAGTCCAAATGACATAACTGTGAACTCATAGTGACCATACCTTGTCCTGAAGGTAGACTTAGGCATGTCACCCTCCTTGATATGTAACTGATGGTATCCCAACCTCAGATCTATCTTAGAAAAGGCAGTCACACCACGCAACTGGTCAAACAAGTCATCAATCCTTGGCAGAGGATACTTGTTCTTTATAGTTACCTTGTTTAACTGCCTGTAGTCAATGCATAACCACATCGACCCATCCTTTTTCTTAACAAAAAGGACTGGAGCACTCCAGGGTTAAATGCTTGGTTGGATAAAACCTTTCTCAAGCAACTCTTGCAGTTGTTTCTTGAGCTCTTCCATTTCAGCAGACACCATCCTATACGGTGTTTGTGCTATTGGTTGTGTGCCCGAGATTAGATTTATTTCAAAATCAATCTCTCGGGGCGGTGGAACACCTAGAAATTCTTCAGGAAATACATCTTCAAATTCCCCGACTATAGGAACTTCAGAAGGATGAGGGCTTTCCATTGTGGTATCAACCACACGGGCTAAGAATGCAAGGCATCCTTGTCTCATCAGCTTCTCAGCTACCATAGCTGATACAAGACATGTTGGAAGAATATTTCTATGTCCCTGAAAGATCCATGTGTCACTATCATTTGTGAACACAACTTGCTTGGAACTACAATCCAAGACAACCTTATACTTCTCCAAGGTGTCCATCCCAAAGATTATATCAAAACCCTGCATCTCAAGTGGTATAAGATCCACTTGAATGCAGTGATCAGAAAAGAAAAGATGGTAGGGAGAACACACTTCCTGCAATACTACAGATCCCTTCAAAGGTGTCTCTAACAGCAAGCTATCTATTCTATGACTAACAATCATATTACAGTCATCAATCACTTCTTGAGTGATAAAAGAGTGCGTAGCACCCGAATCTATTAACACAGATACGAAGAAGGATAAAGACATATCAGAATAAAGCAGTTCCATTTGACCTGTCACAACCTGAGGGTTGACTACTGCTTCAGACTGGTTCATAGCATAGAACCTAGCTGTCGCTTGTTGTTAACCCTGTGCTCGATTGTTAGATGTCGAAGAACTGACTTGGGATGCTTGTCCACGTCCTCTAGCACCACTTCCAGGCTGTTGCCTCTGAGGGCCCTGCTGACTCTGCCTCAGTTGCTGGGTCACACTCCTGACTTTCTCAAGATAGTCTCTCACCACATGGCCTTCTTTTCCACATCTATAAAAGGTTATATTCCCCCTTGGTGGTTTGGGTGGTCCTGTTACTAACAAAGAGGCTAAGCTGTGAGCTCCCTTCGATGGTAAACTACGGTTCCTACCCTTACTTGGCGTCCATTACGTCTGGGTATTGAACCATGGTGGTGGTGTAGGCACAGAATACCTCAGTTTCTTGAAAACTCCCAACACTCTGTCCTTGAAACTGTGGGTATTCCTTCTTACCCTTGGTCTGTCACTTCTCGATTACATACCTCTCTATACGTCTTACAGACTCCACGAAAGTGGAAAACCTCTCCCGGTTCTCCAAGGCAAACACCAGAGTGGTTAATTCAACGTTTAGCCCCTTCTCAAACAGTCGAATTCTCTCCTCATCATTAGATGCCATGTGCAGACAGAACCACAACAACTCCATGAACCTAGCTTCGTACTCACTAATGTTCATAGGCCCTTGCTTAATCCTCTCAAACTGAGAGATCTTCTCATCTAGATACGTCTTGGGAAAGTATCTAGCGACAAATTCACGCCTGAATTCATCCCATCCAATCACAACTCCAGGTCTTTTTCCCTCCTCAATGGTCCACCAGTGGCCAACATTCCCTTTGAGGAGATATACAACATGTCTGACCCTCTCATCATCAGGAATCATGAGGATTCTGAAGGCTTTTTCCAACTCAGTCAACCATAGATCAACATATGCTGGATCGGTTGTACCAGCATACTTTAAGGCCCCTACCCTATTCAGCCTTTCAAAAGTCTTGTCGGCACCATGTCTTTCATCATGGGGTGGTGCCCTGGGTGCAGGTACTGGCATTCTATCCGTCATGTGGGTCATAGCTGCCATAAACTGCCCGAACATAGCCTGGAAGGCTGGGTTCCCCATATCAACTGGGTTGAACTGGGGCTGTTCAGGTACATGTTCCTCCCTATCCTGGTCTCTTGCACCACCTCCTAGTGTAGCAACACTGCTCTCAACAGCGTGTTCTTCATGTGATCCAGACATCCTTAGTTCTTCTTCTCCTATATGAGCAGAAGACACTATCAGATAAACTCAAAGACACTTAGAATAGACTCAACAACCTTAATCCTATGTCTCTGTAGACTCGGCGAACCTAGAGCTCTGATACCACTAATTTGTGGCATACAACTCATAAAAACAAGATTAACTAATACAGAAGCGTATCATTAATAGCGGAATTTCTGAAAAATCACTAAAAATGAAAACCATTTATCAAGAGATCCATTTACAGTAAGACTCTTTCATTTAGAACCAAAGTAAAACATTACATCCTGGTTCATAAATACATTACATGCATCATTGCACCTTGAGGCATACATGCACAAAACCTCAGATCGAAGTATCAAAACACAATCTCCTAGGACCCGAGAGTACAGAGATGACTCATAGGACTAACTACAGAAGACTAGACATCCAATGACTCCACCTGATGGATCACTACTGTCCTTGTGTCTGCTACTGCTGCTCTTCTCCTGCAGAAGAGTTTCTACCTTGATGTCTGCGTCTACCTAAAAACATTAGATCCTACCGGGGTGAGACAATTATAAAAATTGCCCCAGCGGGAGATATAACTCTCCGCCAAAACATTGTCATTGCAGTTTAATAGAAATAAACTGAGTAGTGGGATAATATAATTCAATAGCAGATAATCAACATATGTACAGATTAGAGCAACATTCTTATGCAAGTATTTTAGTTATAACTGATAAAGCAACATGTCTGATGTTCAATATGATTTAAAGGAACATAAGTATATCTACGTATCAAGGACATGCTAAGCAATATGACATCAACCAGTGGTTCTCGTATTTCAATCTTATGAAATTACGCTACACATCTGATTATATTTTACAAACAGATTTAAGCTCTGAGGAGATGAGGTATACCGCTCATACTCCAACTGACCATTTCTAGAATCGAAATCGATACCATAAATAGGTCAATGGAAAAGCCAGATTTCCATGACCTCCCACATCCTGGTCAGCACAGGACTACAAGCAGGACGGTGTCGACTGCTCAAATAGCTTTCCAGAGTATACTGGAACTTCTCTATAGAGTTACAACGTCAACTGCACTCTCATCGGCAATCGAGAGCATTAATGTTTATCTCCATCGACCCGACATAAAATAACATTGGGAGATTAATGATACATCTATCCCAACCATCGGGAGATTTATGTTACATCTATCCCGACACATGAAGGATTGAGAGGTTTGATGTTTACCTTCCCTCAATCTCTTCACACAGACGTAAGGATATTTTCGCCCATTTACCCCCACATATTCAAAATATGTGAATTCCAAGAATTCCATAGAAAACCTGTTTCACCATCACCAACTGCTGACGATGATGGATCTATGGTCAGAGCACTACATGAATAGATTTCACTTGATTAATTAAGTACATTTTCACATTCTTTTAGCATCAAACAAGTTCTCAAACAAAACTTATTATAACAATGCTATAAAGAAACATGTACTATTTTCATCAATTACTTAACAACCTTAAAAAGGCATTGGGGACTCAACCCTTATTTCAAAGCTGGGAATTCTCATCCTTTCACAATTTCATCACCATAATCATATGGCCCTAGTAATTAAACCCTTGATTCCTTATTAAGCATTGTTACCACTTTTCCAGGTAACCATCACCTTCAGGTCAATTGACCAAGGCAAACATGATACTTGCTATTACAAGCATCACACATGGTACTTGAGGCTCATTAACTCTCTTGTTACCTCTTTCCTGGCAGCAATGTATATTATGGCACTCAAAGTACAATCACAATAGTGAATTAAACATCATAGCTCATACCTGGCCATGATCATCATTTCAACATACCTGCATGGTTAGCACAGATGATAACAGTGATATCAATTGCATAACAGAACCATGCACAACAAATATGAATTCACTATTCATGGGTAACACCACTATTCCCTTACCAGGGTTAGGGTTTCCCATTTCGTGTCACTTAAGGATAAACATCCCATTATCACATCAAAGATATGGTTTTATCACTACATTGCCCAAGATTAGGGTTCGTTAAGCAATACATAGTATCACCCTAGATTTGAGCTCCATAGAACATCAAACATCAGGGTTTCTCATGAAACCATCCTCAGTTAGGGTTTCACATCAAAATTCACCCTATAAAGGATTTACATTTAATAATCCACCTTTAGGGTTTACTATTCATCCCAATTAGGGTTTCATATTCCATCACCCATAATTAGGGTTTACTATTCATCCCAATTAGGGTTTCATATTCCATCACCCATAATTAGGGTTTTGGATCACATTACTCTTGATTAGGTCTATACACATCATCACCCTGAATTAGGACTACATCCATACCTTGGATTAGGGTTTCAATTATAAATTGCCCTGGATTAGGGTTAAGGTTCAACAACCTTGTCAATTAGGGTTTATGTTCATGATTAGGGTTTCATGATCTCTTTACTTAAGGATCATACCCTAAATCACCACATGAATCATACTCATGTATCAATTCCATATTATCATTCTCTAAACTTAAATAGGTCATATCAACCCTTTAGTCAAGTTCATACAACTATGAATGACATAGTGTACCAAGTCATTGATCTTATGACAATTAGGGTTCCTTCCTTAATTGACACTAATCCCTAGGTACTATTAGGGTTTCAACCTTTGTACCTTTATTGACTAACATGACTAACCATCATTGGATAATTGGAACTATCATTACCTTCAACATCCAAGTGATTGAACCACTAACAACCTCCATGCAGTTTTGAAGTTTCATCACCAAACGGTTTTGAAACCGTTTGACCCCAAATGGTTTTGAAACTGTTTGCTCCCAAATGGTTTCAAGACCGTTTGGTCTCAAACAGTCTCAAGACCATTTGGGCCAAATTAGTCCCAAAACCGCAAGGGCTCACTAGGTCAATCATCAATTCAATCTATCTCCAATTGCATCATTGAATCGACTATTGATTATTCAATTGAAGAAATCATCAATCCATACCCTTAGATCATCATCCATGGGTCAAGAATAAACCACTACCCCACCAAACGGTTTTGAAACCATTTGGTCCCAAACAGTTTCAAGACCGTTTGGGCTCAAACGGTCTCAAGACCGTTTGACCCAAATAGTCTTGAAATTGTTGGGACCAATCAATGATATATCAATCAACTTGATTAGGGTTTCCAATTGAAGGATCGTGCACACATTGGATCATCATCCAACCTATGATTAAGTTCATACCTCAAATGGTCAACTAGACCAAATAGTCAACTCATCCATGCAGTTTGGAGTCTAGGGCACCAAACGGTTTGCAAACCGTTTCGTCCCAAACAGTTTGATGAAACCGTTTGGACCAAAGGTCCAAGACCGTTTGCTTTTGTTCTTTGATTAAGGTGTGTGCTTATGAACAGGTTATCATATTCAACCTTTAAACTCACGGAACTACTTCCATTTTCCATGGCAACTCCATCTATTAAGCAAGGCTATTTCTATAATGACAACTAAATCAATTGCAAGTAGAAATCGAATTTAATGACAAAGATTAAGGGTTGAAGTTATATAACCCACCTTCAAATCTGATCCCAAGCTCCAAGTTTCACGGCTCCAATGGTAGTTGAAGCTCTAGCAACCTCCCAAGGTCATTTCTCAAGCTTTTGGAGTGAAAGGATCGGCTAGGGTTGAAGATGGAGTGAAGAAATGAAGGAATCATACATTGTTTTATGATTTTCACCATGAAATCAAGAAGAACGAAGGTCAAAGGCTTACCAACAGGTTGGGGACGTGCTCCCTGCTGTTCTTAGTTTTCTTGGTCGATTTTTCAAGCAAGGGGAAGAAAGGAATCGAAAAAGATCCTTAGGTGGGTTGGAAAAGGCTCTTTTATAAGAAAATTGATGAAAGAGAAAATATTTTATTAAACAAAATCAATTAATTTAAAAAATGGTACCACCTCTTCGTCCTTGGTTTGATTGCATGCAAAGGCAACTCAAACCCACCAAACTCCCCTCCATTACCCATGGATTAAGGGAAAAGAAGTTAAGCACCTTAATCCATTATAATATTAATATATATTTTTGAGTGGAAATTCTTTTCCTTATAATAAGGTGAGTGGAATTTCACCTCCTTAAGATATTTTCGGTCCTTTCAAAGCTCAAGGTCGTCCACACACACATCTGAATTCCACCCTTTTAATTTTGGTTGAAGGCCCTTCAATTATTTTATTTATTTTTGCATTAATATTTCCATTATGCTTAAATCTTGATTATTTTAATATCAAGATTCTCTCTCCTTCAACTTAATTCAAATGAGGTGCCCGTCTCATTTTAGGTTTTGGGTAATTTGCACATTACACCAAAACTAGGTTTTCATGCACAAACATTGCTTTAATAACTCTTTCTTGGAATTCAGGCTATCACAAGCCATACCCCTACATCATCTTCATTCCCATGATGCTTTAACACATGAGGAACATATTATCATGCACAATTTGCAAATAGACCGCTCAACTTGGGTAATTTGCACTTTAGTCCAAAATAGGCAAAATATTGATTTCAACAATATTAAAAAAGGACTAAAATTGTAATATTAGTTCCTCTTGAGCCTTAATTATTTTTCAAAAGATAATAGCATGCATATAATCACTTTTATTAAGCAAAACACCTAGGGTTAATTCATAACCCAGGTCAGGGATGTTACATGAAAATTATGTGTGCGTCTTCGACCTCTCGGTCTCCCTTAATTGGGGGTTACCAGAAGGTGGGGTCGTAACAGCCTCATCCTGTGAGGATTCTACAGTGTTCAAGGCATGTAAATGTATAATTCACTCTTTAAATTCACAATTCAATCATCACATCAATATATCTTAGTTTAGCTTTGTAAACCGTTCATTTCATAGATCATCTGATAATATTTACCACAAATTAAACTGTTAAGCATCACCACCTCTCATATAGAAAATCATTGATATCACAATACTTGGTTCACTAAACACCCTATCCTTAGGGTTTCATTTACCTCATTCACTTATCACATGCCTCACATAAAGATTTCATGCGTCATAAACATCCAGTGAATAAAGATTGCTTTCAACAATTCATATACAATCAACCTATATATGAAACCCTAGAATTGAGCTAAATTTGGGTTTCCACGCCATTCACTAAGATACCATGCATCAAGAATAACATTGAATAAATAAAGTTTATGATTTTTAGAGAAGCACTTCAAATGATTTCACAATATCTATTCATAAATTTCCAACTTTCCACTCATCTAGGGTTTCATCCTCTTTACTGAGATATCAAGCAAAAATCAATGACATCTATGAAATCCAAGATAGTATCTCACATATATGTACTATAAATTTAGATAAATAAACAAGGATATTCATATGGACAAATTTCTTTATTTAATTATACATCAATTTCAGTCATAGACAAAAACCTCAAATTCAATTAATTCTTATAATCTCTACAATTACTTAGGAAATTCTCATTAGGATGTATTGTATCCATTTCTAATATGATTTCATCATTTTGAAATTCATCATAACAGAGGAGTAATATATTTCATATCATTTTGCAAAAACTAGATCAAAAAGACAATTTAGGGTTTGTAGTCGCGTACTAAGCAATTGAAGAATGTTGATGATTTCACTCATTTTTGTGCAATCTACTATTTAAAGGAAGAACTCAATCACACTAAGGTTTGAAAACACCTTAAAACACAACTCATCTCTAAAAATCTCGTATCCATATTAAAACCATAGTAAATCACTGATTTTTTCTTCCTTTCAACCCAAAAACCCTAAAAATGGGGGAGTATGAAGAAAGAGTGAGAAAAGGGGAATATTTGATATAATTTCAAATAAAATCAGAAGAGGGAAGGAATCTTTATATGTGAGAGAAAATTCACCAAGAAAGGCTATGCAAAGAAGCTAAACTTACTTGATTTGATCATATCTTGGATAGAGAAACCCTAGGTCAGCATCTCCACCACTTTCTCCTCTCAAAACCCTAGCTCTCCTCTCTCTATCTCTCTAGAATTTAGTTTCTCTAGAATGGATCATGAAATATGAGATCTTCTTGAATTATATATTGCTCATATAGAGCAATTGAGGTGCTTGGGTAATTTGCACACTGACCCCTCAATATACTTTCTCTTATTTCAGCAAATTTTCTTTCATAGAATATTACTACAATTTGTTTATTTAAGAGGTCAAACATCCTAAAAAATGTGTGAAAATTTATCATGTTGTTTATAATTGAGTTTAAGATCTCCAATTAAATTTTAAGATCATTCTGAGCTACAAATATATAATTAAAAATTAAATAGTGAACTACTATATTGAAGTCTGCAAAACAATCGGTTGAAGAGAAAATGACCCATAATGGCGGTGTAAGGTGCCATGTCCGTGCTAAGATGGACACAAAATGGTCATTCTTCCTACCACGTTAGTGGTTCATTGGATTCATCAGATTTGAGTAAAAAAATTGGTCAACAGTTCACTTCTTCCAAAACAGCCGTGTGGTCTAGCATGCACGTGCCACCAATGACTTAACATGGCCATGCTACCCACCACGGACATGCTATCCAAGACTCCAACTAAATTTTTTATTATCCTTTACCTGCCTCTCTCATTCCT
Source organism: Alisma plantago-aquatica (assembly GCA_963693085.1). Classification (NCBI taxonomy): domain Eukaryota; kingdom Viridiplantae; phylum Streptophyta; class Magnoliopsida; order Alismatales; family Alismataceae; genus Alisma; species Alisma plantago-aquatica. Next base: position 752,888,444 of record OY856410.1, read on the forward strand.
ACCCAACATGGGCCTATCAAGTGAAAATCCTAAATTTCATCCGACTAGGGTTTATACTTCTCAAACCATAATTATTCAAAATGATAGCATGCTTGGAATTCTCATTAGGTTTAACACATCATAATTGAGATATCATCATTAATCATGTTTAAGAAATGATCAATCTAATAAAGCATGTAATCATCCACATAAACCCTAACTTACCAATAGCTCAGATAAGGTCATAAGACTTACCTTCTCTCTTCTTCTCTTGAATGAACCCATGGTTCTCATGGTTATCTTTTAAGGAGCTTCTCTCTAATAGAGGTCGAATCTATGGTTTTCCATAGTAGTACCTAAGTGAGATGAAGATCTCCTCCTTATTCTTTTCTTTTTTTGGCTTAGGGTTTTTATTCATTTGTCTTTGAGCATCCTTTGACCTTGATTTGCTCTTCTTCTCTTGACGTGATCTTGCTTGGCCGTGGAGTTGATCCAAGTTGTGTTTTATTCTCTCTCTTGGAGCTTCTTGGCTTTTGGAGTTGATCTTCACCTCAAGGCGGGTTATATATCTCTATCCTCTACTATTCTTTCACCTTAATTCTACATGCAAAGCTTATCTTATCTCTAAAATTTGATTATATGTTGCTTGATGATGATACCTTGTTCTAGGGTTTATGATTCTATAATAATCTTGCATAGATTAGCTCTTTTCCCTAAACCCTAACTATATGTTTTAGTTTTTATGGATGGTGAGAAGTTGGTGCTTGCATGCACTCCTTGAAACATTGATTTTAATCCCCATGATCTTGTTTTAGCTATATTGTGGAAGGTGGAGGTTTATGGTTCTCTATTGTGTGTGTTGGACGTATGATTTTCTCTCTCATATCATGGTTTGGTTTTTTTATGTTTGATGAATGCATTTTTGGGGTTTTGGATGATGTTTTCCTTCATGAAACCACCTTCATGCTTGGTTTCAGTTTCATGGTGTTGATTACTTTGTTGGTCTTGATTTTAAGATGTTTCCTCTCTCTTGATGGTTCCATTTTGCATCTCCTTCAACGATGAAGGCTGGATGTACTTTGATTCGCTTGTGTGATCTACCTTGCATGGTCGAAGAAGATGACCATGTATCTTCGATCGAAGAAGTTTGTTGTCTTGTTTCATTCGATCGTAGGGTTGGATATGTTGGATCTAGGGCTCTAGAGGAGGGGTGAATAGAGCTTCAAAATTCTCACAAGATAAGTTAGACATTTAAATTATATCAATCAAAACAAAAGCTTAAGAGTAATTTGAAGTCCTAACTATGCAAGCATAGCAAGGATGAGAGAAATTGAAATATGCACTTGGACAAGGTGGTTTAGAGTGGTTCCACTCTCCAAATAGGAGAGAGTCGATCCACTACCTAGAGAGGTCAACCTCTAGGACTTTGCAATCTATGTATACTTATATTCCGTTCATAAGAGATATAAGGAGACCACCATACATCCAAGGACAAACATGTTCAAGACAAGAGCCTTCCACCTATACAAGGACTTACCCACTTGATCAAGATGTCTTCATCCTTCAACAAGGACTTACCCACACTTGCATCAAGTCTTTGGCCTTGAAGGAATTTTCCCACTCTTCTTGAATCTTGGCCTTGACCTTCTCCTTCACCTGGAGAAGATCTTCACCTCTTCTTCAACCTTGAAGAAGAAGAACAACAGCTTCACCTTCACTCGGAGTAGCTTGCTTCACCTTTGCTTATTTGAGAAAGGGGGTAGGGAAGATGAAATGGAATGAGAGCTTTATAAGCACATGGAGGTAGCTCTCTTACAACTGGCCTAACTCACTCATAATCATGAAATGCTTTGTAAATGAGAGAGAGAAAGGGGCTCAAGGAGTTGCAACACACTCAACTATAGCAAGGACTTAGAATAGCATGAATGAACAAAATTAGAATGAACTCCAAGGGGTCATATTTATAGCTGGGGGTGTTCCCTTGAGTGTGGGATCACTTAAGGATGAAATATAGCCATTTTACAACTTGGAACAGATCTATTTTCGTTCACAACAACTCTCCAATGGTTATAGTCACTTTTTTGCATTTTCCATACTGTACATTCGTTTGAGTTTCAATAAAGGTAACTCGACCGATCCACTAAGTGACATAGCCAATTTTCAAACTGCTAGTTCAGTTTGTTCTGGGAAACTCAATTGATGAGTCAAAATCAGTTTTTCTTAGTTGATCAATCAATCGAGTTCTGTGAGTGTGCAACCTAATTGATTGGTCATCTTCAGAAAATCCATCACTGGATAGGCTGAGTTTCCGATTCGACCGATAAACAACCTATGATAAATTTTCTAAGTTGACTTTTGAGTGACCAAACCTTGGAATTATGTGTCCTTGTTTTTTCTATCATCTTAGTTGCAAATCATATCATCAATACAAGTGATTACAAAATTAATCTAAGGTCATTTGGAGTGTTTTCCCAAAACAGGTACTTGCATAGCTTTTGACTTGAACTTGAACAAGCTAGGGTGTGTGTAATTTGATCTTTTTCATGTACCTAAAGCCTAAAATCAATCTTGAAGAAACACACTAGATACATAGTAATGGAATGGTTAAGTCATTATCAAAATATGGGCAATATAGAAATCTCAAGTCAACATTCTCCCCCTTTTTGACAATGACAAACCATTCCTCAATCATATTGAAAAGGATATGTAAAGTTTTACCTTTGCCTTTTGAATTGCAGGCGGTTTCATGATTTGAATAATGTGATTGTTCCCCCTCAATCTATGCTTACTCTTGCCTACATAGTTAGTCTATCTACATGAAGCAATATGACATATATACTATATGGCCATTTAGCAAGTCACATGATAAAGCATATAATGAATAAGAAAAAGGATCGCATAGACAGTAAAGTAATATGGTTGAGATTCAAAATATTGAACTTCTCTCCTCCTTTTGACATTATAAAAAAGGAAGGGGGTAGAAGAGCACAGTAACAAGTCTTCTCCCAGGACAACCAAACATACATTCACAACATGCAATATCAAAGCATACACCAAACAGAGACAAGAGAAACAAGCAATCTAAGTCATAATCAAAATATGATAAACAAGGCACCAACTCATGAGATATAGTAAATCAAAGAGTAAGTGTATGTATGATTAATATTACAACTCATAGAACATTTCCTCATAAACAATGACAAGCCAAAATGATGAAGACATGATGATAAAAAAGTACAACTCAAAAAATGTGCCCAGATGTTTTTAGTACAAAATAGCCTAGAAAGATATATATGATCAACATCTAGACTGAAAACTAAAAAAATATAAACATCTAGGCCATCTATGTCCACATCATCAGCATCAGCATCTGAGGCCTCTGCTCAGTCATCATCTCCGTCTAAAGGTGCAACAACAGAGACAACAACTTCTTCATCACCAGAGTCACCAACAAAACCATCATCAGAAGCATCATCACCATCATCATCCTCAAAAGCCTCCTCATCATCAACACTAGCAACTTCCTCATCGACATGATCAGACATCTCCTCATCAATAAGAGAGTCAAAACCATGGCCGAGCCGATGGGCATTCTGCTCTCCCCAATACATGCAAAGAGCATGGAGCTCATTGGCATGTGGGAAGGAGGGAGAAGAAGTACCAAGACCATTAAGAAAGGTGGCCAAGGGGCTAGCAGGCAGAGGCATCACACCAGGGGTAAATCCACCAGCAATAGAGGGTGTAGGAGCAGAAGCAGTAGGTGGAGGGGTTGGGTAAAAGTGATCATATGCATAGGATGCATAGTCACCTCCTAGGTAGGACTGGTAGACAAGATAAGGGTGAGAACATGACATGTTCATATTGGACATGATGGCACAGAGGTCCTGATGCATGTGCTCTTGAACATGAACGTTGTATGCTTGTTGATGCATCATGTAGCCCATAAGGGTTTCATTGGATACATGAAATGAGGTGCAAGTAGGTCGGGTAGGCTGAGGTGGTGGAGGTGTACATGTGAAGGTGGAGGTAGAGGCTCCGGGTGTGGTAGAGGGAGAGATAGGCACAGACTTCTGAAGTGTGGTCTCACTGATGCAACCTTCTTTCTGGGTTGGTTTGTAATAAAGATCATGGAAAAGGGATTTGCCAGTGACAACTTGAAAAAGACCACATATCAGGGTAGGGTAGGGTGGGTGGGTGCAACGAGTGTTCTTACCAGAGTCAAAATAGGTCATGTGGTGAAGGACATAATGAGACCATTTGACTTTGATGTTCTTCAAGAGACATAATATAATCACCGCAATGTTTTCTACAATTTTAGTCTAAATTTTCCTGGGATGAATATTGTAGTTAACAACTAGGGTGAGTATGTGGTTCTTGAGGTCTAAGGTAGAGGAGGGAAGGGTGCACTTCATCCTATAGGGGAACTAAGGCTTCTTCAAGTATTTATGAATATCTGGAAGAGTAAGATCATTTTTTTTGAGGAAAAGGCATGGCATATATTAAATAACACATCGAAGCAAGCAAACACCTGCTTATGTGAGTTCCATACAAGATGTTAAAAATAACGTAAACTGAAGTAGAAAATTAACGTTTGTGCCTAGTGGAGATAAAGTAGTGTTCTGATGAAGTGGGGGAGGCACCCCTTAACAAGCCTCTAGAAGAAATTAAGTGGAAAGTCCCAAGTTGTTGAAAATGCATCCTCCCGAAAGTGTAATCAAAGTTGTTGCTGGACTATACTGACCCCTGTTTCATCATCAACCATAGCTTTGAGTTCGCACAAAAATTTTGCTTCAGATTCACCTTCATCAGAATCGTCAAGTCCTCCTTCAACTTGGTTACCTGCATTTTGTTAGTATGTGAAGATATGCATCTATCTGTGATATAATATTTTGTTTCAGTTTTTTGTTGTTGTTGAAGATTCTGTTGTTTCTTTCTTTCTAGAGATTCCAACTGATAGTGGTGAAAATATCACAACTCTTGAAGTTTTTGAAGAGTCTTTTTGGTGTGATTTGTGATGGGAAAGTTGCTTCCTTGAGTTCATGAATGTAATTTCGTGTGTAGTGTGAGAAGATGTTTTGTGAAAAGATACACTTGAAGAAGATGTGATCAACTGAGTCAAAACTTTTTTCGCATAGTGAGCATCTGAAAGGACCAATGAAGCCCTTTTTTGTAAGGTTTTCTCCTGTGAGCAATTTGTCATGTAGTAAAAGCCAAAGGAACATTTTATATTTTTGAGGCCATTTCTATTTACAAATTTTTGTGGTGGGTGGGGCAAAACCTCTGTAGGAAAGGTAGGTGTATGCTTGCTTAACCGAGTATATGCTACCCCATTTCCATGTTATGATGTTTGAGGTATTGTTTTCCAAGGAGAATTTTAGATTTCTGATTTCGTCTTGACTAAGCTGCATGTGTATGCATCTTTTAAGAGAATTTGATCTGTGACTGGTGATAAGGAGGAGAGCTTTGTCAATTTTCATGTTGAGCAGTCTGTTTGGGATAGTCCAGGTTGGTTGAAGATTGATAACAAAGTTGTTTTCGAACCAATGATCAAACCAGAATGAAATGTTTAGGTGAGAGTGAGGGGGAGTGTTAATGATTTGAGTGATTTTTTGGATATTTTTGTTGATGTATTTCCAAAGTGGGGAAGTAGATTTTTTTGGGATAGGATTCCAGGGAGGGGAATGTTGGTAATATTTGTATTTGATGAGTTGTGTCCAAATTTTTGGTTTGTTTTGTAACAGACTATTGATGATTTTTGTAATAAGACAGAAATCGTGAGTTTCAAAGTTTAGGATGCCCCAACCTCCCTGATCTAGAGGAGCATATATAGTTTTCCAATTAATAAGGTGATAGTGCTTCCCGACTTTATCCGATTTGTGGAAGTTATTCCAAAGAAAGTTTCTCCTAATTTTGTCTAGAATTGTTTTTGTTTTTGAGGGAAGAGGGGCGCAACTCAGGAAGTGTGTAGTAATAGGAGTGATGACACTATTTAGCAGAGTCTTCCAGAGAGATTTAGGAAGTTATTTGTCCAATTTGTGAGTTTTGAGTTTATTTTTGAAATAATAGGGGTCCAAATAGCATTTGTTATGTTGTATGGTATAATAGGAAGACCAAGGTACTTGATTGGAAAATCTTCAGTCTTGCATCTTAAGAGGTCTCTATATCGCTCCAGAGAAGGTTGATTTATGTGTACCCCAAAAATAGAAGATTTATGCAGATTTATTTTGAGACCAGAGATATATGAAAATATACCGAGGATTCTGAAAATATTCAAAAGTGTTGAGTCTTCCGGGGAGGAGAAGATAATAATGTCATCAAAAAATTGAATGATATTTTCCTTGCATTCCCCAGGAGAGCTGATAAGACCATTTTGTTTACCCAGTTTAATCATGCGGGAAAGAATAGTTGTGATGATGATGAATAGATAAGGGGAGAGTGGGTCTCCTTGTCTGAGTCCATTTGAGTTGTGGAAATAACCAAAAGGGACACCATTTATGATAGTTGAAAAATGGTTAGTAGAAATGCAAGCATGAATCCAGCTAACCCATTTGTCAGGAAAACCAAAACCCGAGAGAGTTTTAATTAAGCAATTCCAATTGACAAAATCAAAAGCTTTTTCAAAATCTAATTTGATTGCCAGAAGGGGAGTTTTGTTTTTTTGGCAGAGATGTATTGTTTCGTTAACCATCAAATAGGCATCTTGGATACTTCTATTTTTGAGGAAGGCAGTTTGGTTGAGAGGGATGATATCATCCAAGTGTGGTTTGATCCTGTTTGCTAGTGTTTTTGCAATTATTTTGTATGAGGTGTTTATAAGGATGATGGGTCGGAAAAGGGATATGTGATCAGGTTGACTCGTCTTTTTTATTAGAGTTATAAAAGTTTTATTTATGAATTTGATGATGTTATGAGGGTTTGTACTAGCATGGAAAGAAATCAGAAAGGCTAAGAAGTCTTTTTGTAGTGTTCCCAGTTTGCTAGGTAAAATTCAGTGTTGAGTCCATCTGGTCTGAGAGATTTATTTAGACCTAAGTCAGAAATGGCTGCATCCAATTCTAAAAGGGAAAAAGGTTTTATAAGATCTTGTGGTTTTTTTTATGTTTTTTTGACAAATAGTGGCTCAAGACAAGTCATTAAGGTAGGAGGGGTTGTGGTTGTTATTGAAGATATTTTTGAAATGGTTTGTTATGTGAGTTGAGATGGATAGTTTGTGAGAGGAAGGTCTTCCGTTTATTGTTAGATGGGTTATGGCATTTTGTCGAAAATTTTGGTTACATATTTTATGAAAGAATTTTGTATTTTTGTCGCCTTCCTTAGCCCAAGAAATTTTGGCCCTTTGTCTCCATTTTGTGTCAATACAATTATTTATGTAGTCCAGTTTGGCTTTTATGGAAAGAACAAGGGCTGGGTCAGCAAATGGGTCCTTATCCACAAAAAGGAACTGTTCTTCAAGATTTTTTTGTGATTTGAATAATTTTTTTGGATTTTGGAGTTTCCATTTTTTGATATGTGTTTTAATGTTTTTGGTGTTATTTAGGATGTGTATTCCTAAGTTTTCTGTTTGAGAGTCAGCAAGTTTCCAATGTTCTAAACAGGAGCTGGCGAAGTTGTTTATAGAGAGCCAACTGTTTTCAAACTTGAAAGGCCTCTGGCCCCATGAGATATATTTTGTGTCAAGGATAAGAGGGAAGTGATCCGATATGGTTCTGTGGGAGATATGAACCGAAGAGAGAGGATGTTTGTCTTCCCATAAGTTTGAGCAAATGAAGTGGTTGAGTCTGGCATAAGTTTGGTTTCTAGACCAGGTGTACGATGCATTTGAAGGTTTGATGTCTATCAAAGAATGGTTTGTAAGCATATTACTAAAAATTTTATCAGCGGCAGACATAGTTTGAGGGGAAAGGGTGGAGTTGAGTCTATCTGATATTTGAGTGATCAAGTTTAAATCACCACCCAAAACCCAGGAAGACAAGAAATGTTTTGTAATGAGATGATTTAGTTCAGCTAAATAGGCAGATTTGTCATGCCCTGGTTCCCCATACACTCCAGAGAAAGACCAGAGATATCCATCGAAAAGATTTTTGAAATCAATGGTAATTGAAAAATCAAGGATGGAGGTGTTTTGTGAAGCTAGACACTGATTGTTGAAACCAACTAAGAGGCCACCTTTGAAGCCCTCAGGAGGTAATTGGACCCAGTCAGTGATTCTATTTCCCCCTATTGTTTTGAGAGCAAAAGATGTCAGACAGGTTTTTGTTTCTTGGATTGTAATCAGGTCGATTTTATTCTTGTAGATGTGAGCATGAATTTTTGTGTGTCTATGGAGGTTTGCAGCTCCACAGACGTTCCAAGATGAGATTATCATTGTACTGTGAAGGCCAGTCAGAGCGAAGGAGAAACTTGAGTGTGTTCAAAAAAATTAGAAGGTCAATGGTATTGTTTTAGAAGGAGTGACCCTTCTATTTGACCAACCCATAAAGGTTCCTATGTTATCTAGTGTTTTATGTGCTTTTTCTTCATCATCTAGTTGGATGCCTATTTTGTTTGCAACTGTAGTAAAGCTGTTTATGTTTGACCATGAGGCTAGATCTTCAATAGAATCAAAATCTTTATTTTTGTCCTTAGATGGGGTAGTAGATGATAAAGAATGAGCAGATGTAAAGTCACTAAGAGAACATGAAGAGAAGTTTGGAGAAATACATGGCTTTGTCCTGTTGACGATGATATTATTTTTTGAATTTTTGTGATTTGGCTTCATGATCTTCTGGAGGTAGCTGGAAGTAGGCCTTTGTTGAGGGCTCTCATGTTCCGAACTCTGCAAAGAATTGTCATCCTTATGCTGAGAAGAGTTTTGGCCTGTATTTGCTAGATGTTTTTGGTTTTGTGAGGGGTAACTCTCCTTAGTCGAGGTAGGAGAAGGGAAGGTGGAACCTCTAGGTATGTATGAGTTTTCATGCAAAGAAGGTTCAGATGGTCTGGTTCTTTTTTTGCTTGTATGCAGGTATTGGTTGTCGGAAGGGGTGGCATTTTTTCGGATCCAAACATGATTTCGATCGCTTGAAGACCTGGAATGCATGATAGACATTTTGTCTTTATTTGGGCTAAGCCAAGAGGGAGGATGTTTTGTGAGGTCTGAGAAGGCAGTACTGTTCTCAGAAGGATGTTCAACAGATAGTTTGATATTATATATGGATTCACCAATTCTAATATTGATGGTAGGGGGTAATGAGATAGCAGCTTTTATGGAAAAGAGACAAAATGCTTTGATATATTGTGAGGGGTGCAAGGTTTCAGGGCTGATATATTGAAGTGTTGCCCCGATAGAATGGGCTATTCCTCTGAAGATCTCAATTTCCCAAAGGTGGGGAGGAAGATTTGTAATGGTGACCCAGTCAGAACCACCTGCGGGTGCTGGGAAAGCACCTAAGTCAGTAGACCATTTTGATAGTCTGGCCATGATGAAGCTCGATCCACAGGGGATAGTGAGAACTTGATTAAAAAGGTGGTTTATCTTTGTTCCTTTTGGGACAGTGTAGATGAGTTGGGTAGGTGAGAAAATTTTTGGTTTTAAGATGGTTTGACCGGGAATGAGTAGTGCTAGGGCACGCGTGATGTCTAAGACATTGATGGGGTTGTTGTCTTGGTTGTTTTCAATTGATATGAGAATGCTTCTCAAGGTGAGGACCTTTAGAAGGTGCATAGAGTTAGCAGAAAGGTTGAGAGCAATCACATATTCCAGGTGGTCCGGTGTTTTCATGTTTGAAGTAGCAGATGGGTTGTTTGTGAAATGAGATGGATATGGGTTTGAAAGGTGAGGGTTTTTGAGATGTGGTTTGGGAGTTGAGACTGAATGGTTCTTCTATTTGAGGTAGGGTTTTGATATAGGTTGGGCCCTGGGGTTTAAGATCTGGGAGCGTGAAGGGGTAGTGTCTGCATGTTCAGGCGGGAGATTTGCGAGGCATGCAAAGGTGTTTTTTGACAGGAAATGATGTGGAGGGGGTTGTTTTATGCACCTGTGATCTGAAAAGGACTTTTTTGGGACAATGAAGGTTTTGTGAAAAGGCGAAAATCTATCTGAGAGAGAGTGCATGGAGGAGGAAGCTGGGTATGCATGGGATCTGCTCTGGTTTGGGGGAAGGTGAGTCTTGCAGAATCTTTTTATGTGGCCTTTTTGTTGACATCCAAAGCAGTAGAGGCGGGAAAAACATCTAGAAGTCAAGTGGTTGTTTCTTAGGCAAAGAGAACAGTGCAACACCCGAAAAGGTTTTTTGTGGGGGGGGGACCAATGTCCAGGTTTGGGCGGTGGTTTTTTTTTCTAGGAGTTTGTTTATGAGGAGAGACGAATTTGCTTGGCCTAAAATAGGAAAGGCAGCGTTTAGGTGATCCAAGTCTTTGGGGATGATATCCTCTACCAGGAAGGGTCGAGGTTTTAGGGTTTTATGAAGGGAAAACAAATTTGGCCGATATTTTTCCATAACCGAAAGGGAAGGGAAAAGTTTGTACCTTTCTGCGATGGAATTTTGTTGTTTTTGTATTGTGGATGTGTCAGCATCGTCTTCCTCCTTAGAACCTGAGGAGACTGGGATGGGCCATGATCTTGAACCCAAAGGGGGTTGGTGCTCGTCCCGAATGAAGAGTTGGTCCACCGAGTTTGATGATGAAGAACTATCTTGGTCATGCCTTTTGTAAAGATATGCTAACTCAGGAGGTGTGTCGTTGATGAAATCACGCACCCAGGCATGAAAAGTACGATTTTCAATCAGTTTGATGAAAATCAACCACTCTGGTTTTAGTTTCAGCTCAGCAAGCATGTCGCTCCAGCCCTCAGAAATGAGAAGGATGGGGTTTTTTTTACCCCAGGGTTGTTTGGAGGGGAGGGACCAAGTGACCGTCACCTGGAAGGAGCGGTGACCAATGTTGATCATGCAGATTCGCGGTGAGATATCGAACTTGTGATAGATCCAAACTCATGGTAAGGGAATGCTGGATGAAGATGAGGGGTTTGAGAGAGGGATTTCCAAGAAGGAGAAGCGGGAGTTCATATCGGAGAGAGCGCCAGGAGTTCTTGTTTCTCCGTCAGTCACCGAGGTTTTTGTTTTTCTTTAATGCACAATGGAAAGCAGAAGGCTTACCACATCTAGTCATGCAAGGTGTTTTTATGCATGAGGCAAGGGTGAGCACACCTCCTGTTCTCATGGTGTTTTCAGAGCAGTTGAAGGATCTTAAATGTTATTCTCTGAACCAATAAATGTTCTGATTTGATCTGACACCCGAGAAAAGCTTGGGAAAGAGTATAGGAGCCGACAAAGAGCATGAAGCTTTGAGAAATTTTGAAGCGAGATTTGTACTTGCAGATAATCGTTGTAAATTACTGGTGAGAAGCAAGAGAATATACCCAGTCACATGGGATGTGGTAGGCGTATTCAAGGAAAAAATACCTGCATGTTTCTAAAAACCTTTGGTGAAGCCCAAGATAAGTCTCGAAGGATGTTTATTCCTCAGAAATTATTGCAGAGGGTTGTGTAGGTAGGAGGAGTAATGAGGATGAAACCTGTATTTTTTAGAAAATAAACACCGCTTCAACCGATATCTGAAGGCGAAGAGGAATCGATACTTTGTGAAACAGGGAATGAAGCACTTGACAGGGGATCACAACAAGGTCAATACTAGTTGATGCTGAGGTGATTTTTTGCTATCATATTGGTGTATCCCTTGTGCATGCTGGAGTTCACAGAAGCCAGGCTATGATGAAGCACCCTGGAGGAGGAAAATCGGATCGCAGAGATGGTATTAGGTCACCTCCGCCAATGAGCTGAGAGATAGGCAAGGGGCGAAGAGAGGCTTGATGACCCCCTGATTGAAGCTGTATGACTCTGGAATGGGGGATGTCGATCTCTGACGGATGCAGTGAGGAGGATCGTCACCAGCAAATGATCAGATCAAGGCCAAGCGGCGAAGAGCAGGTGTGATACTCACCGGGAGAAGGCAGATGGAACCAAGCAGGGAGAGACCGAGGAGTTGTTTCTAGAGAGAAGTTGGAGCTTTCTCTCACTTACCTACCGTTAGGATCTAGACTCTTCGAAGAGGAAGAGTAAGATCATATTGATTGTAGAAGGCCTCAAGGTCAACTAGGTCAAAATACTCAAGGTAGTCCTTCCGCCAGGTATCAGTCACCTCAGTACCTAAGAAGAAGATGTTCAAGGTATCCTCAGAGACTTGGAATTTCTTCTCATGATCATGGAAGAGAGGACTACTTGAACATTTGGCAGGGGTACGAATGTGTCATAATTCTGTTGCAAATTTGCATAGAATTCCTGAATGGATTTTGTACTTGTCATGGAATTGTGGTAGCACACATGGTCGACACACAAGGCAGATAGGTGGTGATCGTATAGAAACTCGACTACTTGACTGATGACCCTTTGTCTACATGGGGTTGGCTAAAAAAGGGCACATAATGGAAAAGGATTCCTAGGAAGGAGCTCCTTGTACCTATTAAGAGCCTCATTAGAGACAGAGAAGGTATCATCAAAGGGTATGAGATGCGAGTTGGAAGAGGATGATGGTGCTCTATTTGGGGCGGCTCTCTTTCTCATGTTGGATGCCATGGAGATAAAAAGAGAGGAAGGAGAGAGAAAAAGCAAGGAAAACACCACCAAAAACCATCCACACACCTAGGGTTGATGGGAAAGAGATCAAGGAAGGTCAATCTAGGTCGAACTATGGCTAGGGAGAGGAAGGTAGGGGCTAGGGTTGAGAGCTTGAGGGAGCTAGAGGTTGGATCAGTCGGTTTTTCTCTAGTTGAGAGGGAGAAAAGTCGGCCGAACCTAATTTTTGTTTGCTCCAATCCGGCCATCGATCGAGTTTTGTGACTTAGAAACTTGACTGATAGGCTCTTGAAGAAAAGCTCTCAGCCATTGATCGTCAAGTTGCCAACTCGACCAATGGTCCAACTGAACCAACATTAGAAATCTTAATTTCTAGATGTTAGAGTGCTAATTAAATTTATTTTTCAAGTCCATTTTGTATTTTAAACATACTTAGGCACATACCGCTCATCATTGGGTACTATTTTGTGATAAAGCAAGCATTTGCAAAAAATATCCAACGACAAGAGAAAAATAAGGCAAAAAGAACATAAAATCTAATTTTTAGCATATTAGCAAGAAATGGTGATCAAAACATAGGCAAATCATATAGGATAGATGAAAACTAGCTAGAAGGCATATCATATTCATTCAAAGTAGTTTAGATCTAATAAAGTTAAATTTCTCTCTAGCTAGAGTTTAGTGAAAATGTCCACCAACTGATTTTTCATTTCCACATGCGTGATATAGATATCCTTCTTGGTAATGTGATCACGAAGAAAATGATGGCGAACCTCTATATGCTTAGATCTACTATGCAAAATAGGATTATATGACAAATTAAATGCATTAGTATTGTCACAATAGATAATAGAAGCATCAAAATGAATGTTAAATTCTTGGAGCATTTTCTTCATCCATAGGACCTGGGCACAACAACTCTCGACTACAATGTATTCAGCCTCAGTGGTTGATAATGCCACTATGCTCTGTTTCTTGGAGAACCAATGCACCAAGCATGGTCCTAGGAGAAAGCAATTGACACTTGTGTACTTTCTATTAATCAAGCATCCCGCGTACTCCACATCACTATAAGCCATAAGAGTAAAATCCTTTGACTTGGGATACCATAGACCAAAATTTGGAGTTTTGGCTAAGTTCCAACAACTGTAATATGTGATTTCTTAGGATTTGGTTGAAAGTGAGCACACAAGCCAATAATAAATATTATATCAGGTCTAGAGGCAGTTAAGTAAAGTAAACTTCCAATCATATCTCTATAGAGATTCTGATATACCTTCTCAACTTCTTCATCTTTGTCAAGTTTTGCGGTGTTGGACATGGGTGTGTCCATCGACTTGGTGTTCTCCATCCCAAAGCGCTTAAGTAGCCCACTTGTGTACTTGCCTTGGTTGATGAAGGTCCCATCTTTAGTTTGCTTGATTTGAAAGCCAAGGAAGAATGTAAGCTCACCCATCATGCTCATCTTGAACTCACTTTGCATAAGATCACTAAAATCCATGCAAAGATCAAGATTAGCTCCGCCAAAAATGATGTCATCAACATATATTTGAATAATAAGAAAATTGTTAGAAGTGTGCTTTAGAAACAAGGTAGAATCTACTTTGCCCATGGTATACCCATGATTGAATAAAAAGTACATAATTTCTCATACCAAGCTCTAGGTGCTTGTTTGAGTCCATAGAGAGCTTTTTGCAACAAATAAACATGGTTAGATAAACTATCATGTTCAAAACCAGGGGGTTGTGCAACATACACTTCCTCCTCAATTGTACCATTCAAAAATACACTTTTAACATCCATTTGATAAATAAGAAAGTTTTTATAACTGAAAAAAGCAAGCAACATACAAATGGACTCAAGTCTATCTACAGGTGCATATGTTTCATCAAAATGTATACCTTCATGTTGATTGTAGCCTTGAGCCACTAACCTTGCTTTGTTCCTTACCACTTTGCCACTTTTATCTAGCTTGTTGTGGTAGACCCACGTGGTGCCAATGATATTTCTATCACTTGGCCTTGGCACTAGGGTGCATGCTTTGTTCTTTTTAAATCACTCCACTCTTCTTACATATCTGGGATCCATTCATCATCCCCAAGAGCTTCTTTGACGTTCTTTGGCTCGAGTTGTGAGATGAAGGCATTGTTGGCTTGTTCTTTATTGAATGCATCCCACATCTTCACTCTTTCAAATGGATCACCTAAAATCATCTCTTTTGAATTGGTTCTGTGCAAATCGGAGAGTTGGATCCTTCTTTTCTTCATCTTTCTCTTCTTCTTGAATGACGACCTCTTTTCCCTTTTGGTTGATGTTGAGTTCTTTTAGAGTAGGAATTACCTCACCTACAACATCATCATTTGGAACAATATCTTTGGGAATAGAGGGGTTAGTCCCAATGAACTTGACATTAATAGATTCTTCTACTTTAGTAAGATCAACATTAAATACTCTATAAGCCTTGCTAGTAGTGCTATAGCCAAGAAAGAAAGCCTTGTAAGATTTTAGATCAAACTTGTCGAGAGAATCTTTCATATTAAAAACAAAACAAGGACATCTGAAAGCATAGAAACACTTGATGGAAGGCTTCCTACTACACCACAACTCATAGGGGGTTTTCTTTAAAGAAGGATGTGTAAAAACCCGATTTTGCACAAAACATGAGGTACTGACGGCTTCAGCCCAAAACTTCTTTGGAGTGTCATACTCTAAAAGCATGGTCCTATCCATATCACGTAGTAACCTATTCTTCCTCTCTACAACCCCATTTTGTTGAGGTGTTCGAGGTGAAGATAACTTATGTGCATACCCTGATTCTTCACAAAAATGCTCAAAAAGATCATTTTCAAATTCTCTCCCATGATCACTACAGATGGAAATGATCCAGCAAGAAGCTTTGCTCTCAAGTTGTTTGCACAAACTAGGGAAAATATCAAGCATATCACTCTTAGAAATGAAAAAGAAGGTCCAAGTATATCTAGAGAAATCATCGACAATAACAAGGCAATACTTGGAACCATGAAGCGTTTGAGTTCTCATTGGCCCGAATAGATCAATGTGAAGAAGTTCAAGAGATCTCTTGGTACTAAGGATTCCTTTGGATCTGAAAGAGGACTTGGTTTGCTTTCCTTGGGTATAAGGTTGGAATTCCTCATCCTTTTTAAAATTCAATTTAGAAAGTCCCTTGACCAAGTCCTTTTTTTCAACTTTTTCAACTGATGCATATTTACATGACCAATCTGATAATGCCAAAGAGAAATATCACTTGAGTTGAGTACTGGGCATCTACAAACAACATGCTTAATAGAGTTGAGCATAATTACATAAATATTACCACTTCTAGTTACCTTATATATGACTTGATAGGTGAGGGAATCTAGAATCAAGCATTCAAAAGAAGTAAATAAAATAAGGTAACCATTATCACATAATTGACTTACACTAATTAAATTGTGATGTAGGCCATCCACAAAAAGGATATTCTTGATACACAAGGATTCACCTACATCACCCTCACCTTTAACCCTTACCTTTCTTATTGTCCCCAAAGGTGACCGAACCTCCTTTATTCTTAGTGAAGTTGTTGAAATGGCTTATATCACATGTCATGTGCTTAGTGCAACCACTATCAACAATCCATCTACCTTTTTCCTATAAGAAAGGAGAGTGTCAGTTCCCAACTCAAACTTTGGGATCCGGAGTTATCTCGGGGACCCAATTCATCTTTGGGTTGGTCCCCTAAGGGCTTGTAAGGACAATAAGTAGAGTAATGATCATCACACTTGCAATGAGAACAAATAATAGGGTTCTTAGTACCAGAAGACTTTCCATTGAAAAAGGAGGTTTCCCTACTACTTTTCTTACCTTTGGCTTTGTTCTTGCCCTTAAGTGCCCCCTTACAAATCCCAAACCACTAGTACCACTTTATTTGGTAGAATGGTCAAGGATTTCATTAAGGGAGTTTTTCTCTTTGAGGAATTTCTGCAGAGTGGCTATAAGTCTATGATTGTCATCATTAAGATATATGATAGTAGAAGACAAACTAGAAAGATCATATCTAGCATGAATAAGGTCAACCTCTAAACATAGGGATTTAGTCAAATAAGAATCTTTCTCAAGAGAAATAGAAGCAATATCATTACTAGGCAAGATAGGTCTAGAGGATAAATCATTAACTTGACCAAGTAGCCTAGCATTTTCATATTGAAGTATTTGAAATTTCCTTAATATATACATCCCTTTCATCCCTACGAGCATCAACAAGGAGCTTAAATTTAGCATTTTCACTTTTAAGAGTTTCAAGCTCATTTAGGAACTTTTGGTTATCTTCCTTAAGAGTTTTAATGTTCTTAAGGTAAATACCAATATCTACTTCAACTCCATTGTAATGGAGCTCAAGATCAAGATATTGGCCTTGTAAGTTATCGATGTTCTCAAGATGAGTTTTTTCATTTAGCTCAAGAATTTCAAGTTTAGCTTACAATTCATCAATATTTTTTCCTAACCTTTTTCTTTTAGATTTACATTTAGCAAAGGAAAAATGGGTAGAAACAAGCATATCAATAAGAGCTTCCTTAGGTAACTCATGCAAGCTTACCTCACTTACCTCACATACTGTTACGACCCCGCCTCCCGGTAACCCCCAATTAAGGGAGACCGAAGGGTCAGAGCCATTAACCAATAACCCGGATCAAAGGTTCGACAAATAATCAATAACAATTATTAAATTCTACCAACTATACTGAAAGCTGTAAGAAAATAAACTTTTGCATACCTTTTTGAAAACTTGGATATCTAGGCTTCTATCCACTTAAGGATTCTACTCTAACTAATCCTCCTTGTATTTAACTTCATATATTTCACAATATGATGTTTTACTGTTTGTCCTTTTGGCTTGTACCTAAAACGCCGACAAATAAAACGACAGTCATCCGAAGCTGGTATGTGGAGGAAACAGATAATGTTCAACTATATTAACAATATAATCACGCAATTAATCATTTAACAATCAAGATTACGTTTTAAGCCAAACTACTCAATCCATACCTATCCACAACTCTGTGTTGTCCCTGTAAGGACTTATATGGTACCTATGTAAAGGTAGAGTCACATGGCACCACCCAAAGGTAGCCCAATATCTGACTCACTATGACTTGATGGACCTACCCTCTAGGAAACCATATACTAAGTCATTCATGACCTGATGGACCTACCCTCTAGGTAGCCATATACCAGGCCAACCATTACGACACAGAGGGGACCAGGATATGAGCTAGAAGGAATATACATTATGTGATAGTCATAGTCACTTTATAATTGCAATATGAACATCCACACAATTTAGTTGCATTCAATGCGATTAAACATCCGGGAAACCATCGGGAAACTAAGCGGTTATTCATAATTAACCACATACCTTTGGTTGCAAATTTCAAGATAGAATCAAATATGCAGAGAAACCCAATCAACAAGCAATGAGGAAGAGAAATCCTGAAATAAAAGTACAAATTTCCTTTTATTAATATTTATCCAATTTTCATCACATTACTTAGAATTTCAATTCCTATTTTAGGGTTCCTTTGGAAATTAGGGTTTTTACTCCTTCTTTCCTTATTATCATCCTTAATTTATCAAAACTACATAAAACCCCTAATCTCTCATTGAATTTCCTTTATTAAGCATCTGATTATCTTATTCCACAAAAATATGATTTTTATCTCCTTTTATCCCCAAATTAGGGTTTCCATGTAAATTAACCTTCTTTTAGGTATTACAACTCTAAATTAAGCACTTTTGCATTCAAACAGATAATCAAACCACCTTTATCATTAACAGGGTTAAACTTATCAATTTAACCTATTGATTCACCAAATTACACTCTTAACACTCAATTAGGGTTTCTCATCAATTTTTAATACACTTTATTAGCAATTTAGGGTACTTTTGCCAAACAGAGTAGAAATAGGTTCTCAAATCATTTTTATTGGATTCCTAGTATTTTTCTATACAACTTTCATATATAAAGTCTTCTCATTAGACAATCCTAGTAATTTCTATCAATTTTTGCAAATAAAAGATATTTGGGGCCGAACACTAAGTCTTTTTATTTGACTTACCAGGATCCGACTGAGAAAAAGGAGGAAAGGAATCTTCTATCATTGGATCTTGAACGTGCGCAGAGGGGCAATAGAGTCTTTTGACTCTATCCCCTCTTCTTCCTCGCACACGATGCGCCTGGTGCATAGGCACCGCGAGAGCAGCCCGACGGCCGTTCGCTCTGCTTAACTTGAACGCTGAGCGATCGGAGTGGAGCCCCGCGCCTCCGGTGGGTGACTGCGGACTCAAGTAGGATGCGGACTTAGGCCGACACCGCCACAGGTGGTTGGGGAAAAACTCCGGTGAAGAACCATGGCTGGAGTAGCAGCGACGACCAGGACATGTTCCCATGCTCACCGGGAACGTCGAAGCTACTTCAGGGACTTTCCAAGGAGTGGGTGCCCAAACCCAGGAGTCTAATACCCCTAGTGGCGCCAAGAGGTTATCCCCTTCCTTGAATAGGTGGCATAGGGACCTTGAAGAAGATCATCGACACGTCAAACCTGAGAAGCGCCACCCGACCTGCTTCCTAGGCATCCACACTCTACCAGGGTAAAAACCTCCAATCCCAGTTTACTATGGCTGCATCCATCAAGGGTAGAACAGAAAGGATGCAGACCTCATTGGGGAAAGAACCATGACCATGCTCTCTCTCTCCCTCTCTCTTTCATGGCTATGGAATCCAGGAACCCTCCATCTATAGAGGAACCCTTCAGGCCCTTACACAGGCTTTACGCAAAACCCTAGAGGCTCTCATCATATGAAGATGGACACGGAAGGGAAGGGGAAACCAATGAGGAAGGGATGATATTCCCACCCACATAAATATATAACTCCACAACTCATTTCTTTTAGTTATTTCCTTATTTATCCCTATTCCTTGGTTATCAAGGAATCTCATCATGGAAAAAAAATCTGAAAATTATCACTTTTATTCTTTTGTGCTTGGCTTTTAATTCATTGGCCATGAAAACTATATTTTCTTTTTAATAGAATATACCATCTCTTTAATAATACTACTAAATCATTCATTATGCATCATATTACCTTCTTATTTAATTTTATTGGTATTTTCTCTTTCCTCTTTTTATTCATTGGGCTCCTTGGGCCCTAAGAAATTATAATAATTTGAAATTCCTTTTCAAGGATACTCATTATCCTTCTAGATGCATCTAAACTCATTATTTCACATTATCTTGTTTATTTCTTATTATAATATTTCCTTTTTGAGGATTTCCCTTTATTTCTCTTTTATTTTCCAAATTGGTATTCCTTTTATCATTAGAAATCCTTGGGATACGAAATTCTACAAAGGATAACTCCATTGTACCTCTTTTCACTTGTTTTCCACATTTTGTCATTATTTTCAATTTCTTTCTTAATAAAGAAATACTTAATTAATCTTTTCTTTTCTTATTACTTTCTTTTTGCAACTTTGGACTCCTTGGAACCCAAGGAACCCAAGAGGCACGGAATCCATCCTTGGATTATATCTCTTTGCCTTCTAGAGGTTTCTACCTCTTTCTTTTCTCAAATATTCAATTATTCAATTAGTAATTGAATTTTCTTGTTATTTGGACCCAATAGCCAATAAAGCCCACAACACAATCATCAAGGCTATTGTAAACGAAATCCATTTATTACAAACAAATTATATCATTTGTTGTTCAAATATCTTTAATATGAGAAATTACATTTCTCACCCAATGAACCCAAAAATTGGGGTTGTAACACATACCTAACAAATTTCTTCACTAGTAGAGGCCATGAGTGCAAGGTGGCACTCTCCATCTTCTTCGGAGCTTAAGCTACTTGAGGATGAAGCTTCTCAAGCTGCATGAGCTGCATTCTTGTATCTTTTCTCCTTCTTTTCCTTCCTCTTATACTTGCTCTCCTTCTTGTACTATTCCTCCTCCTTAGAGCTGCCCTTGTTGTGAGACACCGTTTGAGCAAAACGTTATTAACTCATCTAACATGATTAACTAATGCGGAAGCATTTCGTTAGCAGTGGAATTACTGAAAATCACTAAAAATTAAAGCCTTTTATAAAAAGATCCATTACCAAAGATTCTTTAAAACAAAAACCACAGTAGTATATTTATATACTGGTCCACCTTGTACATTCATTGTATCATCTCTTCTCGAGGAGTATATAGACATCATTACTTTGCTAAACAACATAAGTAACATAAACCTCGATGCATTGAACCAAAATTTCAGATCGATTATAAAATGCTATCTACTGACTCCTAGGACCTGAGAGTACAGAGACGACACATAGGACTTTATGTACAAAACCTGACAACCAGTATCCCCACCTGGGATATTACTGTTGTCCTTACTATTGCTGCTGTTGCTACTCTTCCTCTGCTACAGAGGTTCTACCTCTTTGTCTGCGTCTACCTAAAAATGTTGAATCCCACGGGGGTGAGATAATTATACAATTGCCCCAGCAAGAGATATAACTCTATGTCGTAAACATTATTATGGCAATTTAATAGAAATAAACTAAGCAGTGGGATAATATATTTCATTGGCAGGAAAATTAGTATCTATGCAGATTAGAGCAACATTCCTATTCAAGTATTTCAGTTATAACTTGACAGGGCAGCATGTTTCTTATTTAATAAAGAATTAAAGAACAAAAATAACATTTATGTATCAAGAACATGCTAAGCAGGATAACATCAACCAGTGGTTCTCGTATTTCAATCTTATGCAAATACACTACATGGCTAATTATATTTTTCAAACATTATTAAGCTCTGAGGAGATGAGGTATACCGCTCATACTCCAACCGATCACTGTGAAGTCAAAATTTGTACCATACAAAATCAATGGAAGAGCCAGCTTCCATGACTTCCCACATCTCGGTCAGTGCGAGATTACATGCAGGACATCTTGTGTCTCTGCTTACATAGCTTGCTAGGGTATAGTGGCAACTCACTATAGAGCTATAGTGGCGGCGACACTCTCTTCGCGATCGAGAGATTTCATGTTTACCTCCATCGATCCGACGTTAACATCATCGGGAGATTAGTGATACATCCATCCCGAAACATATAATGAATGATTGAGAGATTTAATGTTTACCTTCTATCAATTCCCATATTAGGACGTAAGGATATTTTCGCCCATCGACCCCCACATATTCAAGAATATGCAAACTCTAGGAGATCTCATAAGAAAACCTAGTTCACCATCACCAGCTACTGACGATGATGGATCTATGGTCAGAGCACTACATGGATAGCTTTCACTTGATTAATTAAGTATATTATCATATTCTTTTAGCATCAGTCAAGTTTTCAAGCATAACTTATTAATACAAATGCTATAAAGAAACATGTACTATTTTCATCAGTTAACTCTTAGTCTTTAAAAGACATTGGGATCTCAGTCCCTCATATAAACATATGGTTCTGGGTATTCAAACCCTCAGCTCATCACAGAGCACTGTTACCACTTTTTCAGGTAACCATCACCTTCAGGTCATGTGACCAAGGTACACATGATACTTGCTTCACAAGCATCTTATCTGGCACTTGAGGCCCAACAATTCTCTTGTTACCTCTTACTAAGCAACAAGGCATATTATGGCACACAAGGCCCAATAATTTTTTTAATAATAAAACATCATAGCTCATACCTGGCTATGTTCATCATCTCAGGATACCTGCATGGTTAGTACAGATGATAACAGATATATCAATCATATTTCAGTTTCATGCTATCCCAGGGTAACACCACTAGTCCCATACCAGGGTTAGGGTTTCCCATTTTATAGCAATCAGGGTTACTCATCCCCCTTTATTCAATTGGGACCAATAATTCACAATTTCATTGTCCAATATTAGAGTTTCATGCTAAATAGCATAATCTAGAATTAGGGTTTCATACACCTTCAGCCTATTTAGAATTAGGGTTTACTATTCACATCACATCACCCTAGATTTAGGGTTTATGTTCAATAACCCACAATTAGGGTTTACTATTCATCCAAATTAGGGTTTTACATCAAAATACCATGAATTAGGGTTACTCATGTCATTACCCTAAATTCACATCACATTATCTTCCTAGATTAGGGTTTCATTTAGAATTAGGGTTTGAGTTCATCAATTAACTCAATTAGGGTTTCATGATCTCTTTACCAAGGATCATACCCTAATTGTAAATCACACTTACTTTGAATGTTTAGGCTTAATTACTACATGATTATCGTGCATGTATAAATCTCTCTCTCTCATCCTCTTCTAGGATGTCCATAAGATTTGATCAATTGATCCTTCAATCACATGAGTATTCAAATGAATTGACCAATTAAATCTTCAATTACAAAAGATATCCAAATGGATTAACCATTTTGAACCTCAAACGGTCTTGCCTACTTAGACCTTAAACGGTATTGGACTTTCAAAGTTCAAACGGTTTGATACCGTTTGGGCATATTGCCTTTGAAATCGTTTAAGCAAACATTGCCTTGAAACTGAATAAGCTAAAAAGTGTTGAAACCGAATGAGCTTGGGTCTCCAAATGGTTTGGGATCATTTGGTCCCAAACGGTCTTGAGACCGTTTGGTCCAAACCCTCTCAAAACCGAATGGACAAAAAAGGTGTTTCTATACTTAATCATTTCAAGGTTTCAATCCATGAACTGCCTTTCAACTGAATACTTAATTCATTCATCAATTGAACCATAGAATCACCCCTCAATTAGACCATCAATTAGGGTTTTAAACCCAATTAAACTAGGGTTTATAATCAAGACTCCTTCAATTAGGGTTTTGGAATCGAAGAACCATCAATGGTTATCATTGTGGAACCAAACCAATTGAAAACAATGAACCATCATCAACTTATGATATGACCTGACCTCAAACGGTCTTGAGGTCGTTGGGATGACCTCCAAATGGTCTTGAGACCGTTTGCCTCGTAAATCATTAAAAATTGGTGAAATCCAATTAGGGTTTAGGTCATTGGATTGATCATCAATATAGTTATTGATTGCACTTTGATTTAATATCTGTAACTCTTCAATTACTCAACCATATTCAACCCTAGACCTCCAAATGGTCTTGGTTGACCTCCAAATGGTCTTGAGACCGTTTGGGGTGACCTCCAAATGGTTTTGAAACCATTTGGGCTAATCAACCCAAAACATCAACTTAATTAATTGCAATTTCAGCACTTAGTCGATTAGGGTTTCCACTTGGAGGATTGTCTATATATTGACTTAATCAATTAGATCAAACGGATCATCATCCAACATGTTCTATGGTTCTGACCTCAAACAGTCAACCCTTCCAAACGGTCAACTCCTCTAAACGGTTTGGGGTCCAAGCCTTCAAACGGTTTGGAAACCGTTTGGTCTCCAAATAGTTTGGTGAAACCGTTTGGACCAAAACCTTAAAACCGTTTAAAAAGAAATCTGTTGGAAAGTGAGCCTAAGATGATGTTATCATCATCAAGCCTTAGACCATCAAAAACTACTGCCATTATCATGGTAATTGCATCAACTAATCAAAGAAATTGAAAGAAGAGAAATTAAACATAGTTGATTGGGAAATTGAAATCAATAACAATGAATAGGGGTTCAAGTTATATAACCCACCTTCAATTGAGCTTAAAAGCTTGGAGATTCACATCAACAATGGTGGAAGAAGATTTCTCTAACCACAAGGATCGTTCCTCAAGCTTTTGGGTGAAAAGGAATGGTTAGAAGTGAAGATGGGATCGAGATATGAAGGAATCATGCATTGATTTGTGATTTCCACCATGAAATCATGATGAACGAAGGTCAAGAAGCTTACCAACAGGTTGAGGGTCGTCTTCCTAATGTCCCTAGCCCCCTTTATCGTTTTTGCAAGCAAAGGAAAGAAGTGGATTCGAAAAAGTCCTTGGTTTGAGTGGTAAAGGGTGCTTTTATAAGAAAATCAATGAGAGAGAAAATGCCTTATAAATATCCTTTAATTCCAAAAATTGTGCCACCTCTTCCTCCTCAATTCCGTTCATGCAAATATATCTTCCTTATCTCCAAATTCCCTTCCATTATCCATGAATTAAGGAAAAATAAATTAAGCACCTTAATCATATTATATTAATATCCCATTTTTAGTGGATATTACTTTTCATTAACTTAAGGTGAGTGGAATCTCCACTCAAGTTGGATATTTCGTGGCCTAGAAAAGGCACAAAGATTTTCAAACTTGAAAAAATCCAACCATCTTGTTTTCGGTTGAAGGCCCTTCAATTATTTTATTTATTCTTGCAATAATTTGAAGTAAAGTTCCATTTATGCTTAAATCTTGATTATTTTAATATCAAGATTCTCTCACCTCCAAAGTAGCTCAAATGAGATGCCCCTCTCAATTTCTTGCCTCTACAAGATGCCAAGAATATTAAGGACCTTATTGAAGTGGTAAATTGCATATTGAACCCTGGGTTTTGAGTAAATTTCACATTACACCAAAACTAGGTCTTAAAGCACAAACATTGCTTTATCAACTCTTTCTTGGTACTTAGGCTTTCATTAGCCATACCTCTGCATCATTTTCATTCCCATGATGCTTCAACACATGAGGAACATATTATCATGTAACATTTGCAAATTAACCCCTCAACTTGGGTAAATTGCAATTTAGTCCATAACAAGAAAAATATTATTTTCAATATTATTCAAAAAGGACTAAAAGGAAATATAAGTTCCTCTTGAGCCTTAATTACTTTTTAAAAGATAATATAAAGAATATAATTATCTTTCTTAAGTAAAACACCTGGGGTTAAAGCATAACCCAGATCAGGGATGTTATAAATTATCCACCCCTTACAAGGATTTCGTCCCCGAAATCATCAACAAAAACATGAAGAGAAAAGAGAAGGATACTTCCTCCTCATCTCTTCCTCTATCTCCCATGTAGCTTCTTCAATGCCACGGTGATGCCAGAGAACTTTTACAAGACTAATGTCTTTCTTTTTCAACTTTTTAATTCTTCTGTCAAGAACCAACACAGGTCCTTCAACATAAGATATATCATCATTTAATTCTACCTCGACAGGTTGAAGAACTAATTCTGTGTCAGGATGACACTTCCTCAACATAGATATGTGGAACACTGGGTGCAACTTATGCAACTCAGGTGGCAACTCCAGCTTATAGGCTACCTTTCCAATCCGTTCAATGATTGGATAAGGCCCCATAAATCTAGGAGCTAACTTTCCCTTTCTCCCAAATCTAAGAACTCCTTTCCAAGGTGAGACCTTGAGATATATTCTGTCTCTAACTTGGAATTCTAAAGGTCTTCGCCGTTTGTCGGCGTATGATTTCTATCTATCTTGTGCAGTCTTTAACTGTTGTTGTATTACTTTAATCTTTTCTATTGTCTGTTGCACTAGCTCAGGACCCAGAAGTTGATTTTCTCCAGTTTCATATCAACATAAAGGAGATCTACATCGTCTACCATATAATGCTTTATATGGTGCCATGTCAATACTGTACTGATAGCTATTATTGTAAGCAAACTCTATCAAGCTCAGGTGTAGATCCCAACTTCCTACAAACTGAAGGACACATGCCCTAAGCAAGTCCTCCAATGTTTGTATGGTCCTTTCAGATTGTCCATCTGTCTGAGGGTGAAAGGCTGTATTAAACCTTAATTGCGTACCCAAATATGTATGCAGTCGTTCCCAAATATTAAACCTCTATAAAAAATGATAGTAGCTGGAACCCCGTGCAACTGCACTATCTCATCTATGTATGTCTATGCAAGCTTCTCAGCAGTACATGTTGTTTTGATAGGTAAGAAATGTGCTATCTTTGTCAACCTATCAACTATCACCCATATGGAATCATGACCTTTGGTTGTTCTAGGCAAACCAACCACAAAGTCCATGGTTACATGATCCCATTTCCACTGTAGTATAGGCAAAGGTGACATTGTTCCTGCAGGCTTCTGATGTTCGACTTTAACCTGCTGACACACCAGACACCACATAAAAAACTCAACAACATCTTTCTTCAATCCAGGCCACCAATACATATCTTTTAAGTTATGATACATCTTGGTGCTCCCTGGATGCATATCATACATTGAAGAATGATCTTCTTCCAGAACTAACTTTCTTAAGTTATCAACATCAGGTACTACCATCCTACCATGGTAACAGACTACCTGATCATCTGAATCATGGAAGCCATCTCATTTCTTACTTCCATATTCAGACCTAATCTACTGAATCACAGTATCAACTTGCTGTGCTTCTTTAATCTACTGTCTTAGAGTAGGTTTCACTTGCATCTCAGCTAACAGCCCGACTAACAATGACACTTTAAGATGTACATTATCTTGCCTCAAGGAGATAAACATATTTCTCTTAGAGCACACTAAGGAGTTTAACTATGCTTTATCTAAGGCTGGTGTCGCTGATTTCCTACTTAGTGCATCAGCTACCACATTAGCCTTCCCTAGATGATAATCAATCATACAGTCGTAGTCCTTGATTAATTCCATCTAGCGATGTTGTCTCATGTTCAGCTCATGCTGTGAGAATATATACTTTAGGTTCTTATGGTCTGTGAAAATCTGGAATGTTTCTCCATAGAGATAATGTCTCCAGATCTTCAAGGGATGAACTACGACAGCTAGTTCTAGATCATGTGTCAGATAATTCTCCTCGTATTTCTTAAGCTGTCAAGAAGCAAAAGAAATCACTTGTTTATCCTGCATCAACACACATCCTAAGCCATTCTTTGATGCATCACAGAAAACTATGTACCCCTTCCCTTGCTCGGGTAACACTAGTACATGTGTACTTGTTAGCCTTTCCTTCAACAACTGGAAAGATTATTGGCACTTGTCACTCCAAACAAAAGGAACCTCTTTCCTGGTCAACTTGGTCAGGGGTAAAGCTAAAGAGCTGAAGTTCTTGATGAACCTCCTGTAATAGCCTGCTAGTCCAAGAAAACTATGAATCTCTGTCGGTGTCTTTGGCTGTTCCCATTACAGGACAGATTCTACCTTCTTAGCATCAACATGAATACCTGAAGAAGATATAATGTGTCATAGAAAAGAAACTTCTGGTAGCCAAAACTCACACTTGCTAAACTTAGCATATAGCCTATGCCCTATTAGCAAAGTCAAAGCCTGACGAAGGTGCTGCTCATGCTGTTGAGCATCTCTACTGTAGATCAAGATGTCATCTATGAAGACGACTACACATTGATCAAGAAAAGGTCTAAAAATTCTACTCATGAGTTCTATGAATGCAGCTGGTGCATTAGTTAGCCCAAACGACATAACTGTGAACTCATAGTGACCATACCTTGTCCTAAAGGCAGACTTAGATATGTCACCCTCCTTAATACACAACTGATGATATCCTAATCTCAGATCTATCTTAGAAAAGATAGTTGCACCACATAACTGATCAAACAAGTCATCAATCCTTGGCAAAGGATATTTGTTCTTTATGGTGACTTTGTTTAACTGTCTATAGTCAATGCATAATCACATAGACCCATCTTTCTTCTTAACAAAGAGGACCGGAGCACTCCATGGTGAAGTACTTGGTCGGATAAAACCCTTCTCAAGCAACTCTTGCAGTTGTTTCTTGAGCTCTGCCATCTCAGTAGATGCCATTCTATACGGCGTCTGTGCTATTGGTTGCGTGCCCGAGATTAGATTAATTTCAAAATCAATCTCTCGGGACGGAGGAACACCTGGAAGTTCTTCAGGAAATACATCTTCAAATTCCCTGACTATCGTAACTTCAGAAGGATGAGGGTTCTCTATTATGGTATCTACCACATGAGCCAAGAATGCAAAGCATCCATGTCTCATCAACTTCTCAGCTACCAAAGCTGACACAAGACAAGTTGGAAGAATCTTCCTATCTCCCCGAAAGATCCATATGTCACCATTGTCTGTGAACACAGCTTGTTTGGAACTGCAATCCAAGACAACCTTATACTTCTCTTAAGCGTCCATTCCAAGGATTATATCAAAACTCTGCATCTCAAGTGGTATAAGATCCACTTGAATGCGATGTTCAGAAAAGAAAAGATTACAGGGAAAACACACCTCCCGCAACACTGCAGATCCCAACAAAGGGGTTTCTAGCATCAAACTGTTTGCTCTATGACTGACAATCATGTTGCAGTCATAAATCACTTCTCGAGTGATAAAGGAATGCGTAGCACCCGGATCAATTAACACAAATATGAAGCAGGATGAAGACATATCAGAATAAAATAGTTCCATCTGACCTGTCACAACCCGATGGTTGACTACTGCTTCATGCTGATTCATGGCATAGAATCTAGCTGTTGGTTGTTGTTGACCCTGTGCTTAGTTTTTTGGTGCCGACGATCCAGCTTGGGATGCTTGTCCACATCCTCTAGCATTATTATTGAACTGTCTCCTCTGTGAGCCTTGCTGACTCTATCTCTGGGATTGAGTCATAGTTCTGACTTTCTCAGGACAATCTCTCTTCAAGTGTCCTGACTTTATACAATGGTAGCAGTTGTAGCTTCCCAAACTCTACCTAGGTGGTCCTGTCACTGATGCTGATGCTATACAGGGGGTTCTACTTGGAATAAAACTACGATCCCTACCCCTACTTGACGTCCATTGCGTTTGGGCATTAAACTTTGGTGGCGGTGGTGCAGAGAATCTCGGCTTCTTGAAACTCTCAGATAAGGGTCCTTGAAATTGAGGATATACTTTCTTATTACTAGTCTGTCACTTCTCGATCACAGACCTCTCAATCTATCTCACAGACTCCACAAAAGTGGCAAATCTTTCCCTGTTCTCCAGAGTAGACATAGGGGTGGTCAATTCAGTGTTCAACCCTTTCTTGAAATGCTGAATCCTCTCCTCATCAATAGCTGCCATGTGCGGATAGAACTACAATAGCTCCATGAACCTAGCTTCATATTTGCTAATGTTCATCTATCCTTGCCTCAACCTCTCAAATTGAGAGATCTTCTCATCTAGATACGTCTTGGGAAAGTATCTAGCAACAAATTCCCGTCAGAATTCATCCCATCTGACTTCAACTCCTGGCCTTTTACCTTCCTCAATGGTCCACCAATGACCAACACTCCCCTTTAGTAGGTAGACAACATGTCTCACCTTCTCATATTTAGGAATCATAATGATTCTGAAAGCCTTCTCCAGCTCAGTTAACCATAAATCAGCATCTGCTGGATCAGCTGTGCCAACATACTCCGTGGCTCCTACCCTCCGAAGCCTTTCAAAGGTCTTGCCAGCTCCCTGTCTTTCATTGTGGGCTGGTACCCTTGGTGCAGGTAGTGGCATCCTATCTATCATGTGAGTCATATCTGCCATAAACTGCCCAAACATAGCTTGGAAGGCTGGGTTCCCCATATCAACTTGATTAAACTGGGGTTGTTCAGGTACGGGATCCTCCCTATCTTGGTCTCTTACACCTCCTCCTGGTGCAGCAATGCTGCTCTCAGCAACATGTTCATCATGCGATCCAGACATCTTCAAGTTCTTCTCCTCCTATATGAGTAGAAGACACTATCATATAAACTGGAAGACACTAGAACAGACTCAACAACCTTAATCCTATGTCTCTATAGACTCAGCGAACCTAGAACTCTGATACCACTAATTTTTGTGAGACACCATTTGAGCAAAACGTTATTAACTCATCTAACATGATTAACTAATGCAGAAGCATTTCGTTAGTAGTGGAATTACTGAAAGTAAATAAAAATTAAAGCCTTTTATAAAAAGATCCATTACCAAAGATTCTTTAAAACAAAAACCACAGTATTATATTTACATACTGGTCCACCTTGTACATTCATTGTATCATCTCTTCTCGAGGAGTATATATACATCATTACTTTGCTAAACATCATAAGTAACATAAACCTCGATGCATCGAACCAAAATCTCAGATCGATTATAAAACACTATCTACTGACTCCTAGGACCTGAGAGTACAAAGATGACACATATGACTCTATGTACAAAGCCTGACAACCAGTATCCCCACCTGGGATATTACTGTTGTCCTTGCAGTTGCTGCTGCTGCTCTTCCTCTGCTACAGAGGTTCTGCCTCTTTGTCTGTGTCTACCTAAAAACGTTGAATCCCACGGGGGTGAGACAATTATACAATTGTCCCAACGAGAGATATAACTCCCCGTCATAAACATTATTATGGCAATTTAATAGAAATAAACTGAGCAGTGGGATAATATATATCATTGGTAGGAAAATCAGTATCTATGCAGATTAGAGCAACATTCCTATTCAAGTATTTCAGTTATAACTTGACAGGACATCATGTTTCTTATTTAATAAAGAATTAAAGAACATAAATAACATTTATGTATCAAGAACATGCTAAGTAGGATAACATCAACCAGTGGTTCTTGTATTTCAATCTTATGCAAATACGCTACACGGCTGATTATATTTTTCAAACATTCTTAAGCTCTGAGGAGATGAGGTATACCGCTCATACTCTGACCGATCACTGCGAAATCAAAATCGGTACCATACAAAATCAATGGAAGAGCCAGCTTCCATGACTTCCCACATCTCGGTCAGTGCGAGATTACATGTAGGACATCTTGTGTCTCTGCTTACATAGCTTGCCAGGGTATAGTGGCAACTCTCTATAGAGCTACAGTGGTGGCTGCACTCTCTTCGCGATCGAGAGATTTCATGTTTACCTCCATTGATCCGACATTAACATCATCAGGAGATTAGTGATACATCCATCCCGGAACATACAATGAAGGATTGAGAGGTTTAATGTTTACCTTCTATCAATTCCCACATTAGGATGTAAGGATATTTTCACCCATCGACCCCCACATATTCAAGAATATGCGAACTCCAGTAGATCTCATAAGAAAACCTATTTCACCATCACCAGCTACTGACGATGATGGATATATGGTCAGAGCACTACATGAATAGATTTCACTTGATTAATTAAGTATATTATCATATTCTTTTAGCATCAGTCAAGTTTTAAAACATAACTTATTAAGACAAATGCTATAAAGAATCATGTATTGTTTTCATCAGTTAACTCTTAGTCTTTAAAAGATATTGGGATCTCAGTCCCTCATATAAACATATGGTTCTGGGTATTCAAACCCTCAACTCATCACAGAGTACTGTTACCACTTTTTCAGGTAACCATCACCTTCAGGTCATCTGAACAAGGTACACATGATACTTGCTTCACAAGCATCTTATCTGGCACTTGAGGCCCAACAATTCTCTTGTTACCTCTTACTAAG
The DNA here is from genome assembly GCA_963693085.1 of Alisma plantago-aquatica. Lineage (NCBI taxonomy): Eukaryota > Viridiplantae > Streptophyta > Magnoliopsida > Alismatales > Alismataceae > Alisma > Alisma plantago-aquatica. The sequence continues at coordinate 752,920,416 of OY856410.1, forward strand.
CAACAAGGCATATTATCACACACAAGGCCTAATAATTTTTTTAATAATAAAACATCATAGCTCATACCTGGCTATGTTCATCATCTCAGGATACCTGCATGGTTAGTACATATGATAACAGGTATATCAATCATATTTCAATTTCATGCTATCCCAGGGTAACACCACTATTCCCATACCAGGGTTAGGGCTTCCCATTTTATAGCAATCAGGGTTACTCATCCCCCTTTATTCAATTGGGACCAATAATTCACCATTTAATTGTCCAAGATTAGAGTTTCATGCTAAATAGCATAATCTAGAATTAGGGTTACATACACATTCACCCTATTTAGAATTAGGGTTTACTATTCACATCACATCACCCTAGATTTAGGGTTTATGTTCAATAACCCATAATTAGGGTTTACTATTCATCCAAATTAGGGTTTTACATCAAAATACCATGAATTAGGGTTACTCATGTCATTACCCTAAATTCACATCACATTATCTTCCTAGATTAGGGTTTCATTCAGAATTGCCCTAATTTAGGGTTTGAGTTCATCAATTAACTCAATTAGGGTTTCATGATCTCTTTACCAAGGATCATACCCTAATTGTAAATCACACTTACTTTGAATGTTTAGGCTTAATTACTACATGATTATCTTGCATGTATAAATCTCTCTCTCTCATCCTCTTCTAGGATGTCCAGAAGATTTGATCAATTGATCCTTCAATCACATGAGTATTCAAATGAATTGACCAATTGAATCTTCAATTACAAAAGATATCCAAATGGATTAACCATTTTGAACCTCAAACGGTCTTACCTACTTAGACCTTAAATGGTCTTGGACTTTCAAAGTTCAAACGGTTTGAAACCGTTTGGGCATATTGCCTTTGAATCCGTTTAAGCAAACATTGCCTTGAAATTGAATGAGCTAAAAAGTGTTGAAACCGAATGAGCTTGGGTCTCCAAATGGTTTGGGATCATTTGATCCCAAACGGTCTTGAGACCATTTGGTCCAAACCCTCTCAAAACTGAATGGACCAAAAAGGTGTTTTAATACTTAATCATTTCAAGGTTTCAATCCATGAATTGCCTTTCAATTGAATACTTAATTCATTCATCAATTGAACCATAGAATAACCCCTCAATTAGACCATCAATTAGGGTTTTAAACCCAATAAAACTAGGGTTTATAATCAAGACTCCTTCAATTAGGGTTTTGGAATCGAGGAACCATCAATGGTTATCATTGTGGAACCAAACCAATTGAAAACAGTGAACCATCATCAACTTATGATATGACCTGAGCTCAAATGGTCTTGAGGTCGTTGGGATGACCTACAAACGGTCTTGAGACCGTTTGCCTCATAAATCATTAAAATTTGGTGAAATCCAATTAGGGTTAGGTCATTGGATTGATCATTAATATAGTTATTGATTGCATTTTGATTTAATATCTCTAACTCTTCAATTACTCAACCATATTCAACCCTAGACCTCCAAACGGTCTTGGTTGACCTCCAAATGGTCTTGAGACTGTTTTGGGTGACCTCCAAATGGTTTTGAAACTGTTTGGGCTAATCAACCCAAAACATCAACTTAATTAATTGCAATTTTAGCACTTAGCCGATTAGGGTTTCCACTTGGAGGATTGTCTATATATTGACATAATCAATTAGATCAAATGGATCATCATACAACATGTTCTAGGGTTCTGATCTCAAATAGTCAACCCTTCCAAATAGTCAACTCCTCTAAACGGTTTGGGGTCCAAGCCTCCAAACGGGTTGGAAACCGTTTGGTCTCCAAACGGTTTGGTGAAACCGTTTGGACCAAAACCTTAAAACCGTTTGCAAAACAAATCTGTTGGAAAGTGAGCCTAAGATGATGTTATCATCATCAAGCCTTAGACCATCGAAAACTACTACCATTATCATGGTAATTTCACCAAGTAATCAAAGAAATTGAAAGAAGAGCAATTAAACATAGTTGATTGAGAAATTGAAATCAATAACAATGAATAGGGGTTCAAGTTATATAACCCACCTTCAATTGAGCTTCAAAGCTTTGAGATTCACATCAACAATGGTGGAAGAAGATTTCTCTAACCACAAGGATCGTTCCTCAAGCTTTTGGGTGAAAAGGAATTGTTAGAAGTGAAGATGGGATCGAGATATGAAGGAATCATGCATTGATTTGTGATTTCCACCATGAAATCAAGACGAACAAAGGTCAAGAAGCTTACCAAAAGGTTTAGGGTCGTCTTCCTGATGTCCCTAGATCTTTTGATCTTTTTTGCAAGCAAAGGAAAGAAGTGGATTCGAAAAAGTCCTTGGTTTGAGTGGTAAAGGGTGCTTTTATAAGAAAATCAATGAGTGAGAAAATGCCTTATAAAAATCCTTTACTTCCAAAAATCGTGCCATATCTTCCTCCTAAATTCCGTTCATGAAAAGATATCTTCATTATCTCCAAATTCCCTTCCATTATCCATGAATTAAGGAAAAAGAAATTAAGCACCTTAATCATATTATATTAATATCCCATTTTTAGTGGATATTACTTTTCATTAACTTAAGGTGAGTGGACCCTCCATTCAAGTTAGATATTTCACGGCCTAGCAAAGGCACAAAGGTGTTCAAACTTGAAAAAATCCAACCATCTTGTTTTTGGTTGAAGGCCCTTCAATTATTGTATTTATTCTTACATTAATTTGAAGTAAAGTTCCATTTATGCTTAAATCTTGATTATTTTAATATCAAGATTCTCTCTCCTCCAAAGTAGCTCAAATGAGATTCCCCTCTCATTTTCTTGCCTCTACAAGATGACAAGAATATTAAGGACCTTATTGAAGTGGTAAATTGCATATTGAACCCTGGGTTTTGGGTAAATTGCACATTACACAAAAACTAGGTCTTAATGCACAAACATTGCTTTATCAGCTCTTTCTTGGTACTCAGGCTTTCACTAGCCATACCTCTGCATCATTTTCATTCCCATGATGCTTCAAAACACTAGGAACATATTATCATGTAACATTTGCAAATTAACCCCTCAACTTGGGTAAATTGCACTTTAGTCCATAACAAGCAAAATATTATTTTCAATATTATTCAAAAAGGACTAAAAGGAAATATAAGTTCCTCTTGAGCCTTAATTACTTTTCAAAAGATAATATAAAGCATATAATTATATTTCTTAAGTAAAACACCTGGGGTTAAAGCATAACCCATGTCAGGGATGTTACACTTGTGGTATGATTTTCTTGATTTAGGACATTCACTCTTGTAGTGTCCCTTTTGTCCACACTTGTAGCATCTAGGAGTAGAGGAGGATGATTGCTTACCCTTGAAGTGCTTGCCCTTGGTGTAGTTGGCTTCATGCTCACTAGGGACATCATCTTCCCTAGAGGAGGAGGGAGATGTCCGACAAGCAAGTTGTTATTGAAGGATGACCGCTTCTACTTGTGCTTTGAAAACACTATCTTTGATCTTCTTGGCTTCCTTCTCTTCTTTCTTGGCTTCTTCTTCTTGCTAGTCAAGCATTGGCTCATGGGCTTGGAGGTTTCCAATGAGGTCTTTGGTTGGGATGTCACCAAGGCTCCTTACTTATTCAATGGAGGTCTCCTTTGACTCCCATCTCTTTGGTAGAATCCTCAAGATCTCGGAGTTGATTACAACTCTATCCAAAGTGTTGCCCAAAGAAACTAGGGCATTGATGATGACATTGAGCCTAAAGTACATCTCCGCAATCCCTTCTTTCTTACCCATCTGGAAGTTATCTAGAAGGTTGTTCAACATGTATATCTTAGCCTCCTTAACTTGCTTTGTGCCCTCATAGGTGATGCACATATTGTCCCAAATCTCATAGGTGGTATCCCATGAGGAGGTGTGGTTGAACTCCGTTGGGGTAAGGGTTGCATAGAGGATGCTTATGGCTTTGGCATTGAGTTGGGCTTTTTAAGTGCAACTTCATTCCATGTTGACACAGCTCTGGTTGGCTCCTTGTATGGTATGACCATCACCTTCCACATATAAAATTTCATCCTTTGAATGTAGAATTGCATGCAACTCTTCCAATAGAGGAAATTGGTGTCATCAAAGACCGAAGGACGCATGGAGAAGCCTCTATCTAGGTTGAGTGAACTAAGTAGGTTGTCACCCATCTTCTCATCTCGTGGGATATTGTTGGAAAAGATCCTTAGCTCTAATACCACTTGTTGGATCTAGGACTCTAGAGGGGGGGTGAATAGAGCTTCAAAATTCTGACAAGATAAGTTAGACCTTCAAATTAAATCAATCAAAACAAAAAGATTAAGAGCAATTTGAAGTCCTAACTAAGAAAGCATAGCAAGGATGAGAGAAATTGAAACATGCACTTGGATAAGGTGGTTTAGAGTGGTTCCACTTTACAAACTAGGAGAGAGTCAATCTAATACCTAGAGAAGCCAACCTCTAAGACTTTGCAATACATGTATACTTAAATTCCATTCATAAGATATACAAGGAGAGCACCATACATCCAAGGACTTACCTATTCAAGACAAGAGTCTTCCACCTATATAAGGACTTACCCACTTGATCAATCTCTCTTTAGCCTTCAACAAGGACTTACTCACACTTGCATCAAGTCTTTGGCCTTGAAGGAATTTGCCCACTCTTCTTGAATCTTGGCCTTGCCCTTCTCCTTCACCTGGAGAATATCTTCACCTCTTCTTCAACCTTAAAGAAGAATAGAAACATCTTCTGTTGACTAAATTGGACATTAGCTCATCTTCTCTTTTGATGATGACAAACATTTCTTACTTGTGGATTAAACTAGCTACTTTAAGTGTTTCAGGAACCTCTTGGCAAACTCAAGACTAGAATATCAAGTTCTTTGAATAAAACATTATATGTCCTTATTTGTATGTCTTGCTTAGAACTCATGTAAAATCAAACTTTGGTTCAAGTCCATCTATCCCAAAACCGTTCACATATCAATATCAAAAGTCTTGGATAGGTAGGTCACACTAGATAATTAATTAGATAAGTGTTCCCAAAGAATTATCTATCTATTACAGTCTCTCCGTCAAAATTTTTGTGGACCGAGACTTTGCCGACCGAGACAATGGTCGATCGAGGACTCAAGACATCAAAATTGCAAATTTATTACGAGTCAAACTAAGTCAAAAATTAGAGCCTTTGTTATACCCTTGACCAAGTTTTCTTTGACTGACTTATTGCCATTGAAGTATGGCACGTCCAACCTTGGCTCGGTCGAGGAAGTCTTCGACCGAGTTGCTGTCCGATCGAGAAATTGGTCGACTGAGGAAGGTTCTGGAACATATCTTTTAATTTGTTCAAACTAGTCGTTGTATCTAAATTAACTTTGTTCAAACGACTATTTGACCCTCTAGATACCTCTAGACTCTCCTCAAAGATTCCCTAGCCACCCATACTTCATTCCTATAAATAGTAGTGGTCTAGAGGCATCCCAACACATACTTGCATACTTGCATACATTACATCTTGAGCAATAAGAGATGTATCTATCCTTTTTGCAATTCATTCACAACAACATCCCTTCATGTCCTAGCCATTAGCTTAGCCTACCACCTTTACTACAACCTTGATACATCCTTAAGTGGGTTTGGTTCATAAGCTTGATTCATAAGGACACTACATAACTTATTTAGTGTATTTCTTCTTTCATTCTTATTTTTATTACTTGTGATTGTGGTTGGTCTACTTTCACAAGTGGTGGTTCTCTTCCTCGGCCCTCAGTGCATCCGTAAAAGAATATGTGTGGAAGTTCTCTTCCTTGGTCCTCAGTTCGTCTATAAAAGAAGAGGTGTGGCGGTTCTCTTCCATGGCCCTCGATGACTCCGTAAAAGAAGAGGTGTGGTGGTGCTCCTCCTTGTCTGTCAGTGCATCCGTAAAAGAAGAGGTTCGATAGTGCTCTTCCGTGGCCGGTAAAGAAGAGGGATTTATTTACAACAATAATCTTGTAATTTGTCCTCACCAATAAATGAATAAAAGTGTTTGTTGCAAATCCTAGTTGGCAACACCTAGGTAGTGGACTGACGTCATAGACAAAACCCCTCTAAATCCCATCTCTCTCTTTTGGCTGCCTCTTTTATTTCCATTGCACTTTAAATTTGTTTAAATATTTTAGAAACTCTATTCACCCCATCTAGATTTTTCGTTTGGTATCAGAGAAGGTCTTCAAGGAGCCATCACTGGTCTAGAAGAATGAGAGAGGGCATACTTGGCAACTTCAACATGGAAGGCACACACGTCAACAAACCGCCCGTGTTTGATGGAACAAACTATACTTACTGGAAGAGGAGGATGCAATTCTATTTCCAAGGATTGAGCTTTGACTTATGGAAATCTATTGCTAGATATTACAAGCTTCCAACAACTGAACTAGAATAATGGGATGTAGAAATGGTAAAACAAGCTATGTTAAATGCAAAGGCTATAAGCATACTTTGCTATTCATTATTTGCAAGTGAATTTAATCATATATCCACTTGTGACACCGCTTATGAAATATGGAACAAGCTATGCATAACTCATGAGGGTATCACACAAGTGAAAAATACTAAGATTGGTATGCTGAAATACAAATTTGAATTATTTCAGATGCAACCTAATGAAAGTATTGCAGAAATGTATGCTAGATTTTCTAACATTGTAAACAACCTAAGTGCCTTGGGAAAGATAATAAGTGAAGAAGATAAAGTATCAAAAATACTTAGATCACTACCCATAAAGTAAAAATCTAAGGTCACTGCCACCGAAGAAACTAATGATCTTACAAAACTCAAAACAGAGCAACTCATTGGAAATCTAGAAACACATGAATTGACTGTAGAAGAAGAAGAGAAGATCGAGGCTGAACAACACAAGGAGAAGAAGAAAGGCATTGCTCTTAAAGCCACCTCCAAGTCATCATCAAAAGCCACTCAATAAAATGACAATACAAGCAGTGAAAATGAGGAAGATGCTTTAATTGTAATGGTAAGATAAATAAGCGTATTCGTTCTTCTAGGTGTTTGGAGTGCAGAAAGCAGGGCCACCTAAAGACTAAGTGTCCAAGACTCAATAAGAAGAAATCCTCATCAAAGAAGAATGACAAGGGAGAAAAATACTACAAGGTCGCTTGGGACCAATCAAGCGATGAAAATGGGAGCAATGAAGAAGAAGAGATAGAATGTATAATGGCAAAAGATGATGACAAAGAAACAAATGAGGTAGATATTTTTGAATTATCTAAGGAATTAGTAAATAGACTTGAAGAAATTCATGCAAAGTACATTGATTGCAAGAAACAAAAGAAGAAACTTTCAAAAATTATTGATGAACTTTATGTTGATTTGGAAATATTACTTCTAAAAATGATACTCTAAGGTACTCAAATAATGCTTTAAAAGAATCTGTTGAATGTTATAAGAATAAATTGCTTGCTCTTGAAAATAACAATAGTCTTTTATCTCAAGAAAAAGTTGACATGCTTGCTAAACTTAATGATTATCAAACTCAACCTATTTTGTGCAATCATGTAGACTATGACTCTTTAGTAAAAGAAAAAGATGCTTTACTTTCAAATCTTTCTATGTTGAACTTAGATCTAAATAAGAAGATTGCCGAAAATGTTGATTTGCAAAAATGAGTTTCTAGATTATTGAAAGGAAATAGAAATCTTGATAATATTTTCGTAAATACTTCCAGGAAAATATGAAGAAGAGGTCTAGGATATGTGCCTAAGAATCAACACTCACATATTCCTAGAACAAAAATGGATTTTGGTCAAAAGACTAGAACCATGTATGTGCCTAAAAATAATATTGTGGAAAAGATAAATGAAATATCTTGCACATCATGCCATTATTGCCAACGTTTTGGTCATTACTCTTTTGCATGTGAATATAGGAAGAAGGGAACAACTGACATGGTTTTGGTTCCTAGGAATCCAACTTAAAATTACAAGAACATGTTGAGATTTGACATATTCTTAATATGATAAATTAATATTGCCTCATATCAACAATAATTTGATACTCATTTGCAAATTTTTAAACTTATTCCTATCTATGGGTAAATTAATACAAGTTATATGCATATTTACTCTAACCATCATGGACTCCACTTGGGTACCAAAAATTTATTATTGTAGGATTGGGTAGTTGATAGTTGATGATCCAAACATATGACTGGAAACAAACATGCTTTCAAAACACTTCAAAAGAAAAAGGGAGGATCAATCACATTTGGAGACAATGGCAAAGGAACCATCTTTGGAATAGGTAATATTGGAACTAATCTTACTATAAAAAATGTTTTATTAGTAGATGGATTGCACCATAACCTGCAAAGTGTCAATCAATTATGTGATAGTGGGTGTGATGGGTTCTTTAACAAAACTTGTTGCAAATTGCTTGAAGAAGACACCAATAAGGTAGTATATGAAGAAATAAGGATAGGAAATCTATATATTCTTAGACCTAACTCTATGAAATCAATCACTGGAAAATGACTTATTGCAAATGATGATCAAAATCCATGGCATAGAAAATTAGGACATGCCAACACTCATGTTATTAAAAAATTAATTAAACATGATCTTGTTCGTGGTTTGCCTAAATTTGAAACTTCTAAAAATTGTGAACCTTGCACCTTAGGAAAACAAACTAAAACTTCCTTTAAAGCCAAACAAGTCCTTAATACTTCCAGACCCCTTGAACTTATAAATATGGATTTGTCTGGACCTATGAGAACACAATCTATAGGTGGAAAGAAGTATTGCTTTGTTATTATTGATGACTACAGTAGGTTTTCTTGGGTACAATTTCTTTATGGTAAAAATGATACTATTGAAATATCCATCAAGTTTTGCTCAAAAATTGAAAATAAAATTCAAAATAAAATCTACATCATTAGGAGTGATCACGGGTGTGAATTTGAAAATCATGTTTTTGAAGAATTCTTCTCATCTAAGGAATACACCCATACTTTCTCTGCTCCTCGCACTCCACAAAAAAATGGTATAGTTGAAAGGAAAAATTGTTCTTTACAAGAAATGGCAAGAACTATGCTTTTAGAACATAATACACCTAAGACCTTTTGGGCTGAAGCTGTTAATTCTACATGTTATGTTCAAAATAGAATATCAATCCATCCTCAACTTAAAAAGACTCCATATGAAATCATGTTTTTTAAGAAACCAAGAGTATATTATTTTCATATCTTTGGAACACCTTGCTATATTTTAAACACCAAAGAAGATAGAGACAAATTTGGCCCTAAATCGCAAAAAGGATTCTTATTACATTAGTATAGAACTAACCTTTAGTGTCAGTTATTTAAGGCCTTTGGCATCAGTTTCAAAGCGACGCCCAAGTGGGCACCGCTAAAAGTTGAAACCTTCAATGCCGGTTTTAACACCGACGCCATAACCCTTCTCGCCACCAAAAATGCACCAGCAAGGGCACTATAGGCGTCAGTTATTTAATAAAACCGACACTATATCCAGGTCAAAGACGTCGACGTTTCAAAAAAACTGACATCATAACCCTTCCCCCACCAATGAAATGCACCAACAAGGGCACCATCGGCGTTGATTTTTATATATAACCGACACTACCTAGCCACATAGACGTCGGTTTTTTGCTAATAATCGACACTGTATGTCTTTGTTGTTAGTTTTATACTAATAATCGATGCCTATGTTATGCTTTTTTTTTCTTATCAGTTTGCAGGCCTACTGTATGGTTGGTCAGTAGGATGCAAAACCTGCAGTTTAGTTCTGAACAGCAGGTTTATAGCATCCATTGATATCAGCCAACAACATGCCACAAACCTGCAAAATTAACAAGATGGACAATATTATATATGGATCATAGGATTCACACACATGTATAAACACATTTAATCATATGATTCATCACATACATGTATAAGCACATTTAATCACATGATTCATCACACACATGTAGAAACCTGCAGTTCCATCATCATCATAATATAGTTATGAACATGCATCGATGTTGTTGTCCAAAACAACAACTAAACAAGGGGGTTGTTGTACCCCTAAACATGAACATAAGTAAAATAACTAAAAAGAGAGAGACACTAGACTAGATACACAACTTAAACAATAGCAACATGGTCTAGAATCAGCAATCATCATCATCATCACTATCCTCTGTGGAGTATTCAAATCCGACCAGATGATCAGGCGTGTCATTTTTGATGGTGGTTATCCAAACCTTGATGGTATTATGGCCAACCAGATGAAGAAAAATCTTGTCACTACAGCCCAATAGCATCTTTCGAACCCACTCACACCAACTGGATGTGGATATAAGATTCCTGTCAATATCGTACTTAACCTCGATAACAGAAGTTGAAATTCCAAAATTTAGGGTCACTTCACCAGCCGTGTAGTGTCTTCCATTTAGATAACACCAATGTTTAGGTATAGTGAGTTGTGCTAATGAATGATCATCTAGAATGATGTCCAACTACTCTTCAACAGGAAATAGTAACATTGGGGTAGAGGCCCAAGCCATTATGCCTACAACAATGTAAATTGTTGAGAAAAAGTAATATAAATGTAAGTACTAACAACACACAACAACGATGGGTTATTTCATATTCATGTCGGATAAATAATTGATGATGATGATGATAACTAAGTTATTCATTGCTTTAAGTTATTCATTGTATCTATTAAACTATCTATCCCACCCCTACCCTCCTCCCCTGGCCCTCCCTCCTCCCACCTATCCCACCCCTACCCTCCTCACACCACCCTACCCTCCTCACCCTCCCCCTCCCCCTCCCCTGGCCCTCCACCCTACCCCACCCCTACCCTCCTCCCACCCTACCACACCCCTCACCCTCCCCTAGCCCTCCACCCTACCCCACCCCTACCCTCCTCCCACCATACCACTTACCCTAGGGACCTAGACTTGACAAGTCCTATTAGAATTACAAGTCCTATTAGAATTACACCATACCTAAGTGGTGCTTGAGGCAGGAGAGGTGGCTGGTAGTCAGCGGTGGTTATGGGTGGAGGTGAGAGTTGTGCCTGCATGCTGCTTTAGTTTGCATGCACCAATGTTGAACTCGAGTAATACGTTCCATGTCTGGCAGCCTCCAACAGTAAACCTCTGCCGACGCGGGCACAAGTACCAACGTCGAAATTTCTCTCCCGCCTCTTTACACATTCTTCTCGTTTCCCACTCCTACACATTGGGCCTTCACCCAGTCACATCCTCTGTGTCTATTGCCCTTTCCACTTCTCCCTACTTCAAGCTCCACTCTCTTCTCTCCATGCTACCATTTCTCGACCTCAACCGTCGACAAGAAAACAAAGGTGGGGCTGCCTCTCCCCTCTCCTCTGAGTTGTCTAGTTTCATAAGTCGATAACAATTTGTTCAGTATGCTCTTTCCTGTTACCACACTGCTTTGTAGTACTCCGTCTTTCAGTTTTGAATGTCAAAAATAGAGCTTATGGGTGTATATGAGGTTTCCTGTTAGTACCCTAGGGACCTAGACTTGACAAGTCCTATTAGAATTACACCTAACCCTAGTTCTCCAACTAGTAGTATAGGGTATATTCTTATAGCATTTGCCTTATTGCTGAGTTAATTCTAGTATAGCTTAGTTGCTTTTACTTCCTTCAATTGAATTGCCTAGTCTTGCTAGTTAGGGTTAATTTAGGTTTTGCTTGCCTTAGTGCTTAGCTTAGTTCTTAGTTCTTAATTGTTTTGCTAAAATAGTGTAATTAAATTCATTCATGCATAATTAACTATGATTAATCAATATTAATCAACTACATAATCTTAGAGAAACTAAGTACAAATATAATTAATTAAGTTCATTAGTGCATCATTAACCCTAATTATTCAATAGTAATCAACTATATGGTGGCATCATTAATCCTAAGTTCAAATCTAGTACGGATTAATTAACCACTCACTGCACTGGTGGATTGAGCAGGATGTGGTGGCGATGGCCGGAGGTGGAGGTGGTCGGGCTGGAGGTGAAGGTGGTCGGCACTAGAGGTGAAGTAGAGGAGGTGCAGGCGGTGGCTAGTGGCGGTGACTGGAGCATCATCATCATCATCGTCATCATCACCATCATCATCATCATAAAAAGAAATAAGGAAAGCACTATCAATTAATTAAATTCATTCATGCATAATTAACCCTGATTAATCCATATTAATCAACTACACAATCTTAGAGAAACTAAGTACAAATCTAATTAATTAAGTTCATTAATGCATCATTAACCCTAGTTATTCAATAGTAATTAACTATATGGTGGCATCATTAATCCTAAGTTCAAATCAAGTATGAATTAATTAACCACTCATTGCACTGGTGGATCGAGCAGGCTGTGGTGGCGGCGGCCGGAGGTGGAGGTGGCCGGGATGGAGGTGAAGGTGGCCGATGCTGGAGGTGAAGCATAGGAGGTCCATGCGGTGGCTAGTGGTGGTGATTGGAGCATCATCATCATCATCATCATCATCATCATAAAAAAGAAATAAAGAAAGGACTATCAATTAATTAAATTTATTCATGCATAATTAAACCTGATTAATCAACTACACAATCTTAGAGAAACTAAGTACAAATCTAATTAATTAAGTTCATTAATGCATCATTAACCCTAATTATTCAATAGTAGTAAACTATATAGTGGCATCATTAATCCTAACTTCATATCTAGTACGGATTAGTTAACCACTCACCGCACTGGTGGATTGAGCAGACTGTGGTGGCGGCGGTCGGAGGTGGAAGTGGCCGGGCTGGAGGTGAAGGTGGTCGGTGCTGGAGGTGAAGCAGAGGAGGTGCAGGCGGTGACTAGAGCATCATCATCATCCATCATAAAAAAGAAATAAAGAAAGGACTATCAATTAATTAAATTCATTCATGCATAATTAACCCTGATTAATCAATATTAATCAACTACACAATCTTAGAGAAACTAAGTACAAATCTAATTGTATAATGTGTATTGGGTTTTCAAGAAAATTTCAGTAGCATTTCCCCACAGTTCTCCAAGTACATATGTACTTAGAGAACAAATGGGGAAATGCTACTGAAATTTTCTTGAAAACCCAATACACATTATACACTTACATCCTAAGTGAGATTAAGTGTTCAAGAATAGTTCCAAACTGGGGACTATCCAAGATTTACTCCTAATGAGTAAATCTAGCTTGGACGAGTTTCTAGGCCAAAAAATACTTGTATGTTGTCATTCTTATACCTACAATCCTAGTTTCATCATTCATATCCTAAGTTTTGTGTAACATCATTTAATCATGCTTGTCAGTAAATACTAAATAGTAAATAAACCATGATTCCATATATCAAAGATTTGAATCAAAATGAAGCTTAATGGCACATTGGGAGAGTGAGAATATTATACCTCACTTGAAGGTTGAAGAAGAAATATATGCAAATCAACAACAAGTCAACAACACCTGCAACAACACAAATGCACGATTCAATTCTGTTATAATGTATTAATTATGGGTCAATTTCAAGTTTTGACTAGAGCTTCATATATCAACATACATACTAGGTCATATTTCAAGTCAATATTTAGGCATTTAATCACCTTAGGGCACATACATGATTCACAAGGTATTTGGGTGCACAAAGTATAATATATGTTACTGATTTAGGAGTTCACATAATCATTTTAGAAATAGAAGACCCACATGTGAGTTAAGTTTGAGATTCAACATCAATGTATCTTTAACACACATGTTTCAAGGTTCAAAGCACATAATAAAATCAAATTGGGATGCTAGAATGGACAAGTTTGAATCTTATTTCAACATGCATCAAAATTTACTAAATCAGGTCAAGCATGAGGATTAGACAAGTTAAAATAGTACATTAATACTAATAAGTAGATAAATGAATAAAAACTAGTAGATAATAAATACAAATCAGTAGATAAGTAAATACTAATAAGTAGATAAGTAATTTGAAAAATTAGTAGATGATTAAATAATTTGAAAAAGTAGATGAACAAATACAAAGGCCTAAATTTAAATAATGTGATGAATCAAAAATAATTAGATGAATAAATCAGTAGATAAGTAAATACAAATCCATAGATAAGTAAATATAAATCAGCACAGAGGTAAATACAAATAAGTAGATAAGTAAATACAAATCAGTACATAAGTAAATACAAATCAGTAGATACATAAATACAAATCAGTGGATATATAACCTAGCTAGCAGTAGGGGAAGCAGAGGCTAGCTCCAACGACCTCAGGCTCGAGCTTCGACGATGCAACAACTCCTCAGACGACCTTCACAGCTGCAACATCCTTTACAATGGTGACGGCTGGCGGCTGGAGGAAGAGGCCCAGATGGCGGTTGGAGGAAGAGGACAGGTGACAGGGAAGGCAGACCAGCGACGATGGCCAGCAGGTGGCGGAGGATGGCCAGCAGCCGGTGGAGGGAAGGGACGGGCGGTGGAGGACGACCAGTAGGCGGTGGAGGGTAGGGACGACCGACAGAGGAGCAGCAGGCGGCAGAAGAGCAGTAGGCGGCAGGCGGCAGGCGGAAGAATCACTACAATTGCCAGAGACCTAGTGAAATCTCAATGAAAAAGAGAATGGGAAAGAGTCTATTTCGCAGGTGCTATTAAGTTAACCATCGTCGTCGGTTGTTTCAAAAACCAACACCTAAGTTCCAACAATGTCGGTTACAACAACAAAACCGACACCTATGTTCAATCATAGTCGTTGGTTTCAACTAGAAAAACTAACATCTATCTACATATGCCGACAAAAAAAGTTCTTGAATTACGACCATAGTCGTCGGTTGCCATCGAACACCGACGCCAATTGGGCAATTTTGGGGGTAAAATTTTTTGCGGGGACATCGCACGAACTCACATCGGCGTCGGTTATTGTATGAAAACTGATGACAAAAATGGACCTAATTTTTGTCCCCCAAAAAACCTTTAGTTGTCGGTTTCTTAGTCAACAACCGACACCGTATGTGAAAATTTGAAGGTAATTTTTTGCACTGGAAAAATTGGATTTGGCGGGCAATTTTAGGCGTCAGTTTCTTATTGTGCAATCGATGCTAAATAAAAAGTGATACCCGTGTCTGGCCGGTCTTCACATATAGATGTCGATTTATGTATTCAGCCGATGTTGTAGGGTTTAGGCGTCAATTTCTTGGATACAACCGACGCCTGCAAATGTGACGTTATAAGCCATTTCTGTACTAGTGTTAGGATACTCAAGCTAAAGTAAGGCCTATAGAATCTATAATACAGTCTCTAAGAAAGTGGAAGAATCAATACATGTAACCTTTCATGAAAATCCAACTAGCAATGAAAATGAGTCAATAGAAAATGATCTTCCTCTAGTTATTGAAGATTTAACTATATCACCTAAAGGTGTAGAAAATGGTGAAAATGAGGCAAGTAAAGATCAAAATGAAGATTTACATGAACCTATTCCAAGAATAATCAAAGACCATCCACAAGATCTTATTATTGGAAATCTTTTTGATAAAATGAAAACTAGATCATCTTTTAAGGATACATCTAACATTGCCTTTGTATCCATGATTAAACAAAAAAAGGTTGATAAAGTTATGAAAGATTATTATTGGATAATGTCCATGCAAGAAGAATTAAATCAATTCATGAAAAATAATGTATGGGATTTAGTTCCTAGACCTAAAGACAAATCCATTATTGGAACTAAATGGGTTTTTCATAACAAGTTAAATGAAGCCAGAGAAGTAGTAAGAAACAAATCTAGATTAGTTGCCCAAGGCTATAACCAACAAGAGGGAATTGACTTTGATGAAACATATGCTCCTATAGCTAGACTTGAATCAATTCGAATGCGATTAGCTCTAGCTACACATAAAAACATTAAACTCTTTCAAATGGATGTTGAAAGTGCATTTCTAAATGGAATAATTCAAGAGGAAAAGGAAGTTTACAATCTCCTGGTTTTGAGGATCCAAAACATATTGATTATGTCTACAAGTTAAAGAAAGATTTATATGGCTTAAAACAAGCCCCTAGAAATTGGTATGATCGACTTAAAAATTATCTTTTTGAAAATGACTTTTCCATTGGCAAATCAAATCCTACTTTATTCATTAAAAGGTATGACTCAAATTTTCTTATTGTTCAAATTTATGTCGATGACATCATTTTTGGCACTTCAAATGAATATCTATGTATGCAATTTAGTGATATTATGCAAAAAGAATTTGAAATGAGTCTAATGGGTGAGTTAACATTTTTCTTGGGTTTTCAAATTAAACAAACTCCTCGAGGTATCTTTCTTAACCAAGAAAAATATACAAAAGAACTTCAAAAATTCTTTAACATGGAAAATTGTAAACATGCATCCACCCCTATGGCTACTTTAGCTAAAATAGATAAGGATGAAAATGGAGAACCAACTGACAATTCATTATATAGAGGCATGATTGGTAGCTTGTTATATTTAACTACTTATAGACCTAATATTATGTTTGTTGTTGGTTTATGTTCTCACTTTCAATCTAATCCTATGAACTCTCATTTAACTATTGTTAAATGAATTTTGAGATATCTAGCTGGTACAATTGACTATGGCATCTGGTATCCATGAGATCAACCTTTTGACCTTAACACTTATACTGACGCCGATTATGTTGGTTGCCGTCTTGATTGCAAAAGTACTAGTGGTGGTTGTTTCTTACTCCGGAAATCACTTGTCTCTTGGTTTAGTAAGAAATAAAATATTGTTACTTTATCCACTATCGAGATTAAATACATGGCGACTGGTTCTTGTTGTGCACAAGTATTATGGATGCAACAAGTACTAAACAACTATGGTTTTTCTCTATCATCAAATCCAATTTTTTGTGATAATACTACTTCCATAAACCTATCACATAATCCTATTCTACATAGTCAAGCCAAACACATTGAAATTTGTCATCATTTTCTCCGCGACCACATTGCTAAAAATAACATTTGTCTACTTCATGTAGATACTGAAAATCAATTGGTCGATAGCTTTACAGAACCTCTTTCTTTGGAATAATTTTGATTTATATGAGATAAATTATACATTATTCCTCTTGAGGATCCTTATTTTGATCTCTTTGCAAATTGATGAGTTTGATCAAGATTTTCTCTATATTTTTTGGCATCTCTACATTATGGCGGACTTAACATTCCTGTCCATTAGTTTAGAGTATTTGTTTTGCTTTATGGATTTCTCTTTGTCATGAAGGAATTCACATTCCTTTCATTAACAGTTAGAAAATCTTATTTCGTGATCATACGTCTAAATTTGACATTTATTTTATACACATATTTTTAAGGGGCGGTATCTCACTCAGGGGGAGTCATCTTTTCATTTATTCATTTACCTTTTATAGATGACAAAGAAGGAGAAATATTTTCTATGCAAAAACTTATATCCTTGAGCATGTCATTTGTGTCATTTGAGCTTTCATGTTTTTACCAAACACTCTGCCATATATTAATTATTGCAATTCACTTTGAGAGTTGAATTATATGTTCCATACTTCTCAAATGTGAATATGCACAAATTCTAAAATACTATAGGAAAAATTCACTAAGGTATGGACATTTCTTTTTGAGATTTTTCTTATAATTTGAAATGTTTGCCATCTTCAAAAAGGGGGAGATTGTTAACTAAATTGGACATTAGCCCATCTTCTCTTTTGATTATGACAAACATTTCTTAATTGTGGATTTGACTTGCTACTTTAAGTGTTTTAGGAACCTCTTGGCAAACTCAAGACTAGAATATCAAGTTCTTTGAATAAAACATTTATATGTGCTTATTTGTATTTCTTGCTTAGAACTCATGTAGAATCAAGCTTTGGTCCAAGTCCACCAATCCCAAAACTGTTCACATATCAATATCAAAAGTCTTAGATAGGTAGGTCACACTAGATAAATCATTAGATAAGTGTTCCCAAAGAATTATCCATCTGTTACAGTCTCTCGATTGAAATCTTTGTGGACCAAGCCTCAAGTTGGTCGAAGAATTTGTCGACCGAGACAATGGTCTGTCGAGGACTCAAGACATCAAAATTGCAAATTTATTATGAGTCAAACTAAGTAAAAATTAGAGCGGTTGTTATACCCTTGAACAAGTTTTCTTTGACTGACTTATAGCTGTTGAAGTATGGCACATCCAGCCTTAGCTCGGTCAAGAAAGTCTTTGACCGAGTTGTCATCCAATCGAGAAATTGGTCGACCGAGGAAGGTTCTGGAATAGATATTTTAATTTGTCCAACTAGCTATTGTATCTAAATTAACTTTGTTCAAAATGGCTATTTGACCCTCTAGAACCCTCTAGACTCTCCCCAAATATGCCCTAGACACCCATACTTCATTCCTATAAATAGTTGTGGTCTAGAGGCATCCTAACACACACGTGCATACTTGCATACATTACATCCTGAGAAATAAAAGCTGTAGCTATCCTTTTTGCAATTCATTCACAACAACATTCCTTCGTGTCCTAGACATTCGCTTAGTCTACCACCTTTACTACAACCTTGACACATCCTTAAGTGGTTTGGTTCATAAGCTTGATTAATAAGGACACTGTAGAACATATTTAGTGTATTTCTTCTTTCATTATTATTTCTGTTACTTGTGATTGCAGTTGGTCTACTTCTATAAGTGGTGGTTCTCTTCCTCCACCCTCGATGCATCCATAAAAGAAGAGGTGTGGCAGTTCTCTTCCTTGGCCCTTGGTTCATCTGTAAAAGAAGAGGTGTGGCGGTTCTCTTCATTGGCCCTCAGTGACTCTCTAAAAGAAGAGGTGTGGTGGTGCTCTTCCTCATACGTCGGCGTGCCCATAAAAGAAGAGGTTCGATGGTGTTTGTCTATGGCTGGTAAAGAAGAAGGATTTATTTGCAACAATCATCTTGTAATTTTTCCTCACCGATAAATTAATAAAAGCATTTGTTGCAAATCCTAGTTGGAAACAACTAGGTAGTGGACTGACGTCGTAGATGGAACCACTCTAAATCCCATCTCTCTCTTTTGGTTGCCTCTTTTATTTCCATCACACTTTAAATTTTTTTAGATATTTTATAAACTCTATTCACCCCCTCTAGATTTTTAGTGTCACCTTCACTCAGAGTAGCTTGCTTCACCTTTGCTTCTTTGAGAAAGGGGGTAGGGAAGATGAAATGGAATGAGAGTTTTATAAGCACATGGAGGCAACTCTCTTACAAGCTGGCCTAACTCACTCATAATCACAAAATGCTTTGTAAATGAGAGAGAGGAAGGGGCTCAAGGAGTTTCAATGCACTATATCAAGGACTTAGAATAGCGTGAATGAGCAAACTTGGAATGAACTCCAAGGGGTCCTATTTATAGCTGGGGGTGTTTCCTTGAGTGTGGGATCATTTAAGGATGAAATATACCCATTTAACAACTTGTAATAGATAAATTTTCATTCATAACAACTCTCCAATGGTTATAATCATTTTTTCTCCATTTTCCTTATAGTACATTCAGCCGAGTTTTAATAAAGGTAACTCGACAACCCACTAAGTGACAAAGCCAATTTTCAAACTACCAGTCAAGTTTGTTCTGGGAAACTTGACCGATGAGTCAAAATCAATTTTTCTTAGTTGATCGATCGCTCAAGTTCCTATGAGTGTGCAATCGACCGATTGGTCATCTTCAAAAAATCCATCACTGGATCGGTCGAGTTTCCAACTCGATCGATAAACAACATGTGACAAATTTTCTAAGTTGACTTTTGAGTGACCAAACCTTGGAATTAAGTGTCCCTAATTTTTTTCTCATCTTAGTTACAAGTCATATCATCAATACAAGTGATTACAAAATTAATCTAAGGTCATTTGGAGTGTTTTCCCAAAACATGTACTTGCATTACTTTTGACTTCAACTTGAACAAGCTAGGGCTTGTGTAATTTGATTCTTTTCATGTACCTAAAGCCTGAAATCGATCTTGAACAAACACATTAGATACATAGTAATGAAATGGTTAAGTCATTATCAAAATATGGACAATGTAAAACTTTCAAGTTAACATGATACATGTGCTTGATGACAAGTGGAACTCCTCCTTCGGTCGATGAAGTGGTGGAGGGTTTCTTCAGTCATTGAGGCTGTCTTTGACCTGGTTATCTTATATGATCAACCTCATAGTAGTGATGGTTGACAATGATATGTGCTCCAAGAATGTGGGAATTTATGTACCTAGGATTTGATGTTGAATGTTGTTATGGAAACCCTAATTGGCCATCTATGAGAAACCCTAACCCTAATTTGGGCATATGATGTATTTGCTTAACTTTCTTGGATGTTTAGCTTGCAATAAAGTATTTTATCTCTCCTTAACCCTAATGTCACATGTTAAATGCACATCATAGCTTGTGATTGCTATGTTATCTCTAATATGATACATGGTGATGAGTATGAGTCTTGATGAGGCATGATGAGATAATGATGATCTGATTAGGTTTTGTGACCTTAACATAGGCTTAGTGCTTAGATTTAAAGTGATATCCTCCAGTGATGTGATGAGGGATTGCTATCCCCTAGTGATGAGATAATGTTGATGGCCTTGTATGGAGGTGATGTAATGTGATGATGTGACAAGTTTATACCTCATATATTTTATATCTTCTAGAGTTATTTTATTGTTATACTTGCTAGAATGAATTAGTGTTTATAGCCCTCTTCACTTTTATTGCTTACTACAAGCTTGCTTGCTCAAGTTCTTGCTCTAAAACAATGATCTAAGCTTAGAGAAGATATGTATGCCCATGGTTTCAATTTAAGTGTTGCTTCTTGTTTAGTTTCAAGTTCTAAATGAACCTCAAACCATGTAAATGACCTTCTTGAGGTAGAGGAAGACTTGGTTCATGCTTACATAACAACTGATGGTGCTAAGTACCTATCAAATGATGGCTTCTATTTAGAGTTTTAGTCTATTTTAAACTTTGTTCATGAGCCGATGAAGGACCTTATATTATTACCGATGGAGATGTCTTTGTGGCAAACAATGGTGTCATACAGTGATGACAACTAAAGATGCCAATTGATGGTGTAATGAGGTATCGTGAGTTGCTTCAATTAAGCCCTAAACTGATGGCTTCTTTGGTTATATGATCCAAGGGTTAAAACTACATATCAATCGATAGTTTTGAAATGTAAACCTGATCCAATGGTTTGGATCAGATGCTTCAACGTCCAATGGTTTAGAATGAAGTCTATAGTATAATGTGTTGGATCTAATAATGTGAATTCAATGGTTCAATGCATTTAACTTGTGGTCTTACCTTTTCCCTCGTATGAAAATATTTGATAAATCACCATAATAAGTGGATGTGTAACTTTAATGTGATGAAGCCCGTGTCACAAGCTTGTTACACCTACACTTAATGTCACAAAGTGATGGTGATAAATTGTAATCAACCCTCTTGAATGATTAAATGTGATAATGAAATACTCTCTTCTTGTGTTGAAACCCTAATATGATGCTAATTGAACATCATAGTTCCTTGATATGTTAATCTTATATGTCATATGTCTATTGATGACTTGTTGAACCTTGTTCTAAGGCATAGAAATATAATGATGACCTTATAGGGATTGATGTGATGGTCTTAATGACCTTTGGGCATGGTTGAGCCCTGATTGAGGTGTAATTCTCTTCATGATACAATAAGGGTTGGAACCCCAAAACTTTGTAATAAGAAATGAGTACTATGTAAAGGTATGATGACAAATATGGTCCACTGATTTGCAATGAATGATAGTATATGGTAATGTGAGTAAGATTTATAGCTTAAACATTTTATATCTTTTGAAGTTGCAATACTTATACTTTTTCTAGAAAAGAGTTAGGGTTTGAATGTTCATCAATATAGTGTTGCCCTAATTCACTCAGTTTACAATAGTTATTCAAGTGAAACCTTAATCATGTAGAGACTTGGGGAATAAACTTGTTGGATGGTGAAACAAGTATTCCTAAGGGAAACTCAAAAAGCATATTGATGAGTATGTAGGGTACTTATTATCCTGACCTCAAGTGTTTAGGGAGGATGGCTGAAATCATACCTAGCCCTCTTTTTTAGAACGGCCGCGATCATCTCTCGATGATTATATATAATGTGAATAAGGTTTTGCTTTGCATACCTTGGTGTCTAGTGTTGTGACCTGTATTAAGGGCGGACCAGTTGTTATCAACTTGACTATTTGTTGTTGTTGGTAGTTTGGTGGATATGTTACTGTGGTGCATACTCATACCGACCGAGTATAGAGAAGATCCTGGAGGCCGACTCTTCCTAGATCCTCTATGAAAGTGATTTTGACATCTCAATGGTTAGTTGGACTTTGAGTGATACGACTCAAACTCCCCATGGCATAATAAAAGATGTAGTACAAGCCATGTAGTATATTTGATAGGGTTGAATACATTTCACATTGGTTGATTAGCCTCTCCATGTTTTTATACTACATAGTTCTTATATGATGAAATCTGAGTAATTATACTTGTTGCCAGGCTTATCTATTTAACTTAGTATATTAGAATTGTTCAATCTACTCAATTGCTTATCAAATGTTTCAATTTGCTCAGTCTATTTACTGTTAAATAATCTGTTGTAATCAATATCTATTGGAGAGAGTTACATATCATGTTGGGACATGAGTCTCACTCATGGATCACCACATCTTTTTAGGTGGTCGCCCGAAACATGGTCTAGATCATGTCGTAGAAGAGGAGCATCCTGGTGATCAATAGACACAGAAGGTAAGACAAGTGTAGTTGTTAGTAGTAGAAACCTAATGTCAATAAACATGGAGTACACCAATGGTATACATCCAATAAAGACGTAGAAACCACAATCGTTGGACAGTCAGTGTTGTTGTGGACATTGATGATAGAATCGTGGAATCTTCAATCTCCTGTGTTCCTGAAAAGCATATCCACAACCATACTATTGGATTAGTGGAATGAGTTCATTTTCATATACATCAACAATGCATTCGTCCTCACTGGGGACTAGAACAGAGTATCTAGGACCTTTGATGTCAAAAGATGCGTTAGAACTATGATATATTACAAGTTCACTCTCACGAGTGAAGATAACAAGGAAAGTCCAATGAGCATCATGGAGTATAGGTAAGAAAATATATCAAGGAACCAAGTCCTATAGATGGTGAATAAGTCTTTTTCTCCAGAATCTATGTTGTAGATATTGTCTTTAAGATCAGGACCAGCCATATAGGCAACATCAATATTTTGGCTGATAAGAAACTGATAGGCCAACATGAGGCCATGAGATAAACATCCCCTGGGTTGGAGAGTTTCAAGAATGTCATCTTTCATAACCATAAAATCATCTTTACTGAAAAAGACAGAATTGGCTCCTATTTGGAATCGCTTCATTATTATCACAAGTTGAGGATTTGAGAGTTCACAATAGGAACTTCGATCAAAAATTTCAAAACAAGCTAGGACCCGATATCGACCAGAGAGCCTAGTTTTGAAATTTTTGATCGAAGTTCCTATTGTGAACTCTCAAATCCTCAACTTGTGATAATAATGAAGAGATTCCAAATAGGAGCCAATTCTGTCTTTTTCAGTAAAGATGATTTTCTGGTTATGAAATATGACATTCTTGAAACTCTCCAACCCAGGGGATGTTTATCTCATGGCCTCATGTTGGCCTATTAGTTTCTTATCAGCCAAAATATTGATGTTGCCTATATGGCTGGTCCTGATCTTAAAGACAATATCTACAACATAGATTCTGGAGAAAAAGACTTATTCACCATCTATAGGACTTGGTTCCTTGATATATTTTCTTACCTATACTCCATGATGCTCATTGGACTTTCCTTGTTATCTTCACTCGTGAGAGTGAACTTGTAATATATCATAGTTCTGACACATCTTTTGACATCAAAGGTCCTAGATACTCTGTTCTAGTCCCCAGTGAGGACGAATGCATTGTTGATGTATATGCAAATGAACTCATTCCACTAATCCAATAGTATGGTTGTAGATATGCTTTTCAGGAACACAGGAGATTGAAGATTCCATGATTCTATCATCAATGTCCACAACAACCTTGACTGTCCAACGATTGCCGTTTCTACATCTTACATTGGATGTATACCATTGGTGTACTCAATGTTGCCATTGAAGAAGCCCATAATGATAACTATCATTGCCTCCAAGGAAATTATGTCATGATGCTACTTCAATCTCCATGAGCAACCATTGACCTCTACTAAAATCATCTCACGTGTTACATTTTTCATCTTTCTTTTTCAGACTTTGAGCAAAGTGTGTTTTGTAAGTTTTGGGGGTGTAACACCTGAGGTAGGTATCCATAGTATCACATAAACTTTACTTTATTCCTTGTTAGCATTTCTTTTAATAATTTATCATTTCCATCATAATTTTTTTCAAATTTATTGTATAAATATGTGAAGCTACAAATGATGGGAAACTCCCTCTACAAGGAATCTAGTTTTCTTGCAAACTATACAAAATATCACAGGAATAATCCTTGTGTTACGTATATTAATTTTATGCCTTTCTCTTAGCAAAACATCATTTCTTCCTCTGTTTTGATTTTAACCCCAAAATGTCATCAAAAGATTCTTGTCAAAATATTCAATCAATACAAAAATCATATTTTGTGAAAGGCATGTCCTCACGAGAATAAAGAAAGAGCTACCTCATGTATTCCTCAAATTTCAATTTTTGAGAAAAATCCCAAAAAGAGTGAGGAAAGAAAAAGAATCAGAGAGTTGTGCCATGCTGAGGAGCTATTGAAACAGTGTATTTTTGTGATCATGGACACAAATATGTCGATTTGTTAGTCTCTAAAATACACCTCAATTCCCGTGGTGTTTATTTTTATTGAAATCCGGGGTGGTGATATCACTACTCTAAATCCATCCAGTTTGGAACTCAGGGATCACTAGCTTGTTTAACAAACATGTACTTGAATGATTAAAAAAGAAGAGGAGGATATCTATAGGCCTTTTTGCCTACATATTTTTTCCACATAATACCTTGACGACAATGAAAGCTATGTTGAAAAGTGACATATATGATGGAGATAAGAATATGACCCAAAAAATAATAATTAAAAAACAAATCAAATAAATAATCTTTTGGAAAATTGACATTTTTTACAAGTTAGGTCATTTAATGAAAGAGTGAATGGTTTTGATAAGAGGTTTGTATAAAATTTGATTTTTAGCAAAGTCTGGATTCCTCTTACTTGGTTGATTAAATAACGATCACATTAGCTTGTGGACAAGCTAAATTATAAGTTTTTAGAGTTGATAACATCAGTTTTTGATGCATTTTTCATATACTTTTTCGTAATAAAAATCATTAGAACTAGCGTTTAGATGTTTTGTTTTTCTAATCTTATCTTCTAAATGTCAATTGATAGGTTCTAGTTAAGTTTTTGTTGATATTTTAAGGAATTTAGTGCAATTTTGTCAAAATCAATGAAGTACAAGCAATTGTTCGACATACTCCAATTGGCCATCAACCAATAAGATAGACAGATGATCCTTTATCTGACGAATCAACAAAAGATTGTAGAGATACGTCTGATATATGCATCGAGTGCCAATTTGTAGAGTAAGCATCGAAAGATTTAACAAACTATCACCTTTTGAAAGGTGATCAACAATCCTGTCGAGGGGATGGACAATTCTTTCGAGGGATGTTGACAACTTGCTACATACCACAAAGACATTGACAGAGCACTATTGTTTCTAGTTGTTAATCAAACACATCGACAATCATGTTGAGTATTAGATTCTTGATAGCCTCATTGAGGAACGACGACTGAAAGATCATCTTGACACAATCAAAGACCAGCAGATCCCAAGTTCCATAGCTTAAGGACAAAACCCATCGAACAATCTAGTTCTATTTACCTAACCTATCAAACTATTCCTTGGTGGCTCAACCATCACCATCGACAATATAATGGACCTACTTGCATGAGGCCAAGATCAAAGGGAGGAGAAAGGATGTCGACCACTTGCTTGATCAACCAAAAGGTTGGTAGATCAATCACTTGATCTACCTTTGTATAAACTTCTTTCTATTCTTTTCTTTATCATGACTTATTCAAGTTGTAATATGTTTGTTTCTTATGCCATGCATGGATAAAATCCATAACTTGGGTTGGGAGTAGCTCTCAGGCGCTTCCAACCATGTAATTATTCATCTTTCTATTTTGTGGCATATGTTCTTAAAAGTTTTGTTCTTATACTATTGGTTTATTGTGTCAATTGATGATTAGCTGCCATCTTCTGACGTTTGATATGAATATTGTTTGAGAGAATGATTTCAACAAGATTTGGAGTGTAGGATAGTAACGAGTCACGAGAGTGATGAGTTGTTATAACAGTAGTCATATAGTTTTCTTTTGGTGTTTCAATTATTACATCGAGAAAGAGAGAGAGAGAACCCCTTTCGGATCTCGAGAGAAGGAAGGAACAAATAGCTTTTATAATTGTTTGCATAGAAAGTAAAGAACATATATAAATCAGGAGTGAAGGTTTTACATGGCTGTAGATGGTTTGATTGGTGAAACCCAATCCAAGTCTCTTTTATAATTGTTTCAAAATTCATCTCTATTTCTTTCCTTTGGTTTTATCTAAAGTTAGACTTTACTGCTCAATTAGATTAACTCATTTATAACCTAACATAAAATTTGCTTAGTTAGTTAGGTTAGACTGAGCGAAGGTCATTTTGTTTTTATTCTATCATTCTCCTCATCCCTATGTTTGACCCTATAAAACTGCAATAGACTCCTTATTAAGTTGCAAACGTCTCTTCTAGATGAATATAAATTAAAAGTCCAATATCTTTGACTAGAAAATCATGTTTACACTTTTGACCCATGAAAAAGAGCCATCAATATAATACATATATATATATTGTTGTACAATGCTATGTCAGATCACACTACCCAATTAGTGTGCAGTCATATGAAAGTATTTTATTTACTATTACTTATACATAATCATATTAAATTCTAAAATCACCACAACAACAACCTTTAGGATTACATTAGATATTTCCCAATCGTACAACATTAACCCACAACAAGCAGATCCAAAATTACTTACTACATACAATACGTATATTTGTTGTCTTACAATACTAAGTCATGTGCACTACAAAATTAGTATTCATATGGATGAAAGTTTTTCATTTACTTTATATGTACAATATGATTAGGTTGCATCATGCTATCCAATTAACATGCACTCATACAGTACTATCTCACATTTAAGTCTTTGCACACGATGTTATCAATTTCAATATTAACTCATTGGCTTGTACATATGGATTTTGTGGACTGCCATAATTCTTCTTCTATACCGAATCAAATTACTACCCCCGTTCAAGTGGTTGATTCCAATGATCTGGAGGTTGTAATAACTTTATGACATACAATACTAGCACACATTGTAGTACTACATATGTTGCTCATATTTTCTAATATTTTTTCTAACTTACACAAATTGATTCAAGCCCTAATAATGTTGTTTCTCACTTTGTTCCTAACAACCTAGAGGTTTCATTAAAGCCAAAAAAATGACTTGTCATTTGACTCTATACCAGAAGCTAGAAAATTACTCCAATTATGCCGATAAATGCGGTTTTGGTATTATAATAGCACACTCTGACAAAGAACCTGGTGATAAGTTTGTTAGAAGAATAACATTTTCTTGTGCCAAGTCAGGTCCACCTATGAATGAATAGTAAAGATTCTTTATATAGAATAAGCTGACTTCTTTGAAACTATATTAACAAATATTGTATTTGAAAATTTATAGAAAATCATAACCGTGAACTTCTAGAGATCATTTAGTCAGACTTTTACTACCCAAAAGGATGATTCCTCATGACATCTAAAAATCCATAGACCTAAACGAAATTGTAGGTAACAAAAAAATCAGCTTGGTGTACAATACTACTCGTATTGTACTAGATGTACAATACTAATGATGACATTTCACAGGTATTCACCCTACTAAATCCATCTCTATTTTATTGCCAAAGATTGATCATTGGATAATGTTCCATTTACCAAGAAGGACTTGATGAATTATGCTGCGTCATCTAGAAACCTCTGTCTTAGAAAAGGTGATGCTTAACAATCTAGAAATATTTTATTATAATGTAAAAATAAAATAGTGATTTCTTCTATGTTCTTGATATAGATGACCTTGGCATTCTACAAAATGTTTTTATGCTAACTCAAGATCAAGGAATGCGTAAAAATAATTTAATAATGTCATCACATTTGATACAACTCACCTAACCAACATATACAAAATGCCTTCTTTCCCATTAGTTGGCATTGATCACCATGTTCACTTAGTTGTAATGGGATGTACATTATTATGCAAGGAGACCACATAAAATT
This sequence comes from Alisma plantago-aquatica, assembly GCA_963693085.1. Taxonomy (NCBI): domain Eukaryota; kingdom Viridiplantae; phylum Streptophyta; class Magnoliopsida; order Alismatales; family Alismataceae; genus Alisma; species Alisma plantago-aquatica. The sequence continues at coordinate 752,948,915 of OY856410.1, forward strand.
ATGTATGATTATTTAAAATATGGCTTAAATGTGTGAGTATGTCTATATATACATATTCTAAAAAATAGTACTAATCTAAAATAGTACAAAATCTAATATGTTCTATAAGTATTGTACGAATTAACGATCTAAATCTTTTTGTCATTTTAGGTGATGTGGAACCAAAGGACGTCATCACTGGTCGTACCTAACATATTATGAATGATATTTAAATAGTTTTCTTAATACACATCATCGTTGTGTATGTGGCATATTATGAAAAAAATTCCTAAGAAATTAAGAACTCACTCATTCCAAAACTAATAAAGGATGTAGTTTACGAGAGTACAACCATACAAAAATTTGAGAACACTTTGCATCATGCTATCCAACTCATGAGTAATAAAGAAGAGAATTGGATTTCTAGTAATCACGAGCTAAAACAACTTTGGGTGTCCATCTATGTGGATAGTTTTTTTTGGGCCGACATGTCTACAACACAGAGAAGTGAATTGATGAATGCATTTTTGATGTCTATGTGAGTTCACCTTCATCACTGAAGCTATTTGTTTCTCAATATAATTTGGCTCTTCAATTAAAAAATGAAAAATAGAAGCTAGCAGACTTTGAATCTTTTGACAAAAAAACACACCTCAAAACATCACTCAAGATTGAGGCACAATACGCCGAAACATATACCATTAATATTTTTAGGAAATTACAAAATGAGTTTGAAGGAATGATGTTTTATGAGTCCAAACTCATATCATGTGATTATTTTCAATCATCATTTGTTGTTATAAGTACAAAACTATAACGATAAGTTTAGATGAATGCAAATACACATACAACACAAAAATCATGAGAAACAGATTAAGTGTTACATGTTTATGTTTTGAGTCAAATGGCATTTTATGCAGTCATATTCTATGCATCATTAGTAGAAATCTAAATCTTGATAAAATACCATGACAATATATATATATATATATATATATATATATATATATATATATATATATATATATTGGATAGATGGCAAAAATTTATACATTGAGACTACAACACCTCTCACACCCTTCTTGATATATGGGAGATGAGCCTGAGCAACGTACAAAACATATTTATAGTATATGTGGTGGTTTTGCAAACTTAGCAAGATCATATGTTGAAAATTACAAACATGTCAAAAGAGAGATAGAAGATGCATACGACATGATAAACATTATTTTAAAAGAGAAAGGACAAGTCACAATGGTAAATGTTTTGTTTTAGTATTGTCCATTCATACCTTAGCATAGTTTTTGGTAACCTTTTATGTATTACGGGAAAATGCACTAGCTCTACATGACCATGTTGTAGCTATTCGTGTTGGAAGACCATCATCTCTAAGAACGAAATCAAAGAGAGAGCCATCGACACCAAAGAAAAAAAAGACTTCTAAAAAAACCCTCAAAAGATTCTAGTACAAATGCTCATATAGTACTTCCAGATAACAACACATCCAATCTATATCCAAGTACAGTTAATGATGAAGATATAGGTCTGCAACCATTCCCAACATAGGGTAACCATAGAGTACATCCAAACCACAACACAATGGTTAGTGATGAAATATATCTGCATCAAATGGTCGATGAAACAATGTTGAAAGAACTTGTTCAAGATCTAAATAAATCTCCTTATATTTCACATATTACATATGAAATTTTCTCCTCTAATATGGAATTTGATTTGAATCTATCAAATCTTGCACACATCCCAAATAATTTTCATACCAATTTTCCTAAAATAAATAGATATTTGTATCGGTGGTTTAGTAATTGTCCACCCCATTTCTAAAATACAAGGGGTCAACCAGACTTTTGGTTTGGATCCTAAAGAAGGAAACTCAATTGAGGTGTGTATAAAGAAATGAAGGAAAGATATTGAAGTGATTATGTTCGTTAGCCCCGTACCTTGAATGTTTTTTAAATCCTTTATGGGATGGGAACTCAAGAGTCAAGGAAAGGTATGAAAATCTTATCTGCAATTGAGAGTTTCTTCTATTCGTTAAGATACTACAAAATTTTGGGTTTTTTATGTAGATGACAACCTTTCAAAGTTGTTGAGACAATTCTGAAAAGGTTTTAGGGATTGAAAAGATAGGTAGAGGCAGAGCATGATTGTCAGATGGGAGTTTGTATCTTCCAGGTTTCTTGGGTCTGAGAAATGACCCCATTTCCTGCATAATGTCCTAATGCATAGTCTAGATGGATTCATGTTTTATTTATAATAAACCCACTTCAAGGAAGAAATTCTACAGTCCATGTCATAGCTTCCTATTATCTTAAATTTTAGGATAGTGCTGCAATAACTATTATCTATAATGGTGCAAATATTAAACCCTAACTAATATGTTAGTTACACTAATCTTGATTAGTAAGTAATAAGTAGATGATCCTTAAATTAATTACTCAGGTCATAAGATAACTTGGAAAATCTAAAAAATTCATTTATGATATCTTAATGTCTTTATCCTTTAACTAAAATTATCATTTGTAAATAATACAATAACCGAATACTAAAGTCCCAAATTGGCATCCCAAGGTCCCATATGTAATTTAAAAGAAGTCCAATTTTGCCTACATTGGGTTCTAGGGTCATGGATCATATCTTGTCCTTGCAAAGAGTCCACAATATTTGTAATTACCCTTTATTATGAAATTATAGCTTTTCTCATTAGATCATCTTAATGGAAGTGTCATACAGACATATTTTCTCAACTATACTTAATTTGAAGATCTAAACTATGTATAGGGTTCAAATTATTCAATATCATCCAGGTCCTTACTTTATTCATCATATTATTGAATTAGATCTACGATTTATACATTTCAAAGGCGTTATTATACAAAACTATTTGTTTGTCGAACTTAGTTTTTTTTAATTTAATTGTGGGCTTTTGACTCTGGTCACTCTTGAATTTAATTTCCATCCACTTGATGAAAAAACCATGTCACTATTTAGTTTAACATTTGTAAAATTTATCTCATGATATCTTTTCGGTATGTGTTAATTTTGAAATAAACATTGATAAATAATATGGTTCCAAATTTGTAGTTCTGAGTTTGAAGTTTTTCTAAAACATTCTGCACAATATATTCATTGTAAAGCAAACTCTAGATTTATTAACTTATAGAAAAATTTGTCTGATTTGTTGTTACATATGGCCAATTTGGGGTGTAACTTTGCCAAAATTATAGATCTATTTTTTTTTTGGATAAGGTAAAATATTACTAGAGCACCAAAAAAGTTGTATAGGGGAACAACAAACCCCCACATACTATACATGGCCTACTACATGCCCCACATCAGAATCACCACAGACATAACCCCTTTAAGAGTGTCTGGGTTGGCTTTGAAAAATCAAACTAAGCTAGTATCAAACTTATCAAAAATGAGCAAATTATCATTCTCCTTTTCCCCATGAATCCTTCCATTTCTCTTCTTCCATATTTGATACACAAGACCCGTAAGAAGGAGCCCATCAAAACTCCTCATGTGTGGGTTACTTCTAGTGCACTCCAAAATCCATAGCATGCATGCCTGAATGCCCGTAGGGGGCCTTCCACCCCAATCACATTTTAGAGAGCTCCTGAGTCATAAATACCTGGTATATTCACATTAAAAAACAAAACTAATTTTTAAATTTAGAACATTGCTATAAATTAGGACCCGAGTCAACTCTTAGGTTAAAATTTAGTAAAGACCTACATCAATGACATTTTAGAGATGGTAGTTTATGGATATATAATTTCAATGAAACATGGTAGAATACACCTTTTATAAGGAATCCAAATTATAAGTCTAAGACAAGTTTTGGTCTGAAAAGGTTGGTATGGTATTCCAGGAAGTAAGCACATATTTTCATCACTTTGTCTAACTAGAAATTAGCCAAATTGTCAAAATTATATGGATTTGATCCCAGACCGCATTTTGATTAATTGATCTTACCCAAAAGTGGACATCAATTAGAACAAAAAATCTAGGTTATCAAAAAAATAGTTCTGCATAATTTAGAAATTTCACTAGACTATGCCAAATTCTAACATGAATATATGTTTCTTTAAACAAAAAATTGACCCACATCGTGAAAAATATGAATATGGATTAACCCTAAGTTGAATGCCAATATGTTATTTTGAACATAAAATGCACCTTATTTATCTTGATCACATAAAGATCTTCATTTGTGTTATATAGGATCAGGTTCATAGAATCACATCTATCATTGACAACCACAAGTCATATGTATCATTAATAGTTGTATGTTTTTGATTTGAAATATTATATCAATTTATAATCCAAAGTAACTAAAAAACAACTTAAGAATATTAGTGATCGGGGCTATAAAATAAAAAATGAACAAAGCAATGTCATATGGGCTCATCAAGGTGAAAGAGAGTTACAAATATGGTGCAATAGGAAACTATGCTGAGAAGACACAATCATTGAATGAGTTCAAAATCTGGCGTAGATATGAGTGTGCCTATCAAGGACTTAAGGTTAACACACCACTACCATCTCTAAGCATGACATTAGAACATTTCATTGCAACAAAAATTGGCCTTAATGCCTATAATTGTTTTGATCATGATCAACTCTGAGTTTAGAACTTTGCAGAAAATATAGTCACACATGTTGTTGTGTCTTTGTATGTTCTAAGTTCAAAGATCTTTTAAAATATATATATATTTGAGTTAGTATTTTTTTTAAAACTTTACAAAAAAACCACCCTAATTCTACTCTAAGTTCAAAATGTTATTGAGAATGTGGGTCTATGGTAGTGCTAAATGATTATTCACATCACAGGTTGTATCCCAGTTTGCCTACTTGCACACTATGATGACACTGTGCCCTTTGTTGCAAATCATCCACACATATTTTTTCTATGCCATAGACTAAAGAGGAAAGATGTATAGAAAAGAGAAAAAAAGAGGATAGAAGTTGAAAAAATAAGGATACAAAATAAAAAGGAGGGAAGTAGAAAATTGAGAGGAGGAGTTGAAAAGTAGAAGGGAAGAGAAAAATAGGAGGAATGTAAAGAAAATTATTTCCCTCTTGTTTTATTTCTTTCTCCCTCTTTTATTTTCTATCCTCTTTATTTTTTACATACTATGCATATTCTTTCATAGTGTTACTAACATATATAAATTACTAAAAGATACTCCCAATCGTCTGATTTTTTCTCCCTCATTTATTTTTTGGCCTCCCTCCTTATAATTTTTTGGTATTGTGTAAATTCTAGAATTTTTGAACCGTGCTGACATATATAAATAAATAATATATGTAGATTTTGGCATAGTTCTAATAATATATATATATATATATATATATATATATATATATATTGTTTGTCTTTGTATGTGCGTGTCTATAAACACACACACACAGATATATATATATATATATATATATATATATATATATATATATATATATATATATATATATATATATATATATATATATATATATATACATATATTTACTATTAAAAAATCCTTCTCTTTTTCTTCCCCCTCTCTAGTTTTTTCTTTCTTCATTTTTAATTTTTTTGTGCATATTAGTATCATTTCAGGATATATATATATATATATATATAATATGTATAATATGTATATATATATGAATAATATGATAATTATATAAACATATAAATGTAAACATATCTCAATCTCTCTCCCTTTCTACCTCATTCCATATTTATCTCTCTATTTCTCTACCTCCCTCTTTATATATCTTTCTCGTTACCTTTACCTCCCTCCTTATTTATCTCCACCTCTTACATTACCACTTTGATTTTTTTTTCTTCGTACTATGTGGATTCTGGCATAGTACTAGTAGTATCTACGTTGTATCAAAAAGTACTTTGCTTCTCTTCTCTTTTTTTCCTCACTTATTTTTCTATCTCCCTCTGTGAAAGTTTTAGTACTGTATGGATTTTGAAAATATTTGGTATTGTTCCAACACGGCAACACATGTACAAATATATAACATCGATAATAATATATAAATAAATACAATAATATCTCCTTCCTTTCTTTCTCTACCACATTTTTTATTTATCAATATCTTTCTTTAATTTCCTCTTTATTTATCTCCTATTTGTATCACCCTCCTTATTTATAACCTTCTCTTTTGTCTACCTCCCTTCTTATTTATCTCCACATGTTTCTTTACCTTCTTCATTATTTATCCACTTTTTCTATTTTCCTTTTTACTTATTTTCTCTCTCTATATAACTACTTATTTATTCCCTCTTTCTCTATTTCCATCTTTATATATCTCATTTTATCATATATCTTTTTTATTATTTTTTCTCTTAGGATACCATGATTTCTCCACAGCATGTGAGGGATCCTTTTTCCCAAAGAAATCGGTGGGCTTATGGGGTTAGAATGGGTGCGTGATTCTTTACCGACTAAAAATAATGTCAGATATAGACGATGTCAGATCGAACTTCAACTGAAACACATAAATTAACTAAAACATAAAAAGGAAAGAGTAACATCAAATTATTAAAGAATAAAAATAGAAAGATGCCATGCGGTTGTAATATGACACTAGCGACTAATGCTATATTTGGTACGTGGTGAATGAAGGGGAGGGGACACTTATTTTGGTCTATTTGGTTAGCATGGGGAAGGGAAGGGGAGAGAACATAAAAAATGTCATTTTTTTAACAAGCATATTATTCTAAAAGGTTACATACACCACACACACATTAGTACATAAAAAATTAAGATATATTAAACTTACATGTGATCAAAATAAAATTATTCATATAAATGTTTTATTAATGAAGAAGATACATTTCTTATATCTAACGTGATGTAAACTCAATTGAGGGGTGTAATAAGGGAGATACATTTTTTATATTTTTTTAATTAAGAAGATACATTTCTTATATCAAAATTTTTTCTAGACATTCTAATTATTTTATTTGTACGTTATATTCTAGTTTCCTTTTATTTTTAATTTTTCCCTCTATTTTTTCCCTCCACCTTCCTCCCAACATTTATATTTCATCCAAGTGAGGTGAGAGACTAGATGCTCTTTTTTTCCATTGGTTGTGAGCTATATAAGTATTTTCCTCCATATTGTTTATATTTTCACTCCACATTCCATATTTTTCTCCAAGCTTTATAATAAATTTCCCGTCAAGTCTTTCCCCTTCTCCTTGTCTCCACTCCGATTTGATGGGAAGAAAAGTGGTTGGAAATACACTTGATTCTTTCCCCTCCATTTCCCTTCACCATGTGCAACCAAACATCTTAAGTCATTTCCCCTCCCTTTCCCTCCCCTCCACTCACCGCATGCCAAATAGGCTGTAAATCGAGTGTGTCAATAGATCATTGCACAGATTTATTTCTAGACTAGAACACACACCCATGTATTACAAGACCCTTGAAAAGATAGTAGGCTCTTTGAGGCTGAAGGAGGAAGAGAGTTTCCTCATCTTGTATCTATAGTGCCATCGCACCGCTTCGCCTAGGAAGACAGTAGATGGTCAAAGGAGGTACGATCTTGTATATGTTAGATTATAAGGATTATTACTATTTGTTATAATGCACTTCATGTAACTCAATGAAATATGAATATAAAAAAGAAAGATATGTACTTACCATTGGATCCCTTCTAAGCTCAACATTTTATTCAATACTTACAAGGTTTTAATTTAGCTTATTTTTCTTCTTGGCAAAATCTTCATTTCCTTCTTTTCTAGTATATGTGTTTCTTGTTTCCCTTCTACTGGAACTTCTTTTATTGTTGGAGGTGTATGTTCTACATACCTACCGCGCGTGGGTTGCTTCCAATCCCAAACCCAAACGGGTTTTTTGATAGAGTGGTCTTCTCCGCCCCTTGATCATCCGAGAGGAATGGAAGCGGAAAAAGAGCAAATGACTCCCGTCCCTCCGGGGTAGGCCCAAGCGCGATCTAAGCCCTCTTCACTCCTAGAGTTAGAGTTTGATTTATGAGTTCGAGTTAGGAGTTATGAGTTGGGGGGGATGGGGGAGTTAGGAGTTATGAGTTATGAGTTGGGGGGGGAATGGGGGAGTTATGAGTTATGAGTTATTGAGTTTTGAGCTAAAACCCCTCAGAGGCCTCTTGACTGAGCTGGAAGAGGGGTTTTAGATGCCAGTTGAGTGATTAAGCATGAGAAGTGATAACCCTCGTTTTAATGAGGGTTTCACTTCCCATGCGTATGCGGGCATGCATATGTGTGCGCTTAACACACATAACGCATGCGGGCGGGCGCATTATGCATGGGCGCATGCATAGTAGAGTGAATTGTGGTGATTCCTCTATAGAGATGAATTGTCTCTTAAAATTTTTGCTCTTCCTCCAGTTCATGAACACTCACTTTCAACTTCTTATTTTCCTCCATTACCTCTATAAAACTTTTGAAGACATTTGTTGTGCACATCTCCTTATGATTTGCTAGATCATACTCAAGATACTTGATCCTATCTACCAACTTTTTCTCCATTTATTTTCTTTTTTCTTTAGCTTCACACTCCTCCTCCCTTGTTCCATACACTTAGATTTATAGTGTGGAAACTTTTTTTTTCTCATGTGATGTAAAATGGTATATATTTTAAATATTTGATCAGTTCACAGTCATCACTATTGTCCACCTTCATCTTTCTTAGAACATGTATGGTCTATACAAAGAAAATTTAAATATAATTACATCGATGTAATAGACAAGCATTTTGTAGTAGAAAATCAATATCTATATTAGAAACAACAATTCTGTAACACAAACATGAAAATTGTAACAAAGATAATGTTTCAGTAATAAAAGCACAGTTTGTAATAGAGACAAAGCTTATGTAATTTAGAAAAAACACGTTGTAATAGAGAACAATTGAGTACTACAAAAATATACTGTTATAGATATTAGAACTTTGTAAATTGAAATTGTAATTTATAAGAGAAATAAAAATTTAGTAATACAAGCATACATCTTATAATGGAAACAAATTTTTAGTAATATGGACTTTTACCTCGTCTTTTCCTATTGATGATAGTTCTTTTGTCATGTTCACTGGAGATTCCCATTTCTTAACCTTGACTTTGCATTCGTGTATTTGGGTTCCGCAATGTTTGTCATTTCCATTTCCCAAACCTACATTCATTCTTTTGTAGTTAGTACATTTTGAATTTGTTGTCTTACTTAAGAAGAAAAGACATAAAAGTAAATCTAGTTTTCGTACTTATATGTAAACACACCATACAACCGGTGACATAAAGGGTCTTCTTCGTCATTATTTTACCTGATCTCCTTATCTTAATTTGTCCTTCCATGAACTCCATTTGCTGGAAAATTTGCTTGTGTACCAGCTTTGCCCAATCTAGGGATGGAGTTGTTGTCACATCTTTGAGATAATGCAAGATATACAACGTTGCATTGTACCATGTGTCTGGTACAAGGAATGTGGCCATGAGGTATAACATCCAACACATACACATATTTTATCAATCAACCTTAGTATCACCAGTCATCATTCTTTGCCATGTCTTGCCAAGGTTTTTCTTATGAAGAAGCTCCAGTTCTTTCATCCTTTTCTCCTAAAATGCCTAGGTTCCTCTCTACCTTATTTGTCATTTTGCAAAACATTTCCTCCCCAAACATCTCCTCCCCAACCTTCCTAACTACCTCTGAGTTCTTGATTGGCACTATATCAATGCCTGCACATGGTGTTCCTAGAATGAAACCAACATCTTCTACTTTCATTCTCACTCTTAAACCCTTCGCCATATTAAACTCATTACTACCACCAAGTTTCTCAATAATGCCCTCTAGAACTCCAGTCTCAACTTTTAGTTGTGGCATATTGATTAGGTTGACAAATGTTGTACTCTTCATCTTTTTAAGTTGTTTCTCATTAAAAATTAGTCCATTCTAAATTGGGATATGTAACATCCCAAAATTTTATAAATAAAATAGATTTAGGGTCTATAGTGCGAATTTTCAATAATTAATGTCAAAATCTATATAGAAAATATGAAATAAAGAGATATAAAATGATATATGTGTTGGATATATAGCTTTTGCACTTATTATTTAGCATAGGATAAGCCCAATGTAGTGCAACCAGTACATAATGAAAAGGAGCGTAAGTTACACTTTTTGTATAAAAGGATAATTACGTTATTAATTATTAATTTAATTAATTGTATCTTTCTGAAACAGTTCAACAACTTTTCATTATGTGAATAAGAGATGAAGTTAATTATTTATATAATTAATGATCTCCTTTCCTTAACTGTATAGACATGTACGTTTCGTGTACAAGAGTGATCGTGTCCATTTAGGATTAGGACATGGGGTGTGAAAATGTTATAAAAAGGAAAACATGTCATTAGGGTTGGACACACAATGGATTCAGCTTCTCTCTGCATAACACACATCCGTCAGCCGCCGTTTGCAAGAGACGAGAGATGTGTCCCTTTGACAGAGTATTTCTCTTCTTTCCCTTCGCCCGTGTGAATTGCTGCTTCATGGAGACTTGTCTTCAGAATGAATCAAGCATTCAGAAAAGCTGTCTCATGGAGATCCTTCTCCTAAACGAGACAAATAATGTTGTCCTTCTATTCCTTTGACACGATCTGTCTAGGTGGTGGTACCTGTGATTGTTGGGCTGCACTGGTGGTGTAAATATTTCAGCGTCAAATTTACGTGTCAGAAGAGCAATGTTAAACGCAAGCAGACATACAGAGAAACTCGACGTCTAGCGTTAACCAGACAAGCTGAACGACGTGAAGTCATCTGTTACATGACAACCAAATGACGTGACATTAGGCATCAACGTAACAAGCAAGGCTATCGACGTCTAACAACAGTGGGATTAGACAAACGACTTAGCGTCAAATGTTAGCGAGACGAGCCAAATATATAGACCTTGCTGCATTCTTAATGACTGGATGGACTGGAAGAACATCACTTATCCAAAGGATTGCAAGGCAATGATTTCTTTAAGTATATACATATATAAATATACGTGTCTTGTTTCTCAACGGGATGATCCGGTCAGGAGTTTCTTACTCATTTATTTATGTTCTCCTATAATGTTTTATTCTTGTATATATTATCTTGATCTACCTACAATTATTAATTTTTTGCAACTATTTGTTGTTGCATGCAATGACGTTTACACCTAAATCATCTAACAATCATAAAGAAATCATTCTTTGTCGTTAATTAACAATAGAGATCATGGTACGTGTGCTAGAATTAACAATAAACATATGCCTGGAATTTATTGTTTTGAACGTTGTATATTAGCAATGTTGAATATATAATTAGCATAATATATGGGTATGAAGAATAGGAATAACCGGAACTAAATAAAATTGATCCCAACAATGTGAATATTATTTCTAGTTGGAAAAAGGCTGATACCAGATGCAAAAAGTTAATTTTGTTTATGTTAAAAATACAAACTATATAATTTATACTCTTAGTAAGTATTGCTTATTTCCATGATATTGTATAGGGATGGTAGAAATAAAATATAAAACTGAGAATAAGGGTACTAAATAGTGCTGCATTTCAGTTTATAATATTTCTAAACATTTTATTTAGTAGAGGTAAATCTATTATTGAACAAGTAATTGATATTTTAATTCTTGGTGTATAAAATTCTGGATGCATGCATTAATTACTTGAAAATTTTGCTATTATATCTATAGTTGAGATATTCCTAATATTTTAGGAAGTCGTTTGACATATATCTCAAATATAAAGGAGAATGTCAATGAGCGGTTTCATGTAAGACATTAATAAATAAGACGTACACCTGAAAATTTTGTTGTTATGTCTATGGTTGAGATATTCTTAATATTTTAAGAAGTCGTTTGACATATATCTCAAATATAAAGGAGAATGTCAATGATCGGTATCATGTTAGACATTAATAAACAAGACATATACCTGAAAGATACAAATGTCAACTTACATATTAGTTCTTACCCGACAGTTAATTTTAGTGCTAAGACCAAAGATAAGAAATTAAAGATAGTACATATATCTATGGCTAAGAACAAAGTATGTCTGTTATATACAAAGGATAGAATGTTTCCACATTTGAAATTAAGGAGATTAGAATTAGATAATTATTTTCTTGAACCTTAATGATGGGTATGTGTCTTTAAAACTTGAAATCTCGATTATTAAATGAGATGGTTTTATAATACACTGTAAAATGTAATAAGTTATTATTATATACCTTCATGATACTATGTTCTTTAGCAAGTGATATTTGTGTAACATGGAGAACGAACATATTTCAAATTGCAATTTAATATTTGAATGAATATAGTTCTGTATGCATGAATCTTATTTCATCTAATATATAACATTATTGTTTGAGACATATTTTGTTGTCTCAATGTAACAAATGATGAATCATGAATTGGTTCCAAAATCTGACATTAATTCTGAAAGATGTAAAATATATATGTAAACAAAATTGCCTAGAAGAATTTCTTTTTATAATAAGAATTCTGAAATTCTAGATTTAGTTCACCATAACATCTGTGAATTTAATGAAGCTACTAACAGGAACTGGAAATTGTTATTTTATAACATATGTGGATGATTTGTATAGATACTATTATGTTATTTTACTTAAAAGTAAAATTGAGACATTAGAAAATTCAAAATATTTTTAATGAAAGCTAAAACTCAAACTAGTAAGGTACTTAAATGATTAAGGTCTGATACGGGAGAAGAACATACCTTGAACTTATTTGTTGAAATTTTAACAATTCCACTATGTAGTTCATGAAGGTTGCTGCTCCGTATACACCATGGTTTATTGGGATTATAGAATGTAAAATCTAATTCCTTATTTAAATGTCTAATAACTTTCTCCAGACCTCAAGTTTACTCATACACATGTGAAAGAAACTTTGACTATGGCTTGCCAAATTTTAAATAAAGTTTTCCGTAGACATAATAAGAGTAACCTGATTGAGTTATTGATTGAGAAAGAATTGTTCCTCTGATATCTTCAAATGTGGGAGCATTTTTACTAAGGTATATGTCTCTGAACACAAAAGAAAAGAAATTAGAAAAACAGTTGATGCCATTTTACTGGGTCATGTAAAGACAAGTTACACCCTTAGATTTATGATTGTAAAATCTGAAATCTTAGGCTATAAGTTTTATACAATTATGATATTACATACGACATTCTGTGATAATGTGTTTCCCATGAAAAATGGGTGTATCTAAAGAAATATCTCAGAAAAGATTCATTATACACGTGGTATTTTCTCGAGTACGTAGAAAGGATGAGAAATGTGGGGGGCAACTTAGAATTTTCTATTTTTGAATTTCTTGATTCTGATGAAATGGATGAACAAAGGAGAAGTTAACTACTAAGATTTTTAAGGATGATAGAAGTGATTTTCTCACTTATAATATCGAAGATGATCTTGTTCCTTTCAAAACATGCTATGGATTCTCCAGAAGCTTAGTTTTGGAAAGAATTTATTAACAAAGAAATCTTATGAATTCTCTCAAATCAATTGTGGGAATTTATAGATTTGTCTTCTAGTTGTTCTAAAGTTTCTAGTAAATGGATCCTTAAGATGAAAATAAATTCAAACTGGATAATCAATAACATACTTTGCTAAGCTAGTTGCTAAGGGTTTTACACTCTGAAGGAATAAAGTATTTTGATACATATTCTATGTTTCCTGCATGAACACAATCTGAATGCTTAAGGCATTGGTTGTCACATATAATCTCATATTAAATAAATGAATGAGAATTCCGTATTCTTACGTAGGTAGTATTTATGAGAAGATATATATATATATATATATATATATATATATATATATATATATATATATATATATATATATATATATATATATGGAACAACCTGATAGATTTGTGCATTGGAGGAATGAGCATAAAAGTGTGTAATTTTATTAAAGCTATTGCATGGCTTTTAACAAGCTCCTACGAAATGATATGAGATGTTTGATAGAGTAATATCAATGAAATGCTTCATTTCTAATAATTTTGATAAATGTATCTACTGTAAAAATCGTCAATGGTTGATTCATGTTGTTATACATAAATGATGTTTTGTTTCTAATATAAAAGCAATAAATTAGACTATCATTCTTATGTAACAAGTTTTATATAAAATATATATAAGAGTCGTTTATGTGATTTTAAGGCCTAAAATCATGAGGTTTACTGATGATATAACTCTCTAAAAGTCTCATTATGTTGAGAGGATACTAGAGAAGTTTGAGTACACATCATGCAACCATGTTAAGACTCTATATGAACTCATCAAAATGTCTTGTATAAGAATGTGACTGAAGTTCTAATGAATTAATTATGATACTTTTTGGATATTGAAAGTTTAATGTAACTTAAGAACCACACATGTACATACATTATGTTTGTTATGTGCAAGTTGAGTAGATACACCGATGATCATGCTAAGACCCATTTAGATATCTCTTGATAGAGTATTGGGGTTCATAAAGGGAACATGTTACCTTGACTTCATTATGACAAATATCCTTTGGTAGTAGAAGGATATAATAATGCATGCCAATTTTTCATGAACTCTAGGAGTAATGGTGTCTTGTGATATATTTTCCTAATAAGAAAATGTGTTGTTTTATGGATAGTTTTGGTCTTCTTCTGAAGCTTAGTTGGGTGTTTTATATATGAAATTGTATTGGAAGTTGAATGGCTGCATATATTTTAATCTAAGTTAGCTATTGAAAATAAATATGATTCCTAAATTTTCATTTCATATTAATAATAATACAACTATAAAAGATATAAAGATTGACAAGTATAATTAAAACAACATTGACACATCCAAGTCAGACTTATGTTTGTAAGAGAGTTAGTGTCTTGTGGGGTCAAGGCTTGACTACGTAGGCACCTTTTTTCTTATAAAGCCAATCCTTTGACTATATGTCTTAATATGACATTAGTTGAGAAACTGAAACCCCTTCTTATTCATAGGCAGTAGCAACCCAGCCCAAAAGATTGGAGATCCCACGAATTGGGTTCAATGTGGTAATAACAAGATGTCGGGTGAATTGATGACACTATGTAAATTTATGTTTGATGCTTCATGCATCTGCGTGTCTCTTCCATGAAAACATATTTAGTGTCATAAGTTACAAGTTCGTAAGAGATTAGTCTCTGAATGGAGTCAAGTCCTAGGACAGGATGCTAGCAGTACATCCTTGGAGACTTTCACTAAGTGATTGATGTTGTGTGGGCCACAACAAGGAATATGGTAGTTTCCTATATCAATCATGATTTCCTGATTAGGATGCATGGCCTTTAATGCATCGTTTTACTTTTTTACTACCATGTCTTTATTATGTTGTTACCAACCGATACTTTGCAACCAAGGTTCAAGTTCAAGACTTTAGTTCACTTAGTTCCTATGAGAGTCTACGTTGGATAACTCACGTAGATTCAAACCTAAAGGTATCTACTGAAAGCATAGTATGGAGGACTGTTTGGCAGGGCACTACACATTGGACTTTGTGGGGGATTGTTGGATATATAACTTTTGCAGTTATTATTTAGCATGGGATATGCCCAATGTAGTTCAGCCAGTATATAATGGAAAGGAGCGTAAGTTACACTTTTTGTATAAAAGGATAATTACATTATTAATTATTGATTTAATTAATTGTATCTTTCTGAAATGGTTCAAAAAATTTCCGTTATGTGAATAAGAGACGAAGTTAATTATTTATATAATTAATGGTCTCCTTTCCTTAACAGTACAAACATGTACGTTTCGTGTACAAGAGTGATCGATTGATCGTGTCCGTCTAGGATTAGGACGTGGGGTGTGAAAGGGTTATAAAAAGGAAAACATGTCATTAGGATTGGACACACAATAGATTCAACCTCTCTCCACATAACGTACAACCGTTAGCCGCCGTTTACAAGAGACGAGAGATGTGTCCCTTTGACGGAGTGTTTCTCTTCTTTCCCTTCGCCCGTCTGAATTGCTGCTTCGTGGAGACTTGTCTTCAGAACGAATCAAGCATTCATAAAAGTTGTCTCATGGAGATCCTTCTCCTAAACGAGACAAAAATCGTCGTCCTTCTATTCCTTTGACACAATCTGTCTGGGTGGTAGTACCTGCGATTGCTGGGCTGTACTGGTGGTACAAATGTTTCGGCGTCAATTACATGCCAGAAGAGCAATGTTAAACGCAAGCAGACATGCAGAGCAACTCGGCGTCTAGCGTTAACCAGACAAGCCGAACGACGTGAAGTCATATGTTACATGACAGCCAAACGACGTGGCATTAGGCGTCAACATAACAAGTAAGGCTATCAACGTCTAATAACAGTGGGATTAGACAAACGATTTGGCATCAAACGTTAGCGAGATGAGCTAAGGATATAGACTTTGCTGTATTCTTAATGACTGGATGGACTGGAAGAACACCACTTATCCGAAGGATTGCAAGGCAATAATTTCTTTAAGAATATATATATGTCTTGTTTCTCAACGGGACGATCCGGTCAGGAGTTTCTTACTCATTTATTTATGTTTCTCCTACAATGTTTTATTCTTGTATATCTTATCTTGATCTACCTGCAATTGTTAATTTTTTACAACTATTTGTTGTTGCATGTAACGACGTTTACACCTAAATTATCTAACACTATGCCCCTTATTTTCCTCCCTTTATGATCAAATGAATACAAAGAATAATTCATTTTATTAAGATAGTGACCTATATGAGCTTGATGAACAAAAGTAGATAAAAACCTAAATCTAATAGGATAGGGAGATTCTAGACTTTCTAATTAACTTGTGGTTCAACTTTGAAGCAAAATGGACTTTGTTTGACCCATAAAACGATTTTGGAAGGTTTCTATATAATTTAGGGCTCTAATTATAATGACATTTGAATGAAATGAACTGATTTATATTGTCTTTGATTTTTGATGTGTCACGCATCTCTTTCTCCTTTTCGCCCATTTGATAAGTGCCCGTGGGATCCGCGGGTCGGAGCATGTCTAAAGAGACTCCAACAACACACACATCCTCTTCCGCCTACAATCTCCCTAGAAAAAAAACCAATTCACTTTTGAAAAAATATTTACCAACATAACACACTTTACAAAATATTTCCCAAAGTAGCACACTTTGGTCTGAAAATGTCACTTTGTGTGGAGCTTTTTGTAATCAGAACTGAAAAACGCCACAATAATTGGCGTGTCTACTTTTAAATAAAAGAATTTGAAAAAAAATAAAATGAAAAACGCCACATGAAGTGGCGGGTTTTTAATCTCGCATATAAAAACGCCATAAAAAATGACGGGTTCCACACGAAGTGTGTTATTTTGGGAAATATTTTACAAAGTGTGCTATGTTGGTAAATATTTTTATAAAAGTGTGAAGTGGCGGCCTTTTAATCTCGTATATAAAATTTCATAAAAAAGTGACGGGTTCCGCACAAAGTGTGCTATTTTAGGAAATATTTTATAAAGTATGATATGTTGGTAAATATTTTTATAAAAATGTGCTAAATTGATTTTTTCCATCTCCCTATGTGTTACATTCTGCACCTAGCAGAACCACCCTCTAGATTCTTCGGATTATCACATACTCATAGACCCCCACTTTGATTGGGACACGACATCTCTAACTCGTTGCCTAATTCGATGACCCTGTTCGTAGCAAACACCAGACTCGTGATCAGCCCACGCTTCCTCAGACCACCGCTATAAGTAAAATGCCTCCATGATCTCCGCTGGTCATGCCTCAGAGTTTTCCCAGCACCAAAACTCCCTCTTTCACCCTAGAGATATCTTGGTGAATCCCTTTTCTTATAAACCTGCACTGGACATCGGCCTTGGAGCCTCCGCCATGAGCAGGCACCTGCAAGGCGCCGTCTTTCCTCGTCGGAGCTTCACGAAGGTCAGACTGCAGTCGATTTTTCCCCAGATGCAGGTAACCTGTTTTACCCTCAAGCTGGGCTGCACCTCATATCTGGTCACCAACTGTGTCCGCCAGGCAGGTCGGCTCCGCCCCGGTGATGTTGGCCCTGGCGGTGCCTGTCTACACAGTGAATCTGTCCCGAGGCCTAAGCACAAGCTTCACGCAGGACTGATTCCACCAACGATCACAGGTATCCCTTTTCCCTCCTTTATCTCTTTGGGACCTTTCAAGCAATGTGGAGCATCTTGCTACCTTTCCTTCTCGTATCTTCACATGTGTCTTCGTCAGGAGCCGGGAACTAATCCCAGCCTCTAGTACCTCGAGTTTTCTCTGTTTTGGTGTTTACCCAAGCTTCAGCAAGCTTCTCGGATCCTCCCACGCCCTTTCATGGCGGTGGAGCCTTCCTGGGCTACTGTCCACCGCGGCAGGCCAACTTGGGCTTGCTAGGACCGATGATGTTGGAGGCACTTCACGGTGCCTTTAGTTCTCAGTGATCGTGGCAAGATCAAGTTTTGATCGTGGGCTTACGCAGAGGCTTCAGGCTGTTAGTCGTTTTGGTTTGGATTGGAAGACGGTCACCCATGAATTCCCGTTTCTACCCCGACGGTATTGATTGATCGTTTAAGACGCAAGGGCAAACTCGGCCTTGGATATGTATTATGTGTATCCTTGGCCCTGTTGGGCGAGTACTAGGTGGCAGGCCATTATAGGAACACCTCAGAACGCGGCCCAAATAACCACATAATTTGTTCCTGCTCGCGTGGCTTTTCCTCAAATTTTAATTGGCTTGTTCTTAATAAATTCACAGTAATTTGATCGATGGACAGAAAATTTCATATAAATAGTCGTTGAAAAGGATTTTTTGAGTAGAAAATGATTCCAATATTTTCAGACCGTAAATCCATCATCTCAGACCATGTTTTCTTGTAAGAGTTCGAATTAGGGTTTAGGTGCATATCAAGATAATGATTGATGTAAATTATATTAATTTCAAGAGATCTAGGGTTTCACCAGTATCAAGAGAATCAGTAGGAGTTGCTCTAAGTTTAGGTAAGTGGATTCATGCACTCTGAGTTAATTATGATTGGCTCTCAGGGCATACATACCAACAGGTTTCACCGCTATCCTGAAGTGGAACAAAAAAAAGGTTTTTTAAGCCTTATAAAGCCTTTAGATATAGTATCTCACATACTATTAGATAATGTCAGGTTCCTAAATCAGATTATTAATGTGTTCAATAGAGTTCATGGTATTCATCTTAATCTCAGCAAAAGTCTAGTACATTTCAGCAAAGAAAGTGCATAAGATTTGAAAAAGTGGTGGTGACAGCCTGCCTTGCCAGTCAGATTTGAAAAAGTGGCAGTGACAACATGCAGCCTGAAGGTAAATGATCAAATATGAGGGTTGTTAAATCTTTACATTTTAGTACAGTAAACTGATCCACACAATGATTATAGAGAGCTCGTCTATAAGTATGTTAAGTTTATGTAGTTGTTGCCTTACTGTCTTAGATATAATTGTATGATTTGTCATATAGGAGGGTGTTTAGGATCTACTGCTTACAAAGAAGATGGATAGGAGACTCTTAAAAAAACATATACTCTTATGTTACCCTAACTTGTTCTCTCTCATTCTCAATGCTTTACAATGATATTCTTATAAATGTATGCTAGTCGTATAAAATATGGAAGATCCTTTATGCTAAGACGACATGGACACTGTAAGTTAAGATGTCATCGAAGATCCCTTATGTTACGCTAACTTTTTGATTTTCTTTGCTTGTTTTAAATATATTCATAAGGTTAACATAATCAAGATCATGCAACCTTGTTTAACTTATGGTATTTTCCAGATTTGGCATTGAAATAAACTAAATTCAGGATGTATAGTCAAACTATAATATTTGGCATAGATCCTTGGATAAGACTAAACATTATACCATAGAGAGGTACTAGTGTTATAGAAACATGAGGGACTTTAGAAAAATCCAATAATCATACAAAGACAAGAAACCTATTGTTTGGCATAACTTGAAAATTGGAAATTAAAATGATAAATACACAATGACATTCTACATCATGTTTGATAAGTACAAATCCTGTGAAGAAAGTAAACATAAGATTGACATTGAAAATTATGAATTTTGCATTTGTACTAACTGATTTTACTATTTTTTTTCATATGTCACAAAATGCTTGGATTGATCTGAACTAAGATTACAATCAAGGAAATGAATCTAATGTTGTTCAAGATACAAGAATCGCTATGTTTGAGAATTCCACTGATTTATCATTCCTAAACCAAATGGTGATGTAGATAAGCCTGTAGTCGGGATGGTATTTGAATCGGAATATGATGCAGAGGCTTTCTACGAAAAACATGCATATTTATGTGGTTTTGGTATCAAGATTTCTCGTTTAGAAAAGTTGGCACCCAATGATGAAAAAAAAAGAATTTCATATTCATGTTTAAAAGTTGGAACTCTGCCAACCAATTCCAAAGACTCTATACCGACTAAAGCCAACTACAAGAACTTCCTGTCCAACTCATATTACATTCAGAAGAATCTGCACCAATTAGTATGTTATAGCTACTTTTGTGGAAGAACACAACCATGAGCTTTTGGATTCATATATGATTAGACTACTACCCTCTAAAAGAACGATACCTGATGAAATATGTCGGCGTATCGAATTAAATGATAGTGTCGGAATTGGTGTGTCTAAAACTATGGTGAGTCTAGTGGTTGAAGCAGGAGGCTATGAAAACCTTACATTTACATCTAGGGACGTTCAAAATCATCTCAATTATTCAAGAAATCTAAGTCTAGGTGAAGGAGATGCCCAAGCTATACAAGCATACTTTGTTAAGATGCAAGAGATAGATCCTGACTTTTTTTATGCCCTTGATTTAAATGAAATGGAGTTCTTAGAAATATTTTTGGGCTAATTCTTGATCAAGGAGAGCATACACATTGGTTGGTGATGTTATCACTTTTGACACTACTTATCTGGCTAATCAATATGACATGCCATTTGCACCATTTGTTGGCATAAATCATCATTGTCAATCCATATTGATGGGATGCGACTTATTATGCGAGGAAAGAATGGAGAACTACATATGGCTTTTTGAGATCTGGCTTAAATGCATGTGTAAATACATATTACTACTTTATTTGATAAAAGTTAAGTAAAAGACTAGTATTAGATAGAGTCAATGTGTAATTTGCACATCTAAACAATTTTTCTAAATTGTTGTACAGGAAAACCTCCAAATGCTATTGCAACTGATCAGGCCCAGAGTATAATGAATGTTGTCAAAGAAATTTTTCCATCTACTAGACACAGACTTTGCCTATGGCACATTATGAAGAAACTGCCTGAAAAATTTGGTAAAGATGGCAAAGCAGCAAGACTGATTAAATTTGTTGTGTATGAGAGCTCTTCCATTGATATATTTGAAAAGAATTAGGCTACTACTCTAGAACACTACTACATTTCTAAGATCAGTTGGCTTGATATTATGTATGAAATCAAACAATTATGGGTTCCAACATATGTGGATAACTTTTTTTGGGCAGACATAACTACTCAACGTAGTGAATCGATGAATTCATTTTTTGATTTGTATGTAAATTCCAAGACCTCATTGAAACAATTTGTAACTTAGTATGAACTTGCATTGGAAACAAAGTTTGAGCAAGAGAAAAAAGCTGATTATGAGTCACTATTTAAGAATGCACCTTTGAAGATGGAATTTTTCATGAAGGTTCAAGTGAGAAAATTATACACATTGTCAATGTTTAGAAATTTCCAAATAGAATTAGAAGGGATGATTTGTTGTGAGGTGAAGCTGATCTGTGATGATGGTGTGAATGCAACCTATGGAGTTACTGAGCAATGCAGGATTTGGCTTTCTGATTCTGAAACAAAATTAATAGACAAAGATTTCTAAGTGCAATATGAACACAACATCAAAATTATTAAGTGCAACTGCCATTCATTTGAATGCAAAGGCCTCCTTTATCATCATGTTTGTTGTGTATTGATTAGAAATATGAAAATTGATGATTATTCAAATCAGTACATATGCTAAAGATAGATATAAGACGTCTTTCAGAATTATTACTTGAAAGAAAGGGCAGACAATATTTTTGACAAACCTACAGATAGAATTCAACATCTTTCTAATATATGTGGCCAAATATTTGACATAGCAAGGATTTCTAAAGAAAGATATGAAGATGTTAGGAAGTATCTTGTAGATTCTCTTTCTATACTAAGTGATAAATATCAAAATTCAGTAATTCCAAACTTTTTCATTTTTACTATCGAAATTTTATAGGGAATGCATCTACTTCCTTTTATATGATTCTAATGGTTTTATTTTTTTAGAAATGAATGAATGGTTATGATAAACTTTAAAAAAATTATACTTAAAAAGATTATATATAAGTGAAACATAGATATAAATTGGTTTAGCTTTATTTAAGTAACTCTGCTTATGCAAATCTCAAGTAACTCTACTTGCATTCAAATTATACATTAAATTACTTTTGCAAAACCTACTAATCATGTCAGGAATTTAATTCTGATACACTTACTGTTGAATTCCCATGCACCCACTTCCACGTGTCTGCACTAGCATTCAAATCATATATCAAAGCTTTATTCTCATGCTAACAATCTTTAACAGAAAATTGAATAATAGCATAGTTAGAACTGAATCTGTAGCACCTGATGCTAAGCATTAATTCTATTTCAATTGGGATAGATATAGGGAAGTTGTTCATCTAATTTGTATCAAATCAATCATAAATTCGTTTCTGGAAGGAGCAGTTCTGAAAGTACTACGTTATTTACATTTGTATGTTTCTATTAGCTACTTGTCTAATTCTTTTAAATGTACAATAGTGTTTTGGAGAAGATACAAGTTCCATGTCAATAAAGAACCCGACTTCATCCAAACGTTGTGGTAGACCATGTTCAGTCTGTAGGAAAATAGGGGAAGAAACTCATTCCTACAAAACCAATTTAGCAAAAAAAAAGAAATACCAAAAAGACAAGAAAGATGAAAGGAAAGGTACAAAATACAACCATTATAATTGAAGATCTGAATGTGCCAGTTGGATATGAGTTGGATCTAAATTCAGACATTGTTTCCTAAGAGTTAGACTGACAAAAAGGTATGTAACTATTGGTTTTTTTTGTTATTTTGTTATGTATAATTTATTTGTTGAATAGATTAACAAAATAGACTATGGATTATCTGTTCCATGATTGATTGCACTGTATGAGTTTCCATATAAATATGCATGTAATTCCTTAAGTTCTGACTTTGAGTGTCTATTTCAGATATATTTTGCTTTACTCGATTAATGTATGAGTGAATTGGCCAAGATTAATGAATGTAATATTCAGTTAGTTAATATATCTTGTAAATTTGTTGTACAATAGATAATCAAGTTTTGAATTTATTTCTCTATTTAGAACTTGACTATCTTTTCCAGAACTTACTACTTAAGGGTTGCTGCCATGTTCATGTTGAAGATAACTCTAATAACACTCTTCTATAATTATGTTGCATAAAAAACTATTATATAAAATCATCTTAGCACATGCAAACATGCAATAGTAAATCCTTTTAAACATGCTTATTTTTTTTATAGGATTCTGTTTCTTGATGTACCGCCACTCTTCTTGCTAGCTTAAATTACAAACATTGATTATCTATTCAGAACTTGATTATATATGCTTCAGAACTTATTACTTAATGGTTTTTTTCAACAGATACAAAGGTTTGCTGTTGTAATCATGTTGGAGATCTATGTACTAAATCTTCTGGGTTCATGTTGGATAAAGTCATGTTAAAAACCATTAGTTAACAAATTACTAACTCAATTTATTCAGAGAACTCTTCTGGTATAATGTTAGAGATGTTTGTGGTATCTTACAACTCTGATCATATGCTGGATGTATTTCTGCTGGAATTATCTAACATACATCTATGTTCAAAGGTTGGATATATTTTTGTTGGTATCATATTGAGACAAAGAGGATCTTTGATGCATGTGTTTATTGAATATAATCTGGTTTTTGTGTTGCTTTCAGACAGAGAATCTCACATACAACTCTGTTGAGACAAAGATAAATTGTGTAATATAATCTGGTTTCTGTACTACTTTGAGACAAAGAGAATCTCACATGCAACTCTGTAGAGATAAAGAGAATCTCACATACAATTGTTTTGACACAAAGAGAATTTGTAAAAACTTCAATATATTGTATAACAATTTATATAGAGACACAATCCTGATGATCGGCTGAGCATTGATCCATTATTATTCAATTATTTTTAGATGATTGTTTATATATATTGAAGTCTTTAAGCAAATCAGCAATTGAGATTATGTCCTTAAACTACAAATTCATAATTGATATGATTCAATGATTTTGTATGTTTCTACCCCTCTTTTCTGACTGATAATGTTTCCAAAGGTTTTAACTGAATCACAAGTGTTGATTTTCATGAAAACTTCTCCCTCAGTCATTGAAACTATTACACTCTAGTTAGTATTGTCACTCCATGTAGTTGAAAAGTACGCCAATTTAATTTTACTATTATAAAGTCCAATTAATAATGATTATAAAAAAAAAGTCTAGTTCGTGTTGGATAAAAAGTCATGTTCTCCTTGATTCTCCATGTTGATGTACACATGAGTACATGACTGTACACTTACAAAAGATCCTTATGTACTTTTTAGATTGAATACAAAAGATCCTTATGTACTGTACACATACAAAAGATCCTTATGTATTGTACACATACAAAAGATCCTTATGAGTACATGACTGAAAACAAAGTATATCTAGATTGATGATTAGAGACAAAATCAATTAATGACCATCTAGAAAGAAGCAATGTCTTTGTGGCTCGTATATACTCCAAAAAGTAAGGGACTTCTACATGAACATACTCTTGATCCTAGACCATACAACTGAATCAATAAGACTGTACACATACTCTTGATCCTAGATTGTACACATACTTTATATGAACATACTCTTGATCCAAGACCATACAACTGAATCAGTAAGATTGTATATATGTGTACAAGATTGTACACATGGTCCTACAACTAAATCAATAAGATTGTACATATCTGTACAAGATTGTATACATGGTCCTACAACTGAATCAATAAGACTGTGCACATGGTCATACAACTAAATCAATAAGGCAATACACATGTGTCTAAAACTGTACACATGGTCCTACATGACTGTACACATGTACAAGACTGTACACATGTGTATAAGACTATACATGTATACAAGACTGTACACATGTGTACAAGACTGTACACATGTGTACATTTCTTCTTTCTACACGTGTACAAGACTTTATACATGTGTACAAGACATTGCTTCTTTCTACATGTGTACAAGACTGTACACATGTGTCACAAGACTGTACACATATGTGTACAAGACTATACACATGGTCTTGCAAGACCGTCCACATGCGTACAAGACCGTACACGTGGTATTACAAGACTGTGCACATGGTCCTATAAGACTGTACACATGTGTATGAGATTGTACACCTTATCTTACAAGATTGTACACATGTCTCACAAGGTTGTACACATGGTCCTACAATCTTGTGCACATGTGTACAAGACTGTAAACATGGTCCTACAAGACTATACACATGGCCCTACAAGACTATACACATGTGTACAAGACTGTACACATGGTCCAGCAAGACTGTACACATGTGTACAAGACTGAACACATGGTCCTACAAAACTGTACATATTTGTACAAGACTGTACACATATGTGTACAAGACTATACACATGGTCCTGCAAGACTGTACACATACGTACAAGACTGTACACATGGTCCTACAAGATTGTACACATGTCTCACAAGACTGTACACATGGTCCTACAATCACATTGTCCTGCAAGACCATACACATATGTGTACAATATGTACACATGGTCCTACAAGACCGTACATACGTGTACAAGACTATACACATGGTCCTACAAAACTGTACACGTGTACAAGACTGTAGACATGGTCCAACAAGACTGTACACATGTGTCACAAGACTATACACATGGCCGTACAATATTTTGTACACATGTGTACACAACTTTACACATGTGTCACAAGACTGTACACATATATGTACAAGACTGTACACATGGTCCTGCAAGACTGGACACATGGTCCTACAAGATTGTACACATGTGTACAAGACTGCACACGTTGTCTTACAAGATTGTACACATGTCTCACAAAACTATACACATGGTCCTACAATCTTGTACACATGTGTACAAGACTGTACACATGGTCCTCCAAGATTGTAGACATGGTCCGACAAGACTATACCCATGGTCCTACAAGACTGTACACATGGTCCAACACGACTGTAAACATGTGTACAAGACTGTACACATGGTCCTACAAGACTGTACACATGTGTACAAGACTGTACACATGTGTTATAAGATTGTACACATATGTGTACAAGACTATACACATGGTCCTACAAAACTGTACACATATGAACCACAGTGTACACATGGTCCTAAAAGACTTTACACATGTCTCACAAGACTGTACACAAGGTCCTAGAATCACATGGTCCTACAAGACTGTACACATATGTGTACAAGATGTACACATGGTCCTACAAGACCACACATACGTGTACAAGACTGTACACATGGTCCTACAAGATTGTACACGTGTACAAGACTTTATACATGGTTCTACAAGACTGTACATATGTGTCACAAGACTGTACACATGGTCCTACAATATTTGTATACATGTGTACAAGACTATACACATGTGTCACAAGACTGTACACATATATGTACAAGACTGTACACATGGTCCTCCAAGATTGTACACATATGTACAAGAGTGTGCACATGGTCCTACAAGACTGTACACATGTGTATAAGTCCGCACACATTGTCTTACAAGATTATACACATGTCTCACAAGAATATACACATGGTCCTACAATCTTGTACACATGTGTATAAGACTGTACAAATGGTCCTACGAGAATGTACACATGGTCCTACAAGACTATACACATATGTACAAGACTATATACATGGTCCCAAAAGATTATACACATATGTCACAAGACTGTACACATGGTCCTACAATATTGTACATATGTGTACAAGACTGTACACATGGTCCTATAAGACTATACACATGTGTCACAAGAATGTACACATATTCCTACAATATTGTACACATGTGTACAAGACTATACACATGTGTCACAATACTGTACACATATGTGTACAAGACTGTACACATGATCCTGCAAGACTGTACACATGGTCCTACAAGACTGTAAACATGCATACAAGACCATACACATGGTATTACAAGACTGTCCACATGGTCCTACAAGACTGTACACATGTGTACAAGACAATACACATTGTCTTACAAGATTGTACACATGTCTCACAAGACTGTACACATGGTCCTACAATCTTGTACACATGTGTACATGACTGTACACATGGTCCTACAAGACTGTACACATCTGTGCAAGACTGTACACATAGTCTTACAAGATTGTACACATGTCTCACAAAACTATACATGTGTCCCTACAATCTTGTACACATGTGTACAAGACTGTACACATGGTCCTACAATATTGTACATATTCGTACACGGTCTCACAAGATTGTACACATGTCTCACAAGACTATACACATGGCCCTATAATCTTGTACACATGTGTACAAGACTGTACACATGGTATTACAAGACTATATACATGTGTCATAAGACTGTACACATGTGTTCAAGACTACACACATGGTATTACAAGACTGTACACATGGTCCTATAAGACTGTACACATGTATACAAGACCATGTGTACAAGACTGTACACATCTGTACAATACTATACACATGGTCCTACAAGACCATACACATCGTCCTACAAGACTGTACACATGTACAAGACTATACACAAAGTCCTACAAAACTGAACACATGTGTACAAGATTGTACACATGGTCTTACAAGATTGTACACGTGTCTCACAAGACTATACACATGGCCCTACAATCTTGTACACATGTGTACAAGACTGAACACATGGTCCTACAATATTGTACATATGTGTACACATGGTCTTACAAGATTATACACGTCTCACAAGACTTTACACATGGCCCTACAATCTTGTACACATGTGTCATAAGACTGTCCACATGTGTACAAGACTGTACACATGGTATTACAAGACTGTACACATGATCATATAAGACTGTACACATGTGTACGACTGTACACATGTGTACGACTGTACACATGTGTACGACTATACACATTGTCCTACAAGATTGAACACATGGTCCTACAAGACTATACACATGTATACAAGACTATACACATGGTCCTACAAGACTGTACACATGTGTACAAGATAATGTGCATGGTATTACAAGACTGTACACATGTGTCACAAGGCTGTACACACGTGTCACAAGACTGTACACATGGTCCTACAAGACTGTACAAATATGTACAAGACAATACACAAGGTATTACAAGATTGTACACACGTGTCACAAGGTTGTACACACGTGTCACAAGACTGTATACATGGTCCTGCAAGACTGTACAAATATGTACAAGACAATACACAAGGTATTACAAGACTGTACACATGTGTCACAAGATTGTACACACGTGTCACAAGACTGTACATATGGTATTACAAAATTGTACACATGTGTCACAAGACTGTACACATGCATACAAGACTGTACACATGGTATTACAAGACTGTACACATGGTCATATAAGACTATACACATGTGTACAATATTGTACACATGGTCCTACAAAACTATACACATGGTCGTATAAGACTGTACACATGGTCCTACAAGAATGCATACATGTGTACAAGACTGTACACTTGTATACAAGACAATACACATGGTATTACAAGACTATACACATGTGTCATAAGACAAGACTATACACATGTGTCATAAGACTATACACGTATCACAAGACTGTACACATGGTCGTATAAGATTGTACACATGTGTACAAAACTATACACATGGTCCTACAAAACTGTACACATGGTCGTATAAGACTATACACATGGTCCTACAAGACTGTACACATGTGTACAAGATAGTATACAAGGTATTACAAGACTGTACACATGTGTCACAAGACTGTACACACGTGTCACAAGATTGTACACATGGTCCTACAAGACTGTACAAATGTGTACAAGATAGTACACATGGTATTACAAGACTGTACACATGTGTCACAAGAATGTACACATGCATACAAGACTATACACATGATATTATAAGACTATACACATGTGTCACAAGAATGTACACATGCGTACAAGACTGTCATCATCATCATCATCATCACCTAAGCCTAAATCCCAACTATGTTGGGGTCGGCTACATGGATCCTTCATTTCCATTCAGCTCTATCATGGGCCATATTCTGATTGAGATGTAGAGATTCAAAATCTCTCTTTATAAGCTCATCCCATGTTAATTTAGGCCTTCCTCTTCTTCTATTTATAGTGTTTGTCTCAATAGCATTGCTTCGTATAGGCGCACTAGTAGGTCTGCGTTGCACATGTCCGTACCATATGAGTCGGCCCTCACGCAACTTGTCCTCAATGCTCGCCACCCCCACTTTATTCCTGATATAGTCATTTCTCAAACGATCTTTTCTTGTCTTCCCACACATCCATCTCAGCATACACATTTCATCCACGTCCATCTTGTTGAGACCTTGTTTCTTCACCGCCCAACATTCACTCCCATAGAGCATGGCTGGTCGTATAGTTGTTCTATAAAACTTACTTTTTAACCTAAGAGGGATCTTCTGATCGCATAAAACTCCAGTTGCACTCCTCCATTTCAACCATCCTGTAGTGATCCGGTGACAAACATCATTTTGGACATCCCCGTCTATTTGAATAATAGAACCTAAGTAACGAAATTTGTCACATTTTGGTATATCTAATCCGTCCAACTTGGCTCCATCATTCACACTGCGAGATTGGCTGAAATTGCAATGCATATACTCAGTTTTGCTCCGCTAATCATCAATCCATTTGATTCCAATGCCTTTCTCCAACATTCAACTTTATCATTCAATCCATCTTTTGTTTCATCAATCAAAACAATATCATCAACAAATAACATACACCGAGGAATATCATCCTGAGCATTCTTTGTTAACTCATCCATAACCAGAACGACAAGATATGGGATGAGTGTGGATCCTTGGTGTACCCCAACTGTAATAGGAAAAGTTGGTGTCTCTCCTCCAGGAGTATTGACACTTGCAGTAGAGCTATCATACATGTCTTTGATCAAGTCAATGTATTGGATAGGCACACCCTTTTTCTTCAAAACCATCCATAACACTTCTCTGGGTACTCGATCATAAGCCTTCTCTAGATCGATAAACACCATATGAAGATCTCTTTTTCTTTGTCTATACTTCTCCATAAGCCTCCTTATTAGAAAAATAGCATCTGTTGTTGATCTTCCAGGCATGAAACCAAATTGGTTGTTTGATACCTACGTTATAGATCTTAACCTCTGCTCAATAATCCTCTCCCAAAGCTTCATCGTGTGACTCATCAGCTTGATACCTCTATAGTTTGTACAGCTCTGAACGTCACCTTTGTTCTTGTAGATTGGGACTATAATACTATTTCTCCACTTATCCGACATCTTCTTGGTCTTCATGATCTTGTTAAAGAAATTTGTTAACCATGTAACTCCCTCACCCCCCATACTCTTCCATACATCAATGGGAATATTGTCTGGTCCGCATGCCTTTCTCATTTTCATCTTTTTCAAAGCATTCTTGACCTCAAATGGTGAAACTCATCGTGTGTAAATGATATCTCTTGTATTCATGTCACACGAGTCGCTAACATAATATGCAGTATCTCCATTGAAAAGCTTATGGAAGTAATTTCTCCACTGGTTTTTGATATCATCGTCCTTCACCAATACTCTACCATCTTCATTCTTTATGCATTTTACTTGACCCAAGTCTCTTCCTTTCCTTTCTCTTATATGAGCCATTTTATATATATATTTTCCCCCTTCTCTAGTGTCCAACTTCTTATACATATCATCAAAGTATCTAGACCTTGCCTCCCGAACCACCTTTTTAGCTTCTTTCTTTGCTTGCTTGTATCTTTGGAACGTTGCATCATCTCCAGATTTGGGCAAGCTCCTATAGATCTCCCTTTTCAGTTTAATAGCCTTTTGTACTTCATCATTCCACCACCAAGTCTCCTTCTGTGGAGGTCCACAACCTTTAGACTCCCCCAAAACCTCTTTGGAAATTTTTGTTATGCAGGAGCTCATGTTATGCCACATAGTGTTAACATCAGACTCCAAGTTCCAAGTTACCTTCTTGATGAGTTTATCATGAAAAGTCAATTTATTTTCTCCTTTAAGATTCCACCACTTGATCCTGCTATCTTGGTTTCCGTTATGTTTGCCTTTATTGATCTTCATGTTAATATCCAAAACTACCAACCTATATTGGGTACAAGACTGTACACATGGTATTACAAGATTGTACACATTGTTGTATAAGACTAGATACTTGTGTACAGGACTGTACATGTGGTCCTACATGACTGTACACATGGTCCTGCAAGACTGTACGCATGGTCCTACAAGATTGTACACATGTGTACAAGACAGTATACCTTGTATTACAAGATTGTACACATGTGTCACAAGACTGTACACACATGTCACAAGACTGTACACATGGTCCTACAAGACTGTACAAATGTGTACAAGACAATACACATGGTATTACAAGAATGTACACATGTATACAAGACTATACCCATGGTATTACAAAATTGTACACATGTGTCACATGACTGTACACATGCGTACAAGACTGTACACATGGTATTACAAGAATGTACACATGGTCGTATAAGACTGTACACATGTGTACAAGACTGTACCCAAGTTCTTACAAGACTGTACACATGGTCGTATAAGACTGTACACATGGTCCTACAAGACTGTACACATGTGTACAAGACAGTACACATGGTATTACATGACTATACCCATGTGTCACAAGATTGTACACACGTGTCACAAGACTATACACATGGTCTTACAAGACTGTACAAATGTGTACAAGACAGTACACAAGGTATTACAATACTATACAAATGTGTCACAACACTGTACCCATGCATACAAGACTATACACATGGTCTTACAAGACTGTACACATGTGTCACAAGAATGTACACATGCGTACAAGACTGTACACATGGTATTACAAGACTGTACATATGGTCGTATAAGACTATACATATGTGTACAACACTATACACATGGTCCTACAAGACTGTACACATGATCCTACAACACTGTACACATGTGTAGAGGATTGTACACATGGTCCTGCAAGACTATACACATGTATCACAAAATTGTACAAGATTGCACACATGTCTCACAAGACTGTACACATGGTCCTACAAGACTGTACACATGTGTATAAGACTATACACATGGTCCTACAAGACTATACACATGGTCCTACAAGACTATACACATGGTCCTATGAGACTATACACATGGTCCTATAATATTGTACACATGTGTACAAGACTGTGTTTTGGGTTTTAGGGGAGGGAGAAGACAGTGGAAACAAAAAAATTCTCTCACCACAAAACAATAACCACAGATTGCATCAATGAATATGAAGTAGGAAGGATGGTTTTAGCGAGTCATACCTGGTCCTGAGGCTTGCTCAGCAACAATGCCTCGCAACAATTGCGGTCTTCACCCACCTGTCTTCGACAGCATCTGTGCAACTCCTGGTCTTGACCTGGACTGCGGTTGACCATCGTCCTCCTGAGCGGCAAAAACCTCCCACCTCTAAAGATAGTCCACATGGACCACCGGGAACTCTAGTCGTCCTGTCCTGAAGGATACTAGAAGGAGTCGACCCCTTCTATCGGTGTACTAGTCACCGACACACTCTCCCACAAATAGTTGTTGTCATGTAGTTGTCTTTCCCTCACTGTTCCTCACTGGATGGGTAGAACTTGCTTAGGCTCTCTCAGTTACCACAACCAGAGAGGACAACAACTTTGTGAAGCAACTGATGTTCTGAGTTGTGCTATCAGAGAAGCCCCCAGTACCCCTCTATATATAGGAGGGGTCAGGGTCAGGGTCAGCATTCTCAGTCTCGGGCAATGCGGGACTAAAGTGGGAGTAGAAGGGTATGCAATTTCCATGAATTGATTGCACTGTGGAAGCCGAACTAGTCATTTCACAAATGAACTGGTCGGTTGGGAGTGTGAGCCGATCGGTTCATCAGTTGAGCTGGTCGTTTCACATTCCTGGCTTGCCTCCAATTGACTTTCCTCTTTTGTTTCCTACTAATCCAAAGATTAATTCTTGTCCCAACCGAATTGTACAAGTGAAATGAAAAACTTTTCTCACAAATTGGGACAACCCAACCTTGCTCGTTTGGTCCAGTCAAACCGATCGATTCACCAAGTGAACCAGTCATCTCACTGACCATGAGCCGATCGGTTCAGCCAGTGAACCGAGTAGTTGGTGGTCCAGATTGTGCAGAACATAGTCAATGCAGTTCTCAATCAATCTAAAACTCAAATCAATTAGTTCAACACTTGAACTTGATGATTCTGAGTCAAGTCAATTGATTGAATGTTTGATTGAGTACCTAAACACCTTTAGTAATCAATCCAAACATCATTCATGGATAAACTCTTCTTCTAAGTAAATCCTTTGTGTGTGACCCTATAGGTCCCATTTCACGTTGGCAGTGAATGTCCATAACTAGCTTATGACATCACAAGCAAAGAGTGGTGCCTAGTCGCACATCAGTACTACCCAAGTGAAAAGGAAAGTTGGAGAAAAACTTTCAATCCTATAGTCTATGATTGGTGTTCCAGTGAATGTATAATTCCTTTGTCTCTGATATCCTAAATGAACTCAAGGAATGGAGATGTCATCCTTTCAACGTTCATTCATGTTCCTTGATCCAAAGTAGACTGTCTGAGATATGTGTGCCATCAATATCACATATTGACTCACACGTGCATGTGCATGTATTTCTCAATCTCGCTTATCAAGTGGCCATGGACATCATACTCCCTCAGGAGGGACAAATCCCATATCTATCACTCACAGTCAAAACCCCATGTGTCAAAGTCACCCAATCATCACCTTTATAACAATCCATATTTTAGGACCGCGTTTGATGATGTCAAAGTGTACCCAACGACATGTGATGAGTGCAGTGATTTTAGGTCTGAGAATCGCAATCACCACCATCATTGTGAGAGCTGACTGTGACTACCATGTCATGGTTCTATGTATCACTCTCATGGTGGGTCTGTCCGATATAGTGTTCTCTAACATGTATCTATGTGCTTGGTTTGATACCACATATCATGACTAATGAGACTCTTTCATCAACCAACACACACTCTAGTCTTGCAGTGTCATTGTTGTCTATCAACCTTCCACAATGACATCTGACTAGGGACAAAACAAGAATGTAAAAACTCTTAGCATATGTATGATCTCATTCTTCAGGTCCTCAACCTAAAGACATATGTCATTGGGTACTGTCATTCTCTAGACATTCATACTGCTCTATCATCATCTAATAATTGATTGAACCAGAACAAATTGGAAGCTTGCCTTTGATATTTATCAAATCAATCTTAATGTATCCCAATCCAATCATCCTATGATTGGCTCTCAGGGCAAACATACCAACAAACTCCCACTTGCATTGCAAGCCAATCACCTTTGAATCATATTCTTAGTGATCTCCAAACATGTCCCACATGTTTCTCATGCTCCAGTGCTAACACAATGAGTTAGCAACACTTTACTTTAGTCGGTATATTGCATGTTTCACATCTCTTCACTATACAACATATCATATGAGATGGAGTTGTCGTAATATGCGATCTGATATTCCTTGCCTAACACTTAGCTCCATTGTTTGACTCAATATTACTACTTGTCATCAATGGTTGGAATATCTATAAGTTCATCTCTATGAACTTCTAGATTCATATAGTATCCTCTGTTGTTCATAACACAAGGATGCTCGACATTCCCTTTTATAATTAAAAGGATTTTAAATCGGAACATTTCCATTTATCAACTCATATTCACTTTTATATTTTATATTTTGCGATCATTTTCTATCATTTTGGAAGCTTACATCAGTGTAACTCTTAACACCCAACTCTTCCTTATATTACCATAGAACTAGTACTTCATAATTACCAAACAAGTTCTTCATTGTATTTCAGTGACCCTCACTGGAAGTAGATAGACATCCACTCGTCACACTAGTTAACAGGATGAGCATATCATATTGTCATGTCCAATACATACAAGATGATGAATGTATATTTTCTTGTCATGTCTAATACATACAATATAATGGGATGATTACATACATGATAGATCCATATCTGTCTATGTGTTCCTATTCTTCGTAATAATTTGGGACACTTGTCATCTGAGATACCAACTCCATGTAACATGAACAAGTTTTCTCCCACTGAATTTGTGCATACTGTAACATACTCGATTCCAGACACAGACTAATTCCCCATTCTTCTAGACCCCCTTTTTTTATTATGTGGATATTTAATCACCCTTTTCCCCTTTTTGGTAAACTACCTATTTATATCTATATTCAACTATGATTAACGTAGATCAAACAATATTAGGATTTGATAACCCTAATCGACTCATTAGAATCACATGAGCATGAAATCTTAGAGTGCGATGTCCCTAATACTTGAACTATGAGAATTAATGGATACTAATACTAATCTATAACCTCAACCATCATTTAGCATCCTAGAATAATTGTGGAATGTTAGAGTGAGGAATGTGGAAATTATGTGAGAGGATTCACCCCTATTTTGATATTAGTTAAGCTAATAACCCTAATTTAGTGACTAATGCATTAGGGCTTCATAGAAACACAAAAAATCTCATAATGTAAATATAAGTCCAAATTCATATTCCTCATACCATAATTATCCAACATACTAATTTTTGGCTTAGTTGGATATTGGATACACCCCTAATCACAAATTAGAAGATAAGATATAAATTTACTTATCAATTATATGATTTATCTAGCTAAGGGTGAGCTAAGTTCTAGGTTTAATAAATATCATATATTTTGGGCCTAAGTTGGTGTCACGCGGATCTGCGGGTCAGGTAGGTGGACTTCATCTTCCACCCCCGACTTCCCCAGGCACACGCACAATCAGCTCCACACAGTCCGGATCCTCTTCACCTTTCTCCCTCTACACACACTGACTCCTCGTGATTTCTTCGCCATCTGACTCGCTCTTTCCTGCCGAATCCATTAATCCCTAACTCACCCTCACTTGAACCCTAACAACAAAACGCCCAATCCTCTTTCTCCCTTTCTCGAGTGCCGCCACTACCAGTGACCTCGACACCCCACTGGACCAATGTGTGGGTAGTTTCTAACCACCCAGATACTATCATCTCTTCCCCTACACCCTTCACCGCATTCAATTGGAACAAACTGCCCCAGGTTCACCTTGCCGAGTCAAGTGATCCTCTCCAGAAAACTCCTCGCCATCAGTAACCCACGGATTCTCAGATCAATTAGAGGAAAGGTAACCATCTAGGACACTTCCCCGTTCTGTTCGTGTACTCGCCTTGCCCCGATGTTGCTTCATTTGCTTGGTCGACTAGGCGCCCCTGCCTTCTCCTATTCCAGCCATCGTCTGCTGTTCACTGGTGTTCCCTTGCTCGATCATGCAACACACCCAAGACGTGAACGACTCCGTCTTATCAAATACACCTGTACCACGAGATGCCCCCGATTTCTATAGAATGCGTCTGCCGGATCTCGCGACCTGTGTTTGGTTTAGCTCAGCTTGTCAGGTCGGCGATGGTTTTCTATGGCCCCATCATGACCGACCCTCCTCTTGCCTGTTTCTTCGAGAACCACCCTGCGAGGTGTATTCCCAGCTGACTCCTAGCATCGCGGGCTAAGCTCGTGAGTTATCTCCCTCACTTCATCTTCGCCATGGCCACATGTGGCCGTCCCCTCCATGGGACTCGTCCTCCACTCCGACCACCATAGGACATGAGTAGGAGCTCCGCAGGACCAGGTCGAAGGGGCAAAGCTAGTTTTCCTTCTTCCACTCGCCTGGAGTCCTAGATCGTTGGGATAGCACCTTGGCCGATCTCTCTGTGGGGCATCCATGGCACAGGGTGCTGGGATTTCAATCCCTGGGGCAAAAAGCCGTCCTCGCCCATGGTGGCCAGTAGGTTCATGTCACGCCCACAAGGGCAAAATAGGAATGTCGAGTCATGTTGACCCTGTTAACCCCCAATTTAGTGTATTTCTGACTTAGTCATGTTCACGTGACATATTTCTTAATTCCCATTTTATTTCAGGGGCAAAGTCGTCATTTCACAATTAATTTTCATATTTTCAGGAAATTGCTTAGTCTTGTAAAATTCATAAGTAATTATTGGGTTATCCAAATAATACATATAAATATGTTTTTGACATCAGAAAAATACGACCAATTTATTGGGTCAGGTTTCACGACCATATTTGTAACCTACAGTAGGGTCGATTTCTAAGAAAAAGATTTATTGCATATTATATTAATTGAATGCACATATATTGTGACTAGGTTGAGACAACCCTGACCCTAAATTTAGTAGATGTCAATGAATATCTAGGATTGGTTACAAGGTATGTACACTCTCTATTTTTATTTTCGGCATTAAATGACTGAAATCCATATATCTTTTAATGAGGCATCTCTTGAATTGTAAATCCCTTTGAAAATCCAAATACTTGGACATTTATTGATCCTGATATGAATTCCTTTTATTTCTATGATATTTATGCTGTTATTCTAATTTGGGTCATTGGACCCCTCCTACCATGTTGCCTTTATTGGAAATGACTAAAATAATAAGCCTTGCCACTCTATTATACCATGCTACTTGTATGACTAGAATATCTAGAATAGCGGTACTTATGTACAACCATATTTATATAGGGAACGCGTATTCTGCCCGGGGTGTGCATTTCCACCCTTACTTTTTAGGCAATGATCCTATGGTTTTATGGCCCTGTTTTAGGTATATTTAGTCTACATTGTATGCATGCAACCATTTACTATTTTATATTGTGATTGTTGGTGATTGTTTTGGCAAGGCACTTTATTTCTCATACTTGTATATGAATTTTTGTATATTCCTCATTTCGATTGTTACACTTCTTTTGAATTTACCTAATTGCTATTAGCCCCTTCTTGTGGGAACATCTCTTTTTGCTCTCATAACCCTATATAATGCCCAAAGTGTTTAATATATGTACATACTTAGCTCTTTGCTGACCTCTATGTTGTTTCCTATGTTCTAGGTGATGTTCCCTTCCACCCAGGTTTAGGTGCGCTAAAGATCAAGGTTGCTCAAAGATCATATAAAGAGAATTGTACCTAAGGATAGCTTGGAATGGCTAGGTTACTCTCTGCTACTGGGCTTAATTGTAGTTAGTTCAAGTTTTTGTAATATCACCTTTTATGGTGATAAGCTATTGTATAATGGTACCCATTGTAACTTTGTAATAGTTTTGTTCCACTGCTTAT
Source organism: Alisma plantago-aquatica (assembly GCA_963693085.1). Classification (NCBI taxonomy): domain Eukaryota; kingdom Viridiplantae; phylum Streptophyta; class Magnoliopsida; order Alismatales; family Alismataceae; genus Alisma; species Alisma plantago-aquatica. The sequence continues at coordinate 752,987,720 of OY856410.1, forward strand.
TAATTATCATGCTCTATAATATGTGCCATTTGAGAAATGAGTGAAATTCCTCCTTTCCTTATTACCTTTTGGTACATTTGGGATTGGATGGGCTATTTCTTCAATTTAGTGAAGAGTGGATCTCCTATTGGGTCTCACTCTTTACAAAATGATATCTGAGCCAAAAGTAGTCGGTAACTTGACTATTGCAAGTTATCCTATATTGTTCCTTAATTAGGTTCTTAGGTGACCTTTTAGAGGTTATTGTCAGACCTATTTCCTTGTAGTGGTTTACCAATTAGTATTTCAAGCCCTTCTAAAATTGGCCAATACATCTTCTTACAACACATCAGTTGTGGAAGCATAGTACGTGACAAACCAAGATTACCCTACCCTCCCTATGGGTGTGTAATGAAACTACACTAGAATTGGATTTTCTAGTGATATATCTCCTGATTTATGGGAGGCTTTATAGACTACATTATGTGTAGGTTGACTTGGACACTCATAGCTAGGTGTGACCCTAGTTATCACATGTGACCCCTTTTATTTGACGTTGATCTAGCATGCCTAGCATACATTCACTTGGTTACTAAGCATGCATGAATGTAAAATACAAAATCTTAAATTAAGATTAGGGTTAAGATTCCTTTGATGTTAAGTGTTATCCTAAACTAGATCAACTTTATTTATAGCATGCCTTATCCTCAATGTGAGTATATTAGGATAGCTATGCCCTGATGCCATCTCAAGGGATAAATTCCACCCTCATTGGGATTGTTATTCTTGTGTATTGGAATTGATTGGTGGAGCTAAATGTTTTAGTAGGCATACTTAAATTATCACCTCTCTCAGAGTACTTGGTTTACCTAGTGATTGAGATGGCTATCTGGACTATATAGGTTACCTTATCATGTGAAGGAACTATGGTGGAGAAAACCCTAAATCACACTACCTATCATGTTGGGTAATCTCATGTTTCGATTAGGACTCGAGATGAGGTAGTGGGGATTATGATTAAGAATGATGTGGGAAATGGTGGATGTCATGCGTGGGTAGGTTTTGATTGATTATTGGCTATGATTAATATACACCCTTCTCTCTTTCATTGCTTGCATATTAGAGAATACTCACATGACCTTTTAAGTAATAGGAGGATCAAACCTCTTTTGTAGAAGGAAGTGGTTATAGGATAGTAATGTATGTGTTAGGTTGTGGAAGGTGTATGACTTGGTTCTCGGATCAATTTTGGTGCCAATTTTGTATCTTCATCGCTAGTTCTTTATCGGTAAAACTTATTTTCATTATTAAATTATATGTACAAAATATTGATTTTTCTTTTTATGATCTCATCGATGATTTTTAGAACCAAGTCACCACCACAAGTAAGTTGATTAGTAGAGAAGCTCTTTAGTGAAGTACCCTTGGTGGACATGTTCAACCCTAATACCCTAGGCCTAAGACTGAAATAGTTAGTTTTATATATCAGACCTAGTGGATCCACCCTTTTCCCCCTCTAGGTTATGCACTAAGTTTTAGTTTGAGCCTTTTAAATGGTGGAGTTCTGTACAATTTATTCGTTAGGGATCAAACTAACTTAAGGAATAATCAGGAGTAATAACAATTGTAATAAGTAAAACATGGATAACTCCTAGTAATAATGTCAAACATATGTAGAGGCTACCAAACCGGGAACTCCAGAGGAGCCTTGCTAATCATACCATCCTACATGTTACTTTGATGATTAAAATAGATCTTACAATTTTATCTTGAGTTATGCTTAAAGGGTGTATTTAAGCCAGATTGGGGTAAAAGTAAAATTTCACTTAAAGCGCAAATTAATATCCTATACCCCAGATCGCTAATGATTAAGTGATGAGGATAACTATACAGTATAGGCTAGGGTGAAAATACTAAGTATGATGGAATTTCTAAACATTTCCATTTGACCATGATAAATAGAAGTGATAGGGGTTTGACTACACAGTAATCAATACATGTCTTATGTAATGCAAAAAGTTAGTCTCGTGAATGAGAAATTCAATAAGTTACATACAATACACTATAGTGCTCTACTATGAATGAGAAAGTCTATTGAAAACAAAACCCTCTACTTACACCTCAACCCTAATATGCTTATTAAAGTATAAGTGTTGTCTTAGTCATGTAACACATCATAATTTGACCCCCTTGATAAAATCTATATATAAAATTTGATTTAAGATATAACCCTAATATAGAAGGAAAACAAGACATATATGCGTGCCATACCTAAAATATCTATTATGAATAATTCTATTAATCATGTTTATGACGATGATGAGTGGATGAGGATGATGTTGTTGATGATGATGTCAGTGATATTGATGATTATGATGATGGCAAGTAGATGATGATGATGATGTTGTTATTTTCATGATGATGGTGATAACAAGTAAAACTATGTGGATCATGATCAAAGAATGGAAAAAATAGGATAACTTTGTAGGTAGCCCTAATGGATACGAATTGGTTGACACAATCCTAGGTCTTGATGTAACATCTCTAGCCCAACATCTACCATGATCCGATTATGGATGCATGACACATGGAGACATATAGCTTCACTTTGAGAGTAGACCATAAGTGTGACATGAATAGTATGTTATGACCCACCACATTAAGTACACTAGAATCTTATAACTTGGTTAAAAGTATAACTTAGTATACCATACCACAACTGGATGGATTTCGGGGACAAAATCCACTTTAAGGGGTGGTGTTGTAACATACTCGGTTCCAGAAACATAGACTAATTCCCCATTCTTCTAGACCCCTTTTTATATTATGTGGATATTTAATAACCTTTTTCCCCTTTTCAGTAAACTACCTATTTATATCTATATTCCACTATGATTAACGTAGATCAAACAATATTAGGATTTGATAACCCTAATCGACTCATTAGAATCACATGAGCACGAAATCTTAGAGTGCGATGTCCCTAATACTTGAACTATGAGAATTAATGGTTACTAATACTAGTTTATAACCTCAACCATCGTTTAGCATCCTAGAATAATCGTAGAATGTTAGAGTGAGGAATGTGGAAATGATGTGAGAGGATTCACCCCTATTTTGATATTAGTTAAGCTAATAACCCTAATTTAGTGACTAATGCATTAGGGCTTCATGGAAACACAAACAATCTCATAATGCAAATCTAAGTCCAAATTCATATTCCTCATACCATAATTATCCAACATACTAATTTTGGGCTAAATTGGATATTGGATAAACCCCTAATCGCAAATTAGAAGATAAGATATAAGTTTACTTATCAATTATATGATTTATCTAGATAAGGGCGAGCTAAGTTATAGGTTTAATAAATATCATATATTTTGGGCCTAAGTTGGCGTCATGCGGATCTGCGGGTGGGGTAGGTGGACTTCTTCTTCCACCCCTGACTCCCCCAGGAGCATGCACGATCATCTCCATACAGTCTGGATCCTCTTCACCTTTCTCCCTCTACACACACTGACTCCTCGTGATTTCTCCGCCATCTGACTCGCTCTTTCCGGCCGAATCCATTGATCCCTAACTCACCCTCACTCAAACCCTAACAACAAAATGCCCAATCCCCTTTCTCCCTTTCTCGAGTGCCGCCACTACCAGTGACCTCGACACCCCACTGGACCAATGTGTGGGTAGTTTCTAACCACCCAGAAACTATCATCTCTTCCCCTACACCCTTCAACGCATTCAATTGGAACGAACTACCCCAGGTTCACCTTGCCGAGTCAAGTGATCCTCTCTGGAAAACTCCTCGTCATCAGTAACCCGCGACTTCTTAGATCAATTAGAGGAAAGGTAACCATCTAGGACACTTCCCCGTTCTGTTCGTGTACTCGCCTTGCCCTGACGTTGCTTCATTTGCTTGGTCGACTAGGCACCCCTACCTTCCCCTATTTCGGTTGCCGTCTGTTATTCGCTGGTGTTCCCTTGCTCGATCCCGCAACACGCCCAAGACGTGAACGAATCCATCTTATCATCTACACCTGGACCACGAGACGCCCCCGATTTCGATCGAATGTGCCTACCGGATCTCGCGGCCTGTGTTTGGTTTAGCTCAGCTTGTCAGGTCGGCGATGGTTTTCTATGGCCCCATCATGACCGACCCTCCTCTTGCTTGTTTCTTTGAGAACCACCATGCGAGGTGTATTCCCAACTGACTCCTAGCATCGCGGGCTAAGCTTGTGAGTTATCTCCCTCACTTCATCTTCTCCATGGCCACCTATGACCGTCCCCTCCATGGGACTCGTCCTCCACTCCGACCACCAAAGGACATGAGCAGGAGCTCTGCAGGACTAGGTCGAAGGGGCAAAGCTAGTTTGCCTTCTTCCACTCGCCTGGAGTCCCATATCATTGGGATAGCACCTTGGCCGATCTCTTTGTGGGGCAGACATGGCACAGGGTGCTGGGATTTCAATCCCTGGTGAAAAAAGTCATCCTCGCCCATGGTGGCCAGCAAGTTCATGTCACGCCCACAAGGGAAAAATAGGAATGTCGAGTCATGTTGACCCTGTTAACCCCCAATTCAGTGTATTTCCGACTTAGTCAGGTTCGCGTGACATGTTGTTTAATTCCCTTTTCATTTCGGGGGAAAAGTCGTCATTTCACAATTGATTTTCATATTTTCAGGAAATTGCTTAGTCTTGTAAAATTCATAAGTAATTATTGGGTTATCCAAATAATACATATAAATATGTTTTTGAGATCAAAAAAATATGACTGATTTATTGGGTCAGGTTTCACGACCATATTTGTAACCTACAGTAGGGTCGATTTATAAGCAAAAGATTTAATGCATATTATATTAATTGAATGCACATATATTGTGACTAGGTTGAGACAACCCTGACCCTAAATTTAGGAGATGTCAATGAATATCTAGGACTGGTTATAAGGTATGCACATTCTCTATTTTTATTTTGGGCATTAAATGACTAAAATCCATATATCTTTTAATGAGGCATCTCTTGAATTGTAAATCCCTTTGAAAATCCAAATACTTGGACATTTATTGATCCTGATATGAATTCCTTTTATTTCTATGATATTTATGTTGTTATGCTCATTTGGGTCATTGGCCCCCTCCTGCCATGTTGCCTTTCTTGGAAATGACTAAAATAATAAGTCTTGCCACTCTATTATAGCATGCTGCTTGTATGACTAGAATATCTAGAATAGCATTACTTATGTACAACCATATTTATATAGGGCGCGCATATTCCGCCCGGGGTGTGCATTTCCACCCTTACTTTTTAGGCCATGATCCTATGGTGTTATGGCCCTATTTTAGGTATATTTAGTCTACATTGTATGCATGCAACCATTTACTATTTTATATTGTAATTGTTGGTGCTTGTTTTGGCAAGGCACTTTATTTCTCATACTTGTATCTGAATTTTTGTATATGCCTCATTTCTCTTGCTACACTTGTTTTGAATTTACCTAATTGCTATTAGACCCTTCTTGTGGGAACATCTCTTTTTGCTCTCATAACCCTATATAATGCCCAAAGTGTTTAATATATGTACATACTCAGCTCTTTGCTGACCTCTATGTTGTTTCCTATATTCTAGGTGATGTTCCCTTCCACCCTGGTTTAGGTGCATTAAAGATCAAGGTTGCTCGAAGATCATATAAAGAAAATTGTACCTAAGGATAGCTTGGAATGGCTAGGTTACTCTCTGCTACTGGGCTTAATTGTAGTTAGTTCAAGTTTTTGTAATATCACCTTTTGTGGTGATGAGCTATTGTATAATGATTCCCATTGTAACTTTGTAATAGTTTTGTTCCGCTGCTTATTCATTGTCATGCTCTGTAATATGTGCCATTTGAGAAATGAGTGAAATTCCTCCTTTCCGTATTTCCTTTTGGTACGTTTGGGATTGGATGGGCTATTTCTTCAATTCATTGAAGAGTGGATCTCCTATTGGGTCTCACTCTTTACACATACTGAACTCTTTAGTATAGATTGCCAATGTATGCTCTCTCTTTACCAGGTCGATAGGTTTTTGAGAACTATCTCTATAGATCTCTATTCCTATCACGTAGGACATTTTTCTGTCTTCCATTAAAGAAGGTATTTCCACACCAGTTTTTATTTTAGAACATTTCATTCCTCATCATCATGTGGAATGTGAATACAATCCCACTAAATCTTTGTAATTACATATCCCTTCTTTATTTTGATATATCAGTCAAACCTTTTGACTATATAATCATAGTAAAGACTTCCAATTCTGAGTTTCTTGTATTTAATTGATCATAATGATTAATCCCTTGTAACTTATAGACTGCATTTGCATTATTGGATTTATAAAAGGCTTCAGTTGTGTCACGTACATAGCCTTATGTTATTCCTGTTAGGAATGCAGTTTTAATATCCATATGCCAAATTTCATAGTTTTTCAAGTTCCAACATCAAGTATGATCCTTTCTCTAAATGTCATCCATGCTAGTCTTAACTCTTAAGACCCAATTTCACTTATGTATTTTATCCAATCAAGTGTTACCATAAGGTCATACCTTAATTGGTTCACATGGAAGTCATTTTGGATCTTATGGCCTCAAGCCATGACTCAAAATCTGGTCCCTCAACATCATTCAGATAATTGGCTCATCACATGACCAATTCATCACCTAGATATATGAGGTGTATCTGTTACATAAGAAACTTTGAGAATCCATAACACTTGTGATTCTTAATCTCCTTTATTTAGTGTAAAGCATGTTCTTTAGAAGAATTCTAGAAGGTTAGTTATTTGATGATCATGCTCTAACTATTTAGAGTATGACTCCTTCTTTGATTTAGACAACACTATGTCTTAATCACGAGTTCTCTATGATACATTATCATAATTACTCACAAGGTCCTAAAACATTTGGTTTAAGTATCCCATTCATTGATCACATCAAAGAGTTAATTCTTTTACCAAGTGTGTACTTCATTTATGATATTCTTGAACACTTCAAGATATTCATATTGGTATTTCACCATCTGAAGCATTAACATTTATTCCAATAGGCATGTTTATACATCAGTATGTATTATACCTCATAGAATAGTCATTCTCCCACTAAATCTAGTGAAGATTGACTTGTCATCATACCTAAGAAATTCATTGTGACAAAGTGAGTTTTCATAATATTTTTCTCTCTCTCTTAAAAGTTTATTATCAAATTGTTGACCAAATTACCCTCATATACTTCCCTCACTTAATTGGACAAATATGTGTCACAAATTGCAAAAAAAAAATGTGAACCCTAGTATGCTTTTATGATAAAATATATATGTTAATGTATTTAGTAAATGAACACATCAAACTTTCGAATTTGGGTTTCAAATTTATATCATACTAGCATAATGACCTTTTTAAGCTACACCTCAAATTTCATTAGAATCAGATTTACCAATCAAGAGATATGGCCAATTCAATAAATCACCTTAGATATATGTCCTAGACCTAAGTTTTCATTTAATCAAGGGTGAATAAATGTCACGTTTGCCTTTGATTAACCCGGCCCCTCTCCTAGCCTTCAGATCGGGCGATCCACAGATCTTCCCTAATCCAATAGTGGAGACCTCATCTCCTACCTCCCGGAAAGGGTTGGGAGGTAACAGGGAACGAGGCTCGTCCTACCGCGCCACCTCACGCCTCCTTTTGAAATTCTAAGCCAACAAATATCTCCGCCTCACAAAGACGAGGTCAACCAACCTTACCTCGACTCCCCTAACCCTTAGAGCAGGGAGAACGACCTCCCCTTTTCTTGCTGCTTCTCACTCCGGCGGCGGCCATGAAGCCCAAGACCCCAACCAACCCTAAACCTACCCCGATAGCCTATAAAACCATCCCCTCGATGTCGCCCCTCCTTCCTTTTCCTTTAACCCTAATTTTCCCGACCCTTGTTGCCCCCGAGATCCCTACTCAAGCTCCAGATCCTAGCGGCCCCGCCACACTGCCTTTGGGGCTGATCTCCTCCGCCTCACCCTCTTCCTCCACACCCTTGCCTCACCTGGTACCATGAGGTCACAGGGACCGTGGGCAGCATCTTTTCCGCCCTCGTGGGAGCCTGTTGCCCCTTTTACAACTCGGCTCCGGTGAGCTCCTCTGCCACGTTTTCACGATCTGGAGCTTGCTCGCATGAGGGAGCACTGACCAAACTGGGACCCAGGGCGCTAGGTGGACCGCTAGTCGATCGCCCCATCAGCCAGGTCGCGGGCCAGCAAAGACCAAAGGGGAGCCAACTCGCACAGACACCCCAATCAGAGAATGCCACGTCAGCAATCCGGGTTTGAACTCACGAGACCTTGGATATACCTGAGCCATCGATCCAGTCGGATCCGGCCGTAGATCAAGGTAAATATATTTTCTTTTATTTTTCTTGATCCAAAGAAACTAATTCTCTTAGAAAAATCATAGTAAATGCTAGGATTATCAAAAAATGTCGAACCTATATATCATTTTGATCATAAAAGTATTCTCTATCCAAATAAAATGCTACCAGAACCTAGATCCGTTGCCTTTTCCAAAAATAGTTGCTTAAAGCCTTAATGACCCCTTAATTATAATTAATTTTTGATAATAGTTTTCCTTGATGATATCTGACCTTCTAAGGTGTAATTAACCCTAGATAGAACTCTATTTCTAAATAACTCAAAATCCTATTATAAGATGACAAATGATCAAAGGATTAGGAGAAACCCTAGAACTAGTTTCTCTTTCTAAATGGAATTAAAGATATATCTTTATAATAAGAATTAATATCACTAGATGATAATTAGTGATTATGATTGGTCTGAATCTTTAAAACGAACCCTGATGTTATGACTGGTTAATATGTTGAGGGGTACTCTCCCTTTTTCTCCAACCATCTTAGAAACCCTAATTTTTGGGAATCTTCTAATTGATCAATTAAATATTATCTTTTAATCAAAATAGTTTATGATGGAGCTATTTTTGATCTCAATTAAGATATGGGAAATCCCTGATCTGGATTAAGATAACATAAAAAGGAATAATAACTAAGAACATATCTTAGTCTTGGTCACATGGACCAATGGTAATGTTGTACCCTTGCTTTCTTTGCAGGGTGACTAAATTCTTGATTGATTCTAAACCTTTGGACATCTGATTTAACAAGCAGGTACGTGGTCTTATAAGTATAAGACTAGATTTCTGGTTGCCTATGATATGTATACCTTGGATGCTCATATTTGAATATGATTGCTTGGTTGACTAGTATGAGTTATATTTCGCCAAACCTAATGTAACATAAATGGTTATGATGGGTTGTAGCTACTAGAGCACAAAGCCTGGTGTGGATGTATGTTGCCTAACATGGATGTATGTTTCCTTGGCCCATGTTAGATGTATGATGATATTATATTGCCCACACTAGATGTAAGTCAAGTGCAATATGTGTAGTACAACCACATCGAAATGAATGTAAAAAAGGGTGTTTACTTGATTTTCGCCTTAAGAAATGGTTTTATCTCTCTTTCCTTCTTTTTCAAATATTTTCCTTTATGCAACCTTATTAATGTAACTTTTACCACGTATCAGCTCTGCTGATGTTTTGTTTCTCATATTTTCTAGGTGCAAGGAACAATTGACAACAAAATGAATTGCATGCTCAAAGTACCTAAATGCATAAAATAATGAACATGGAAGATGTATTAGATAGATCTTTTCCTATAATCTCATTTCTTGCTAGATGTTAGTTTATTTCTTTTCTTAGTGATATCGAGGATGATTGAAATCCTATGTAATAAGGTTAACTTTCTCTAGAACAATATTTTCTCTCCATATGTAATGACTTATTATCTTTATGAATGAATGTTTGTGTGGAATTATATGATGATGTGGACTAGATCTTGGCTTAATCTCTGTTTTAGTTGACTACCTTAATCTCTTATATTTTCCCTTTTGAAATCTATAGATATGAGTGCGTGCATATCTATGAATGTCACTATGGAAAGTATATAGAAATTGGGGGATGTCACAGTTGCTATCAGAGCAAGGTTCACACATCAAGTCACATGAACTTCATTCACCCTATTTTGAGTCTAGGGTAGTCCTTGAGTTTGGGATGTGAAGGGTTGAGGTGTCTAGGATAGCATCTGCCATGGGTCTGACTAAAGTCTCCGAGCCACTTAGCTTGGCAATCACGAGGCTACCTTTATGGTAGTATAAGTCTACCTGGCTGATATCCTAAGTGTCCCCTATTCTTGGGCGTACCTTAATTTAGGAATCTTCCCATCTATAGATTTTCCCTCTCACCTCTTCTATAGGAAAATTTCTCCCTCTCATCTATGTTTTAAAATAAATTAAACTTTCCCTCTTACCTCTGTTATAAGGTTAGGAAGGAGTCTCTCTATTTAGAAAGTCCTAAGGATCGACTGATAGGGATTTTAGGAATCCTCCCTAAATCATAACATTCAGAACATTAATTATTAATAAATGAGAATAATGAAATATCATGTGATGATAATAAAGACAATGATGAGAATAATTGTTGAAGTAATAGACCTAATATGTTATATTAATTATAAGATGCCTCCTAAAACTCGCAACTCAAAGGCGTCGGAGGAATCATCCTCTAAGAAGAGAAAAGAACATGAAACCTCCGAAGTACCTGATCCTGATGCTGAGGCCAAGGAAAGATGGGAGGAACAGAAGAAACTCCTTCTAGATTTTATGGAAACCCTCGCCACCAAAGGAACCCCTGAACCTAGCTCCTCTAGGAAAAAGGAAGTGATGGTGATAGACTTCAGTAAGCTTAACCCTGATAGCTTTTGGGGGGAAGACCAACCCGAAGTCATGGACAAGGCTGAGGCCTGGGTCCTTTCCATAGAAAATGCTTTCCGTACCCTAGAAGTACCTGAAGAAAAGAAGGTTAAATTCACCACCCATTTACTTAAGGGAGGGGAGAAGATCTGGTGGGAGAATTATGGTGGGAATCGGGGAGAGGAAGTAGACAACTTGGGATGGGAAGCCTTCAAGACCCTCTTCACCGACCGTTTCATGCCCATAGCAGAGAGGAAGAGGAAAGAGAAGATGTACATGGAGCTTAGGCAGGGCAGTCTCTCAGTGGCCGATTATACCCAGAAGTTTAGGCTTCTAGAATGCTATGCCCGTATCCGGACTGAGGGCCGCCTCACTGAACACTATGTAGACTGTCTCTCCGCACACCTGAAAACCCTAGTTATAGCCTCTCATCCCCAAAGCATTGATGAAGCCCTAGACATGGCCCTTAAGTAGGAAAGGGAGCAGGGATTGCAGAAGCCTTCTAGCATGGGATATTTAGGGTTGACCACCACTGAGGAAGAGAAGTTCAAGAAGTTCCACCCTGGCCATAATAAAGGATCAGGGAAAGGAGGAGGTTCAGGGAAGAAAGGACCAAAGAATAACAAGCTGATGGATTATCGTAGCAAATGTAAGACTTGTCGATGAGGACATGATGGGCCTTGTCGCTACACCAAGCCGGTCTGCTACAACTGTAAGAAGGAAGGACATTTCCTTGCCAAGTGCCCCAATGCATCTATCCTTGGAAAACCTCCAGCAGGTGCTCCACCCCCTCAGGGACACCGTAATGCTAGGGTGTTCGCGGTAACAGCAGAGGAGGCTACGACAAATCTGAACCAGCTTGTCGAAGGTAACCTTAAATCTTTTTCATATGTCTAATATCTTGCTCAATTGCCTTCAAATATTTAAAGTGTAATTATATTGTGTAGGCATTGTTTTCTTGAATGGACATCCTATTAAAGCATTGTTTGATTCTGGATCTACAAATACGTTTATCTCTCGAAATCTGGCCTCAATGTTGCACTTACATATAAGGGACTTGGGATACATTCTGGATGTGTCAACTCCTAGTGGCAAAATATTCACTACATTGCAGAAAACCGATGTCCTCCCTCTAAAATATGAAAATCATGACATGCCCTTTGAATTCATTCTCTTAACCATGGAAGACTTTGATGTTATTCTTGGCATGGATTGGTTGTACACATATCATGCTTACATTGACTGTAAAAACAAGATGGCAGTTCTCTCTCAACCTCATTCCTCTCCTATAGTGATCCCTCGGGGAAGCAGATTTTGTAATAATATAATAATTTCCTCTCTTAAAGCTAAAAAGCTCATATCTAAAGGATGTAAAGTCTTTCTCGCATTCGTCTCAGAGACCAGTCCTGACAACGGGCCTATAGAAAGATTGGAGGTGGTACGTGATTTTCTTGACATATTTCCGGAGGAGCTTCCTGGGCTACCTCCAAACCGAGACATTGAGTTCTCCATAGATCTTCTTCCTGGAACCACTCTGATTTCTAGGGCACCGTATAGGATGGCACCTGCTGAGCTTATGGAGCTGAAGAAACAATTACAAAAACTTCTTGATAAGGTTTTATCCGCCCTAGCATTTCCCCTTGGGGTGCACCTGTCCTTTTTGTTAAAAAGAAAGATGGTTCGCTGCGAATGTGTATTGACTATCGCATGTTGAACCAAGCTACCATTAAAAACAAGTATCCTCTCCCTCGTATTGATGACCTCTTTGATCAACTTCGTACTGCTAAAGTTTTCTAAAAAATTGATCTTCGTTCTGGCTACCATCAACTTAAGGTCAAGGATTCCAATATATCCAAGACTGCTTTCTGAACTCGTTACGGGCACTACGAATTTCTGGTGATGTCGTTCGGGTTGACCAACGCACCTGGCGTATTCATGAACTTGATGAATAAAGTCTTCCAACCATACCTTGATGAGTTTGTAGTTGTCTTCATTGATGACATTCTGATCTATTCCGACTCTATGGAGAAACATCGAGGGCATTTGAAGTCTGTCCTTGAGATTCTTCGTGCCCAAAAATTCTATGGCAAGCTTTCTAAATGTGAATTCTGGATTGACAAAGTTATGTTTCTTGGTCATGTCATTTCTGGGGGCAACATATCTGTTGATCCCACTAAAGTATCTGCTGTACTTGATTGGCAACCTCCTCGTAATCCTTCTAAAATCCAGAGTTTCTTAGGTCTGGCTGGATATTATCATCGTTTTATTCTAAATTTCTCCAAAGTGGCACTTCCCCTCACTAAGCTTACTCGGAAGGACGAGCATTTCATCTGGTCAGCTGCTTGTGAGTCTAGCTTCCAAGAGCTCAAACAGAAGTTGACGTCAGCACCTGTCCTTATTCTACCATCTGGCAATGAAGGATTTGTGATATTTATAGATGCTTCCCGACATGGTCTAGGGTGTGTCCTACAGCAGAATGGGAAAGTAGTGGCCTTCACTTCTAGACAGCTGAAACCCAATGAGTTGAATTACCCTACACATGATTTGGAGTTAGCTGCAATCATCCATGCTCTCAAAATATGGAGGCACTACTTGTACAAGGCAACATTTGATATCTTCACCGACCATAAAAGCCTCAAGTACATTACGACGCAAAAAGATTTGAATCTCCGAAAACGACGGTGGATCGAGTACCTGAAGGACTATGACTTCACCATTGGCTACCATCTAGGTAAGGCCAATGTGGTTGCAGATGCTCTTAGTAGGAAAAGAGCTGTTTGTGCATCCCTGTCTGTACCCGAATGGAGGAACATGGAGGACCTAGCAAGCTGGAGACCGCAATTCCTGGCTGATCGTATGCATGTCAATAACATCTCTATCACATCCAACTTGCATTCTGAACTTCTGGAGGCACAAAAAGCTAGTCCCGAGCTTGCAGAGCTCTCCTCTCTCCTGGCTAAACCTCATATACATCTATCTGTGGGTCTTGATGGTGGTCTTTGATACAAGAACCATATGTGGGTCCCTGAGCAGTCAGCTGTAAAGACAACCATTCTTAGCGAGGAACATGGGTCCAAGTACACGGTTCATCCCAGCACGACAAAGATGTACAAAGACCTACAACGTCAGTTCTGGTGGAGAGGCATGAAGCACGACATTGTAGATTTTGTATCTAGGTGTCTGACATGCCAGAGAATCAAGGCCGAGCATCAAAGACCAGGTGGTCTACTGCAACCCCTCGAGATTCCGGAATGGAAATGGGAACATATCACTATGGATTTCATAGTGGGATTACCCAGGACCAGGAAGGGGTACGACGCTGCATGGGTCATTGTGGATCGTCTCATCAAGTCAGCTCATTTTCTACCTGTGAAGACTACTGTGAAAGTTTCTGAGTTGGCCGACCTTTATATATGGGAGATTGTATGTCTGCATGGAATTCTAGTGTCCATTGTCTCGGACCGGGACCCAAAGTTCACTTCAAAGCTATGGAAACAGGTTCAAGAAGAATTGGGCACCAAGTTGAACTTTAGTACAACTTATCATCCGCAGACAGATGGACAGCCAGAACGAACAGTACAGATTCTGGAGGATCTTCTACGAGCTTGTGTGCTTGACTGGGAAGGCTCGCGGGACCATTACCTACCTTTAGCTGAGTTCGCCTATAATAATAGTTATCAGGCGAGTATTGGGATGCCACCATACAAAGCTCTCTATGGCCGACCATGCAGATCTCCATTACATTGGGATGATGTCGAAGAACACACCTTGATGAAATCCGAGGAGATGCAGTTGTATGCAGATAAATTTGCACTGATCAGGCAGAGAATGAAGCAAGCACAAGATAGGCAGAAATCATATGCAGATGCTCACCGGCAGTAACGTCAGTTCAAGGAAGGTGATCATGTCTTTTTGAAATCCGACCAATTCGAGCTTTGGCCAAGAATAAGGGAAAGCTCAGTCCTCGTTATGTGGGATCCTTCGAGATTATTGAAAGGGTGGGAGAATGTGCCTATCGTATTGCTCTGCCACCTCAATATAGTGCCATGCATAATGTCTTTCATGTATCTAATCTGAAGCCTTATGTCAAAGACCCCAGTCATATTCTGAATCATGAGCCTCTCGAGCTGAAAGATGATTTGACGTATGCTGAGTCACCAGTCAGAATTCTTGATTTCAAGATAAAGGATCTTCGCAATAATCGGCGTATAGATATGATGAAAGTTCTCTGGAGCCACCATGATCAAACTGATGCTACATGGGAGCTCAAGTCCGAAGTCGTGTAGAAATATCCACATCTCTTTCAGGCTGCTTGAATTTTGAGGGAAAAATTCTTAAAAGGAGGGGAGAATGTGACAAAGTGAGTTTCATAATATTTTTTTCTCTCTCTTAAAAATTTATTATCAAATTGTTGACCAAATTACCCTCATACACTTCCCTCACTTAATTGGACAAATATGTGTCACGAATTGCAAAAACAAATATGTGAACCCTAGTATGCTTTTATGATAAAATACATATGTTAATGTATTTAGTAAATGAACACATCAAACTTTCAAATTTGGGTTTCAAATTTATATCATAGTAGCATAATGACCTTTTGAAGCTACACCTTAAATTTCATTAGAATCGGATTTACCAATCAAGAGATATTGCCAATTCAATAAATCACCTTAGATATATGTCCTAGACCTAAGTTTTCATTTAATCAAGGGTGAATAAATGTCACATTTGCCTTTGATTAACCCGGCCCCTCTCCTAGCTGTCAGATCGGGCGATCCACGGATCTTCCCTAATCCAACAGCGGAGACCTCGTCTCCTACCTCCCACAAAGGGCGGGGAGGTAACAGGGAACGAGGCTCGTCCTACCGCGCCACCTCACGCCTCCTTTCAAAATTCTAAGCCAATAAATATCTCCGCCTCGCAAAGACGAGGTCAACCAGCCTTACCTCGACTCCCCTAAACCTTGGAGCAGGGAGAACGACCTCCCCTTTTCTTGCTGCTTCTCACTCCGGCGGCGGCCGTGAAGCCCAGGACCCCAACCAACCCTAAACCTACCCCGATAGCCTATAAAACCACCCCCTCGATGTCGCCCCCTCCTTCCTTTGCCTTTAACCCTAATTTTCCCGACCCTCATTGCCCCCGAGATCCCTACTCGAGCTCCAGAGCCTAGAGGTGCCGCCACACTGCCTTTGGGGTCAATCTCCTCCGCCTCGCCCTCTTCCTCCACACCCTTGCCTCACCTGGTACCACGAGGTCACAGGGACCTTGGGCGGCATCTTTTCCGCCCTCGTGGGAGCCTACTGCCCCTTTTACAACTCGGCTCCGGTGAGATCCTCTGCTGCATTTTCACGATCTGGAGCTTGCTCGCATGAGGGAGCACTGACCAAACCGGGACCCAGGGCGCTAGGTGGACCGCTAGTCGATCGCCACATCAGCCAGGTCGCGGGCCAGCAAAGACCAAAGGGGAGCCAACTCGCACAGACACCCCAATCAGAGAACGCCACGTCAGAGATCCGGGTTTGAACTCGTGAGACCTTGGATCTACCTGAGCCGTCGATCCAGTCGGATCCGGCCGTAGATCAAGGTAAATATATTTTCTTTTATTTTGCTTTATCCAAAGAAACTAATTCTCTTAGAAAAATCATAGTAAATGCTAGGATTATCAAAAAATGTCAAACCTATATACCATTTTGATCAGAAAATTATTCTCTATCCAAATAAAATGCTACCAGGACCTAGATCCGTTGGATTTTCCAAAAATAGTTGCTTAAAGCCTTAATGACCCCTTAATTATAATTAATTTTTGATAATAGTTTTCCTTGATGATATCTGACCTCCTAAGGTGTAATTAACCCTAGATAGAACTATGTTTCTAAATAACTCGAAATCCTATTCTAAGATGACAAATGATCAAAGGATTAGGAGAAACCCTAGAACTAGTTTCTCTTTCTACATGGAATTAAAGATATATCTTTATAATAAGAATTAATATCACTAGATGATAATTAGTGATTATGATTGGTCTGAATCTTTAAAACGAACCCTGATGTTATGACTGGTTAATATGTTGAGGGTTACTCTCCCTTTTTCTCCAACCATCTTAGAAACCCTAATTTTTGGGAATCTTCTAATTGATCAATTAAATATTATCTTTTAATCAAAATAGTTTATGATGGAGCAGACCTGATAATATTTTTGATCTCAATTAAGATATGGGAAATCCCTGATCTAGATTAAGATAACATAAAAAAGAATAATAACTAAGAACATATCTTAGTCTTGGTCACATGGACCAATGGTAATGTTGTACCCTTGCTTTCTTTGCAGGGTGACTAAATTCTTGATTGATTCTAATTCTTTGGACATCTGATTTAACAAGCAGGTACGTGGTCTTATAAGTATAAGACTATATTTCTGGTTGCCTATGATATGTATACCTTGGATGCTCATATTTGAATATGATTGCTTGGTTGACTAGTATGAGTTATATTTCGCCAAACCTAATGTAACATAAATGGTTATGATGGGTTGTAGGTACTAGAGCACAAAGCCTGGTGTGGATGTATGTTGCCTAACATGTATGTATGTTTCCTTGGCCCATGTTAGATGTATGATGATATTATATTGCCCACACTAGATGTAAGTCAAGTGCAATATGTGTAGTACAACCACATCGAAATGAATGTAAAAAAGGGTGTTTACTTGATTTTCGCCTTAAGAAATGGTTTTATCTCTCTTTCCTTCTTTTTAAAATATTTTCCTTTATGCAACCTTATTAATGTAACTTTTACCACGTACCAGCTCTGCTGATGTTTTGTTTCTCGTATTTTCTAGGTGCAAGGAACAATTGACAACAAAATGAATTGCATGCTCAAAGTACTTGAAGGCATAAAATAATGAACATGGAGGATGTATTAGATAGATCTTTTCCTATTATCTCATTTCTTGCTAGATGTTAGTTTATTTCTTTTCTTAGTGATATCGAGGATGATTGAAATCCTATGTAATAAGGTTAACTTTCTCTAGAACAATATTTTCTTTCCATATGTAATGACTTTTATTATCTTTATGAATGAATGTTTGTGTGGCATTATATGATGATGTGGACTAGATCTTGGCTTAATCTCTATTTTAGTTGACTACCTTAATCTCTTATATTTTCCCTTTTAACATCTATAGATATGAGTGCACACATATCTATGAATGTCACTATGGAAAGTATATAGAAATTGGGGGACGTCACATTCATATCTCTTAATGGTTCACAACCAAAAAAGTCTGGCCTGCCAATCAACATGGAAGCTAGAAATGAATTTCTCATGATAATGCTAATTAATTTCTTGAATCATCAATAACTTTTAGGTATCATTTTATCTTATGCATACCAAGTACCACAAGATAAATAAGGCATTTCCACAAAAGATCATATCTTTGAAATTGAAACATCAACTTTATTGATAGACATCCTTGTCATTACAAGATGCAAAAATAAAGTGTTTCTATTTATTGGCAAAATGAAATAGTAGTTCATAACTTTATTACATGCCCTTTCGGCTGAAATCAACTAAAAGGTACTCCTATCTATGGCAACAACACTTGCTCCAATGATGAGTGATCCTTCTTGGTCCTTTCACAAAGGCCATCACTTCATTTTAGATCCTACATATCATATATGTCAGATCTATGTCTTGGTATGATATACCTCATATTAAAGAAGTGTTTCAAGTTTATTTCATGATACCTGAGGTGGAGACTTCCATCCCCTCCTTCTTCTTCTTTTGTTCATCCAGATAGAGAGGGTAATTTCTCCTCCAATGTTCTGGCTCTTGACAATGGTGACATTTGCCCCCCTTGTTCACCCCTCCTTTGGCCTTGAGAGCTGAAGATGACTTGGGCTACTATCTAGCATCATAACCCTTCTTTGCTTTGCCCTTTCCCTTGCCTTTAGACTTACCCTTCTTTCTACTGATCAACATCACCGATTTGGGTTTGTCTTTCTTCATCTACACCTTGGCTTTCCTCAACATGCCCAACAACTCTGTCAATAGTTTGTCAAAGTTTTTCATGTTGTAGTTCATCACAAACTGACTGTAATACTCTAGCAACGATTGCAGTATCACATCAGTAACCAACTCTTAGCTCAGAGGGAATCCCAGTCTTGTCAGGTTCTCCACATACCCAATCATCTTGAGTGTGTGAGGACCAACTGGGTCTCCTTATGTCATGAAACACTTGAACATTGACCTGGAGACATCATATCTCTCTTGCCGTGCTTGGTCTTGATACATGTTCTTGAGATGTTGAACCATCTAAAAAACGTCCATGTTCTCATGTTTTCTCTACAACTCTTCATTGAGCACAACATCAAGCACTTCACATCAATGGCATCTTCAGTATGCTTCTTGTAAGCATCCCTTTCTGCCTTTGGTGTGGTGGGAGCGGGTTCCTCTAGTGTTGGTGTATCTAGGACATAGAGCTTTCGCTCTTGAGTGAGAACAATTCTCAATGTCCTAAACCAGTTGTGGAATTTAGACCCATTCAGCTTGTCCTTTTCAAGGACTGATCACAACAAAAAGTGATTGTTGTTGACAATCATTTGTTCTACAAAAGGAAATATGCAATTTTAGTCCAAAACTCTTTTGACTCAATTTGATTGATTTGAAAATTTTGATGATATAATTAGGCCTATAATTAATTATCACTCCCACTATTTTGTTCAAATTTATAGCCCTTACTATCAATTCGGAAGATTGCAGCGTACAACCTTCTAGTGAGACAATATCAATATTTCATATAATCATGAGTCAACTTTGGCTGATCGCCCACAACCAGACTATTTAGGTAGGCCATCATGCCAATTGCATCATATGCAAATCTTGGATAGATAACATGCACAATTGTTTGCCATGATCATCCCCATGCCTCTGGAGCTTAGACTCTCTAAGAATCACTAGTTAAGTCTAACCCAAAAGCCAACATGATAAACATGCACCCTACTTTGGCAGAACCTACATGTCTACCATCACACTTCCATAAGATAGACCGCGCATCACGCTTTGGCATAACATACGCTTGGTCGATCAAGCTTTTCATGTGTGCTGCTAATAGAAGGCATCTAAGACTTAATATTTAAGTTTGAGTGGTTTTAATATGCTTGTATATGCATATATGTATCCAATCACCACATATATAGTACATATCATATACATGCTATATCCCACAACAAAAACATGCAATAACGATAAAGGATGATTATGGCCATCCTATTGTAATTCCTTGAGCCACAAGGAATCACGGTCATCTAGGTCTACATAGAATGCAACTTGTTGTTGATGAAGATCTTGTGCTTAGGCCGTTTCGGGTTTGATCAACTCATTACACGACTGAACGGCTCACCTCCTGGTCAGTCGGTTGGTTGTCTCCAGTCGATTGTATGGCTCCTCTAGACGGTCAGTTCGTCAGGTCGTCTGCTCCTCATCAGGCCTCCAGTTGCACCATCAGTCGGTCGTCTTGGTCCACCAGCTGATCGGTTTTCACCTCCATCTAATTGTCTTGCACCTCCAGCCTCTCCTCTGGGCGCCCACTAGTCTTCAACGTAATAGGAAATAAACTATCCTACTTTTACATATCTCATTGGGAAACCCTGAGTTACATTCGGAGGGGAGCAAAGGTAGAAGAGAATCTTGATTTATCTCAAGTTATGTCAGGAAAAGAAGAAGAGGGCTCGGTGCGCAGACTGAGAGAAAACAACCACAACCAACCAAGCACACATAGGGGTTTATAGGCCATAACCATGCTACATATCCACCATCAAAGCCATTTTGAGTGACGTGTATCATTTGCATATATATACCATATCATAAATGTATATATTTAGTTTGTGTTCATGTGGTATTAATCGGATATTCACATTTAGCCAGTTAAATATTCACATCATATGCAATAAATAAAAGATGGTAAAATAAAAAATCGATCATATCGATTATCCTAGAAAAAAGAACGTTGACATGGATCTGATACCATTGTTGGGTTTTAGGTGAGGGAGAAGGCAGTGAAAACAAAAAATTTCTCTCACCACAAAACCATAACTACAGATCACATCAATGACTATGAAGTAGGAAGGATGGTTTTAGCGAGTCATACCTAGTCCTGAGGCTTGCTTAGCAATAATGCCTCGCAACAAGTGTGGTCTTCACCCACCTATCTTCGACGACGTCTATGCATCTCCTGGTCTTGATCCAGACTGCGATTGACTATCGTCCTCCTGAGTGGCAGAAACCTCCCGCCTCTATAGAGAGTCTACAGGACCACTGAGAACTCTAGTCATCCTGTCCTGAAGGACACTAGAAGGAGTCATCCCCTTCTATCGGTGTAATAGTCACTGACACACTCTCCCACAAGCATTTGTTGTCCTACAGTTGTCTTTCCCTCGATGTTCCTCCCTGGACGGGTAGAACTTGCTTGGGCTCTCTCAGTTACCACAACTAGAGAGGACAACAACTTTGCAGAGCAACTGATGTTCTAAGTTTTGCTATCTAAGAAGCCCCCAGTACCCCTCTATATATAGGAGGGGTCATGGTTCTCAGCCTCGGGAAATCTCAGACTAAAGTGGGAGTAGAAGGGTCTGCAATTTCCATGAATTGATTGCACTATGGCAGCCGAACTAGTCGTTTCACAAATGAACTGGTCAGTTGGGAGTGTGAGTTGATCAGTTCACCAGTTGAACTGGTCGTTTCACATTCCTGGCTTGCCTCCAATTGACTTTCCTCTTTCGTTTCCTACTAATCCAAAGATTAACTCTTGTCCCAACCAAATTGTACAAGTGAAATGAAAAACTTTTCTCACAAATTGGGACAACCCAACCTTGCTCGTTTGGTCCAGTCAAACCGATCGATTCACCAAGTGAACCGGTCATCTCACTAACCATGAGCCGATCGGTTCAGCCAGTGAACCGATCAGTCGGTGGTCCAGATTGTGCAGAACATAGTCAGTGCAGTTCTCAATCAATCCAACACTCAAATCAATTAGTTCAACACTTGAACTTGATGATTTTGAGTCAAGTCAATTGATTGAATGTTTGATTGAGTACCTAAACACCTTTAGTAATCAATCCAAACATCATTCATGGATAAACTCTTCTTCCAAGTAAATCCTTTGTGTGTGACCCTATAGGTCCCATTTCACGTTGGCAGTGAATGTCCATAACTAGCTTATGACATCACAAGCAAAGAGTGATGCCTAGTCGCACATCAGTGCTACCCAAGTGAAAAGGAAAGTTGGAGAAAAACTTTCAATCCTATAGTCTGTGATTGGTGTTCTGGTGAATGTATAAGTCCTTTGTCTCTGATATCCTAAATGAACTCAAGGCATGGAGATGTCATCCTTTCAACGTTCATTCATGTTCCTTGATCCAAAGCAGGCTGTTTGAGATATGTGTTCCATCAATATCACATATTGACTCACACGTGCATGTGCATGTATTTCTCAGTCTCGCTTATCAAGTGTCCATGTACATCATACTCCCTCAGGAGGGACAAATCCCATATCTATCACTCACAGTCAAAACCCCATGTGTCAAAGTCACCCAATCATCACCTTTATAACAATCCATATTTCAGGACCGCATTTGATGATGTAAAAGTGTACCCAACGACATGTGATGAGTGTAGTGATGTCAGGACTAAGAATCACAATCACTACCATCACTGTGAGAGCTGGCTATGACTACCATGTCATGGTTCCATTTGTCACTCTCACAGTGGGTTTGTCCGATACACTGTTCTCTAACATGTATCTATGTGCTTGGTTTGATATCACATTTCATGACTAATGAGACTCTATCATCAACCAACACATACTCTAGTCTTGTTGTGTCATTGTTGTCTATCAACCTTCCACAATGACATCCGACTAGGGACAAAACAGGAATGTACAAACTCTTAGCATCCATATGATCTCATTCTTCAGGTCCTCAACCTGAAGACATGCATCATTGAGTACTGTCATTCTATAAACATTCATTCTTCTCTATCATTATCTCATAACTAATTGAATGAGAACAAATTAGAAGCTTGCCTTTGATATTTTTCAAATTGATCTTAATGTATCCCAATCCAATCATCCTATGATTGTCTCTCAGGGCATACATAACAACGTTGTACACATGTGTCACAAGACTGTACACATATGTGTACACAAGACTATGCACATGGTCCTACAAGACTAACACATGGTCCTATAATATTGTACACATGCATACAAGACTATACACATGTGTCACAAGACTGTACACATGGTCGTATAAGACTGTACACATGTGTACAAGACTGAACACATGGTCCTACAAGACTGTACA
Organism: Alisma plantago-aquatica; assembly: GCA_963693085.1. NCBI lineage: Eukaryota > Viridiplantae > Streptophyta > Magnoliopsida > Alismatales > Alismataceae > Alisma > Alisma plantago-aquatica. Next base: position 753,010,895 of record OY856410.1, read on the forward strand.
CATGTGTACAAGACATTGCTTCTTTCTACATGGTCATTATTTATTATGTCTCTAATGTGTACAAGATTGTACACATGTGTAGAAGAATGTACATGTGTGTACAAGAATGTACACATGAGTACATTGCTTCTTTCTACATGTGTAGAAGATTGTACATATGTGTACAAGACATTGCTTCTTTCTACATGTGTACAAGATTGTACCCATGGGCCTACAAGATTGTACACATGTGTACAAGACTGTACACATGTGTCACAATACTGTACACATATATGTACACGATTGTGCACATGGTCCTGCAAGACCGTACACATGCGTATAAGACTATACACATGGATGGTATTACAAGACTGTCCACATGGTCCTACAAGAATGTATACATGTGTACAAGACTATACACATTGTCTTACTAGAATGTACACGTCTCACAAGATTGTACACATTGTCCTACAATCTTGTACACACATGTCACAAGACTGTACACATGGTCCTACAAGAATGTACAAATTTGTACAAGACAGTACACATGGTATTACAAGACTATACACATGTGTCACAAGACTTTACACATGCGTACAAGACCGTACACATGACATTAAAAGATTGTACACATGTGTCACAAGACTGTACACATGCATACAAGATTGTACACATGTCTCACAAGACTGTACACATGGTCTTACAAGACTGTACACATGGTCCTACAAGACTGTACACATGTGTACAAGATAGTACACATGGTCCTACAAGACTGTAGACATGTATCACAAGACTGTACACATGGTCCTACAATATTGTACACATGTGTACAAGACTATAGACATGTAACATCCCAAGATTTGAGGCCTTGGATAAGATGATCTTAAAAGGAATGATTGGACTACCCATATCACCAAGGTGCACCTCCTTTTCCGGGAGCCCATCACTAAAGAACTCCATAGTTAAGCGTGCTCATCTTGGAGTAGTACTAGGATGGGTGACCAGTTGGGAAGTTGACCCCGGCTTGCACGTGCATGAGGATAAAGCACGCAGTTAAGGCTAGTGGTGGTCTGTGGGGCCAGTCGTCATTCTTGAAACTCTACTAGAGCCTTGGGCAGTGGGACCGGGTGTTACAAATGGTATCAGAGCCAATTCCCCTCCAGTAGGTGGGGCCCACATGGACATGGCATGCCAGTCTTGAGCCGTGCGGTCCAGACATGTAGGAAAGAGTTGTCCATGGTTGACGTAGCCACCCTTGCGTTGGTATTCTGTGATCGGGAGCTGGGTGTCCATGGGCCATTGTGGGTCTGCACTGAAATGGGGAAGAGATTATGAGGCCTTATAGTTGAGACTTGACGAGGACGTCAAGAGTCTAAGTGGGGGAGATTGTAACATCCCAGGATTTGAGGCCTTGGATAAGATGAACTTAAAAGGAATGATTGGACTACCCATATCACCAAGGTGCACCTCCTTTTCCGGGAGCCCATAACTAAAGAACTCCATAGTTAAGCATGCTCAACTTGGAGTAGTACTAGGATGGGTGACCAGTCGGGAAGTTGACCCCGGCTTGCACGTGCATGAGGATAAAGCACACAGTTAAGGCTAGTGGTGGTCTGTGGGGCCAGTCGTCATTCTTGAAACTCTACTAGAGCCTTGGGCAGTGGGCCCGGGTGTTACAAGACATGTGTCACAAGAATTTACACATGCGTACAAGATTGTACACATGGTCCTACAAGACTGTACACATATGTACAAGACTGTAGACATGGTCCTAAAATACTATACACATGTGTACAAGATTGTACACATTGCCTTACAAGATTTTACACATGTCTCACAAGACTGTACACATGGTCCTACGATCTTGTATATGTGTATAAAACTTTACACATGGTCGTATAAGACTATACACATGGTCTTACAAGATTTTACACATGGTCGTATAAGACTGTACACATGGACCTACAAGACAGTACACATGTGTAAAAGACAGTACACATGGTATTACAAGACTGTACACAAGTGTTACAAGACTATACACACATGTCACAAGACTGTACATATGGTTTTGCAAGACTGTACAAATGTGTAAAAGACATTACACATGGTATTGCAAGACTATACACGTGTCACAAGACTGTACACATGCATACAAAATTGTACTCATGGTATTACAAGACTGTATACATGTGTTACAAGACTGTACACATGCATACAAGACTATACACATGGTATTACAAGACTGTACACATGGTCGTATAAGACTGTACACATGTGTACAAGACTGTACACATGGTCCTACAAGATTGTACACATGATCCTACAAGACTGACACATGTGTATAAGACTGTACACATGGTCCTGCAAGACTATACACATGTATCACAAAATTGTACACATTGTGTCTCAAGACTATACACACATGTGTCCAAGATGTACACATGGTCCAGCAAGACCATACACATGTGTACAAGACTGTACACATGGTCCTACAATATTGTACACATTTGTACAAGACTGTACACATGTGTCACAAGACTATACACATATGTATACAAGACTGTACACATGGTCCTGCAAGACTATACACATATGTACAAGACTGTACACACGGTCCTACAAGACTGTACACATGTGTATAAGATTGTACACATGGTCCTACAAGACTATACACATGTGTACAAGACTTTACACATGGTCCTACAAGATTGTACACATGTGTACAAGACAGTACACATGGTATTACAAGACTGTACACATGTGCCACTAGACAATACACACGTGTCACAAGACTATACATATGGTTTTACAAGACTGTACAAATGTGTACAAGAAAGTACACATGGTATTACAAGACTGTACACATGTGTCACAAGACTGTACACATGCATACAAACTGTACACATGGTATTACAAGACTATACACATGTGTCACAAGACTGTACACATGCGTACAAGACTATACACATGGTATTACAAGACTGTACACATGGTTGTATAAGACTATACACATGTGTACAAGATTGTACACATGGTCCTACAAGACTATACACATGATCCTACAAGACTAACACATGTGTATAAGACTATACACTTGGTCCTACAAGACTTTATAAATGTATCACAAAACTGTACACATTATCACAAGACTGTACAAACATGTGTACAAGATGTATACATGGTCCAGCATGACCGTACACGTGTACAAGACTATACATCTAGTCCTATAATATTGTACACATGTGTACAAGACTGTACACATGTGTCACAAGACCATACACATATGTGTACAAGACTGTACACATGGTGTTGCAAGACTGTACACATATATACAAAACTGTACACATGGTCCTACAAGACTATACACATGTGTACAAGACAATACACATGGTCTTACAAGACTATACACATGGTCTTACAAGACTATACACATGTGTACATGCCAATATACATGGTCCTAAAAGACTGTACACATGTGTACAAGACAATACACGTGGTATTATAAGGTTGTACACATGTGTCACAAGACTGTACACACATGTCACAAGATTGTACATATGGTTTTACAAGACTGTGCAAATGTGTACAAGGCATGAAAAATGGTATTACAAGACTGTACACATGTGTCACAAGACTGTACACATGCATACAGAACTATACACATCATATTACAAGACTGTACATATGTGTCAAAAGATTGTACATGTGTACAAGACTGTGCACATGGTATTATAAGACTACACACATGGTCGTATAAGATTGTACACATGTGTACAAGAGTGTATACATGGTCCTACAAGACTGTACACATGATCCTACAAGACTGACACGTGTATAAGACTATACACATGGTCCTACAAGACTATACACATGTATAACAAAACTATACACATTGTGTCACAAGACTATTCACACATGTGTACAAGATGTACACATGGTCCTACAATATTGTACACATGTGTACAAGACTATACACATATGTCACAAGACTATACACATATGTGTACAAGATTGTACACAGGGTCCTGCAAGACTGTACACATATGTACAAGACTATACACATGGTCCTACAAGACTGTAAACATGTGTACAAGACTGTACACATGGTCCTGCAAGACTGTACACGTGTCACAAGACTGTACACATGGTCCTACAATATTATACACATGTGTACAAGACTGTACACATGGTCCTACAAGATTGTACACATGTGTACAATACTGTACACATGGTCCTACAAGACTGTACACATGGTCCTACAATATTGTACACATGTGTATAAGACTATACACATGTGTCACAAGACTATACATATATGTATACAAGACTGTACACATGGTCCTATAAGACCGTACATATGCTTATAAGACCGTACACATGGTATTACAAGACTGTCCACATGGTCCTACAAAATTGTACACATGTATACAAGATTATACACATTATCTTACAAGATTGTACACATGGTCCTACAATATTGTACACATGGTCCTACAATCTTGTACACATGTGTACAAGACTGTACACATGGTCCTACAAGATTGTACACATGGTCTTACAAGACTGTGCACATGGTATTTCAAGACTGTACACATCTATACAAGACTATACACATCTGTAGAAGACTGTACACATCTATACACATGTGTATAGGATCCCTATGCACTGTTATGTACAATATTGTACACTTGTGTAAAGATCCATGAGCACTGTTATGTACAGATGTGTACAAAATTGTACAAAATAGTACATGTGTGTACAAGGTGGAATTAAGTGTACAGTCTTGTAGATAGAAGCAATGCCTTTGTGGCTCGTATATATTTGAAAAAGTAAGGGACTTCTACATGAACATACACTTGATTCAAACCATACAACTGACTTCCAAAAATGAAGTGCCACAACAAGCTACCTATAGTACAAGATCCATGTGCACAGTTATGTACAATATTGTACACTTGTGTAAAGATCCATGTGCACTGTTATGTATAGATGTGTACAAAATTGTACAAAATAGTACACGTGTGTACAAGATGAAATTAAGGAGATGGATTTTGATAGTCAATTATCGGTAGCTCGCAAATGATTCTTAGAGAAGGATTAGAAAGTATATCTAGATTGATGATTAGAGACGGAATGAATAATGACCATGTAGACAGAAGCAATACCTTTGTGGCTTGTATATATTCAAAAAAGTAAGGGACTTCTACATGAACATACACTTGATTCTAGACCATACAACTGACTTCCAAAAATGAAGTGCCACAACAAGCTACCTATAGTACACTGAACCTAATCCAAAACATACCATTCCATAAATTAATTTTCATAATGTGCGTGTAATGCACAACCATATATTTCCATAAATTATTTTATTGTTATTGATCATTAAAACATGTTTTCAACACAAAGTTGAGCATGATCAACATATTTGTCATTCCAAAAATCACATTTCTCTATTTTTAGATAGGGAACAAATAGAAATAAAGAGTCAAGAATGTACATTCATTTTCTATATACACATTTTCAGATCCAATAAAAAAACACTAGTAAGATATATAGCCACATCTTTCTGTTTATATATAGATAGACACATCTATTACATATTGGTTTAGTAGTCATCAGTGGTAGCGTTATAGTAAGCTACCAATTATACATTGAAAAAATCCATAAAGTTAATGCTTATAGAAATCAAGTATCTTAGTCTAAAAAATATTGCCCTTATCCAAAACATACCATTCCACAAATTATTTTTCAGGATCAAACTTTGTGCTATACAAAGTCATATGAAATAGGTGAAGGTGCATGTAATGCACAATCATATATTAGCTGAGTACCAGCTCATGTTACCCATGCACTAGAAGGTCAACATGACAACATGTAATTTTCACATACATAAATGAAATATACACATCCCTTTGCATATATTTAAGGGAGAAGGAAACTACTTGATTATATAGTTCTAAGAAAAATACTTTTCAAGTATCTGGTGCATTCAAACATGCTTCCAACACAAAGTTGAGCATGAACAACATATTTGACATTCCAAGAATCACATTTCTTTGTTTTTACATAGGGAACAAATACAGATAGAGAGTCAAGAATGTACATTCCTTTTCTGTATACACATTTTCAGATCCAATGAAAAAAACACAAGCTGTAAGATATACAGATACGCACGTCGATCTGTTTATATACAGATAGACACATCTACTATAGATTGGTTCAGTATTCAATAGTGTGTAAGAAAAAGACAAAGCGTGACCTATAAACGATATTTAATTGTATAACATGATGATTCCAACAAGAGATAAGCAATATGACCCCTCATAAAAAGAAAATCTTTGCCACACATATCTGTAATGGGTTGTGTCTCTGTAGTGCACTCTATCCATCTCATAACATACACACCACAATCGTTGCTCCATGGAACTTGTTGGGGAGCAGTTTTATCTATTTCAATCCTCCACTTTTTTTCATCAAATTCTCCCAATACAAAAGGTAATGTCTTCTTCAATACATAGCACTTTGAAGTAAAAATTAATGTGTGTTATAAACAATGCAAACTAACTAAGGTCATGGAAACTTCCAATTCCAATATAAACAAATATCAAATAATAAGACAAACAACCCACCACTTCTAGAGCATCTTTAGCATGTTGGTTGGATGCTTTTCTACTGTGCAGCCTTAGACTATTGTAACGAACCATACAGATTTCCTTCATTCGTACAAAAACTAAATGTTAGTGATGGGAAGAAATGATTGGAACCAAAATTATAGAAGATCTTTTGATCTCCTCACAATGGCTAAACAAACACATTCATAGAAACTCTCTATTTTTTGCAATACTGTATGTGCAATACAAGTATCAAAGATAAACAAATCTTATATCATTGCGCTCCAAGAGTTCATCTCTAAGCAATTGACAATATCCATCAACAATCTATTAAAAAATGCAAATAAAATAGATTAGATAATACCAAAATAACTAATTATTATTTATTTACCATCAAGAATACTATGATTGATTCATGTTTTCAAACTCTTTTAGAGATTACCAATCAGTGTCCTCTTTATATACGTTGAGTTAAGGAAATTGATTAGCATCAATATGAACACATCCAAGTCAGTAAATTTTCATCTAAGCATTACATCAATACCTAAACTTGATGTTAACTATACTCCTATAAATATCATGATTGGGCAATTTTAGATACTTTAGTCAGATCAAACTAATCATGATTTACCTCGACATCTAATATCAATGAACTTGCAACCTATAAAAAGATCAATAACTGGCCTAGTGTAGTCTCTATTGTGTATTTCATATAAAGATCAAGCAATAAGATTCTTCTACTGGATAGCACCTTTCCAATATGTGAAATAACTATGTCACCCAACACCAACAAGGTACAAGTCACATTTTTTTTAATGCATCATATTCACCTTCAGCGGCAAATTCAAGCACCAGGGACTTATCCAGTACATCAAATCCCCATCCACCTGTAGCACCCAGAATCACTCAACAACGTCACCTCAACTCCACTTCTTAATATGCATACTAATACTCCAGCCAGGGGGCCTACTAACATACATGAAGAAAGAACCATTTCTAAATTGTGTAGGCCAAGCAAGATAAACTTTAAGCTTTAGGCACGCAAAAAACATTCTCCCTCATCTAGTAGCTAGCAGGTATTGTAATGAAATGGCTATATAGAATAAAGTATAACTATGGTGCTGGCATTTGCTAAAGGTTTTAAACAAATACCAGGGGTTGATTTTATCTAGAAGTTCTTCAAATGGTCACTCACACCCATGTTAGCCGGAAAAGTACACCAACTTGAATTTGCAATTTTCTTTTCTGCATGGTTCCATCAGAAAATAGGTCTTTGCTCATCTATAATGCATGCCAACTGTACACATGGCAATAAGACATCGAATAGTACTGAACTTCTGATTTTTTTACAGTATTGTATAGATATGTACACATGAAATTTTTTATAAACTACACCTAATTGAACTTTAGGAAAAGAACAAGATCAATAATTATCCTAGCATTGTTCTTGCTTTTTCTTTGCTCTACCAAACCTTTTACTAAATATTTTTAAACTCTTTCAAACCCACTAAAATTTCCAAAGAATTCTTCAATAAGATACAAAGTGAATTAGGTAAACTTTACTTTATCTGATGAGTAATCTATTAAATTGCATATCAAGGTGTAAGGTGGTTGGAGGAAATACAATTAAACTCAAAGAAACAATAGGATATGACAAAGTACACAACTAAATAATCAATTAAACTTACATGATTGCAAATTTCTCCGCCAATTCGCATCATGCTCATGAAATCCCCTCTAGTAATTTTTGCATTAGGAGATTCAAAAATTATATCCTCTGGATAACTTTTTTGCCTCATGACCGGCATTGTTAGTTTGTTCATTTACTATCAAATATTTAAAAGAGTAATAAAAAATAGTATAAAATTAATAAATTCCAATAATTACCCACATTTTGAAGTCACTTTTTGGCATACTCGTTTAATTGATCAACAACTAACTCATCCCAACATTTCATTGTACTGATCTTTTCACAAGTCTCTTGGCTGAACTTAGGCCTTCTCACTCTAGGACTATTTTTAAGCCGCAACACTAAAGAAGATGGACTAACGACTTTCTTTTTAGCCTTTTTTTTAACTTGCTTGTCTTTTTCTAATGTGTCCATATCTTTGTAGGTGTCTTGAATCCAAGTGCATAATTCGTTTTCCTACAAATTATTTTAATGTTTCAACATTATTTTTTTGTTTTCTATTACATGTAAATCTTTTTGCATTAGCTATAAAAAAGGAAGTGTATGGAATAAAAAAATCAAATATTTATTGAATATTTTCGCAATACTTACTTGAACTGACGCGATATCTTTATCCTTCATTAATATAATATCTTTGTTCTTAGAAAACCCTTGGTCAATTAATTCTTGATTTAGGATATTAGAAAGAATAGAGTCCATTTTATCATCATTAGATGTGATGTCAAGCCAGTCAATGTCCTGAAAAATTTAATCAGATTTATTATAAGAGAACATTAAACATAGTAAAATGTAGTGAAAATTATTACAGAAAGTTTAAAGCGCTGACCTTTTTGACCTCATCAACTTTGATAGGTCTTCTGACCTTTTCCATAATCTTAAAATATCTTCATTAGTGTATCTTGTCTCAACTCCCACATAGATTGAAGCAGTTGTTCCTTTTATGTGTTCCTGTTCATCAAGTTTTAATTTATAAAACAAAAATTTAATCTCCATCAGTAAAACAAAAATAAGTTAATGAATAAAAACACAACCAATACAATTTTTTGTTACCTTCCCATTGTTCCTATCCCCCCCAATCTCACATGCATCTTCATTCACAGGAAAATTCTTAAACCACTGTACAAAATATTACTTATCAATCGCCCATATATGTTATTATTAAATTGAAGAATAAAGATAAGGTGTAGAATGTCACATTTCCAACTTTTTCATGGGTGTTGAATGGGATTCCATATCAGACATGTCAAGTAGATTCCAATTAGGAGACATCTACTTAACAAAGAACATTAGAATTGTAAAAAACCTCTATTATATTTTCTTGCACATTTGAAATTTTTTATTACCTTACTGTTAGTGCAAACCCTTTTCAAAGTATCAGTTACTATCATGTAGTAATTAAGCCCTAACACATTCAAAATGAATGGGATACCTAATTAGGGTATGATCCTTGATAAAGAGATCATAAAACCCTAATTGAGGTGATTGATGAACCCAAACCCTAATTTAGGGCAATTCTGAGTGAAACCCTAATCTAGGGGGATGATGTGATTCTAATTTGGGTATTGGGATATGAGAAACCCTAATTTGAAGAGAATAGTACATCCTAACATTGATTTAGTTAATGGCTGTAAATAATAAACCCTAACCCTAATTATGGGTAATTGAATGTAAACCCTAATTGGGATGAATAGTAAACCCTAATTGAGGAGGAATCCTAATTGAGATGAATTTGGGAGATTGTAACCCTGATAAGGGAATAGTGATGCTACCCTTGTATTGCATGGTGTTGAATTATATAATTTCTATCATGTGTACTAACCATGCAGGTTTCATGAAATGATAAGCATAGTCAGGTATGAGCTATGATATTTCATTTATTGCTTTATGGGCCTTGTGAGCCATAATATACTTTGTTGCCTAGTGAGAGGTAACAAGAGATGAAATGGGCCTTGTAAGCCATGTGAGATACTTATTATACATGTATCATGTTTACCTTGGTCAGATGACCTAAAGGTATTAGTTACCTGATAAGTGGTAACAATTGTTCTATGTTGAACTAAGGGTTGGAATACCCATTTTCTATAATCATGGTAATGAGCTTGTGAAAGATTGAGAATGATCCTGATGAGATGAGGGACTGAGATCCCAATATGTTCTTAAAGTTGAACAGAACCTGATGAAAATATTACACTCTTTTTACAACATCTATTATAATAATTATTGTTTGAAAACATGATTGATGCTAAAAGAATATGACAATGCACTTAATTAATCAAGTGATATCATATAATGTAGTTACCCTGACCACAGATCCATTAGCGTCAGAATTTGCTGAATGGTGAAATGAGTTTAACTCGGCATGCATCTTTTTGAATATGTGGGGGTAATTGGGCAATTATATCCTTATGCCCCATAGGAATGGTTGTTGGCTATCTCCTATGTATGGGATTGGTTTCGGACCATACCCCAATAAGAGTATGGCTATGGGACATGACTCCATGATATGATACCAGGCATTGGCTATGGGCCATAACCCTGAAGAGAGTATATGATGCGGGCTATAACTCTATAGTGAAGATGCCATTATACCTGGCAAGCTATTTTGCAGTTTGACACGTGATGTCTCTACCAGATAATCTCATACTGACTGAGAAGGATGAGGTCTTGGAGTCTGGATCTTCCATTGACCTTGTGTGGTACCGATGCTTTACATAATCATGGTCGGTTAGAGTATGAATGGTATACTTCATCTCTTCGGGGCATTAATTTAGAATGTTTGTAAAACGTAATCAGCCATGTAGTGTATTTGTTTAAGGTTGAAATACGAGAATCATTGGCTGATGTTACCTTGCTTAGCATGTTCTAGATGAATAAAGGTTATGTATGTTCTTCAAATCCTTATTGGATAAGTGACATGCTACTTTATCAAGTTATAACTGATATGCTTTGAATAAGAATATTGCTCTAAATCTGTTTATACATTGAATTATCTGCTGCTGAAAATATATATAATTTCTCTGTTTAGTTTTATTCTAATTAAATAGAAATAATAATGTTTTTGGCAGAGAGTTATATCTCTCGTTGGGACATGGGTCTCACTCCGTTGGTCACCAACATTTTTAGGTGGATGCGGACGAGGAGGCAGAAACCCTTCAGTAGGTGAAGGACAGCAGCAGCAGTAGAGTACAGCAGTGATTTTCTCAGGTGGAGACACTGGCTGTCAAGTCTTGTATATGTGTAGATAGAGTCCTATGTGTCATCTCTGTACTCTCAGGTCCTTGGAGTCAGTAGTTAGTTTAATGAAACGATCTGAGATTTTGGCTTGATGCCTCAATGTTTTTATACTGCATGTATATAGTTTTAATAGGGCAGTTGATGCTTGTAACCTTGACAAGGAATGGTACAAGAGATGTACTTGTGAACCAGAATGTAATTGAACTGCCTTGGTTCTTTTTGAAAGAGTTTTCCTGTATGTGGATCTCTTTGTAAAATGATTTTAATTTTTAGTGATTTTCAGTAATCCACTGCTAACGATCGCTTCCGCTCAGTTGATTTGGTTAATTATGATTTGTATGCCACAACAGGTATGTGGTTATGTTTATGAATAATCACTTTAGTTTCACGGCGATTCCCGAATGTTTTTATCAGTTGCTTGAAAATAACTACTTGGGTGACTTTTATTTCATGCAACTATAAAGTGACTATGATTATCACCATAAATATGTGTACATGACTGGCCCAGATCCTGGTCCTCCTCTGTGGCTTTGCTAATGATGAAAAGGGTAACCTGGTAAAGGGTCTACTTGTTAAGTGGGACCATCAGGTTATTAAGAGTTAGGGATTGGGCTACCTATGGGTGGTGCCATGCGACTCTTTATCACACCATGAGTTAGGGATTGGGCTACCTATGGGTAGTGCCATGTGACTCAGCCCTAGATATTGATCTACCTGTTAGGTAGGATCATGCGGGGTTTAATGGGGATCTACCATAGGATGGTAGCATCCATGTCCACTACAGGGACATCACAGAGGCTAAGGTATGTATGGATTGAGCAGTCATGTTTAAAATGTAAATTTGTTTCTTAAACTATAATTGATTGCAATATGTTGATATTAATTGCACAATTATTGTCTCCTTCACATACCATCTTTATGCTGACCGGCGTTTTGTTTGTCGGAGTTTTAGGTACAAACCCAAAAGGACAAATAGTAAATTGGCATATTGTGAATACATGAGTTAAAGTGCAAGGAGGATTATGTTAGACTAGAATTCATATGTGGATAGAAGTTCAGAAATCCAAACTTTTCAAAGGTATGCAAAATTTTATTTATTACAGCTTTTTAGTATAGTCTGGTAAAGTTTGATAATTATTAATGATTATTTGTCAAACCTTTGATCCGGAAATTGGGATACGGCTCTGACCTCCTGGTCTCCCTTAATTGGGAGTTACTGGAAGGCGGGGTCGTTACATTTGGTATCAGAGCTAAGGTTCCTCACTTAAACATTAAAAATATTAAATTTTACCAACTCTATAGAACCCAAGGGAGTTATTAGAGGATTATCTGAAAGACAGAGGTGTCTAGAAAAGGATCACGATCGGGGGCTGGCAATATTTTCCTCTGCACCGCTATTCACAATACGAGGACTCTCAGATCTGTGTGACTTCCTGGCCAAAGTCTTAGGGTATGATTCGAAATAAGATACCTTTAGGACTCTCTCATCTTATTCATCCCTTCTCATCACACATTCTATTAAGGATTTTAGGAGTTAGGGTTTTTCTCTCTCTTCCTTGCCCTCATGTGGTATGGGTAAGTAAGTTAAGGATTAAGGAATCCTCCGTCAAATCAATAAAAGATATGTAATAAGACATCATCGACATAAGTATAATTAGTTTAAAGGTATAGACTAAAGGGTCTATGTGTATACTTATGTAGATGGATCACATGAAGACAGTGGGTGTCCCGGATGCCACCAATGGTGGTGGACCTTCACATAAGGGAAAGGTGTCTTCCGAGAAGAGGAAGAGGAACCACAGTGGAGATTCCTCAAAGAAGAGGAAGAGACCTGAAGAAACCACTCACGAGGTCCCTAATCCTGATTTGATACCCTTCAACAACCTTGATCAAGAAGAATACCAAGGGTACGAGGAGCAACATGAGTACGAGGAGGTGGACCAGATGGAAGAGGACCAAGATGGTGGTCCCGAACCAACCATGATAATCCACACCCCTGATGCTTTGTGGATGGAACAACAAAAGAAGCTGACAGAGGCCATTAGTGTTTTGGCCCTCCAAGACTTAGCTAGAGGAGAAAATGGTGAGCCGCTTCCTGTTCATCCTCGACTGGGAGCCACCATCTTGGACTTCGTCAAGCTAAATATCGAGAAGTTTTGGGGAGAAGATAAGTTAGAAGTGGTCGATAAGGCAGAAGCTTGGCTGCTTGTAGTCGAGAATGGGTTCTGCATGCTTTAGGTATAGCTGAGCAAGAAGGTCCTCTTTGCTGCTCACCTCCTAGAAGGAGCAGCCAGGATATGGTGGGAGACACACATCTTAGGTCGAGATCTGATTGAGGAACCAATGGCATGGGCTGACTTCAAGACAATCTTCACCGCCAGATTCATCGCTATTTCAGCTAAGAAGGAAAAGGAAAGGGAGTTCACCAACATGACTCAAGGAAACTCATCTGTGGCAGACATTGGGCGCAAGTTTCGAATCTTGGAGCGTTTCGGGCATATGATGGATGAGGAAAGAAGGGTGGATCACTTCATAGAGTGTCTTCACCCTGTCATCAAGCCCCATGTGATGGCAAGTAAACCCAAAACCTTCGTCGAGGCTTACAACACTACTTTAGACATGGAGAGGATAGTGATGCCAATTCAGAATCCACCCAAGGGATATTTGCGTTTCACTGAAGGAACTCAAGGCCAGAAAAACAACCACAGGAAAGTTCAAGGGCGTCATCATGATAAAGGAAGACATGGAGGAAAAGGGAAACCCCATCAAGAGAAAAACTGACCTCGATGCCGCACCTGTGGGAGGTGGCACACCGATGAGTGCCGCAACAAGAAGAAGACATGCTACCGATGCCACCAGGAAGGACACATCCAAGCTTTTTGTCCTCTTACAGATCCAAGAGGACCAAGTCAGGTAGTAGCCCCACCAGTAGCAGCTCCACCTATAGCTACAACCCCACCTACTGGAGAGAGAAGACAAGCTCGGGTGTTTGCTATTAACAATGAGGAGGCTCAAGCAAATGCTAATCGGTTGATCGAGGGTAATACACCTTAGAGTTTCTTTTTATGTTTTAAGATAAGCATGTAATGGCCTAATGTATGGTGAAAAAAAATGTAGGCATGCTTGAAGTCATGGGACACAATGTAAAAGATTTGTTTGACTCTGGATCTACTAATACTTTCATTTCGAGAAATCTTGCAACTATGCTTTGTTTGGATATCAAGGATTTAGGGTATGTCTTAGATGTTACAACCCCGAGTGGTCAGATCTTTACATCCCTTTTGAGAACTCTGGTGATACCGGTGAAATATCGAGATCATGAGTTTCCTACAGACTTTATCCTTCTTGATATGAATGACTTTGATGTGATCATTGGTATGGATTGGCTTTATACTTATAGGGCCAACATTGAATGTAGGGAGAAGAAGGTGATCATTAAGGAACCAAGACACCTGCCTTTTATCATTAAGGGTAGGAAAGATGCCACCACCATCTTATATTGTCAGCCATGAAAGCAGAGCAGATGATGAATAAAGGTTGTCGAGCTTTCCTGGCAGTAGTTACTGAGCCAGAACCCAAGGTTCAACCCTTAGAGGAAATAGAGGTAGTCAGGAGCTATGCAGATGTTTTTCCAGATGATCTACCTAGGGATTCCTCCCAAGAGAGAGGTAGATTTTTCCATAGAGCTAGCTTCGGGGACAAGCCCTATTTCCCGAGCACCTTATAGGATGGCCCCAACGGAGGTGCCCGAGTTGAACAAATAATTGCAGGAATTGCTAGACAAGGGTTTTATCCGCCCTAGCACATCACCATGGGGAGCACCGGTTCTTTTTGTAAAGAAAAAGGATGGTTCACTATGAATGTGCATAGATTACCAGATGATCAACCAGGCTACCATTATGAACAAATACCCTTTACCCCGAATAGATGACTTGTTTGACCAGTTGAAGTCTGCTCGAGTCTTTTCTAAGATTGACTTAAGATCATGTTATCACCAGTTGAGATTCAAGAGTGAGGACATCCCGAAGACAACTTTTAGAACACGTTATGGCCACTATGAGTTTGTGGTTATGCCTTTTGGATTTTCCAATGCACGACCAGTGTTTTCATGAACCTTATGAATAGTGTGTTTCAACCCTTCCTTGGCTCGTTTGTCATAGTGTTCATAGATGACATACTAGTTTATTCAGATGACTTAGATCAATACTGAGACTACCTAAGTAAGGTCCTTGATATCTTGAGAAAGCAGAAGTTCTACGGGAAATTCTCCAAATGTGAGTTTTGGATAGATCGAGTCATGTTCCTCGGACACATCATCTCAGGAGGAACGATCGCCGTAGATCCAGCTAAAGTGTCGGCAGTACGAGATTGGCCTACACCGAAGAATCCCTCAGAAATACGTAGTTTCTTAGGGTTGGCAGGGTACTATCGACGTTTCATCAAGGATTTCTCAAAGACTGCCTTGCCTTTGACCATGTTGACTCAGAAGGATGTGAAGTTTCTATGGTCCGATGTGGGTGAAGCTCATTTTCAAGAGCTGAAGGAGAAGCTGACCACTGCACTAGTTTTGACTCTACCATCAGGCAATGGGGGTTTCATGATTTTCACCGATGCATCAAAGATGGGACTTGGTTGTGTGTTAGAACAGAATCAACATGTGGTTGCATATGCCTCCCGAAAACCCAAGCCCAACGAGGTGAATTACCCAACGCATGACTTAGAGTTGGCTGCTATCATTCATGCATTGAAGATTTGGTGGCATTACTTGTATGGTGCTACTTTCGAGATCCTCACTGACCATAATAGCCTAAAATACCTCCTGACACAGAAAGACTTAAACCTACAACAATGACGATGGATGGAGTACATGAAGGATTATGACTTCACCATCGTTTATCATCCAGGAAAGGCGAATGTTGTAGCAGATGCTTTGAGTCAGAAACAGCTTAGGTGTGCAGCTGTTTTGTCCAGCCAGTGGAAGATTTTAGAAGAACTGGTAGAATGGTCTCCACAACCATTTGATGATTGAGTTCGATTAGCTATCATCCAGATACAGTCAGAATTGTTGGGTGATATTGTAGCAACATAGTTGGCCAGTGGAGAACTTGACAAGTTGAAAGGATTAATGAAGAAGCCTCAGACCCGTCTTTCATTGGGAATAGACAGAGGGATTAGATTTGAGAATCGCATATGGGTTCCTGAAGACTCGCCGTTGAAGGAATGTATCCTATAAGAGGCTCATGGTTCTAAGTACATGGTGCACCTGGGAACAACCAAGATGTTTAAGGACATGCAGAGGTTTTTCTGGTGGCCAAGAATGAAGAGAGATATTGCGGTATATGTGGCCAGCTGTCTTACGTGCCAAATGGTGAAGGTTGAACACCAACGACCCAGTGGATTGTTACAGTCTATAGAGATTCCAGAATGGAAATGGGAGCAGATCACCATGGATTTTGTGGTGGGTCTACCTCGGATTAAGAAAGGTCATGATGCTATATGGGTTGTGGTAGATCGCCTTACCAAATCAGCACACTTCCTTGCCCTAAATACCACTGCCAAAGTGTCAGACTTAGTTGAGTTGTATATCAGAGAGATAGTGTGTTTGCATGGCATACCCGGTTCCATCATCTCTGATAGAGACCCAAAGTTTACTTCCAAGTTGTGGAAGCAAGTTCAAGAGGAACTAGGTACAAGGTTGAGATTCAGCATCGCATATCACCCTCAGACAGATGGTCAGTCAGAAAGGACAATCCATACCTTAGAGGATCTGCTGAGAGCTTGTGTGCTTGATTGGGGTGGATCATGGGAGAAGTATTTACCATTAGCTGAGTGTGAATACAACAAAAATTATCAAGCCAGTATTGGGATGCCTCCGTATGAAGCTCTATATGGGAGACTGTGTCAGTCACCACTTCACTGGAATGATGTTGGTGAAAGGACCTCGTTGAGGTCAGATGAACTCCAAGTGTATGCTGATAAAGTCGCTTTGATCAGGCAGAGGCTAAAGAGAGCCCAGGATCGACAAAAGTCATATGCTGATGTGAGGCGGACTGATGTGCATTTCACTGTGGGAGAACATGTTTTTCCAAAAATCCGACCGCTCTGAGCTATAGATAAGAATAGAGGAAAGTTGAGTCCCCGATATGTGGGTCTGTTTGAAGTATTAGAACAGATTGGTGAAGCCACATATCATTTGGCATTACCCCCTCAATATAGTATGATACATGATGTGTTTTACGTGTCCAATCTAAAGTGATATGTGCAAGATCTGAGCCATGTGCTGAGCATTGAACCCATTGAGCTTCAAGGGAAGCTCACTTATCCTGAGTTACTTTTGCAGATTCTAGATACCAAAGTAAAAGAGCTCA
The DNA here is from genome assembly GCA_963693085.1 of Alisma plantago-aquatica. Lineage (NCBI taxonomy): Eukaryota > Viridiplantae > Streptophyta > Magnoliopsida > Alismatales > Alismataceae > Alisma > Alisma plantago-aquatica. The sequence goes on from OY856410.1 coordinate 753,028,780, forward strand.
GAAATAAGAATATAGAGATGGTAAAGGTTCTTTGGAAGCACCATGGAGAGAATGAAGCCACATGGGAGCTGAAGACGGACATGGAGAAAGCATATCCTGATTTGTTTGTTTGATTGTTGAATTTTGAGGGCAAAATTCCTATAAGGAGGGGAGGATGTTATAACCCCATTTTTTTCTAAATCATATAATGATATTTGTAAATCTCCATTTAAAAGATAAATGAAATCAATGGTGGATTTAATGGTTTGGTTTGAATGAAATTCGTGTATAATAGCCTTGTATGCTTTCTTAATGGGCCTTATTGGTTATTGAGCCCAATTGAAGGAAAAGAAAAAAAAGGCTAAGGAATATTTCCCAAAATGAAATTTCAAGATATTAAGGTTCCTTGAGGTTCAAGGAACTAAGGATAATAATATAGAGGCTAAGGAAAGAGAAAATATGTGAAAAATATGAATAATTAAGTGTTAACTTGCAACTGAAGAAAAGGGCTCGTTTTCTTTATATAATGATCCCAATTTTTGCATGATGAGATATAAAATCATAAATGAGGTTCCCTTAAAATTTGAGATAAAAAGGAGTTATAATTTGGGAGTTATTGCTTTTTTAAATCCTCCTCATTAATGGATTTAATTTGGAATTCGGAAAAAAAACATTTCCTTTTGTTTGAGAGAAACAGATGTGGGCCGTTGGATCTTGATCCAACAGGCACCACTCATCGTCTAGTCCCAACGGGACAAGGACTATGGCCGGTTATAGAGGGGACTTTCCCCCTCGATTTCCACTCAATCCAGCGCATGTGCACGATTGAAAAGAGTTCCAATGAGTTCGGGAGTAGGAGACGAACCCTCTCAACCCTGGTTCATTGGTCTCTGGAAGCGTCTATGCAAAATGCCCAATTGGGCTAGAAAACATGTTATGGCGGAGATCAGGAACCAAAAAAGGGACCCCCCATATCCTATATATAGACCCTCGTGCACTTCATCTCATCCTCACGAACTCCAACGGTAGGTTTCCAGCTTCCTAAACCCTCTCCCTCTCTCGATTGTTCTTGCTCAGACGAGGCCCACCCGCAGCGCCACCGTGTTGTTTGAGTAGAAAAAGGGAGGAGGACGAAGAGCAAGAACCGTTGGATTGAGATCCACGGTGTACCCGCGCGAGGATCCAATGATCCCTGGACCAACGTGCCTAACATACTCGAGTAAGTGGAGCGGATTGATGCGTAGCATCATATCTAGACGCGGACCATTGGCGCACCGATCTAATGGCCAAAGAAATTCGGTAATTAGTTCTCTCTAATCGAATAATTCAAAAATAGCCTTTTCTTTGCGAAATTCATAGAAATAGCTAGGAATCTCCAATGGAAAAACTTTATACATGAAAGTTGCATAGAAAAATACGAGGAACAAGATAAAAATGGTTTGATAACCTGATTTTATCTTGTTTTACAAAAGTACATTAATTTGGTAGAAAATGTATTAAAAGGTAATTAGAAACCCTAATTGGATATAAAGGGTGAATCTTTGTGGATTAATAGGTTAATTTGAAGAGTATTAACCTATTGATTATTAAGATAGAGTTTTCATCTGTTTTGAATACAAAGTTGGCTAATTTAGGGTTTTAATCTATAAATGAAAGATAATGCATATAGAAACCCTAATTTAGGGTGAAAAAGGAGAAAAACCATGTTTATTTCAGATTAAGGAAATAAGAAACTAAATAATGATCCTAAGTCTATTAGGAGTATTAAAATGAGGAATTTAGGGTTTTTATGTGGTGTTGCTAAATTAGGATTCATAATGTTAAAAGTGGAGGCAAAACCCTAATTTCAAAGGAAACCCTAAAATTGGAATAGAAATCCTGAGAAATAAGATGAGTTTGGTTAAATTTTGATAAAAGGAAATTTGTATATTTTTTTCAGGATTTTTGTACATAATTGGTTGATTGGTTGAGATTTCTCTATTTGGTTGATTTTGTCTCAAAATCTGCAATCACAGGTATGTGGTTACGTTTATGAATAATCGCTTTAGTTTCACGGCGATTCCCGAACGTTTTTATCGATTGCTTGAAAATAACTGCTTGGGTGACTTTTATTTCATGCAACTATAAAGTGACTATGATTATCACCATAAATATGTGTACATGACTGGCCCAGATCCTGGTCCTCCTCTGTGGCTTTGCTAATGATGAAAAGGGTAACCTAGTAAAGGGTCTACATGTTAAGTAGGACCATCAGGTTATTAAGAGTTAGGGATTGGGCTACCTATGGGTGGTGCCATGCGACTCTTTAGCACACCATGAGTTAGGGATTGGGATACCTATGGATAGTGCCATGCGACTCAGCCCTAGATATTGATCTACATGTTAGGTAGGATCATGCGGGGTTTAATGGGGATCTACCATAGGAAGGTAGCATCCAGGTCCACTACAGGGACAACACAGAGGCTAGGGTATGTATGGATTGAGAAGTCATGTTTAAAATGTAAATTTGTTTGTTAAACTGTAAAGGATTGCAATATGTTGATATTAATTGCACAATTATTGTCTCCTCCACATACGAGATTAATGTTGACCAGCGTTTTGTTTGTCGGCATTTTAGGTACAAACCCAAAAGGACAAATAGTAAATTGGCATATTGTGAATACATGAGTTAAAGTGAAAGGAGGATTAGTTAGACTAGAATTCATATGTGGATAGAAGTTTAGAAATCCAAACTTTTCAAAGGTATGCAAAATTTTATTTATTACAGCTTTTCAGTATAGTCTGGTAAAGTTTGATAATTATTAATGATTATTTGTTAAACCTTTGATCCGGAAATTGGGATAACGGCTCTGACCTCCTAGTCTCCCTTAATTGGGGGATACTGGAAGGCGGGGTCGTTACAAATTTGTTTCTCTCATATGACAATAGCTGCTAGGTTTTTCCTATACAATAAATGGTCACTACCGCCATAAATCCAAGCCACTACAAACAAACTAGTATGTTCACTTACAAGTCCATTCTACCAAATGTGTGAACATGTTATTGTATGCCATTAGTTTTATCTTTTGTCTTTGGTTTCATAGGATGTGTCACAATTATTTAGAGATATGCATGCACTTAGAGTTTGTTTCATTAAGCCAAAATGAAACACACCATTACTTTTCCACTCCACTTTTAGCTTTATAGTTTGTTTTGGTACGGAACACGATCACATTGTAGAAGCCAATTGCATTTGTATTTATCTCATGCAAGATGTATTTAAAAACAAACTGTGCCAAAATTAGGTGCTTGTGAAGTTACACATTTCCAAATTTCTATTTACCTACAACCAAATAGGTCATTGGATGGCACTTAGTTAGTTTATGACCAAATAAATGAAAAATGATACTAATAAAAATTTTGCATTCCCTATGCTAATATTGTAGATAAAAAGTTTACATGGATCAATTCATATTGGAAACTTGTTTATGTAGTTCATAATCTAAAAGTGACACATAGTCTACTCTGATCTTTTCATCAACTTGACCTACACCCATCTAAATGTATTAGTATTTTAAGGTCACTTTTCTTTAATGCTTGATCTGAATTACATTGTCAGTCCTCAACCCATTTTCCATTAACATAGAACTGACTTAAACTCAACTTCCAGTAACTTCACTAATTTGATTCTAACAATATGATTATCTCAATATGATTCCCAACAAAATTATGTCCATTCACCTGCACAAAGATATAATTATAATGTTGGTCTAATCCTATCAATCCAAATTAGTGTAAAAGATATCAACCTTGAATAGGCCAAGTCTCAGTTTATTTGTGAGCAAGTAAATGCAAACTTAGCCAGATTAAGGTGTGGCAACCTGCCACACTAAATGATATTACTCAAAACCAAAATGCCAATCAAACACTAGTTAATCATATTACCCAAAAGGTACAAAATTGAAACCAAATAAAACATTTCCAAACATTTTAAAAGAAACACTAACACGAAGGTCAAAATTCATTTGTATGATCATACCAGGTAACTTTTCATGAGCTCAGTGGCATGGGACACAACCTATAAACAAAAGGTATTGTCTAGATATTTAAAACATTTACATTATCTGTGATATACAACCAAAAACTCAAGTCAATGTACATGACACACAAATCCCCGGGTCTAGACCGAAGGGGCCATTCAACCACCACCATCTTGAATACTGATAGTTTGTTGTATGAACAATATTTTATGGTAGGGTCATTGGGTCACTACTGCTATAGAGCTAGAACCTCAAGTAGTGAACCAAACATGTGAGTTTATAGTGCCACGATATCTGGTTAGATTTTAACTGTCACATTTATCTCATTTTTTGGTGAGCGAAAGTACCAAACCAAATATTGGATGATAGAATCAAATATTAATCTGGCATAAAATCTAAATATGAACCAAATAATTAGAATGGCAACGACCGAATGGCCTGGATGACTGTAGGACTCTTTACAACCACACCATTCTATCAAGATCTATTGATCTCCAAATTGTGACTTCTAACATCCCTCCAAGTATATATATATATATATATATATATATATATATATATATATATATATATATATATATATATATATATATATATATATATATATATATGTGTGTGTGTGTGTGTGTGTGTGTGTGTGTGTGTGTGTGTGTGCAAAAGCAAACCATATGTTGTCCATAGCATGAACATTACCAAACATTATATACAATAGCAACAAGATAAATGAAACACCATGCATTTAGTAGAAATGTTGGTTCATACATTGTTCTTTGAAAGAGAAAACTAATAGCATGGACTATCTCATCCTTTAACAAAAATCCAATACATGAAAGTAACCCAAAACTAGGGCATAAATCTTCTTTGGAAACTTGATAATGGATCTTCTAAGGTGTATATGGAACCCCAACAAGCTAAGTTCTGGGATCTTCTACTTTTAAGCACTCACTTCAAATACCTTAGCTCCTTGATATAGGGGCATCTCATACCATGTCCATGTGAAAATAAAGACAGACATCAGTAAGTGGAACTATAGATTTTATAAGAACTGAAAATAAGCATATATATTTGACTTGAGAGAAAATCTTAACATGTATATAATTTAAGAATTTTTTATTACATGAATCTTATAACATGAAATATTGAGCAGTAAATATATGCATCTCTCTATGACACCCACTTAAGAACACAATTGCTAGGAAATCCCATAATGCTAGGAAAGCCAATAATTAGCATGAATGCCCATGATTTTTCTATAAAATCCCATAATTGGCATGAATTCCCATAACGACCCCTTGAGTTCCATGATTCGAGAAGCATATAAAAAGTGATTCAGTTCCAATTATCTTAACATTAACATTACTATGAACATGAAACTTAATCTTGAACTTTAATCTTTAACATGATCGGATTTCTCCCTCTAGAAACTTGAACTTTAAATCCATTAATAGTTGATCATAAATCATAATCTCTAATCTTAATGAACATAATAATCATATGACATTAGCTATAGAAAACATTAAGCACTTTATAATGTGAACATAATTTGAGCATTGAACTTGAAATTGAAGGCATAATTCATAAATCATACATAGCATATAATTCAACCAATGTATACAAGTTAGTGGCATGACCCGCTTACCTGGACCAAAGTTGATCCTAAGATGGTCTCTGATCTTTGAGTCAAATCTAAGTCAACCTTCTCTTGTCTTGATTAGGCCCTAAACACTTGTTCATAATTATTAAACATCATCAATCAATACCTTATATTCATCATAGGTTGAATTAGGGTTTGAGTGCATTAGAGTTAGACTTATCGATCAACACCATTAGATTAGGAAAACTTTGTTGGTTAATTTCTATTTTGGGTCACATGAAACATATGTGATACATAATTAGGGTTTCCTGAGTCAGATTAGGGTTTCTAATAAAACATCATAACTGGAAAGCAAAACAGGGCTCAAAAACCTTAAGATTCCTTGTTAAAAACCCTTTCTAAAACGTATTTTCTCTTTTTTTTACAAGTGGTTGATTTACTATGATTTTTTGAAGAATTGGCCAATAAAAGTTTAGATAAAAGCCACACATATAATTATATAGTAGGCGGTGGGGCCCTTGGCTAGTTCACCCAATCAGGGCTACCCATAAGGGCTGACTCGCCCAGTCATCCAGACACACAAAATATTAAAAAAAAAACCTACCAACTAAAAGTAGGCACTTAGATTGTTGAGGGTAAAAGTGAAAATCATCAAGCTCAATTCATCTTTCTAAAATCACAAAGCATGGTTCTTGAATCCTTCAATCCAACACCCGATTCTTCTTATCTACCCGCAAAACAACAACATACGTGAGTTCCTTACCTTGCCCCAAAGCTAACGAGCCTTGTCATGTATTGCCATGTGGCCTAGTGTTCCAGAACCACCCCCACCATGGCTAGGATAATATGAAAACCATTGGGGGAAGCCAACATGGCTACCTACCTAGCTGAAAGCAATTGGAGCGGACTTTGCATATTCCGTCGATACTGAACACAATGGAAGATCTTGAAACAAAGTTTATCTGCCTGGAGATTCTTAGGTGGTCAACAATTTGATGAAAAAGGGGAAAAACTGGGGTCAAAGGAAATACCTTGGATTCAACTATAATGGAGACTCTAAAAGCATCTTGATGTCGCGAAGAAGGTTCTCCACTATTCTTAGTGTTTGTGGATGACCGAACCATTAGGACGAGAATGTGGTGGTCATATCAGTTAGGCGGAGTAGTGTAGTAGGGTGTCGAGGTGACTAAGGGTTAAACGGCCATGGGATTATGTTCTAGGATGCTTGTTGTAGGTTTTACAGGGGATCCTTTATACAGGTTTGAATGTCTGGGCGGCGAGGAACGTACGAAGTTGGAAACATGGGATGAAGTCGATTGGGGAAACTACGGCTTGAAATTCAGTAAAATTGGGGATTAGATCGCTCGAGAGGATGAGACGAATCTAACAGATAAGTTTCCTCAGGCTAGGATTCATTAGAGATAGAGATAGGGAGGTGAAAAGATCATGGATAATGTTATGATATTAGAGGTCCTACTCGCACTAGGACAGGTAGGAGTGATGACACACGAGCCCTCAGATAGGTCCGTGAATCACAAGCTAAAACATAGGTCATTCGATTAGATCTTCTGAATATAAGGAAACAAAATGTGCACGTGACACCCTAAATAACTTGGGACTTTAGGTTAGACTATTAAATCCATTAATGTTTTGCTAAAAACTATATAGAAACTTTCTAAATTCATTAGAGGGGTCAAACAAAGTCCTAATGACTTCAAATTTGAATCATAGGTTAATCAAATAGTCTAGATTCTCCCTGTACACTTAGATTTAAATTTTGCACAAATTTTGGTCGTAGTTTCCAGATAGATCGATTAACTTGCTTTTAATGCATTTAATTGATTAAATATGTGGTAATTACCTTCCTTAGTGATAATTTGAGTCTAACTTCAAGATGAACAATAACTATCTCCTATAAATTTATATCACATTATTTTATGCCTTTTTGAGCAATTTTCATGGAGGAGAGAGAAAAAGAGAATATATATACTTTTCTCTTACATTGAAATTCATAAAAGTAAAAGGAAAACTTCTTGACCAAGGCATCTACTCCATAACTATATCTTCAAATTCAAAGCCTTTTCTCTTTCCCTTTTTATTTCTTTTAAGCATTTTTCTAGAATACGAGAGAGAGAGAAAGTGGGAGGATAAATGTTACTTTTCCTTTTATGTATATTGAACTCATTTAATCATAAAGAAATCAAAGTAAGCATATTTCATTTTCTTTCTATGACAAACCTCATCCAAAGGATTCAATATTTTGGGTAATTTGCATTAAAGTCCAAGATTTAAATTTGTAGTTGGAAATTTGAAATTAAGACTATAAACTTATTTTATTTGGATTTTGGGATGTTACAATTCTACCCACCTTAAATAAATTTCGTCCTCAAAATTTTCCCATACTACCCACCTTAGGGTTTTACATAATCCACGTACACTACTTTATAATACCATCTTAAAGTATCATTTTCATGGTAAAACACTATCTAGACCTCATTATTAAAATAAACATGTAGGTATAATCCTAATGAATCTATTTCACATCATCATTGACAAGATAGAGGACCTTTCTTACATCTTCTCTAGGGGTTCTAATTCTATCATGGATATTACTTGCTTATCAAATATCTACTCTTTGTATGCATGCTTAGTCTTACTATGTGTTTGATTAGGTTTAGGTGACTATATGTCTCAAACTTTTAATGCAACTCTTATGTTATTTTTCATCTTTTGGATACATGTCAGATGCTCATATATTAAAAGGTAACATGATTTATCACACTTATCTTAGCACCTCTCTTGTGCACATGTCCCATACCACATGCACTTGAAAGGACCTGACAAGCATGATTATGCTCATAACATTCTCTCTACAAAATCCCATGAGCATGTGTCCCATACCATAAACACGTGGGAAAAAAGAGAGAACATGCTATATACAATTCTATAGTTGACATAAAAGTGCAATACTTCTAGGCACATAACCCTAATCCTCATCTGAACTTATGACTCTTGTCTACACATGTGCTTTGGTTTCTAATATCTTTCACCAACTTCTTTTATATGTAGGGTTAAAATGTATGAATCTTTAGCTTAGTGGCCATCTACTCGTCACTCTGATACCGCATTATAATGCCCCTCCAAGTATATATATGTATGCATAAGCAAACCCTATGTTGTCCATAGCATGGGTCACTCGGCTTGGAGGAGCATTCCAAAGAATGATATACAATAGCAACCAGATAAATGAAACACCATGCATTTAGTAGAAATATTGATTCATACATTGTTATTTGAAAGAGAAAACTAATAGCGTGGATTGTCTCATCCTTTATCTAAAATCTAATACATGAAAGGTAAGCCAAAACTAGGGCATAAATCTTCTTTGGAAACTTGATACTAGATCTTCTAAGTTGTAGATGGTACCCCACCAAGCTAACTTCTGGGATCTTCTGCTTTGAAGCACTCACTTCAAATACATTTGCTCCTTGATCTAGGGACATCTTGTCCCATGACCATGAGAAAACAAAGACACACATTATCAAGTGCCCCTATACCTTTTATAAGAACTAAAAATAAGCATATATATTTGACTTGAGAGAAAATCTTGACATGTATTTAACTTAAGCATTCATGATTACATGAATCTTACAACATGAAGAACTGAGCAATAAATGTATGCATCTCTCTATGACTCCCACTTAAGAGAACATAATTTCTAGGAAAGCCCATAATTCTAGGAAATCCCATAATTGGCACAAATGCCCATGATTTGGCTGTAAAAGCCCATAATTGACATGAATGCCCATAACGGCTACTTGAGATCCATGATTCGAGAAGCATATAAAAATTGACTCAATTCCAATTATCTTAAACATTACTATGAACATGAAACTTAATCTTGAACTTTAATCTTTAACACGATAGGATTTTTCCCACTTGAAACTTGAACTTTAAACCCATTAATCATTAATTATAATCTCTAATCTTAATGAGCATGATAATCATATGAAATAAGTTATAGAAAACATCAAGCAATTTTTATGGTGAACATGATTTGAGAATTGAACTAGAAATTAAAAGCATAATTCATAAAGCATACATAGCATACAATTCAAACAATGTACATATGTATAGTGGCATGGCCCACTGACATGCAACAAAGTTGATCCTAAGATGGTCTCTGATCTTTGAGTCAAATCTAAGTCAACCTTCCCTTGTCTTTATTAGGCCCTAAGCACATGTTCATAATTATTAAACATCATCAATCAATACCTTGTATTTATCCTAGGTTGAATTAGGGTTTGAGTGCATTAGGGTTACTAATGTCGATAAAAATCATTAGATTAGGAAAACTTGGTTGGTTAATTATTGTTTTAGGTCACATGAAACATATGTGATACATAATTAGGGTTTCCTGAGTCAGATTAGGGTTTTTAATAAAACATCAAAATTGGAAGAAAAATATGTCTCAATAACCTTAAAATTAGATTCCTTGTCAAAAACTCTTTCCAAAACATATTTTCTCACATTTTACTGATGAGTGGTTGATTTACTGTGAATTTTCAAACCGATCACAATTTAGAGAAAAGCCACACGTATAATTATTTGGTAGGCAGTGGGGCCCTTGGCTAGTTGGCCCAATCAGGGATGCCCACAAGAGTTGGCTCCCCCAGTCAGCTAGATGCATGAAAAATAAAAAAAACCCTAGCAACGAAAATTAGGCACTTATATTGTTGAGGGCAAAAATAGAAATCATCAAGCTCAATTCATATTTCTCAAATTGCAAAGCATGGTGCTTGAATCCTTCAATCCAACACTTGGTTCTTCCTATCTACCCACAAAATAACTATAGACGTGAGTTCCTTACCTTTCCTTGAAGCTAACAAGCCCTAGAATATATTATCATGTGGCCTGGAGTTCCAAAACCATCCCCAGTATGGCTGGAACAAGAACTAGACCATTGGGGGAAGCTAACATGGATACCTAGACATATGAAAGAAATGGGAGAAAACTTGGCAGAGTCCATCAATACTGAACACAATGGAAGATCTTGAAACAAAGTTTATTTGCCTAGAGTTTCCTTGGTGGTCAACGATCTGATGAAATGGGGGGGGGGGATTGGGGTCAAAGGAAATACCTTGGATTCAACTAAACTGCAGACTCCAAAAGCATCACGATGCTGTGAAGAAGGTTATCCATTATTATTATGGTTTGTGGATGGTATAACCATCAGGGCGAGAACGTGGTTCTCATATTAGATAGACAAAGTATGTTTTACATCATCGAGGTGACTGAGGGTCAAACAGCTATGAGATTATGTTCAAGGATGCTTGTTGCAGGTTTTAAAGGGGGTCCTTTTATATAGGTTTAAATATATAGCGGAGAGGAACTTGTAGAGGTGGAAACAGGGGATGAAGGAGAAAGTTCTTGTCATCTAGAGAAACTACAACTTGAAACCCAGTAAAATCATGGATTCGATCGCTCGGGAGGATGAGGCGAATCTAATGGAGAAGTTTCCTTAGACTAGGATTCACTGGAGAGAGAGATAGGGATGTGAAAAGATTGCGGCTACTGTTTTTGAGATTAGAGGTCCTACTCACACTAGGACAGGTAGGAGTGATGACACGTGAGCCCTCAGGTAGGTCTGCAAATCACAAGATAAAGCATATGTCGTCTGTAACGACCCCGCCTCCCAGTAACCCCCAATTAAGGGAGACCAAGAGGTCAGAGTCATTATCCCAATTTCTGGATCAAAGCTTTGACAAATAATCAATTAATAATTATCAAATTCTACTAAACTAAACTGAAAGGTTGTAATAAAATAAAACTTTGCATACCTTTAGGAAACTTGATTTCTAAACTTCTATCCATGTATGAATTCTATTCTAACTATTCCAACTCGCACATTATTTCATATTAAATTCCACAAATGCCACTTTATTGTTTGTTCTTTTCATTGTACCTACACTGATAAACAAAACGTCAGTCATCATAAAGTTGGTATGTGGAGGAAACAATAATCATGCAACTATGGTAACAATGTAATCAGTCAATTATGATTTAAACAAACAACTTTACATTTTCAGCATAACTACTCAATCCCTACATACCCTAGCCTCTACATTGTCCCTGTAGTGGACCTGGATGCTACCCTCCTTATGGTAGATCCCCATTAAACCCCGCATGATCCTACCTAACAGGTAGATCAGTATCTAGGGTTGAGTCACATGGCACTACCAGTAGGTAGCCCACTCCTTAACTCATGGTGTGCTAAAGAGTCTCATGGCACTACACGTGGGTAGCCCAATTTCTAACTCAAGATAGCATAAACCTTTCTCTAGGTTACCCTTTTTAGCCTTTGCAAAGACACAGAGGGGCACCAGGATCTGAGCCAGTCATGTATGCACATTTATGGTGATAATCATAGTCACATTATAGTTGCATGAAATAAAAGTCATCCAAGCAGTTATTTTCAAGCAACTGATAAAAACGTTCGGAAATCACCGTGAAACTAAAGCGATTTATTCATAAGTGTAACCACATACCTATCAGGCTAATTTGAGACAAAATAATCCATGCAAGTGAGAAATCCAAGTAGGCAAGCACATACAACAAGATCCTGAAATAATCATGCAATTCCCTTTTATTACTCATGTCATCAAGATCTATTAAACCTAGCTCGCTTCCTAGGGTTTCTAGCCCACTTTTAGGGTTTCCATTGCAATTATGGTTTCACTTCATTTTTACTATTTTAAACCCTAATTGTCTACGATTGCTTACAAACGCTATTTATCTCATTTATTCTTCATGAAAGATATTAAGGTTATCTTTTAACAACATATAACCCTAATTTCAGAAAGAGCACAATTAACCATTAATTGAATACATTAGGCCTCTTTTACATTAACACTACCATTTTTATCCTTTTTGTCCATGAAAAGATCATTATGCTCATTTATCATCAATTCACAGTTCATTATGGTCTAATTCACATATAAACTCTACTTGTCATAAATTCTACCTTTATCCATTAGAAAACCCTAATTATTACATTAAGGGTATTTATCCACAATTAGGAACCTTTATACTTGAAATATCTTGGAATTATCATATCTCAACTTTATTCACAATTTTAAATAATTAAAACCATTATGAGTCACATTTACTAATATTAGGGTTTCAAGGCCCATTAAAGCATATTTATGCACATGAACTCTCAATTAACTAATTACGTGCAAAGTTCATCATTTTTTATCTTAATGTATCTTTTCATGATTAACAGGCTAATATCAACTTTAATCATCCAACTAATTTCATTAATCATCTCAAAATAGGGTTTCTTAATCTTTAATTCATTAAAGTTGATAACTTACACTACTTTTTGAATAGCAAGAGGAATTAGCCTTCAAATATATTTTTAATGAATTCCTCTCATTTTTCTGAGCAAAATGCATATATTATTTGCTATCATCAGAGTTACCAACATTTAGTTATGAATTTTCCAAGGTTTACCTTTTTGGACCATTCAGAGGATGCCATGTCGCCTCTATCTCCATGCAATGCAGCGATTAGGAAATATAATGAATTGTCAACTTTTCCCTTACTTAAATGGTTGATCCTTCACACGCTAGAGGGGCGTTTCCGTCCAATGACCCAAGGGTCATCTTCAACCTTGCTCCGACGGCCTGCTGCTGCCCTAGCCGTGGTTGGGTGTGACACCTCTCCTCCCCTAGACCCCGACGGTGACCGGAACCTGTTCCATTCTCTCAGACATCCTCTGCCGCACCTACAGGTGCCCTAGACTGCTGCCATGGTAGTGGAAAATGGGCCAGACAGACCTGCAACACGGGCATCCTATGCAGCCGTGTTGCTGCTACCACGGCCATCTAGGGTGAGGGGACGCTCACCCAAGCACCTCAGGCCGTTGTGGAAGCGGAAAGGCTCCCTCACAACTCCCTCTTGCAGCCTCGTGGCTTTGACAACACACAACTTCTCTTTAGTTAGGGTTTATGGATGAAACTGTGGAAGAAGAGGAGAAGATGATGCGTGGGATCTTCTGGACTTGGCCCAGGTCTTACCCCTTATATAGGGGAGTGTAGTAACACCCTGGGGTGCTTTCCCATGAAGAAACCAATCCATCTTCCAATAGGAATTCAATTCCTTCATTAGGAAGCAAGTTCCTCTCTCTCCTGATCATCTTTTTGATAATCTTTATTCCTTAGTTATTAGTATTTCGAAAAACACCTCTTTTATTCACTTAGTACTTGCCCTTTAATCCATTGGCACGAAATCATGTTTCCTTTTAATAGAAAATACTTCCTCGTTATCAATACCACAAAATTCATTAATAAAGTATCACATTATTTTCTTATTTTGAATTATTGGTATTTTCTCTTTCTTTCTTCTCCATTGGGGCTCCTTGTACCCCAAGAAACTCTATGATTTTGAAATTCCTTTTTAAGGATACTTATTATCCTTCTAGATGCATCTATATTCATTATTTCACATTATCTTGTTTATTTCTTATTAAAATATCTCTTTTTGATGATTTCTCTTTATCTTTCTTTTTATTTTCCTCATTGGCATTCCATTTAACATTAGGAATCCTTTGGATACGAAAATCCATCAAGGATAACTCAATTATACCTCTTTTCACTTATTTCCCACATTTTATCATTGATTTCAATTTCTTTCTTAATAAAGAAATATTTAATTGATCTTTTCTTTTCTTATTACTTTCTTTTTGCAACTTTGGACTCCTTGGGACCCAAGGAACCCAAGAGGCACGAAATCCACCTTTGGATTAAATTCTTTTGCCTTCTAGAGGTTTTCTACATTTTTCTTTTCTCCATTTCTTATTTATAATGGAGTTCCTTTTGGGTTTTTTCTTATTATTGGGCCCAATAGCCAATAAAGCCCACAAAACAATCATCAAGGATGTTGTAAACGAAACTCATTTATTCCAAACAAATTATATCATTATTTGTTCAAATATCTTTAATATGAGAAATTTACATTTCTCACCAAATGAACCCAAAAGTTGGGGTTGTAACATCCTTCCCCTCTTATAGGAATTTTGTCCTCAAAATTCCATCAAGCAAACAAACAAATCATGATAAGACTTTTCCATGTCCATCATTGGCCCCTATGTGGCTTTGCCCTATCCATGGTGCTTCCAAAGAACCTTTATCATCACATATTCTTTTCTCTGAGTTCTTTCACCTTGGCATCTATAAACCTCACAGGTGACTCAGGTCATTTCAGCCTCCCTTGGGGCTCACTAGGTTCATTGCTCCGCACATGGTCTGGGTGCCTCACATAGTGCTCTAAATTGGACACATGGAACTCATCACACATTACTTTATCCTGAGGGGTAAGGTCAAACTTAACCTTCTCCGCTAAACCATGTTAAAAGAACCCATGCATCGGGGACTCAGTTTTCTTAGCTATAACTTAGAGGGGTCAGATTTTCATGTCACATATTCCCCCACAGTGAATTGCATGTCAGTCTACTTTGCATCAGCTTACAACTCATGTCGTCTCGGGGCTCCTTTCAGCCATTACATGATCAAAGTGACTTCATCTGCACACACTGTGGTCCTTTCTTGACCTTCGCGAGGTCCCTTCACCAACATCATCTTAATGAAGTGGTGACAGACACAACTTCCCTTACAGAGCTCCTTTACATCCCGACGCTGGCTATGCTGGTTATCATCCCATCTTACATAGGACAAGAATTGTCTCCATGTATCACCCTGAATGAGCACACATGCTCATATCAGACCCTCTAGTCTGGATCATACTAACCATTAGTTAGGGGTGATAAACTGTACTAACATCGAGTTCTTTATGTACCTACTTCCACCTTATGGAAGTGAACCTTTAGGTCATACTCAAGAACTTTTGAACTCGCATCATGGTGTGGTTGAACCATCTCTCTCATATGTAGTTCAACCGGATTTGTCCCTTGACAATACTCTTTCTTTCTCATGTCATCTAGGTAAGGCGATCTACCATAACCCATATTGCATCTTGACCTTCCTTGGTCTAGAGGAGACTTACCACAACATCCATAGTGATGAACTCCCATTCCCTCTCAGGGACTCTTTTATCCTCTATATCGATACATTGGATTACTAGTATTCATCCTTCACCTCCTGTCTTGCATGGCATCATACCCCATGCAACTTCATCTTAAGCATCCAAAGTACTATTGTCACTTATTATCTTGTTAGTACCATGGTATATGGTAATCTTTAAATCATGATCTCCTATATTGTCATGATTCCTTAAGATCGATTCCTCAGAAACCCTAAACCATCCTAATCGGGGTTTCCACACCTTCCTTTTTGGAGAAGTGCATCTGAGGTTCTACAACCATCCTTTCATTGCATCAAGGACTAGGCTGGCTAACCAAACAACCACTAACTTGTTCAATAGATCTGGTTCCATCTGAGTGTTAGCCAAATTTATCTCTTTTTCAACTTAGGGATAACCTAACAACCTCTTCTAGCCTCCATCTAAACTAGGCAGCTATATCTCATCCAGAGCATCCATTACCACTTCACATCCTTAGGTGTTAGGTAACGTTGAAGACATACACCTCCATGTATTTCACTTATTACCTCATCTTAGCTCTAAGTCTATCTTCATCAAGAAAACTTTGAGCTTATTCTCTTGGTTTTTTGAACTCAAACTTGTATAACTCATAGCTCATGATAAAACATCCTCATAAGATGACTACCTTGTTTCCATCCATGTATCATGCGCTCCACTAGGGTATGTTATCATCTCTGTCCCCATACCTCATGGAAATGTTCCAACTCACTTCATCTTTTATCCTTGGTGTATGGCGTGCGTACTGTCCTATCTCTCACTCCCATAACAAGAAGAAATAAGCATTTGGCTACAATCCAAATACAAAGTTCTTCCTGTTCCAAGAGTAGAGATGGTACATCCCACCTTGCCAGTACACCTTTAAATTTAAGTTGAAACGTGCAGCTTATGCCTCTATATCACAAACATCTTGATATTAAAGTTACTTTTATGGAAAACTGGTCTCGAACCTACTTGGGTCCACACACAATCCTTTGTCATCTCCTCTAGGTCTATAGGGTGCCGGCACTTTTGGGGTCATTCCTCTTCCCTCATGCATCCAGAGAGTGCCCTACTCATCTGCCATTTGGGTCCCATGAGTTCATGAAGGTGATCAATCTCCTAACCCATGGCCCTCAGACAATGATAGTTGTTACCTCCCGATCCTATGGTCATGTGCAACTAGGGAATTAGGCAACTCCTACTTCCATCGGTCTTATCCCTACTTGACCCTAGGATAGACTTAGGATTATATTATAGTACATGCCCAGCTTAGAATGTTACCCAAGCCTTCATCATCTCTGTCTCTCTGCATTCATGGGCTGACTCCCATCCTTTCATAGGGTCATGGCAACCTGCCTACCTTGGTCAGGCCCCATACCGGTTACCTCCATGGTAACACATCCACATGCACTTAGACATGGTTATGTATGGGTCTACAGGTTCATTCTCATACCATGTACATTTCACTTAGCTTCTCAAGATCCTATGAGACCTCTTTAGGTTTTCCTTAAACCAACAAAACTGGTATACACCCTACAAAAGGGGTCCCTCTCCCAGGACGGAAGGAAACTACATCTCTTCATAACAAAGGTCACAAACACCCTTATGTCTCGGGTTTACATCCACATGAGCATGCTTAACCCTAGTAAGCTCCTAAGGTACAAGAAGACCACCAATTAAACCATGCTAGGTCATACTTGTTCTCATCCTCAACATTGGATCACGATCATAGCTTCCCATGTCATCCACTTAGCTGTGAGGGGTTCATCAAACATACCTTTAAACTTAAGGGGTTTCCCTCTCCTCTAACCATGAGGAGTACCATGCTCGAATCCATAGAAACTCAAATCTCATCATGAGAATTAGGTACACCACTTCCCCTCTCAGGCCTAGGTTCACATTTCCAACGTCCAACTGCCTGCTCAACTTTTAACCACGAGCCAAGCCTGTACAGGGTATGACATACACTTCCCATGATCCTTCTACTCGAGCAACACTTCAGAGTGGAGTCTTCCTCAAGGACAATCCACAAGGTACAAGGTCGCACAACTTGTTACTAAACCTCTCCAGGTCTAAGGAACTCTTCTTCTCATCTATGCCATAGGTACAGAGGTACCAGCAGACTCATCCTCTCACTAGGGTTTGGTTCCTCTCATGGCAACCAAGACATCATCAGCCTCCAGGGATCAAGCATGAGGCTACCACAAACATCCACTTAGGTCGCATCATCCTCAACTCCCCATTTTTCCTCATATCTCAGAGACTAGGCTTCCAACCTTCTAGCATGGGTCCTGCTCTCTCTCTCTAGAGCTAACTCCACAACCCTCCTAACTATTAGAGGTCCTCTTTTCATGAAGATGGATCAAGCTCACAAGCATACCTCTACGTGGGTGAAGCCTAGGTTCAAACTTATGTTTTCTCAAGGTTATCCCTAGCCTTTTATGCTTATCTCATCAACTTTCCAACATACTCCCCTGGCCAGGGTTTTAGCACAACTGACATACTATGGGTGCCTACTATGCTATGCTCATATAAGACCTTGGGGTTTCCATAGGCTCTTCACTAACCTCATTGATGAAGGAACTACCCTTCACTCTAACATGCACGACCCTTTCCAGGGTTGGGTCGCCAAAGGTACTCGGTCATCCCACTTCTCATGTCTCATATGCAATCCAAGGCATGTCCATCCAAACACCTGGTCTACCATGACATCTAACTCATCATGCCATCTCTCTCTAACCTTCACTTAGGGTTAGGGTTAACATCATTCTCAGAGAATGTGCCAGGTCTCCACCTTTAATGGAGGTCTCTACCTCCAAGACTAACTCTCTTTACTTATCCTCCTGACAAGAAGGTCTAGCCTCAGGTCTCTCCTGAGGGCATGACAACTTATGTCATATGACCTAAGCATGTATCTATTCTTTTACACTTAATCTATTAAGCTTATGTCCACGACATCTTATTTACATGCTTTTTATTAATTTGGTGGAGGATTCCTTAATCCTTATCAACCTTACCCATACCTCAAGAGGGTGAGGAAAAGAGAGAAAAACCTAATCCTTATAATCCTTAACAACATTTGAGTTGAGAAGGGATGAACAAGGTGAGAGAGTCCTAAAGGTATCTTATTTCGAGTCAAATCCTGAGACATTGGCCAGACAGTCACACTAATCTGGGAGTTCTCGTATTCCGACTAGCGGTGCGGAGGAAACTCTTGCCAGCCCCCAGACGTGATCCTTTTCTAGACACCTCTGTCTTTTGGAAAATCCTCTAATAACTCCCTTGGGTTCTATAGAGTTTGTAAAATTTAATAATTATTAAAGATTAAATAATGAACCTATGCTCTGATACCAAATGTAACGACCCCACCTCCCAGTAACCCTCAATTAAGGGAGACCAAGAGGTCAGAGTTGTTATCCCAATTTTCGGATCAAAGGTTTGACAAATAATCAATTAATAATTATCAAATTCTACTAAACTAAACTGAAATGATGTAATAAAATAAAACTTTGCATACCTTTTGAAAACTTGGATTTCTAAACTTCTATCCATGTATGAATTATATTCTAACTATTTCTCCTTGCATTTTATTTCATATTAAATTCCACAGATGCCACTTTACTATTTGTTCTTTTCATTGTACCTAAAACGCCAACAAACAAAACGTCAGTCAGCATAAAGCTGGTATGTGGAGGAAACAATAATCATGCAACTATGATAACAATGTAATCAGTCAATTATGATTTAAACAAATAACTTTACATTTTATGCATAACTGCTCAATCCCTACATACCCTAGCCTCTGCGCTATCCCTACAGTGGACCTGGATGCTACCTTCCTTATGGTAGATCACCATTAATCCCCGCATGATCCTACCTAATAGGTAGATCAGTATCTAGGGTTGAGTCACATGGCACTACCTGTAGGTAGCCCACTCTTTAACTCATGATGTGCTAATGAGTCTCATGGCACTACATGTGGGTAGCCTAATTTCTAACTCATGATAGCCTAGACCTTTCTCTAGGTTACCCTTTTTATCCTTTGCAAAGCCACAGAGGAAGACCAGGATCTGAGCCAATCATGTATGTACATTTATGGTGATAATCATAGTCACATTATAGTTGCATGAAATAAAAGGCATCCAAGCAGTTATTTTCAAGAAACCGATAAAAATGTTCGAAAATTGCCGTGAAACTAAAGCGATTATTCATAAGTATAACCGCATACTTGTCAGGTTGATTTGAGACAGAATAATCCATGCAAGTGAGAAATCAAAGTAGGCAAGCACATACAACAAGATCCTAAAATAATCATGCAATTCCCTTTTATTACTCATGTCATCAAGATCTATTAAACCTAGCTCGCTTCCTAGGGTTTCTAGCCCACTTTTAGGGTTTCCATTGCAATTAGGGTTTCACTTCATTTTTACTATTTTAAACCCTAATTGTATATGATTGCTTACAAACCCTATTTATCTCATTTATTCTTCACGAAAGATATTAAGGTTATCTTTTAACAACATATAACCCTAATTTCAGAAAGAGCACAATTAACCATTAATTAAATCCATTAGGCCTCTTTTACATTAAAGCTACCATTTTTATCCTTTTTGTCCATGACAAGATCATTATGCTCATTTATCATCAATTCACAGTTCATTATGGTCTAATTCACATATAAACTCTACTTGTCATTAATTCTACCTTTATCCATTAGAAAACCCTAGTTATTACATTAAGGGTGTTTATCCACAATTACAAACCTTTATACTTGAAATAGCTTGGAATTATCATATCTCAACTTTATTCACAATTTTGAATAATTAAAACCATTATGAGTCACATTTACTAATATTAGGGTTTCAAGGCCCATTAAAGCATATTTATGCACATGAACTCTCAATTAAACTAATTACGTGCAAAGTTCATCATTTTTTATCTTAATGTATATTTTCATGATTAACAGGCTAATATCAACTTTAATCATCCTACTAATTTCATTAATCATCTCAAAATAGGGTTTCTTAATCTTTAATTCATTAAAGTTGATAACTTACACTACTTTTTGAATAGCAAGAGGAATTAGCCTTCAAATATTTTTTAATGAATTCCTCTCATTTTTCTGAGAAAAATGCATATATTATTTGCTATCATCGGAGTTTCCAACTTTTAGTTGTGAATTTTGTAAGGTTTACCTTTTTGGACCATTCAGAGGATGCCACGTCGCCTCTATCTCCATGCAATGCAGTGATTTGGAAATATAACGAATTGTCGACTTTGCCCTTACTTAAGTGGTCGGTCCTTCACACGCCAGAGGGGCGTTTCCGTCCAACGACCCAAGGGTCATCTTCAACCTTGCTCCGACGGCCTGTTGGTGCCCTAGACGTGGTTGGGCACGACACCTCTCCTCCCCTGGACCCCGACGGTGACCGAAACTCATTCCATTCTCTCGGACATCCTCTGCCGCACCTACAGGTGACCTAGACTGCTTCCATGGTGGCAGAAAATGGGACGGGCAGACCGGCAACACGGCCGTCCTATGCAGTCGTACTGCTGCTGCCACGGCCAGCTAGGGTGAGGGGACGCTCACCCAAGAACCTCAGGCCGTTGTGGAAGCGGCAAGGCTCCCTCGCAACTCCCTCTTGCAGCCTCGTGGCTTCGACAACACGCAACTTCTCTTTAGTTAGGGTTTATGGATGAAACCATGGAAGCAGAGGAGAAGATGATGTGTGGGATCTTTTGGACTCGGCCCTGGGTCTTACCCCTTATATAGGGGAGTGTAGTAACGCCCTGGGGTGCTTGCCCACGAAGCAACCAATCCCTCTTCCAATAGGAATTCAATTCCTTCATTAGGAAGCAAGTTCCTCTCTCTCCTAATCATCTTTTTGATAATATTTATTCCTTAGATATTAGGATTTCAAAAAACACTTCTTTTATTCACTTAGTACTTGCCCTTTAATCCATTGGAACGAAATCATGTTTTCTTTTAATAGAAAATACTTCCTCTTTATCAATACCACAAAATTCATTAATAAAGTATCACATTATTTTCTTATTTTGCATTATTGGTATTTTCTCTTTCTTTCTTCTCCATTGGGGCTCCTTGGACCCCAAGAAACTCTATGATTTCGAAATTCCTTTTTAAGGATACTTATTATCCTTCTAGATGCATCTATATTCATTATTTCACATTATCTTGTTTATTTCTTATTAAAATATCTCTTTTTGAGGATTTCTCTTTATCTTTCTTTTTATTTTCCTCATTGGCATTCCATTTAACATTAGTAATCCTTTGGATACAAAAATCCATCAAGGATAACTCAATTATACCTCTTTTCACTTATTTTCCACATTTTATCATTGTTTTCAATTTCTTTCTTAATAAAGAAATATTTGATTGATCTTTTCTTTTCTTATTGCTTTCTTTTTGCAACTTTGGACTCCTTGGGACCCAAGGAACCCAAGAGGCACGAAATCCACCTTTGGATTAAATTCTTTTCCCTTCTAGAGGTTTCTACATTTTTCTTTTCTCCATTTCTTATTTATAATGGAGTTCCTTTTGGTTTTTTTCTTGTTATTGGGCCCAATAGCCAATAAAGCCCATAAAACAATCATCAAGGCTATTGTAAACGAAACTCATTTATTCCAAACAAATTATATCATTATTTGTTCAAATATCTTTAATATGAGAAATTTACATTTCTCACCAAATGAACCCAAAAGTTGGGGTTGTAACATCATCCAATCAGATCTTTTGAATATAAGGAAACAAAATGTCTGCATGACACCCTTAATAACCTGGGACTTTAGGTTAGATTATTAAATCCATTAAACTTTTTGCTAAAAACTATATAGAAACTTTCTAAATTCATTAGAGGGGTCAAACATATTCCTAATGATTTCAAATTTGAATCATAGGTTAATCAAATAGTCTGAATTCTCCCTGTTTAGTTATATTTAGGTTTTTGCAAAAAAAATTGTCGTAGTTTCCATGCAGGTTGATTAACTTGAATTTAATTGATTAAATATGTGGAAATTACCTTCTTTAGTGTGACTTTGAGTCCAACTTCAAGATTAACATAATTGTCTCCTATAAATTTATATCACATATATTTTATGCCTTTTTGAGAAATTTTCATGGATGAGAGATAAAAGAGAATATATATATATATATATTTATATATATGTACTTTCCTCTTACATTGAAAGTCATAGAAGTAAAAGGAAAACTTCCTGGCCAATGCATCTACTCCTTAATTATATCTTCGGATTCAAATTATTTTCTCTTTCCATGTTTATTTCTTATAAGCATTTTTCAAGAATAGGAGAGAGAGAAAGTGGAAGGATATGCTAGTTTTCCTTTTATGTATCTTGAACTCATTCAATCATAAAGAAATTAAAGTAATCATATTTCATTTTCTTTCTATGACAAATCTCATCTAAAGGATTCAAGATTTGGGGTAACTTGCATTAAATTTCAAGTTTAATTTATAGTTGGAAAATTGAAATTAAGACTCTAAACTTATTTTATGTGGATTTTAGGATGTAACTATCCTCCTCATCACTATGTACATGGACACGATGTTGATCACCTAAAAGGGCATGGAAACCCACAATGTGAGACCCATGTCCTAGTGATTTGACATAACCTCTAATAACATTTATTGCTTACAATAGGTATGAAATTAAAGTATATTGAACTCAATACTATAATAGATTAGGAAGTGAAGCAGTGTAATATATGTTGATCCAACATAGCTAATGTTACATTTACTGATAATTACACATTAAGATATATGGAATAGGTGTGTTACTATCAAGAAAGGGAGAGGAAATGATTATCAACCAATATAAATTGTCATTGGACCTAACAAGTATACTACACATATGATTCATATATTTTATAAATCCTTAGGTAGATGAGGCATACCACTGAAGCTACTAACTGACCACTGAACATTGGTCGGTCAAATCGTCTGTAGGTGTGCATCAATTTCATGGAATTTTGTCCTCCTCTTTTATTTTTCCCACGTTGTAGACTTCCCAAAATGTGAAGTCACAATCAGCCTCGTGTAAGATCTAGGATGACCAAAATCTAAAGGTCTCTTCCCCTTGGTTAGTACAAGTGACATCCATAGTGGCACATTGGCCCAACTACTTAAAACAACTTGGTCCATCCTAGGTACACATGTCAGGACACTAAAAACTAGGGTACAAACCCTCAAATTCGAGTTACGAAAACATCCACTCTTAATCATATAGAATTTAAGATACAGCTTCAACGACTCTCTAAAACCTTAGAATCAGGATGACATGGATATACCCTCCCAACACACATATTTACTCAACAATATATGACTTCGAGCTCTTTTTGGGATTACTCATTTCACAACCTACCAAATTCTAAATCTGAGAGAGTTCTACGATCATAGGGTACTACATGATCAAGGTTGCACTTGGTTAATTATGCCAATTAAGCATTTTTATAGCATCAATCAAGTTACATACAAGCACCTAAAAGATTCTTATATAATAAATCATGAATTATAACTTCATGAAATATAAAATGCATGAATCATCTCCATATTACTCAATCACAATATGTTCAACCATCCTTGGTCATAAAAAGGAATGTACTGCAAACTAGTACATATAAAAGCCCCATTTATCACTATAAATAAAATAATCATGATTAATTACATGAATCTCATTTATATCTAAAATTTTGCAGGGAGCTTTGGGGAAGTCTTCGTGGTCATCACGAGTCATGATTAGGGAAGGAGATGATCGCGATCGGTAGGGAGGCATTGATAATGAAGTCGATTGCGGTGTTGATGCAGGAGGATGGATGGTCGCGGAGTCGAGGTCGAAGAGGACATGATTGTGACCTGGTGTAGGTGGATGTCGACCACGACCAAGCAGAGGGTGATCCAGTGCAGATGCATGCACTGATCGCGGTTGGAAGGAGGTCAGGTGCCATCACGGGTAGCGATTGGAGTTGGGGCCAGGAGTTGGTCACGATGTTGGTGGTAGAAGGGTTGATTGGAAGATCGTGGGCTGGTGAGGTGTGACCACAGTTTGGTGGATGGCGATGGTCACGGTCTTGTGGCAGGTGCAGGTGCCGATCAGAGGTTGAAGGTGTTGATCGTGATCCAGTAGCAGGTGCAATGCGATCGCGATTGTATGAGGAAGAAGGAAGTGGTGTGAAGATCGCGGTCTGTTGGTGGAAGGTAGAGGTGTTGGCGTTGTCTTTGTGGCCATCGCAGGTCGCGATCTGGAGGTGTTGATGCTTGGACACCTCAAGCCTCTCTTTTTCCTTATCCATAATCTTTATACACCTATTCTTTAGCTCATAAATGAAACCTTTGGACTCTTATATCTTCCCTCCTCTCCATAACTTCTTCCTCACCTTCTTTTTGGTGAAAAGAGTGCCCAAGGAAGAAGAAGGCAGCCAACATTCTTGGTTAAGCATCTAGCGTTTTGTTTTGCTCTCTTCCAAGGTTTGTGGAGCTTCCATTGTTGTTTTCAACCTAAACTAGTAAGTTTCTCGTTCTCTCCTTCATTTATTTTTCTTTTCTTCTTCCTCCTACCTTCTTCATGGATGGAACCAAAGATTTCCATGGAGAAGTTTGCTTTAAAGCTCAAAGAACTTACCTTTCTGGCTCCCTTCACCTAGGGTTTACTCCCTTTCTTGGAGAACAAGCATACTTGGCCGAGTTCAGACCTAAATCTAGGGTACTTTACCTTCTTTTCTCAAGTTTCCACTCTTCTTGGAGTCTGATCTTCTTCATGGAGGCGAGTTTTATGACCCTCTTCACTTTTATTGCTTACTGTAATCTTTCTTGCTCAAGTTCTTTCTCTAAAATGATGTTCTAAGCTTAGAGAAGCTATGGTTGCCTAGGGTTTCAATTTTAATGTTGTCTCTTACTTAGTTTCCAGCTCTAGATAAACTTTAAACTTTGTGCACGATCTTCCTAAGGTAGAGGAAAACTTAGATCAAGTTTACATGGGAACTGATGGTGCTTACCACCTATCAAATGATGGCATATAGTTAGAGTGACCAATGGTTATAACTGATGGTTTCAATTGTTGGCCACACCTTAGCTCAGTTTTAGACTCCTTTGATAGCTTATCTACCGATGGTTTAATGCCCTAGAAATAGCACGAACTCATGGTGACATTAGCTCAATATCTAATGGAGACAAATGACAGTAGTGTTGACCCTATCAACTGATGGTGGTTTAGGAGACCACAACTGATGGTGAATCTAGGTCTTCAATGTTGCTTCATTTAAGCCCTAAACCTATGGTTTCTTGGGTCAATTGACACAAGGGTTAGACCTACACTCTAATTGATGGTTTTGAATAATGAACCTAATCCAATGGTTAAGATTTGATGCTTCAGTATCCAGTGGTTTGAAATGAACCATATGGCATAATATTTTGATTCTAATAATGTGAATGCGATGGTTCAATGCCTTTAACTTGTATTCTTACCTTTTCCCTTGTATGAATGATTTGATAAATCTCGATAATAATTGGATGTGTAACCTTAATGTGATAAATCGTGTTACCACCTAACCCTAGTGTAACTAGGTGATGGTGATATATTGTAATCAGTCCTATTAAATGATTAAATGTGTAATAGTGAAATTCTCTCTTGTGTTGAAACCATAATATGATGATAATTGAACATCATAGTTCCTTGCTATGTTAGTCTCATATTTTACATGTGTGTTGATGATCTGCTGAGCCTTTTTCTAAGGCATGAAAAGACAATGTTGGACAATGCAGGAAATAATGTGATGTTCTTAACAGATTTTGGGCATGGATGAACCCTAAATGAGGTGTAACCCTCTTGATGCTACGATAAGGGTTGAAACCCTAGAACCATGTGATAAGAACTTGTGTGTTGGGGTGAGATGGTGACAGTTAGGGTTTCATGTATGGCAATGAATAGTACCATGTCGTGATTGTGATTAAGAATTATACTTCACAAGTTTTATATCTTATAAAGTTTGTATGCTTCTACGCTTTCTAGAAATGAAATAGGGTTTGTATATCCATGCAACCTTAATTCACTCAATTGGCATAATTAATCAATTAAAACCCTAATCATGTAGTGCCTTGTGCCATATAATGATTTTCAGTGTCATAACTTGTTGGATGGTGAAATGAGTATTCTTAAGGGAAACTTGGAGCGCATATTGTTGAGTATGTGGGGTGCTTGTCACCCTGATCCCAAGTGTATAGGGAGGATGATTGCGGTCATACCTAGCCCTCATATTGAGAGAGGAAACAGTCGTGCATCAGTGATTACATATGAGAATAAATATAAGGACAACTCTATTTGTGCCTCAGATGGTAGGGTTTGCATACCCACCTCCTATCACTAGTGCCATGACCTGTAACAAGGATGGACTAGGTTGTTAGTAGCTTGATGTGATGTGTCACTTTGGAAGACTCGTACTAAATAAGGGAAGAGAATATCTTAGGAATTTGGTTCTCCTAGATCTTGTATGGCATTGATTTCGACTTAGTAGCAGTTAGTTGGGACTTGAGTTGTATTCCTCAAATCCCTCAGGGCATAATAAAATAGGTAATACAAGTCGTATAGTATATTTTCTAGGTTTGAATACACTTCACATTGTTTGATTAGACTTTCCATGTCTTTATACTACACAGTTCTTGTATGATGAAATCTGAGTAATTATGCTTGTTGCCAAGCTTATTTGTTTAACTTGCTTAGTATGTTATAACTATACAATCTACTCAATTTCTTATCAAATACTCCAACTATTCAATATATTTACTGTTAAATAATATGTTGTAATCAATATCTTTTGGAGAGAGTTATATCTCTTATTGGGACATGGGTCTCACCTATGGGTCACCACATCTTTTTAGGTGGTTGTCGACAATATGGTCGAGATCATGTTGTTAGAAGAGGAACAATCTGGTGATCAATAGAGATAGAAGGTTGGATTGTTGTGTTGTTATTAGCAGAATCCTAGTGTCATCCTTGTACTCTCAGGTCCAGGTATGGGAAGTGTTTTGTAGATGATAAACTTGCATCGACACAAGTTTTTGGCAGTATGCCAGCGTTTGTAATATATCTCTTGTACATGTGTAAATATCTCTTTTGTACAGAGTTTGTGGTTGAGACCACTCGATACAGAGGTAAATACATGTTATGGTATGTGAGTTTATTAAAAAGATGGACCTTGATGTAAATGTTCCACTACTTGATTATGATGTTGAAATTGGTTTTAGTTCTTCCACTTTTTTTTACTATGTGATTATTTAGTTGTTGATCGTATTTTATGTTTTGAGTAATCTTGTTCAGTGGATCGAAGTGTCATAGTTAAGTTGGTACCAGAGCTCTAGGTTCTCTAAGTCTATAGGGACATAGGACTTAGGTTTTGAGTTTGTTCTTATGTATCCAACATATCTTCTCATAGCTTATGCTTATGCAGATATGTATTGAAGACATGAAGAACATGTTGAGAGTAGCTATGTTGCACCAAGAGGAGGTTCTAGGAGGTATGCATATGATGATAGAGTGCCAAAAGCAAGACTGGAGCAGCCCGCGATGCCTCAGTTTGACCCAGATGCTATGGTCATCCCTGTGTTTCAGTCCATGTTTTGACAAATTATAGCCACAATTACACATCTAGTGGGCAGAGCGCCAACTTCTCAAGCTAGGGAAGTCATTGCTAATGTGGAATCCCAAGGTTTGGGGAAGACGTTTGAATGTCTTATATGTGTCAAGGTGATCAAGTATGCTGGTACTTCGGACCCAACAGATGCCAACATGTGGCTGACTGAGCTTGAGAAGGTGTTTAAGATATTGAACATTCCTGAAGAAGATAAAGTGAAACATGTTGTTTACTTGTTGAAGGGTAGTGTAGGCCACTGGTGGACCATACAATAAGAAAAGAGGCAAGGAGTGGTAATAGGACTAGAGGGGTTTTGGTGAGAGTTTGTTAGTCGATACTTCCCTGAGACTGGTGTGTTTCTGCTAATGGTGTTACATGCTACTCATGTAATTTGAATAGATGCAACTCCGTGAGCAAACAAACCACGAGGGATCTTTTGAATTTATAGTGGACCTAGTCTGACACACCTACTTAAACTAATCACACGTACCCAAAAGCACACAGGGTCATGTTTTATTATAGGAAAGCGGTAAGAAAAGGGTCGATCCTCAGGGATAGAGGGAGCACTAGAGCTATGTTAGGGGTAGCTACATTCCTAAAGCGGAGTGTAGGTTTTTTATGGTTTAAAGGTTGGTTTTAGTTGGTTACACTAAGATTTCAAGCAATTAATGACAAGAAGGAAACTAGATTACTGAAAACCCTAAATTAACCTAATCAGGTTAAAACTAAGAAGCTTGATAAAATGATTAACTAAGCAAGAGCAAGGAATTACAACTAAGCTACACTAGACTAGCAATGAAAATTAACAACTAAGAGATAAGTTAAGCACTAAAGCAAGCAAGGGCCTAGCTTATCACTAACTAACAAGACTAACACAAACAATCTCAAAAGAGCACTAACTACTCAAGAAAGACCTAGCTATCAAGAACTAAGCAATTAGCTAAGAAGCAACAAAGGCAATTAACTGAACTAGCATTAACAAGCTAAGTGAATGAGATGGGCTTCAAGCAATGATATGGATAGGTGGGCTGTTTGGAAATGAAACTATGATATTAGTTGGGGGTTTAATAAAGCATGCAAGTCTTTTATTATCAAACTAGATTGCCAAACCAAACAACAAGGAAAATGCTATTTGAATCTACTTGATTCTAATAGTTGGGAAACTAGGGCTAGGTGTAATTCTAATAGGACTTGGAAAGTCTAGGTTTCTAGGGTAAGTGGTATTAGGGAAATTGAGATCCAAGGGTAGGAATGGGGGTATATATAAGGGTGTTTCACCTCATGTTACTCACCATCTAACCTTTAGTAAACCCTAGGCAATTGCACTAATCACTCTTACACTAGCAACTTAGATCTCACACCTACTTGTAGGAGAAGGCAGTTGTATGTAGGAACAAAGGGTGCTAGTTAGGGATCCACTAATTGGACCTAGGAGCAATTCCTAAGATAACCACGTCAATCCATTTTCTCCTAGAAGCTAGGTGTCTTCAATCATCATACAACAAGAAATCCATGTTTAAAAGCACAAATTACAAGAAAGATAATGGGAATTGAGATAGAAGCAAGAGACAATCATCAAAGAATGGAAATATGTTAAATACAAGTTATTTTCCTCCAACATGGTATAAAAGTAACATTTTAGCCCCAAACAGCCCACCACAAGGGGCTTATCTAGACATGATCATGCAAAAGAGAAAAAAGGAAATAAGAAAGAGGTACAAGCCCATGGAGCTCGTGGAAGATTCTTCTCCTTCACCCCCTAGTTGTTTAGAATGTCCTCCCTCTTCCAAGATGGCTAAAGAGCATGGAAATGTAGGGGATTATGGTAGAAAACTGAGAAAACTAGGGGTCTATGGTGGAAATGGAGTGGAAATGAAAGGTGGGAGGAAGGTGAATGGCTAGAATGCAAGGAAAAGAGTAATCAATGCTATAGAGTAGTTAAGTAGTGGGTAGGGATTCTAACCTAGTGATGTGGCCACCACCCATGTATATATTGCTGGTGGTGGAAGCACTAGGGTAAGTGGGGGTATCATTGGAAATTCAATGCAGAAAAAGCTAGGTTTTAGGTGGCAGCATGATCGTTCTGGGAAGAACAGACGTGGTGGATGGAGGTTAGAATGACCGTGGTGGAAGATAACGATTGTGGTGGGAAATGAGAAAAATGTTAGGTTGGAAGTGGTAAAATGAAGAATAGTAGAACAGTCGTGTAGGGCAGGACAGTCTTGGTGGGGGATAGGTAGAACGGTCATGCAGGGTAGCACTGACATGGTGTATGAGGTGGAGTGGAGGTCTTTCTCTTCAGTAAGCCAGGTTCGGTCTTTGGCAGCATGGCCATTTTGGGGGCTTCTTGGCACTACCGTGTTGGGTAGCATGGCTATTTTGGATGAGTTATTTTAGCATGTCAAAATGGGACATCAACCTATGATTTTTGCATTGGCGAGCAAGGTCGTTCCTTGGCACCAAGGATGTGTTGGGGTCTTTAGTAGAACTTTGAGCTCCATTCATTGAAATTCATGGACTTCTTCACTTGGGTTGATTCTTGGCCACCAAGGATAGGTTGGGAAAGCTTTGGGGTCTTCTCTGGATCCCTCTATCTCACTCATCCATCCAACATGGTCCAAGTACCTGAAAAACATGCAAAGAACATCCATAAGTGCATTTGACAATAATATGCATATTGAGGGAGTTAACTTGCATTATAATATGTTCAGATGTGATTGAGATGCAAAAAGACACAAGATGAAGCCCTAAAATAGGGTTTCATCACCACCCCAACTTAAAACATACTTGTCCTCAAGTATGCTCCAACTTAATCTCTCTTTCAATTCAATCAAGGGGTTTAAGGCTAATGCAATTATTGTGATGTTTGTTGGATACAATGAGCTCACATGAGGAATTAGGCATGCAATCCACTCTTTTTTCAAGTGTGAATCAAGCACAGAGCACAAGAGCTTAGAATATGGGTCACCATTCACATATGCAAGCGATGCAATTTTTATAATGCTCTGGGTAAACTGTATCATGCAAGAAATACATTCAAAATGTTAGAATTACTATTTCACTTTCTAGAGCCACCTCATACACTTCAATTCACTACTCATGACCCACTTGGCTTGTGTAGGGGAATGAGGGTTAGAATTGATTTACCCTAGCCCTACTATGCATACAAAGAGAAGAATGGTTATGAAAGGGAGTGGAGTGATATTATACATCTTTTATTTATTTGGATGCTCTTAAACAGGAGCACCCATTATTTTTTTTCTTTTTATTTTCTTTTTATTTTTCTTTTCTTTTCCCTTGGTGTAGGTAGGGCGTATGATGACAAGAGTGAAGTGATGAGGTAAAGGTATGGTCAACCTAAACTTTTGGGGGTGGCCAAGGCTAATATGTGCACTTTGGCATCCTTTCATGAGGCAGAGAGGTAATAAGATGGTGGAAGAATGTCGGGTCAAAGAGAGGTCACAAGCAATGAAAAATCATGATAATCTCACTCAAGAAAGTTAGTCCATGTAACATTCACCAATCAAACAAGCCATGCATAAAATGAATAGTATGGTAAATTGCATCCTTTTCATAAAGAACAAATAAATATCAAATGTTCAAGACTTGCAAGAATCACCCTTTTATTCAAAACAACAATTTATTTCAAGAGGCTTGGAGCACATGCAAAATTCCTACATAGGACTCATTCTAGCCAAAAACATCAAAAGCAAGTTACATTATCCAAGGTTTAATGATTCTCATCAGAACAGATAGAGATTCAATTGAAACATACTATTGAGCAAGAATATTCAAGTTCAGGGAAAATTTGGCCAAATGGTGCCAATTTGCACCCAATCACATCTAAACCTACATTTAGGGAAATGAAAACACAAAGCAGAAAATCCTAGTTAAAACACACAACAATTACCAAAATCTCCATGCAAATGCAATGAATGACATGAAATGGTCAAAAGAGCAATTTTTTTGAAAAAATACTAAAAAATGCATGAAAAAGGACTACATGTATGCATGAATGCAAACAGAAGGAAATCTACATTAGATAGAGAGAAGTAAAACAAACAAAGATCTAGTGAGACAAGCACAAACAAAATAAGCTGAAAAAAGTGGGCATACCACCCTACCACCCCAAGCTTTTAAATCATGTTGTCCTCAACATGAAACTAAAGCTTAGGAATGATATGGTAGACTTCACTGCATCGGTGGTGGTGGATCCTACGGTGGGCCAGCCTGTGGAGGTGCATGACGGTAATAGTGGGCCCAATAATCCATCTGTGGATGTGGGTATGTCTCCTGATATCCAGAAAGGGCTCCCCAAAAATCCTCCCCCCATTGTGGGTTTCTCTGCACCTACGCATGTTGATACTAGTACATGTGGTTGATATGATGGTGCATCTACTACTGATCTAACCACATGGCATGTTGTGTCTGTTGAATTGCCTCCAATTATTGTAAATGAATGGCTGACATGTCATTTGCATTTGTTGGAGGTGGTTGTGCATCAAAATCCTCATGTCTCTGTCTCGTGCAGTGGGGCTGCTCAAGAATATGATGTTGCTCTGGTACATTTGTGTCACCTCCTCCCTTTTCAATGGCACAGGTCTGTAGTCCTCTCTAGGATACTTCTTTCCCATTTGGAAATCCGCGTTGGAATATTATCTAATGGCATGATCTCATCAAGAAGAATAGCATCATGTTAAGGTAACTCTAAAGTGGTTTCAGGGTACCCGGGGTTCATATTTTATATGATTTTTTTATCTCTTATGGATATCATCTAGGACCTCGGAAGATAATTCAATCAACCAAATCGGTCCCTTTTGACTTTGTGAGATTCTGGAGATCACAATTCAGTGCTTTTGCTATGGTGGTCACAACCTCCCCCCATTATGAAAGGATTCTTGCTCTTGGAGGGGATTGTTTTAGGTGATTAATCATCATCATACCCAGATTCACATGGCCATGACTTACAATTATTGATATCACAAACAAGTCTTTTTTAGAGTAGCAACCTTGGTTGTCGTACCGGCCAAAGACAGTGTTGGCTAGAACCTTCTGAATATATCTCAAGGTGGGGTTGTATATTTTGCTTTTTTTTACTTTCCTAATGCAAAGGTGCCTTGTCCAGTGAATGTTTCCAACATCTTAGAATAGTTGCATTTTCCATTCTTATCATACCTTCCCTCATCAAACTTTTGTGCCATCTCTAGTGTTGGTGCTAAGATCTTGTTGAGATGGGAAGACTTTAGTACATGTGTGGAGTCATTGAACCTAAAGCAGATTGTATCCTCCCCTTGGTATTGCACCTTCTTCAGATATCTAAAGAATTCATGGGTTGTCTCTAGGTATATCTCTTGTATATTTGTTAGCAAATGATACAACCCACATGATGTTAAGAAATCTTTGAGGATAGCATGCATCCCTAGGGCTTGCATGGTGTTGGGGAAAGCATATCATGTAGGTATTACCCTCCTAGTAGTGAACTCAGGGTGGAGGGGTCTTGTGAACACTCTTCTTTATGTGCTTCTTCCATATGCAGTTTCCTTAGGCTGTTCTCACCCGCTTCATTCTATCCTTCTCTAGCTTGGACAAAAAGACCACAGGTTCATCCTCCATCTCCTCACTCTCATTCTCATCTACCTCCTCCTCATAGGTATGCACCCCCAAACTTGTGTCCAAGTTCAAGGGCACCATCTCAATGGGTGCATCAACATCTTCTTCAATTATCAACCGGCGTCTAGTGGGTTTTTGAGTGGTGTGAGGTTGATAAAGTAGAATTCCTCAATGGAGTCAGTCATTGAGGCGGGCATGAAGATGATGCAGCGACAACTTTCTTGGCCCTCCTTTCTCAGGCCAGTGCATCAACATCGACAGAATCAACAATATTTTTGAATTCTTCTTCTTCCTACCTTCTACTCGGGGTTTTTGTAGCTCGAATCTGATGTATGGTGTGGCTTGAGGAGGATTAGAGTCAGGAAGCACTCATTGATGCTGACCTTTGGAGAGATTGAGAATTTGAGTTGGATGGCAATGTAGGGATGTGTGACAATGGTGTGATGTTGGAGGCCCGTTTGGTGCGGCTTTTGCCTCTGGTGAGGATACTCATAGTCTTCTCTACCCCTTTCTTGATTGACTATCCCATGCTCTTTATTTTTGCAAGGATCTAGTGGAGAAACAAAGAACCACAATGATTTTTTCACTTATGGGATGTAGGGGTGAATCTCCTTGAAGATGGAGAAATAGAGGTTAATGGAGGGTGGAAATTGGAGCTTGAGGTAGGGGAAGGTGAGTGGGAGATAAAGGGATCCCAAATCTAGAGTTTTGGAGGGAGAGGAGGTGATTTGGGGGTGTCTGGGGTTCACTCTAATTGTCAGTGCCTGTGGAACGGTTGTGGTGATTCCCATGAATGAAGGAGAAGTCGTGCTGTGAAAATGAAAAATTGGGTCACTTAAGTGTTGGGCCCAGGCCAGTACGACTGTTCTGGCAGAACGTCAGCACGACTGTTCTGGGAACTCCAACACAGTTGTGTTGGTCAGAACGGTCATGCTGACTAGGCCTAAAACTTGAGTTTTCTCTGTTAAAAATGATCGTGCCAGCACGGCCGTGCTGGTACTTCCAAGTTGACAAATCTTCAAAAATTCTCAAATCACTCAATCATTCATAATCCAATCATTGAATTCGATCCACTTGATGTTCCATTAATACTTTTCACTAAAAAGTGCCCCATTTCTCAAACGTTCACCTGTTTCACCTATCTCATCATCAAAACTAAAAAAATTTGTTAAACACAAGTGTGTGTATTCTTGGAACCATTTCAAAAATAAAGCAAAAGTATAAAAAAGTGAATGTTGGGTGCAAAAGTTCCCAAACCAAGGTGGGTTGCCTCCCACTAGCGCTAAATTTTATGCCTTCATATGGGCTTATTAATTCTAGACTCGATCATCCTTGGGGAACTTTCCAATCATCCTTGTAGTAGATGTCTCTCTCATGTGTATATAAGCACATCTCTGCATCAAGCAAGTGTTCCTCAACTAGCATCACAATGTAAAAACTTTGGCTCACTTTGTCCAGACCTACTTCCACAATGGCTTTCAATATTTTCCCATTGAAGGTGAACTTTTTTTATCCATCCTTTTCACATATCACAACAGCCCCAGATGGATATACATGTTTGATTAGATAAGGCCCTTCCCATCTAGACTGAAGCTTTCTGGGAAAGAACTTCATCCTAGAATTGTACAACTGTACCCATTGTTCGGATTCAAAGTTCTTCTTCTTGATTAGCTTATCATGTAAAAACTTGGTCCTTTCCTTGTAACTCTTTGACATCTCATATGCCTCATGTCTCATCTCTTCTAGCTCATGCAGCTGCAATTTTTTTCTCACTTCGGCAGTGTCTCCATCCATGTCCATGGCTTTCAAAGCCCATAGTGTCTTGTGTTGCATTTCCATGGGTAGATGGCAGCTTTTACCATACACTAGTTTGAATGGTGTGGTACCAATCAAGGCCCTGAATGTAGTCCTATATGTCCACAAAGCTTTGTTGAGACATAAAGACCAGTTCTTGCAGTCTGGCCTCGTCATCTTCTGAAGAATGAGCTTTATCTCCCGATTAGCTAACTCAACTTGACCACTTCTTTGATGGTGGTGAGTAGCCACGCGGTGATTCACCCCATGCCTTTTTTAGCAATCCTTCAAAGGTATTATGGATGAAATAGGTTCCACCATAACTAATCATTGCTCGTGGTACACCGAATCATCTAAAGATGTTCAATTTTACAAAATCACAAACCATTTTATTGTCATTTGTTCTTGTTGCAATTGCTTCAATCCACTTGGATACGTAATCAATGGCCACCAAGATGTACACATGTCCAAAGGAGGGAGGAAACATACCGATGAAATCAATTCCCCAAGCATCAAACACTTCAACCACAATAATGGGTGATAGAGGCATCATGTCCCTCTTGGATATAGTACCCACCTTTTGGCACTTCAAACAACATTTGAAATATTCATTAGCATCTTTGAACAAGGTTGGCCAATAGAATCCACTTTGAAGAATTTTGGAAGCTATGTGTTTTCTGCCGAAATGACCTCCACACACGCTAGAGTGGGACATGGATAGGATCTCTTGCTACTATATTTTTAGGACACGCCTTCTAATGAGTTGGTCAGGATAATATTTGAATAGATGTGGATCATCCTAAGCATAGTTTTTCACCATATCAAACAACCTCTTGCTCTCTTCCCTTGTCCAAGTACTTTGTATCCTCCCACTAGCTAAGAAATTAGCTATGTGCTTGTACCATGGTCTTTGGGTGGATGAAAGTAAGAAAAGCTACTCATGTGACATTGTTTCCTTGATCTAATTCATATTATCATAAGGTGACTCAATGAGGGAGGGATGGTCGGTTGTAGAATTTTTTACTCCCTTCTTGTCAACAATCTCCAAATCAAATTCATGAAGCAAAAGAATCCAA
Organism: Alisma plantago-aquatica; assembly: GCA_963693085.1. NCBI lineage: Eukaryota > Viridiplantae > Streptophyta > Magnoliopsida > Alismatales > Alismataceae > Alisma > Alisma plantago-aquatica. The sequence continues at coordinate 753,065,611 of OY856410.1, forward strand.
TGAATCAACCTTGACTTAGAATCTTTCTTTTCCATGAGATATTTTAAGGATGCATGATCCATGTATACCACCACCTTATTTTTTGAGAGATAAGAATGAAATTTGTCAAGAGAAAAAATCAGGGCAATCAACTCTTTTTTCATGGTGGTATAGTTCCTTTGAGCTTCATCAAGGGTTTTGCTTGCATAATAGATGGCATGCAGAACCCGGCCAATCCTTTGGCTCAACACAACCCCCACTGCCATATCCAATGCATCAGTCATGATTTTGAATGGCAAGGAGAAATCCAGGAGTTGCATAATAGTAGCATAGACGACCTTATGTTTCAAGTGGTTGAAGGCTTCAACACACTTGTCATTAAAGTTGAATTCCACATCCTTTTCAAGAAAGTGACAAAGCGGCCTTGAAATTGTACTAAAGTCTTTGATGATATGGTGGTAGAAACCTGCATGCCCCAAGAATGATCAGACATGTCTTATAGTGGAAGGAATAGTGAGGGTGGAAATTAGTCCCACTTTGGCCTTATCAACTTCAATGCCAACCTTAGAAACTCGATGACCTAGAACAATGCCTCCGGGAACCATGAAGTGACTATTTTCCCATGATAACACCAAACGAACCTTGACACATCTTTCAAGCACGATTTCTAGATGGAGCAAACAGTCATCAAAAGTCTTACCAAACACTAAAAAAATCATCCATGAAGACCTCCAGAGACAAATTAAGCATGTCATAAAAGATGGATGTCACATATCTTTATATTGTAGAAGGAGCATTACACAACCCAAATGACATTCTCCTATAATCAAAAGTACCACTTGGACAAGTGAATGTTGCCTTCTCTTGATCTGTAGGATTAACTGCTACTTGGAAGTAACCTGAATAGCCATCAAAAAAATAGTAGAAACTTTGCCCTGCAAGTCTTTCCAAGATCTGCTCAATGAATAGGAGGGGAAAGTGGCCCTTATTGGTCTTCTCATTCATATTTATATAGTCCACACACATCCTCCACTGTTACTGTTCTCTTACTGGCATCAACTCTCATCCTCATTCTCAGCTATTGTGATCCCACCCTTCTTTGGCACAACCTAGATGGGGCTCACCCAAGGGCTATCAAAAATGGGATAGATAATCCCAGCATCTATCAACTTCACTACTTCTTGTGACATGACCTCTTTCAGTTTGGTATTCAACCTTCTTTGCATTTTCTGTGTTGGCCTAACATCATCTTCAAGTTAAGTCCTATGAACACAGATGGAAGGGTTAATGCCCCTCAAAATAGCAATGGACCATCCGATGACTTGAATGTTTTTCTTCAAATCCGCCATTAAGGAATCTCCTTATTTCGAAGAAAGGATAGAGGAAATGATCATCGGGAGGGTGTCATTGGAACCTAGTAAAGCATACTTCAGCCCTTCAGGAAGAGACTTGAGCTCTAGAACTGGAGGCTCTCCAAGGGAATTCTTCAACGGCTCAGAAATGGAAGGGAGTTCTTCACTTTCAGCCACTATGGCTAGCTCATCTTTCTCATCCTCATCATCATCATTATATGAGAATTTCACAATAGGCTTTGGATCTCTACTCTGAGTGGCAGTTTGAATCCACATAGGTAGGCATTCCTCTATAATCTCATCAAGACACTCAATAAGATAGCAATCCTCCTCTGTAGCACCTATCAACTCGGCCTTAGAAGAAGACTTGAAAATGTTCAACTGGATCTTCATGTGTATGAAGGTCACATACATGGTATCGGTCCTCACATTAATTACGGCGTCGGTTGTAGACAAGAAGGATCTCCCTAAGATAATAGGTACCTTTCTTGAGTCTTTTTCCATGTCCAAAATGATGAAGTAAGTAGGGAAGAATGTGGAGGTCTCATTATTAAGTCTCACCAACACGTCATCAACACACTCTCTAGGCGTTTTCACATATTCATCAACCAATTGCAAAGTGCAGTGAGCTGGACCCAGTTGTCCCATTTGTAGTTCAGCAAACACATCATACGGCATTAGATTTACACTAGAACCCCCAAGTCAAGAAGATCTTGGTCTATGCAGTGTGCTCCAATGTAGCAAGATATGATGTGAGTAGTGGGATCTTTCCTTTTCCTTGGCATAATGTGTTGTAGAATTGAGATCACTTACTCAGTGAGCTTGACCTTCTTTGGTGTTCTTCCTATTTTTCTCCTCTTAAATGTGCACAAATCTTTCAAGAACTTAGCATAAGACGGGATTAATTGATCGCATCAAGAGGAATATTGATCTTCACCTGCTTAAAAGTTTCCATGATGGATTCAATGTGCTTATTCTTGCTTCTTTCAGTGGATCTCAAGTGCATCTGGGATGGAGGGAGTTGTGCTCCTGAGCAGCTCAAATCAACATAATCTTCAATCGGTATCACAGGAATCATAGTGTCATCTCTCTAGATGACAATATCAACCTAGGTGGCTGTCATAGTATCCTCAACCTGAATCTTGGTATCACCATCTCTGATCACAGTATCAACTTTGTCATTATTGGTTGCACTATCAACAGAAGTGTCTCATGGCTGCTCTAAAGTCCTACCACTCCTCAACACTGTCAGCACCTTCACATGCTCATGGGTGGTAGAAGAAGAAGCTTGTGGTGGTAGTTGTGGTTGTTGAGGTGGTGGTGGTCTTGATTGTAGGAGATTTGGGTTTTGGAGAATGAATTGTGTCTGGGATTGTAGTTGTGATGGTTGTGGTGTATGGGGGTGATATTGTGAAGGGGGTTGTTGATATGAGTGAGGTGGAGGTGGAGTGCATTGGTAGTTGAATGGGGGTTGTAGAGGTGGAGGAGCATAAGGGTTGGGTGGTCCTTGGTACTATGGTGGAGCATAGGCACTTTAAGGGGTGCCCATAAAACCACCATCATTGTTTGGGTTAGGCATAGGTTGAGAGGGGAGTCTTCCTTCTTCACAAAGAGCAAGTGAAAGAGAAATCTGATCAAGCCTTTGCTCAAGGTAGATAATCATTTGTCCATGGGAGGACACATCTTTCTTCACTTCATCAATGCTCCTTAGCCTCCCAAGAACCTCCTCTTCAAACTTTGAGTTGTACTTAGGGTTTTGATGTTGCCTTGGCTATCCTTGCCCCTCTTCACTTTGTTGTTTCCAAGATAAGTTAGGATGTTTCCTACATTCTGGAGTATAAAAGCTGGACATGGCATTTTGATTGTTCTTGTTTCCAAAAGCATGCAAAGAATTCTCATCTTCATCAAAGGCATCAGTTGCCATTGTAGATTGGCTAGCAGAACCTCCGCCTTGGTTCTTCATCATGATCATCATATCAACCATCATCTTCATCATTTGAGGGTTGGCTTCTATTCTGACTGGAGCTTTAGGAGGGGGAGGAGGAATGTAGTTCTGGTCATATTGATCCCCTTTACTTGAAGCTCAGTGGCGAGAGTTCTCAACAAGATGTTCGAATAGGGGTCAAGACTCCTACAGTGGCTTTGCCATTAATGTACCTCCATAGGAGGAATTGATAATAGTCTGACTCAGCTCAACCAACTTGGTGTAGAACGTATGAACAAGATGCCATAGAGGTACTTCATGATGGGGGAAGTCACGGAGGAGCTTTTGGAACCTTTTCCAAGTTTCATGGAAGGGTTCATTCTCTTTTTGTGTGAAGTAGGTAGTGCATCTCCACATCTGAGTAAACTTGATGATTGGGTAGAAGTTGTTGAGGAATTCATTCTTCACCACACTCCAGGTTACTAACTTAGGCTTGGACATGTACCACTCCTTAGCTTTGTATTTCAAGAAAGAGGGGAAGAAGGTTTTTTGAATTGAGTCATCGGTGACGGCAAGTGTGCAAAATGTAGAGAAAGTTTCAAGAAAAGCATCTATGTGGTGGTAGGGATTCTTATTCTCCACTTAAAAGTTTATCAACATTTATTTTCTTTGATCGGGGACAGAAAAACTTGTATGGAATTCACTCACGAGGATTAATCAAAAGGAACGAATTTCTTTGTCCGAGATTTGATAAATACTAGATTTGATCAATACTAATTGAATTCTGTTTGGATCCATTGAAATGGAATTTTGGTTTTATTTAAATGTATCTATGAATGTATACATCCCAATGAGTGGGAAGGAGTCTGAGAAGGGTCGGTGGAATGGATAACTGACCCGGTATTTGGTTAACAAGGGTGGCGATTGGGAAGTTGTAGTTCCCCAGGGTGAAGTACTCATGGAGAGAGCAGTTAGGTTGTGGTTGAGCTTCACCATTAGGACCACGGTCATCCATTTCAGCTGATTGGTGTTGTTTGCAGCAGTCTTGGTGTCTTCTTCTACCTATCTCGGGGTCGTAGGGAACCAAGTCGATACAAGCCGAACGTGTATTGCTCATGCACAATTGTCACTTGCACAATACACAAACAAGCAACAAGAACCAAGTTAGATGTCTAGTATATAGAAGTAAACAAAGAATAAAGAATATCAATGCGTGAGGGCAGTAGGAAAAGCTAGGCTACACTAACTAGCTAGGCTGAGCACCTTCCTCTCAGACTAACCATCTGTCTGTGGGTGAAAAGTTGTGTTGAACCTCAACTGTGTTCCCATAGTTGTATGAAGACATCTCCAAAACCTACTCATAAACTGAGGACCTCTGTTAGATACTATGGTAACTGGGATACCATGTAGATGGACTGTCTCATCTACATAGATATGTGCCAACTTTTCTGTTGTAAAGGTCATCTTGACTGGAAGGAAATGAGTTGACTTGGACAATTGGTCAACTATCACCCAAATGAAATCATGACCTTTGGATGTACTCAGAAGACCAACTACAAATTCAATGGTTATATGATCTCATTTCCACTGTGGTATTGGTATAGGTGGTAATGTCCCTACATGCTTATGATGCTCTGCCCTGACTTACTGACATACTGGAAATTTGGCAACAAACTCTGCCACATCACGCTTTAGACCTGGATACCAATACAAATCCTTCAGATTATGGTACATCTTTGTACTTTCGGGATGCATAATGTACATTGAGGAATGAGCCTCCTCAAGTACCATCTCCTCATGCCATCAACATCTGGAACCATTGCCCTGTTATGAAAACACACTGTCCCATCATCTAAATCATGAAACCCATCATGCTTCCAACTACCCAACTCTGATATGATATTTTGTATCACGGTATCACTCTTACGTGCATCTATAATCTGTTGTATCCATGTCAACTTAACATGTAACCGTGCTAGAAATCATGGAAACAATGAAACCTCCAACTATAGGTTCATCTATCGAAGCGACACCAACATGTCTCGCTTATGAAACTCTATGGAATGCAATCGTGCTCTATCTGCAAACGACGACAAAGATGACTTCCTGATCAAAGAATCAACCACCACATTCGCCTTTCTAAGATGATAGTTTATTGTGCAGTCATAATCCTTGATCAGCTCCATCCATCTTCTCTACCTCATGTTCAGCTCCCGCTTTGAGAAGATATATTGATGATTCTTGTGATTGGTGAAGATCTAACACTTCTAGGGCTGTAAATGGGTACGGGTAGACCCGCGGACCCGCAAATCCGAACCCTTAAAAAACCCGTCACGGGTCTAATTTTTTATACCCGCATACCCTTGGACCCGTATACCCTTGGACCCGCATATAAGCGGGTCCAATAATGGGTATGCTTGGACCCAGACCTGCTAGACCCGTGTACCCGCTATACATAAGTAACTATTAAAATAATATGTTATATATATCATACTTTACTAGTCTAATTAATATAATTATTGAGATTATATCCTACTCTAAGGTTGAGACTAGTCATATAACTAAGAATTAACTATTCTAGTTACAATAACGAACATCATATGTAAACTTAAAATTAAAATGTCTACTAATCTACATTACTTTCTACATAAATTAAATGTTATGATCATGACTACAAATATGTAAACAATTACTCAATTTATTTTATTGTATAGAATATAGCATTGTCTAAATAACTATTACATGTTAATATACTATATGACAACAATATCTTGTTGTGTTAAATATATATAACATAGTCATTTCTCTTACATAAACAATATGATGTTTTATAGAACCGCTTACCCGCATACCCACTATTATTGCGGGTACGGGTATGGTGTGGGTCCAGGTTTTGTATTATGCGGGTCTAGAACCGAAACTGGACCCGCTAAATTAGATGGGTATGGGTATGGGTATGGTCAGACTCGCACCGTACATGCACCGTTTACACCCCTAAACACTTCTCCCCGTATAGATAGTGCCTCCAAATCTTCAGAGCAAGAACCACTGCCACTAGATCCATATCATGGGTCGGGTAATTCTCCTCATATTTCTTAAGTTGTTGTAAAGTAGAAGAAATCACATTTTTATCCTGCATCAACAACATCCCAAGCCATTCTTCGAAGCATCACATAACACGATATTGCATTTCCTTTGCTCTGACAGCACTAACATTGAGGCACTTATCAACTTCTCCTTCAACAATTGGAAAGAATACTGACACTTATCATCCCAAATAAAAGGAACACCTTTCCTAGTCAACTTAGTTAAAGGTAACACTATGAAACTAAAACTCTTAATGAATCTACTGTAATAACCTGCCAGATCTAGGAAACTTCATACTTTAATCAGTGTCTTAGGTTGTTCCCACTCCAGCATTGATTCTACCTTCTTTGAGTCTACGCAAACACCTTTAATAGATATAACATGGCCAAGAAAAGATACTTCAGTCAGCCAAAATCCGCACTTGCTAAACTTGGCAGACAACTAGTGTTGCCTTAACAATGCTAACGCTTCACGGAGATGATGTTGGTTATCTTTGGAGTATATCAAGATATCATCTATAAACACAACAACAGGTCAAAGATAGGGTCTGAACACCTTGTTCATCAAGTCCATAAAAGTTGTCGGTGCATTGGTTAGCCCAAACGGCATAACCACAAACTCATAATGACCATACCTAGTCCTAAAAGAAGTCTCAGGTATGTCATTTGTGTTGATCCTCACCTAATGATATCTTGACCTCAAGTCTATCTTGGAGAACAATGTTGCACCTCTCAGCTGATCAAACAAATCAGCAATCCTTAGCAACATGTACTTGTCCTTTTATCGTGACTCTGTTCAACTGTCGGTAATCTATACAAAGCCTCATAGAACCATCCTTATGCACAAATAACTAGGGAGCACCCCAAAGGGAAGTGCCCGGTCTGATGAAACCCTTCTCCAACAGCTCCTGCAAATGTTTCTTCAACTCCTACATCTTTGTTGGTGTCATCCTATAGGGTGTCTAAGCTATGGGATGTGTTCCAGAAACTAGATTGGTCTCAAAATCAATCTCTATAGGTGGTGGAACACTGGGAAACTTCTCAAGAAATTATCCTCAAACTCACACACTACCGGTACTTCTTCGATGCTAGGATTCTACACCATGGTACCCACAACGTGTGCTAAGAAAGCCTCACATCCTTACATCACTAATTTCTCTGTTATCACAGTTGAAACCAAACATGTAGGAAGGATCTTCCTATCACCTTGAAAATTCCAGGAGACATCTCTGTCACAAAATGTCACCACCTTGGAACTACAATCCAAAACAACTTTGTACTTCTCCAAGGTATACATTCCTAGGATCACATTGAATATGTGCATGTCAAGTGGCTGAAGATCCACTTGAATGTTGCATCCTAAGAAAGAAAGAATGCAAGTTGGACATACCTCCTGTAACTCAGCAGAACCAACTAAAGGGGTTTCTAGCAAGAGGCTATCAGATCTATTACAAATGTGCAAATTACAACTACCTACCACTTCTCTAGTGATAAACGAGTGTGTCATACTCGGATCCACCAAAATAGATACGAAAGAAGAAGTAGATAATTCAGAATGAAAAGGTTCCATCTGACCTATCATGATGCATAGATTGACCACTCCTTCTGGCTAACTCATGGCATAGAATCTAGTTGTCACCAGTTTTCATCCATGTCCTCTGCTAGCTGGTCTAGATGATCATGCCTGTGATGCCTAGCCGCTTCCTCTACCACCACCACTGCTATATTATTATTACTGTTGTGAACCTTGTTGACTCTATCTCAGTTGTTATGTCACTTCCTCATCCTTCATAGGGCAATACCACCTTAAATATCCTACGTGTCCACACTTGTACCAAGTCCTTAAATTGTACTATGGCCTTGAAGGCCCTGTCACTGACACAAATGATGCATTGTTCGCCCCTGTCGGCAGAAAACTACGACCTCTGCCTTTATTCATGGACCAGTGCGACTATACTCATGACCTTGGCTAAAAAAAGGTCGATCTTCATTGTGGCTACCGGTATTGTGACGATGAGAACCTCGACTTCTCAAATCCACTAGATGACTATCCCAGGAATTAAGTTGGCCTCTTCCTAGTATGGACTTCACACTTCTCGTTAGAAGACCTCTCAATCCTCCTTACTAACTCCACAAAGGTATAGAACCTCTCTCTATTCTCCAAAGTAGATATTGTCGTAGACAAATCCCAATTTAGATCCTTTTCAAACCTTCAGATCCTCTCCTTCTATGTCGCCTCCATATGAGGACATAACCTCAACAACTCATAAACTTTGACTCATACTCGTTGATAAATACCAAACCTTGGTCCAACCTCTCAAACTGGGTTGTCTTCTCGTCCAGGTACGTCTCAAGGAAGTAGTGTCTCACATACTCCCACTGGAACTCTTCCCAACTCACCACAAATCCCAGGGGGCTTCTCAGAACACAGAACTCAGAACATCAATTGCTCTACAAAGTTATTGTCCTCTTTGGTTGTGGTAACTGAGAGAGCTCAAGCAAGTTCTACCCGTCCAAGGAGGAACAACGAGGGAAAGACAACTATAGAAAAGTGAATGATTGTGAGAGAGTGTGTCGGTGACTAGTACGCCAACAGAAGGGGATGACTCCTTCTAGTATATTCATCAGAACGACTAGAGATCTCGGTGGTCCATGTTGACTATCTATAGAGGCGGAAGATTTCTACTGCTGAGGAGGACGACTGTCAACCGCAGTCTAGGTCTACACCAGGAGTTGCACATACACCATCGAAGACTAAGTGGTTGACGAACGCACTAGCTGCGAGGTACTATCGTTGAACAAGCCTCAAGACCAGGTATATCTCGCTAAACCATCTTTCCTATTGCATAGTTGTTGATGTGATCTGCTGGTTAGGGTTTGTGGTTAGATAAAAATTTTGTTTCCGCTGCCTATCTTGTCCCACAAAACGTAACAGTTGTATCAGAGCCACGTCAACATACTATGTTTTAGGATAAATCGATATGATCAGATTTTAATTTTTCATTATTTATTTATTAAATGTGATGTGAATACGTTAATTGGCTAATGTGCATCTCCGATTAAACACTATTGTTCATATATACATATATGATATAGTATATATATGCAATCGATACGCGTCGCCCTAAAACGATTTTGATGGTGGATGCATAGCGTGGTTATGGCCTATAAACCTCTATGTGTGTGCATGATTGGTTGTGGTTGTTTGTATTTCAGTATGCGTACCGAGTCCTTTCTTCTATTCTAGATGTAACTCAAGATAACTCAAGCCTTCGCTTCTACCTTTGCTCCCCCGAATATAACTCGGGGTTTTTTAAAAAAATATATAAAAGTAGGATAGTTTTATTTTATGTTATGTCGAAGAACGATGGGCGCCCAGACGAGCGAATGGAGGACCGAGACGACTGGCTGATTGCGTGAGATGAGCAGCTAGTGGCCTAACAAGGAGCACAACAACCCGACGAACCGACTGTCTGGAGGAGCCAGACGATCAGTTCATGACAACCAACCGACCAGTCAGGAGGCGAGCCGATCAATCATAGGATGAGCTGATCAAAACCCAGAACATCCCAAGAACATATATTCATCAATAGCAAGTTGATGCATGTGATGTAGACCTAGATGACGTAATTCCTTGTGGCTCAAAGAATTACATATAGGACAGTCATAATCATCGTTTTATCGCTTCACATGTTTTCTTATGGGATATAGCATGTATATGATACATATTTTATATGTGGTGATTGGATATGTATATGTATATAAATACCAAACCCTCAATGTATGTTAAATTTGAGATGTGTTCCAAAAGCAACACATGAAAAACTTGATCGACTAAGTGTGGGCACGCCCTAACGTGGTGCACCCGTCTATCTCGTGGAAGTATGATGGTGAATATGTGGATCTACCCTAGTAGGGTGCATATTCATTGTGTTAGCTTTTGGGTTAGACTTAACTAGGTGGCATTGATCGGATCAAGCACCTTGAGGCATGGAGATGTACATGACAAAGAGTTGTGCATGACAAAGAGAGATGCAATTAGCAAAAATTGTCTACCTGAAAGAATCTAGTTGTGAGTGACAGCTCTAACTGGTCTATGACTTAATAAAAATCAAAATCTTACTAACTAGAAGATTGTACGTTGCAATCTTCTGAATTGATGGTGAGAGCTATTAATTTGATCAAAATAGTGGCAGTGATAATTAATTAAAGACATAATTAATATCATCAATTTTATTCAAATCAAATCAAAAGAAGTTTTGACAAAATGCAAATATTTTCTCTTACGTACGGGTATGACAAGTACAAGTGCAGTTACGTCCAACATTTTCCATATTTAATGTTCTCCACTAGTCCTTTGTTGTTTGATTTTTCTTGGATTAATTAGCATGTGAAGTAACATACTACTCTTATTTCATTGTGCTTCAACAAATAATTGCCCATGGAATCCATGTATCTAGGACTAGCCTCATAGTATCAATCAAGCCTAGCACTCCTCTCTTCATACAATGTAAAACAAAAGCAAAGATTCCCACCATTGAGAACCTCTAGAAGTAGAGGCTTCTTGGAGTCTAAAATACAATCTGTCATGCTAACCTAGAAATGGAGCACATATTTTTGACTAGTGTCAACACTTATTTCTATTAATCTATCACACAGGTCGTGTTATGATTTTGTCCATTAGGTCAAAATCGCCATCTACTGATCGTGTGCCAAAATACTTAACATACAAGAAAATGAATGTATAGTCTGAGAAGTAGATTTTTATTGGTATTTTAATTGTCCCATGGATTATTTGTTACATGTATAAACGTGTTTGTGTACATTAATGTTTAGATGTGCAAGTTTAACGATGAACGGTGTAGCATATAGGACACAACCCGGCCATGTAGTTCTTTTTTGTATGACCTAGCTACATGTGTTATGGTTTCAATTTTTTATACTACATTAATCAAACATAATATATATGTTGAAAAAGACCCCTACCAATCACAAACCCAATACGGGCACTATGGACTAGTCTTTCATGTGTTTTACATTTTTTGTATCTATGGATCAGCCAAAACTATATAGTTTGCCTTACAGACATACAAGTCTGGTGATTTTGAAAATATGTATATAGAGAAATGCAATGGTGGTAAACTTTTGGCATTTAGAATGAAATTTTGAAACAACAAATATTCAAATGCTTTTTGTGAGGCAATTTAAAGTTAGATTGCATGTAGACAATCCAATATGATACTCAACCCTAATTGTACTGTTGTCGAAATCGACAATCTCTTCCACACCCTCCCTCATTCATCAATGACAATACCTGGCAGCAGCATGTCAATGACAGGAGCACCGACACAAGTGCAGATTCCGGCTTGCGCGCACTAGTATTAGAAACAAACAATAGCTGGAAGCCATTATTGATGGTACCTAAACAATAAGTTCAGTTGTAACAGCTGAATTAGATCAGCATTTCCACGTGCTAGTCCATCTTTAGTATTAGGATACAGAATAGCCTCTCGTTGAGCATGACTTTCTCGAGTTCACAAAATTATACAATTACTGACAGAAAATTGAGAAAAGACAGGTAAAAGGTATTAAGTTGGATCTGTAAAATAGAATTATACATGGATCAGAGGAAAGTCGCACAAAACCAAATTAATTATCATTCTACATAAACATGCTCCACTTGATCATCTCTACCACAACACCCAACTCTCAAGGAAAATGCCAATCAACTTCGGCTTATCTGGTTCTGTTGCGGGCCTTGGGCGCTGGGAAGCAATTGGATAATTAAGGGAGAAACAAGGCAGTATGTGTGGTTTTCACTTTTGGTTATATATAGGCATAAATGTCACAACTGCATCAGGCCAAAACGCAAGGTAATATGGCTTCCAAGTGAAGCACGGATGTCAATTCATATTAATTCAACTCAACCAAGCAGCAACGAGAATCTGCCATCAGAAATCCATCTTACCTGGAAGCATTGCAACGTTTAATTAAACCAAAACAAAGGAATAAACAAAGATAAGGCACGGGAGCACTAAAGGCTAATAAGCACGCACGAAACGGGAGGGCGTCCATGTGCATCCTTTGATTCTTTCTTTGACTTATGTTTCGATTTCTTCTCACGTTTCTTCCTGTGATTATAGAAACAAGTCTAAGAAAATGGACCAGTTCACGGGAAGCATATATTTGTATTGTGGACACAGATCAACAGGTGGGTAGAATTGAACTAGGAACTCACTCGTCTTGTGAGCTTGGGTCCCAACAGCTTGTCAATTTTCTATCGATGTGCCTCATCTCCTTCAGACCTGGTATATGGAGCTTGCTAACCTTTAGGAGCAAAAGGCACATCAGCACAGCATTCAAAGTTGAGAAGATATCAAGAAATTAGTCTATATTAAGCCAATGTTAGATATGGAAGAAAATATAATCTGGTCAAATGAAAAATATCTCAAAATATTTGTTCAGAATAAGTTGTTTTTAATTGAGTGAAGACTGGGAAATATCTTATTTATTCTTTGCTGGTTAATTTAGATACACATATTTCCATTTTGATGTGTTTCCATTTTCTATTTCCTTTGTGCTTGCCATGTTCCTACTCATAGGGAACTTCCCTAAGGGAAGGCTTCTAGTTGATCTCCAGTTATTTTCTCCACTTGATATGGGAGCATGAAATATGCGAGAGAAGTCACTGATATTCCACAATTGGTTGGCAGCCACTGTTTTCTTGGATGGCTGCTAACAGCCTACCCATTGATTCTTCTCCACTCTACATTCTTTTTCACCAAAATCCCAAATGGATTTCATTCATTGCTTTGGTTATTCGAGCCCATAGTTGAACAACTCAACAACCTAAAAATACAGAAATAACAGGATGAGAGATGGCTCGCAGCTTCTGCATTTTTTGCACAATTTTGCCCACAGCTATTGCTTTAGCATCGTCAACTACACTGATGAATCTTGCCACATAAGAAGCGAAAACTGCAAATAAGCATCCAGATCTGTCTATTCCGGAGTCAGATAGCAGCATCAGGACTCCTCATGGGTAATAAAAAAACGAGGGGCATGTACCATTGATTTATGTCAAGAAGCACCATCACCTCCCCCCTTCCCTTTCCATCCTGAAGATGCCAAGAAAGTCCAGAAACCCTATTATTTTACGTTCTGTTAACAAAAAAGAATAGGGTTTATTTCCAGTTTTAGGATTGTACTTCTGTCAATTGCTTCGAATCTTAGGGCTTTGGAGTCATTTATTTTTAAACACTGAGACTTGGGGGTTCTTATTGACTTTTGATGAATCAAAATACCATATACCATAGGTAATCCTTAATTTTCCTCTCGCTCATGATGCACGCCGCATTATTGGTATCAAAGATTAACCTTAATCCTGCTAGGGTTTGCCCCCTCTCCTTCCTATCTCTCTCTCCCCATGTCGACCATACACTGGCGCCCTCGGCCATCTCCTCTCTCACGTGCAGCCAGCATCATCATTTTTACTACTTCCCTCCCTCTCTCCTTCACATTGTCACCCCTTCCTCCAGTGTTTTGATCCTTGTGTGGCCACCCTCCCCTGCAGGTTGTGTCTCCCCCGGCCCCAATGAATACTCTGTCTACTGCTTCAACAGGAGCAGAAGCTACCACTTTCTGTTCCTAAAGGAGTTCATATTGTCGCCCTTTCAGGGAGAGTTCACGCCACTGTTCCTTCCTAGAGCTACTGCAGCCGTTGCTTCTTCCTTAGGGCATTGTTGCCACCACTGTCCCTTCCATGTGAGGCCTCTTCCAATTTCCTTTCCTCAAGGATTGTATTTTTTATCCTTCCTTTCGAGCCAGCAGTAGAGTTGGTCCCCTCACACACTACTGTGGTTGCTACACCCTCGCATCAGGCCTAGGTCCTTGTTAAGAGTATAAGAGCATTTAATTATTTAGTCTATTTCGTTTGTTTTGTATATGGCCCCAAGTCTATTTGGTCATTTAATGCTTGAAATCCTAGTCCATTGGGGTTTTTCTTGCTTCCTTGTTGTTGTCTCCTCACCTATGTATAAGGCAGGGGTTTGCCCATTTATCAACAAGAAACATACAGGGAATCTCCCATTACCATGTTTTCTGACAGTCCTTGTCATGGAACTTGTACACTGTAACGAGGCCTGTTGCAGTGCCCCTGTGAAGTTCCTGCAACCCAGGGGTGTTGTGGTGGTCATTCAGAAATCAAGATGTTCTTGTTGCCTGTGGGGGTCACATCACCCACAAGGTGTTGACCTCACAATGCTCCACTTGAATCTTGTAGACTGTGAATTGTTTTAGTAGGATATCAAACAAGACCCGTAGAGTCCCATCCTCTGGGCTCTGGGTTCAAACTCAACAACACACAAAAAAAACATGAACACATTTAATAAAAAAAAAACAGAAATGAAAACATGAGTATAACCGACAACGTGGGCCCAGCTTACAACGCTCTAGTGTCACCCTCTACTGCAACTATCTCAATCTGCATTGTCAACCATCACCAAGAACAAAGAAGAGCTCATTACCTACAGAATTAACGCGGAGATATGACTGGAAGATATAATTGAGTGGATATATCAAGTGTTGTAGCGACAAGTGAATTTTGAGGTTTGCCTGCCAAATGTGGTACATGATTCACAATCAACTCCAATTGGGGTGATGATACTGAGAACCAACGTAGTTGTCCGCCTAAGCTCATCATCAAGTTAGATGTGCCACATCATAACGCAGAATTTCGCCCAAATGTCATGTTACACTGGTTGGACATTATCGAAATCCACTTCTAACTTCATATCATTTGAAAGAGGAGAAGAAGCTAGTCTATGCAATAATGAAGCTCAAAGGAGGTGCCCTTGCTTGGTGAAGATCCCCACAAGATCCTATGGGCCTTGGACGACGTTGCAATTTGTCATCAAAGAGCATTTTCTATCACGAGACCACCGCCAAAGATTTTTTTTTTGTTAGTTTTTCAAGTTGACACAAGGTTCATATCTTATAACAGAATTTACTAGGAGATTCTACAGGCTATTCCAACATTAAGATTTTCATGGGGATGAAGTTTTTGCAATCACCAACTTTCGCATAGAGCTCAATGACAACATCACATAAAAACTGGCCTCTTCTATCTTTGTTGGACTCCAGATTGCTCCAAATAGCAATGCAAACCGAGAATGAGCTATGTTGTCACAAACTGGTCAACTTATAGTCGATTATGAGAACACTTACCACCATTTGGGCCCACAATCGTCACCACAAACAACTACGTCTTCTTGTAAGTATCCATCAATGAAGTCCTTACAATGCTTAAGTTGCCAAGGCTGTGAGCATCGCTCTTCACAGTGTCCAAATCACATTTTAAAAACTTTGGCAACCAACAAGGAAGTGAAGACATTGAGGATGTGCTACGGAGAGATGAGCCCTATAATGGTAAAGACAATGATGATGAATCACAACACTCTTTTGTTGGCAACACGGTGATTTGAACCCAAATTTACAATGCTCATTACTATCCTTCTTTGAAGTACAATTTGTAGTAGGATGTATGTGTTGGCCATTGACAATGGTATTGCCGTATTAGTAAACATGACCAATCTCAAGTCGATTTCAGTCATCCAGATGCTTGGATCATACATTGAATCTATCTCTTTACCATACCACCTGCAACGAATCAATGATAGTTACCAACTGGTGAGCATAGATGTCATGTCACTTCTCCTATCACGGTGGGTGTGTCGATGCAGACTACTGCAAAATCGTTTCTTTGATGTGACCGTCAATGCTGGGACACCCGAGACGGCATGATTGTCGAGTGCAACACGATGAACACTCAAATCTTAATTATACATTTTAGGTGGCCTTTAGAAGGTTTTTAGCATGGGAAATGCAACTTTATCATGAGCATTGAGATCTTCCACTCTCCACCACATCAAAAGATGCTCTGGAGAACCACTATCAGACCTAGTGATGGCTCGTCTTAGAGGAGTTGATGCAGGACTAGAAGCACCATCAATTCTTTTGTTCAAATCCTAAAGCCGACAACAAAGCCTAATAACCAAGATTCATTTGTTTAAGTATTTTGTTTGCTTATTTTCTAACTTTAGGGGTTTATTTCAAGATTTGGGAATTAGACTTTTGATTGACAATCATAAGAATTTGCATGAGTCGTAGGGTGTTGATTCATCCAATTATATGTACTCAACCAAGTCTTTGTCATGATATTATTAGTATATACACTTTACTGCTTTTCTTTACTTAGTGTATTTGCTTATTTCTCTTTATTCTCTTCTTCTCTTTATCCCATATTGCTCATCTCTAAATACTGTACACTCTCTTGTCTTATAAAAGATAGACCATTGTATTCTTTTTAGATCATCCAATAATAAGCAATCTCGTTGCCAACTTGTAGATGGTATCAGAGCGGGCCGATCCACCTTAAACCTAATCCCTCTCTCACCCCAACCCTAGCCGCCATCTTCTCCACCAACCCTAGCCGCCGCCACCCCCACCTCTATTTTTTTCCGCCGCTACAGTACTGCTACAGTACCACCGCTACAGTACCACCGCCCTCCCATCCTTGAAGCCTAATCCACCACAGGCCCCTCCGTCTAGCTCCATTTCTCTTTCCGAAATCTCCGGACAGCCTCGATAACTTTCCAGTTCTGGCACGTTGACGGACTAACGGGCTTCATCCTCTCTGTTTGCCTGCGCCTCATGGTGGAGTGATTGATCCTCCATGTTGGCGTAGGTTTTTCTTTTCATCTGCTGCCCCTACGTGGGTTTTTCTAAGATCCATGCGTGGATCTTCTACCTTCTACTACTAGTCCATGTGTTGGACTTCTGCCTCTGATTGTTGAGTACTACTGCTCTCTGCGCCTGTGCTTCTGCCCCTGACTGTACCTTTGATGGCGACTCCGGATCTTTCGCGTACTCTGTGTGTTACTACTGTGAAGTTGGATGGCTCCAACTATCACCTCTGGGCAGCTTCCTTTGAACTCTATGTTAAAGCACAAGGGTGCTATTCTCATCTATCGACCAAGGGACCGGACGCTCCCACTGCTGATGTTGATGACAAGACCAAGCAGGCCTATGATCTCTGGTCCAAGAAGGATTATGGTGTTATGACCTGGATGGTCAACAACGCCGAACCGAAGATCAGCCAGTCTCTCCTTCGTCTGAAGACTGCAAAGGATATGTGGGACCAACTATCCCACGTATACTCTCACCAGCAAAATCCAAAGAAGGTGTTTGAGATCTTCAAGCAGTTGGCCAAACAAGAGTTTTCTACTATTGATTCTATCGAGGACTACTACAACAATTGTTGTGATCTCTGTGATGAATTTCAGGTGTACCATCCGCTTTCTGCCGACATCACTGAAATCCAGCGTCAACGGAACAAACTTCAGCTTGTCCAGTTCCTCGCTGGTCTACCCTCCTCCTTCGCCGGAGTTGTTGATCAGATTCTCTCGAGTGATCCTCTACCTACACTGCGAGATGTTCTGAAATGTGTTCAACGTCTACCTTCTGTATCTCAATCTTTGCCTGACACTTCTGATGGAGCGGCCCTTATTGTTCGCACAGGTGACTCCTCTCATGACCGCAGTCGAGGATGGGGCTGTGGTCGCGGGCGCTCCTCTGCACCTGGACGTGGCTCTGGTACTGAGACTACTGAACCACGCTTCTGTACTTTCTGCAAGCGCACGAATCACAATGAAGATCGTTGTTGGATCAAGCATGGCAAGCCAGCCTGGGCAAATCAAGTCACTACAGATCAACCTGAGACTACCACTACCTATGCTACTCCTTCTGCTGATTGGATCCGGTCGGAGTTCGAGAAACTTCTTCAGCCTCGTCTTGCTTCTTCTGCTGAAGCCTCTACTGACGGGAGCGCTGCACTTCTGTCCCAGTCTGGTAAAAATTCATGGGTGATTGATTCGGGTGCGACATCCCATATCTCTAAAAATCATGTGTTATTTTCTAACTTACATAATACTTCTGTTATATCTCATGTTACACTGGATGATGGGTCTAAGACACCTGTTACTGGCATTGGTGATATCTGCACTCCTGGTTGCCTGCCTCTGCGGTCTACTCTTCATGTTCCGAAATTTCCTATAAATCTGTTATTTGTCAATAGAACTATAAAAAGTCTTCGTTGCTCTATTACCTTTGACCCGGATGGTGTTGTGTTTCAGGATCTGCGCAAGAGGACGACGATTGGTTTGGGCCATGAGGGACCAGATGGGCTATATTACTTGGACGTTCCAAAGACCGTAGCATATCTGACATCCTCTGTGACAGGCATCCAGTGGCACTACCGTCTGGGACATCCTTCTGCAGCGAAATTGAAACATTTACTTCCTGATGTTTTAGATTTTATTTTTCATTGTGAGACTTGCCAATTGGACAAACAGACGCGAGCATCTTTTTCTAAGAAATCATGTATTAGTTCAAAGCAGCCATTTGATATTATTCATGCTGATGTTTGGGGTCCTTTTCAGTGTCTAGTATTTTTGGATTTCGCTACTTTTTGAGTTTTTTTGATGATTTTTCTAGAACTACCTGGATTTTCTTGCTCAAGGATAGATCTACTATATTTGATACCCAAACCTATCAAAAAAATTTGCACCGATAATGCCCTTGAATTCGTGCAAGCCTCAGTCAGCACCTTTTGTCGCAAACAGGGTACCATACACCAAACTTCTTGTGCCGTCCTCTGTGCTTGGGAATCAAGTCCCTTATCAAATCTTGTACCCGGATGCGCCCCTCTTTTCTGTTCCTCCTCGTATCTTTGGGAGCACCTATTTTGTCAAAAATCTTCGTCCAGGTCTCACCAAACTTGATCCTAGAGCAATAAAGTGTGTCTTTTTAGGGTACTCTCGCACTCAGAAAGGGTACCGCTGTTATGATCCTGTGTCAAAGAAATGGTGTGTATCTGCTGATGTTGTTTTCTTTGAGCACATGCATTTCTACTCCTCTGTCGGGTCTGCCCTTGCATCGGATTTATTAATGGAGACACCTCTACCTATGATTGATGATACTGATGATACTGCTCCTGCTGAAAGTCCTCTGAAAGTTTATCAACGAAGACAGAAGACAACAACTCCCTCTATGGCCCCTCTAGAGTCCTTGTCCTCCGTGCCAGATCAAACACCACCACAAGTATACTCTGACTTAGATGTTCCTATCAGTTTGAGGAAAGAAACTAGAGCTTGTACTAAACATCCTATTAACAAATTATGTACTTCTGATCATTTGGGAACTAATTTTGCAAATTTTACTGCTGCTCTTTCTGTTGTCTCTATTCCTAAAAATGTTTCTCAGGCTCTTAAACATCCAGCTTGGCGTCATGCCATGGAAGCGGAAATGCAAACTCTTACTGATCGCAATACTTGGCAGTTAGTCGATCCTCCTACTGATTGTTCTCCAGTTGGTTGTCGTTGGGTGTTTACTGTTAAATATCAACCGGATGGCATGGTTGAGCGCCTCAAGGCTAGACTTGTTGCCAAGGGCTACACGCAGACTTATGGGGTCGACTACTTTGAGACTTTTTCATTGGTGGCTCGGTTGAATTTCGTACGCATTCTTATTTCTGTTGTTATTAATTCTGATTGGCCCTTGTACCAGCTGGATGTGAAAAATGTGTTTATGTATGGGGATTTACATGAGGAGGTCTATATGCAACAACCACCAGGATTTGTGCTTCAGGGGGAGTCCTCCAAAGTCTGCAGGTTGCGGAAAGCTATCTATGGTTTAAAACAGAGTCCCCGTGCTTGGTTTGATAAACTAAGTACCATTCTTCAGAAGTTTCTTTTTCGACGCTCCCAGTCCGATCATTCTGTTGATGACATTATTCTCTTAGGTAGTGATCTTGACGATATTCAGGCTACTAAGTGTTATCTGGAGAAACACTTTGTCACCAAAGACCTTGGGACTTTGCGTTACTTTCTTGGGATTGAAGTCTCTAGATCTGCTTCTAGTTTATGCTTGTCTCAACGTAAATATGTTCTGGATCTTCTTTCTGACACAGGACTTCTTGGTGCTAAACCTGCTAGTACTCCTCTGGATCCAAATACTAACTGGGACGATGAGAACTCTTCTGCCTATCCTAATCATCATCAGTATCGCCGCATGGTTGGCAAGCTCATTTATCTTACGGTTACTCGTGCTGATATTACTTCTGTTGTTGGGCTTGTTAGTAGATATCTGGATAAACCTCGTCAATGTCACTGGGATGTCGTTTGCCACATTCTCAAATATCTGAAGAGTGCTCCTAGGAAAGGTTTGCTATATAAAAAACATGGTCACTGTAAGCTTGTTGGATATTCTGACTCTGACTATGCCGGGAGTAAAATCGACCGACGCTCCACCTCTGGCTATTGTACCTTTGTAGGAGGAAATCTCGTTACTTGGTGAAGCAAGAAACAGACTATGGTTGCTCGCTCAAGTGTTGAAGCAGAATATCGCGCCATGGCGCATACTACTTGTGAGCTATTCTGGATTCGGAGCCTACTGAAGGATTTTGGCATTTCTGACTTTTCTCCTATTCTGATGTACTGTGACAACAAAGTTGCCACTTTTATTGCCAGCAATCCTACTTTTCATGAGCGAACAAAACATGTTGAGGTTGACTGTCATTTTGTTCGCGAAGTTGTCTTATCTGGCCAAATATCTACTCCCTACATACATACTTCTGATCAGGTGGCTGACATCTTCACCAAGATTCTTCCGAAGACGAGATTCACTATTATGACATCCAAGATGGGCATGATTGACATCTACGCTCCAGTTTGAGGGGGAGTATTAGTATATACACTTTACTGCTTTTCTTTACTTAGTGTGTTTTCTTATTTCTCTTTATTCTCTTCTTCTCTTTATCCCATATTGCTCATCTCTAAATATTGTACACTCTCTTGTCTTATAAAAGAGGGATCATTGTATTCTTTTTAGATCATCCAATAATAAGCAATCTCGTTGCCAACTTCTAGAGTTATTCATCAACGTTAACCAGTCTTCCATAATTGCTTCCACCTGGTGTTTGTGTAAGATCGTGACACAAATACAAGGAAAATGCATGTATGAGCTATTAATTTGGCCCTAAAAGGCCTTACACCCCCACCTAATGCACTTAATAGGCTGGGCGCCTAGTTTAAGGCGCTTTGCCTAGAGCCTTGATAACTAAGGTTGTTGGGGATGAAGGTGATGAGAGACTCGAACAACAAGGCCCAACAAGTTGTTATGGTGATGCAAAAGTGTGAGGTCGAACAAGTCAACTGAATGCATTCAGGGAGTAACCATGAAGAAAGACAACTAAGCAACCACAAAACCAGATGTTGTGGTTCCGCCAATCCCCAATGTAGAATCCTACATACACATACGAAGATGATATTATTGATGAAGAGAATTTAGATATGAAACAAAGAGAGATAGACTCACCTAATCATCATTAAACTTGAAAGCCAATTATAGAAAAAGACGGGTGTTTCAAGAGGAACACAAAGAGGCTTATCCTTAGCTTTAGATCTTTGTGTTACGACGTCTCTAGATGTATCTTCATGTCTAGCACTAGGTAAGGGAGTCTATTAGCAAGCATAGGAGTTGTAACCCAAGTTTCAGTCGGTTAGGCACTCATCTAGGACTGAGATACGGTCATGTTGGACTATATGCAATCAAGTGCCATGACTGTAATTGCGGTTGCAGGCCAATTACGGTCCGAAGTGAATCCTATGTAGTCAAGTAGTTACCATAATTCCTATTGAAGATGCACATTGCACAAATAAGGTCCAGGGAAACCGTACACGATCAGATGGTAGGTTGTAATTGTTCTAGAAATGCCAAAGTGCATCCCGATGATGGCAAGGATCAGTGTAGAAAGTTGGATTATCAAACAAAGCATTTCTTGAGAGTTTAAGATACTCTCAACAACATGCAATCTATAATTCTATATAGACATAAAAGTGCAGAAATTGAGGAATCAAGTGATACAACTGAAGATCCATTAGACTATTAAGAGGAATGAGTGAATGAGATAGGTCACCCATTCTAGACAATCTTCAATGCAATCCAAATCCATGTGGAGAAATCATTTGAATAAGCTTAGTGTGTTAACCTTAAGGAAGATCAAGGATATCGAAGCTCACCCGAAAGACTTGAGGATGATAATGCAAATTTTGAACATCCTCAAATGTTGAAAAATTTTAATAAAGCAATGACAAAGGAGCTAGCTAGCACTAGCCATTTTTTTTTCAAATACATCTGGGTTCAAATCGAAGTTTGATAATGATGAATTGAGTATAATTGGTCAAGCGGTTCAATTAAAGGGTCACCAATGAAGCAACCCAGGTTTGAACCCTCAAGAAAAACACCCTTCAGTTACCTCCTCGACGCACATCCCAGCATTTATGCGATTATTGGAGCATTAGAGCGGCCAACCCCTACTATTGCTTCCGAAAAAAGTTTGACAATAAATAATAATGGAGGTGGTCCTCCGAAATATCTTTCACCTATTGATTGTCAACATGATTTGCCCATATATTTCTAGGGTTACAGATGCTCCTTCACCAGCCAAGAAAACTTTTCAAAGGAGGAAAACCTCAAGGCAACAAAAAACACAATTGTAAACCATGTAGGGCTATAGCTTCTTATGCTCCATGATGTCATAGTGACTATCATTCTAATATTGATGATTCAAGGGGGAGTATGATCATTTCGGATTGTCAATCTCAGCATTCTTTGGGTAGTTCATTCATTGTGCAACCATGCCCACACTCAGATGGCCATGAGTATTCTGAATATGAACCATGCTCCAACCGCAAGACCCTCAATCAGAGGATCACGTATGAGAACATGTGGAATATACATTAGTGTGAACATCTGGGACCCTATAAACCATACAATTATAGTTCTCATGCATACCATGATGATGGCAGGCAAACGTGAGTGGTGACCATTTAATGGTTCATCTTTCTCATATTCCGATGAAGTTCATCTAGCATGGTCACATCCTACTCCATCTCCAGCCACCCCACCTATAAGGTCAATAAGTGATGAACAAGAGAGCTTCGGAGGAAGTTTATCCAAAGATTGGAATGATATAATTTGCTACCGCAAAAGTGTACAAAGGGCACATACATAGTGTCATACAATCAAGCATATAGAAACAACATGAGCTGAGAGCAATATGTGAAGCATATCAAGAATGTATTATCTGAAAAAGACCAAACTAAAGAATTAGCACGACACTCAACATAATTGATGTAAGCAACAGGTCAGTATTTACATGTCAAAAAACCATTTTTAAGTATGCAACTTAATGTGTAACTTATTTGTTTTCCGAAATATGTTTATTGTCAACTTAATTGTCGATTCAATGTCAAAATGATAACTTTCAACTATCAAGTCAAGCAAAACATGGGAGCTGGCATCCCATGTATTGGAATTGTGATATTACTGCTTAAAATTTTGAAAATATGTGTACGCATTGTGCTTCGAAATTTTCAACTTAATTCCTTATTCTTCCTGATACCCCTTCAATGGAATCTCCATTAGCAGCCTGACTTCCTTGCCTCCCACATGAAGGACCTCAGCAAGCACATTTCCAATACACAATAATACTGCATAAAATAGGTATGGATGTATGGAATATACATGTAGCGGTAATATTTCATGATTTATTCATTCAGTTCAGTTTCGAGCGATTGCACTTGTCAAAACTTTTGCCGATATAGTGGTAAATACCTGTTTCCACATTTCAGAACGTGCAACCATATTGATTACTTCATTCCTTGCTTGATAGAATAATTTTAGTAATCAGTAGTTGGTTCTCACATACTGGTATTAGTCTCTAATTTAGAGACACAGTCTCGAGCAGCTGCTTCAAATTACTGTCTCACACCTCAACTGCTAGATAAGTTTCTGTACTAAATTTCTTATGCCATTGTCACAAGATATTTTGAAAATGTCTAGTGGCTGCCACTTTTATCAGTTCAGTTTTTGTAGTCAAATCAGCTTCCAGTGACTATAGAGCTACCTGATGTTGTCAATCTACCTCCATTGCCCGATCCATGTGATGGTCTGTTTGTTCCATAATTGCTTGATTATGGGCATTATCTACCAGCATTGATTATTGTCAATGACTCGCTTAAAATGAGCTCTGCTAACCTGGAGAGAATTGATATAGAACAGCAGCAAACTTTTAACCTGTTTTGGGCATCTTCTGCCAAATTAGGAAATGAATCTGTTTACTAGGATATTTAGATAATTAGTTAATCCTTTATTTATAGTTTTACTTTTGGTTTAGTTTATTATTAGTAGTTGCATATTGCAAACCATTCAATTTGGTTTTGTGTTATCCACACCTCGCCAACACTTCTCTATAGCTCCTACTTTACCAGCTTGTCGGTGCTTGAGACATACAGATTTCTGTAGCTTAAATCAGTTAAGTGGATTATTTGCAATGTGATAGATGGCCAACTTTGCCTCAAAGCAGTTCAAGGTTACAACCGCAGAACATCTTGCAAAAGTAACTTTCGAGCATTTCCTCTAAATTCTGAAGGAGCAACTGACGTGTTGCCATTTTACAAATTGTAACATGAGTTTCCCAACTGTCATCCTCTGTTCCTTCAAAAGATTATATATTGGGCTACTTTGAGAGATCTGGTTCAGAGTTAAATATGGTCCGTTCATTTTTCTGCCTGCTTGTAAATCCCTTTATGATAATGGTAAGTAATGAAATGTGTTTTTATGACCGTGAAAAGGGAGTTGCGGACTACAGAATAGTGATCAATCTGCATAAAGCAGGCACAATCAAGTCAATCAACTACTCTACCATCCAGCAGACGTTTAAACATGGCAGAGGCAGGTAGGAGAAAGGAAATTGCATATATTGGCCCTGGTCACACAAGTTGCTGACTAGTTTCGCAGGCAAACAAGTTAAGAAAAAGTCATCACGCATAGCAACAGTGTTTTGAGTTTCCCGATACAGTCCTTATTAGAACGAAATGTTCTAAAATTAACATAGAGCAGCTGAACATCTAGACATGAGTATCTTAATGACACCTAAGCAATCAGACAAAGAAAAATCATGTCAATTCGGTTCAGAATCTTCATAGCAGCAACTCATGTCTTCTGAATATGACAGTTAATGCATAAAAAATCCAAATTTCAATTCAGTACATCATACATCAGCAAATCATTTGCGTTTTAATTTTCATGCAAATAAATATCATTTGGCATCGTTCAAAAATGAAAGCTGAACAGATGAACTGTTAGTAATCTTTTTTGAAAAATGATGCCTACAAGAATAAAACTCATGCAGTTATAAATGGTTTTGCAGTCAAACCTAATAAGTACAAACATAAAAGAATAAACAGAATAGAAAACTTAAGATCAAAAACCTAGTGTATGAAAATGCACGATGGCTTACTAAAGAATCAATGGAGTTGAGAGATTCAAGTAACTCAATTATTGTGTGTGAAGAGCGTTGCCGGGATATGACATCACTTAGATATCTGAAATAATGGACAATTGCTATCAGTTTGCATAACTCGAAATATCAAGGTGACGTTTGCATTGTGAGATGCAATTTATGCAGACCTTTGTAAGTCTATAACCATGATAGCCTCATTTGCCTTGCGTAATGCAGCCAGTGCTATCTAAAAGACAAACAAGAGTTAACTAGGTTTCAAAAATAGAAAAGTACAGTAGTAAAAAAAACTACAATTATAACTGCTAGTTATGTGATCTTTTTTCCCTTAAGAACCAACAGCTAAAAGCAGACTCCCTTGATGCAGACTTGCATTAACGGGGTTGCTGCAGATAGGTTATTTCTTTTTTTTTTCTTTCCCTCTACTACTGATCTCTCCCCTTTTCCCTCATTAATACTCATCCTCCATTTTCTTGTTGTTTCTATTTCTTCCACTGGACCACTGCAGAGATGCACCTCCGTAGCTCCCATCTTAGATTTTTAGTTTCATTCTTGTTTTTACTTAGCCATGAATCCATAATTTTGCTATTCTTTCCAATCAATTTTTGCTGGGTTTCTACTAGTAACGCTTATAACCAAAAAAATATAATTTGGAATAGGTACCAGTAAAATACATATTTCTCTAATATATTGCATGTGATATTTCATTTAGATTGAACTTAAACTTTGATATGCAGTGCACCGATGATGTATGAACAGTTTTCTTCAAACTATCGGGTAAAATATACGAAAGAAAAATTGCAACAGAAAAAAAAAAGTAGACAAAAAGAAATCAAAGATGATGCACGCCAAACGCATGTTATTAAGTTAGCTGTTATATTCAGCATCTAATAATTTTAAGCATCCGTTAAACCTTGCGGTTTAGGCCTACATCAACTTAGCCCTACATTGATTGCCACTCAAGTTCCATTAGTCACAGATGAGACTATATACAGGCCTTATATGCCACTTCAAAAGGCACACTTCGATGATTAAATTTTGAATGATAACTTCATTTTCACCCATTAATAGATTATTTAGACTCTAATCATTAGGTTTCCCATTAATATTCTAGACTCTTCCCTCAAGCTATAGCATATATATTTGACATGCCAATTTGTCAAGCAACATGGAGAAGGACTTCTTGGCAAGTGATGGGGAATCGTACTCTTCAGGAACTTGCAAAACCACATCATTATGTAAAATAGTTCAACCCAACCTCTGGCAATACACCAGTGTCAGATAATTATAACTACTGACTCAAAGCCTTTTTTACTCTAGGCAATTGTGCATGGTTGTCAGAATAACAAATAAAACTTTAATAAACAAGAAATCTTGCAAACAGGTACAGGTCATGAATAAAACATCAAAAATAACAAATATATATAATCAGGATATATTAAGCTCTTTCAAGGGATGTTGAAATCTAAAATTGGCCCAGATGTGCATCTTGTCCTACATCAACTCCCTTAATGAGAAAGACAAGCCTCCGAGTAAGGTGGCAGCTTCCATACACGTCTGTCTATGTCGCAGTATAGAACTCATTAAAGTGGTGCAACTGGTTGAAGATGCCATTTGAAGAGACCACCTAGAACCTAGGTATTGGTGAACACGTGCTTCAAAAGTTCAAAGAGACCATGACGTTTGTCTGCATCTGTTATTGGTCCCCACAGGCAGGATACTCCTCAGTACATGTGTACTAGATATCACATTGGGAATATTGGGGAGCCGAGTATCAAGGTTGACAATTACTTCATTCGTATGGATAGTTTTAAGAAGAATTGTCCAAAGCTTTAGCGTACTCCTGCATAGAGTTCACAATAGCAATATCAGGAACAAGTTCTTTGGTAACATCTGGTTCTAGAGGGGGGCTCCCAGTGTTCTACAGAGGGAGCACCAACGGGCAATGCATAATAGGGACAACATGGCAGACCGAGAGTCGAGAGACGATTGTACTCGCTGACACCTTCCGAAGTGGTATCTCCAAGAGTGACTCACATGTAAGATGTATCTCTTTAACACCATATCAATTCTGTTTTGATAGATCTTGGTGAGACGTATTCTCCGACTTAGCTTTGTAGATTGTTTAGATCTGATCATCCTGAATCTTGATCAATTAATTGATTTGTTGTTAAGGGTATTTTAAATCTGATCGTCATGAATCATGATGTATCAGTTGATTTGTTAAGAGTAATGTTATGACCACCTATATTGCTAGTTGAAGTGCGTCTGACAAGCTTTTGAGTTTATACTGGTAAGACACCTTTGGGTATGAATTCTTTCGATATACTGGGCACGTATGGATTGTTTCGAAGCTTACCAAGTAGATTGTTGGAAGAAGGAAGATATCTTTCAGCACGATGGATATTCCTATGTCTTCATTAGAGATGGAAAAGTCTTGCCTATGTGTATGATATCAGTAGCAGTAGTTGATAAGATGATGAAGAAAGGGTGTGAAGCCTTGTTGGCACATGTACTTGATACCAAGGAAGAGTATGTGAAGACCAGTGTAAAGAATGTGCAACAGTTGGAAAATTTCCAAATGCTTCCAATGATGAGCTTCACGGTAATCATCCTGAGAGAGCTTGACTTTAAGATTTATTTTATGCCAAATAGCAATTGTATTGCAGTTCCAGCGTATCAAATGGCACAGTTGAATAGAAAGATGTGAAGACTGAATTACATAATTTACTAGATAAGGTTCCATTAAACTAGGTACCTCACTATGGGGAGCTCTAGTGCTTCTCGTGAGGAAGAAGGATGACACCATTCACCTCTGGGGATTATCGGCAGTTAAACAAGACCATACTAAAGAATAAAAACTTTTCGTAGGATCGATATTTGTTTGACCAGCTCTGAGAAGCTACAATCTTCTCTAAGAATATGGGTTTAATTGGTTTCATTTTACTAATCTTCAATAGACTTTTTGTGGTGTTTGATAATATGCTTGCTTTCGAGAAATAACATTTTATACTACAAGTTAGAGTCTCCAATTATCATTTATTTTTACAATGTTTCTGCATTAAAACACATTTGTGAAGGTAAAATATTTACGAAATGACAAAGGAAACCTAAGGCCCTGTTTGGTTCATGGGAGCTGGAAATATCATTTACATTTCTGTTTCTGCCGTTTGGATAGCCAAAAGTAATATGCAAAATCAATTTCCACAGAAAGGAAAATTGCTACTTACAAGATTAAAAAAGGAGCAAGTCGATGTGGAATATGTAAATCCCTTGCATCATGAGTTTCAAGCAGTGAATAGTCTGTATTGACACAATCACACTGGCCAGCGCCCACGTTGTGTTGCACAATCGTCAAAAATACTACGCCTGACCGAATGACCATCTCGACTCTGGTATGCTGCCTCCACTAACACCCACACACCGACGATCAAGGCGGTAGCAGCATCTTGTACAGAAGAAAAAGGGATCAGATCAAACCCTATCTCCAGCGGAGGGTTCCTCCATCTGCAACACCTAAGCAGGAAGCAGCACCATAGCACAGAACACTGAGGCAATTGCCGTGTGGCTGCAAAGCTGGGAGGTTAAATCATGGTCTGCTCCAGCAACCGCTCGTTGTCGGTGATAGTTTACAGCAAGGAGGCAACCTATGTATGTTGCAAATGTAAGTCCCAGCCATAGTTATCCAGGCTCCCGCCTAGCCTCCCCCTAGGCGCGCCTGGGAAATTCCCTTGTTGCGAGCATAGTTTTTGAGGCGGCCAGGAGGTGGTTGTACCTAGATGGACGCCCAGGCCGTCCAGTCGGTGCTTTTTTTAACACACAACAATATACATATGTAAATTTATACTTACATATATTATTTATGTACTATACTATGTTATGTATATAGAACCTATGCATGTAAATTTATGTATTATTTATACTATGTTATATATATACCTATGCATGTATGTATGTATAACTTATCCACCCCTCCCAAATGTATTGAAATAACACTTTTTATAAGTCATTAAGTCTATAATCAATAAAGAAAATGAAACATAATCAATACCAAAAAAAGAACAATAAGTAATTAAGTATACTATAGTAGAGTTTGTAAAGTAGAATTAATAAAATGTTGAAAGACATACATGATGGTTCGTCAATCTTTTAAATGCACTATCAGTAGCATATTAGCAAGGTTGTAATATTGAGTATGGAAAAATATATAATAAAAAAGCTACGGCATGATCTGATGAATAAGAAAAGGCGCAAGACATTCCATAGGAAAGTCTCGCTATGGTTGGGTTTAAGTAAAACAAAAGAAAACAAAATAATTAAATGGGCCACTGGGCCCGACAGCCCAAAAAAGCAGTCGTCCATCACTATTCTGGGTCGACCAGGCGGCCTAGGCGGACGCCAAATGCGAGGCTGGATCAAAGCAGTTGGCTGGGCGGATCCACATTTGACGCATGCTCTACTGGGCGGCTACTAGGCGGCGCCCAGGCGTCCGCCTTATCAACTATGGTTGCAAGTCGCACAAATCCCATCCCATGGCTTACACAAACAGACGAAACTGCATTTGAATCCTTTTCTTTCTCAATTCCTATCCAATCCAATCTATCGTTCAAATCCTTCCCCTTCCCATTTAGCAACCCAAACATGGCGTGAATCTACGGGAAGGGGCATGATACTAATGAAATGAAGCTTAAATCTCATTTTTAATCTAATAGTAGTATAACAGATTATTTGTAATAGAAAAAGTTTAAGGTGCTAATTAATAATGAATCACAACTCTAATAATATAACAAAGCACCTCATATGAGACAAGACACATAAAAAAAGGCTTTGAATAATAAACTAGTTTGATTTTTTCTGGGAAGAACCTGTCCAGGAGGATAAAGGAGTGGTGCATCCGTCAGCATGATCTTATCAGCCTCTAGTTTGGCTGCTTCTCTTAATTCCTGATAAAGCAAAAGAAAAACTGGTTGTTAATCAAGGTCAGCAAGAAAAGACACTACTTTCAAACCATATGTGCTTCATAGAAAAAGGCAAAACTACATAAACGTTTAACATGTGAAGATAAACTTCAAAACCGCAATGGCTAGAAGGGTACTGACAAAAGGGAAAAAATGACAAACACTACGCTATTTTACAACCAATACCAAATGATGATGACCTACTAGAAAAGAACATTCAATTGAAATTCAAACTTCTAAAAGTTGGCAAGACCAGAAGATAAGATAAAATTATACTGACCACCTCATAAAATTTGTATACATCAATTTCACGTTTGGTGCCAACGGTTAATCTCTTGCATTTCGGAAACAGAGACAGCAATCTTGCTTTGAGGAAGAGGTTTCTTAAACATGTTAATTAGTTGTTCTTTAAGGAGATATATGGAGCGTTGAGCCAGCCTCGTGAAACCGTATCAGCACTTTGATATGAAAGGTGTTCGTGGAAAGAAAGCAAAGTTGACACTTATTTATATGGTGGATGGGAAAAGGCCTCTCAATATCCTATAGGAGAGACTCAACCCAAACAAATTCATAAGTGGTAGATGCTATTGCAACTCAGATTCAGCATACGACCCTGCTTGAAGCTACACCACGACCCTACTTAATGCCAGATCACGACCACCAGCCTCCAGTTCACGATCCGCGATCATCCTCATCCTTCACCACCACAAACAACACCAACCACCTTTCACGGTCCTCACTCTATGACCTTCACCTCTGCCATAGAGGTGCCTGCTCCTCCTGTTCTTCAACCTCATTTGCAACCCGCGAAGAGGCACCACCAACCCATGACCCCTTGCTTAGAGATCACGACCTCCCATGTTCCTGCCACGCCTGCGGTTCCCAGCAAGCTCCAATACATCAATCAACACAATATCATTGGCAAATAACATGCTCCGAGGAATATCATCCTAAACATGCTTTGTCAACTCATCCATAATAAAACAAAATGATATGGACTTAGTGTCGATCCTTGATGTACCCCAACTGTGATGGGATATGCAGGTGTCTCTCGAGTCTTAGTACTTGCAGTTGAACTATCATACATGTCTTTAATCAAGTCATTGTATTGGATGGGCAGGCCCTTTTTCTCTAAAACCCTCCACAACACTTCTATGAGTACTCGATCATAAACCTTTTCCAAATAAATAAAAATCATACGGAGATCTCTTTTGTTTAACCATATGGAGATCTCATTTGTCTTCTTTGTACTTCTTCATAAGCCTCCTTATCAGAAAAATAGCATTTGTGTTGATCCTCCAGGCATGAAACCAAACTGGGTGTCTAATAGCTGCAATATAGATCTTTGCTCAATAATCCTCTCCCAAAGCTTCAAATGTGACTCATCAACTTGATACCTCGGTAGTTTGTGCAGCTGTGAACATCTTCTTTATTGTTGTTATGGAGAGTAGTACTATTTCTCCACTCATCCAGCATTTTCTTAGTTTTCATAACCTGATTAAAGAAATTTATTAACTGTAGCTACTCCATCCCCATACTCTTCCATACATCAACGGGAAAACCCTATGGCCTGCATGTCTTTTTCATATTCATCTTTTTCAAAACATTCTTGACCTCATAGTGAAACTCATCGTATGTAAATGATATCTGTAAAAGTAATGCCACATGAGTTTTTTACATTATTAAACGTATCTCCATTGAAAAACTTAAGCCAGTGTTTCAAAAAGCGGTATGCGTTATGCGTTCGGAGAGGTCACCTTGTAGAGTATATGCGGTATGCGGGAGCATATGCGGAAGTATATGCGGTTTTGGATTTTTTTTAATTAATTATTATTATATATATATATATATATTAATCATGATTTACATATTTAATTTGTGCAATTGTGTATCTAAATAGTACAATTACAAGAATAATGGATGCAATTATGCAAATATGCAATCATCACAACTTAAATAAATACAAACATGCACTATAATCTAAATTTAAACAAACATAAATGAATGTAAATGTATAAAAGAAGAAATCAGAATATCTCTAACTGAAAATCGGGGTATAATCGGCCTTGTATGTGGCCGTACAACCGATTATGCGGCTTGGACCGCTTTTTGGACCGATTTTCATTATGCGCTTTTTTTGAGGACTGCACCTTGTATGCGGCCGCTTATGCGGGCGCATACACCGATTTTTGAAACACTGACTTAAGCAATTTCTACATTGGTTTTTGACATCATCATCATTCACCAACACTCTTACCATCTTCATTCTTTATGCATTTAACTTAACTCAACGCTCTTCCTTCTTTTCTCTAATACTAGCCATTTTATATATCTTTTTCCCCTTCTCTCGAGTCAAGCTTCTTAGATATATCCCCTTAAAGTATCTAGGCCTTGCCTCTTGAACTACTTTATTAGTTTCTTTCTTTTCTTGCATCGTTAACAAATTGCATCATCTCATGATTTGGGCAAGCTCCTATAAATCTCTCTTTTCATTACATGTACTTATAATATAAAGGCACATTCTTTACTGACATAATTTTAGCTACTAAACAGTGTTAGTTAATGAATAATGAACTAAACATATATTAGATTAGGGCCAAGGAATAAGGTATCCGATTTTGATACCGTTTCGACAACATGGAAACCGAAATTTATGGTAATTTCGACAAAAATTTCGATAAATGCAACTATGCCCGTTTTGACGCCAAAATGAACGAATTAATTTATGAAATTTTACAAGTGTGATCTCCACACCTAAATGCATCGTTTTATGCAATAAAATTTTATGTGGGTGTAGGTTGGGGGGGGGGGGGGTCCTTCATGTGGGATGTAAGGGAACTGTCTTGTTTCTTGAGGAGTTCGACGAAGGATTTCGATGACAAAATATAAGAATTAAGTTATGCAATTTTACTAGCACAATCCATACACATAAGTACACAGATTTCTCCAATAATATCAAACTTACAAGTACAACATATGAATAATATAGTAACTTACCAACTCCAATCAGTTGTATGTTGAGTGTCGTGCTAGTTGAGTTGGTTGTTCAGCATACTGTATTGTGTTGATATGGTTGACATATTGCTCCCAGGTCATGTACATTCTGTAAAGTGTGTTGTATGAAGTCACATGTTCCTCATGCACGTCACCAGAAACGAATTGCATCATCCCAAACCTTGGAAAGTGATCTTCCAAATCTCTAAGATATTGCCTCCTGCTTTCAGATGGAGCTTGACGAGCTTGAGAAAGAGGAGCATGCATTGGGACTTGAACAACAGGAATAACTGAACTACCACCGCTCCATGATTGCCCCCCATCATCAGAAAATACAAGACTGTTGTACTAATATGATCCTTGCGGGCCCGAGACATTTGCAGTATATGTATATCCAATATGATGCTCTAATTCTGCTTCTGGTTGGGGTGGTGGTTGAGTTTGAGGATTCATATGAATATCCTGGACGATCTGGAGAATTCATTTGCAGTATATGTATATCCAATATATGGACGATCATCATTCTGAGGATCAACTGTTGGAGGATACTCTGGAGAACGTTGACCACCTGCATTACCATCATCATCATCATTGTCATCACTCTTAGACTTAGACCCAGATGATGTAGCAGTCATAGATTTTAAAGAACTAGATGCTCCACCCAATTCATCTTGCACTGCTCTATTAGTTTCCATATCAAGATCTACATGCTCAGGCTCTGGCTCAAGTCTTTCAGGTGGGCTTTTGTTTCTTCGTTCTTCCTCAAGTACAACACCAGAAGCATCTTCAAATTGCTCCTCTACATATGGATCTGGACGGCCAGAAATATTGTCTAGAATTGGACGGCCTATTTCATTCATCCATTCTTCCAAGGGATCTTCTACTGTACCGGTACCCTCATCATCACTATCATAAAGGCCCCGAAATCTATCTTGATGGAACGTGTATGCAGTGTCAATGGGATCATGCATTTCAGCAAATTGCACTTCTTTGTAGTTGGCCTCTCTTATGGCTCTAGCTCTCAAACGCATGTTGTAGTGGACATACACGAGATCCCTAAACCTGAGAGCCCCCAACTTGTTCCTTCTTTTTTAATGTATCAAATTAAAAGTGCTCCAATTCCTTTCACACCCCCATGCAGAAGTTGTCT
The DNA here is from genome assembly GCA_963693085.1 of Alisma plantago-aquatica. Classification (NCBI taxonomy): domain Eukaryota; kingdom Viridiplantae; phylum Streptophyta; class Magnoliopsida; order Alismatales; family Alismataceae; genus Alisma; species Alisma plantago-aquatica. The sequence continues at coordinate 753,100,474 of OY856410.1, forward strand.
GTGAAAGAATGCGTATGGCTATTTTTCTAAGTTGAGGGGCACCGGTCCCATTCCACACCCACCATTCACAAGGATCACCCTCTGCACGGTCGGCTACTGCATTGGGGTGGCCAAAGCATCCAAGGCCTTCACGGAATTGTCGTAGCTACAAAAAAGCCAACAAACATGAAAGACCACATTAATAATTGTGAGGTTATAGATAGACATACTGACATAGTTGTCAATAAAATACAACTATTTGTATACCTGATCCAAAACATGCATCCGTTCTTCTGTGGATGTAAGCAACTTATTAAGCACATCCCTAACCGCATTCATCAAGTTTGGTTTCATACCTAATTGCCGTGAGTAATGGAATCTTGGGTTCAAATAGTATGTTGTAAATAAATAATACAAAACCTATTAATTTCTTAACATAGACCAATTAAATAATTATATACATGATACAATTACAATTTGATGGTTGATGCTCACCGGCTTTGTGTAGTGGATGCATAAGCATATCAGTCCATCTCTTTTTTATGATGTTCAGGTATTGTGCATTGGATGTTGGAGCAGCTTTTTTAACACACTCCACCATTGTTTCCAATGCGTCATATAACCAAGGCATGGTTGCAGCCTTGTCACCATCTACTAACCTCAAGACTTTTACTATAGGAGCCATTACCTTAAGTACCTTGGTAACTTTGTCCCAGAAAGGCCTATTAGCAATAAGTTCTTCAATTCGTCGACCAAGTGGGGTATTGTGCTCCTTCATGGAGGTCCACTCTACTCCATTAAATAACCTCCTAAGTCCATCTCTTTTGTTCTTTAGTGAATCTAGAGCCAAGTAGTTCGTAGCAAATCTTGTTACCCCCACTCTAACTAGATCGCCTCCACAATATTCTGGACGTCTCATTGCATTCAATAGAAAAGAATGATTATATATGAAACCTGTAATCAATTTTGCATCAATGGTCACAGATTTGATGTACTCAAGTTTTCCCATATCTTTTAATATGAGATCTATACAATGGCCAGCACACGGCGTCCAGTACACGGGAGATTTCTTCATTATCTTTTCCCCAGCCTTCTTAAAATTTGATCCATTATCAGTAACAATTTGCACAATATTCTCAGGCCCAACAACTTTCATGTATTTTTTCATCAGCCTGTATAAATATGAGTACTCTTTCACCTCACCAGAAGCATCAACAGAATCAAGGAAGATAGTAGATCCACGACAATGAGCAAGGAAGTTTATAATTTGTTTCCTGTTGCCACTGGTCCACCCATCACACATGAGTGTGACCCCATACTCAGCCCACAATATCTTTTGCTCCTTAATCCACTGCTCTAGCTCTTTTTTCTGCTCGGGAAGATATTTATGCATAAGTTCATAAGCTGTAGGGGCCTTAGTTCCCCTACCAGACTCCCCTATCACATCAACCATATGTTGTAGATAGGGTTCAGTTGCAACATGTGCCGGGATTCCGTGAGCAAAAAAGAATTTACCTACAGCCTTTCCCACCTTCTCCTTTGCCCCACTGAACATGCCTTTAAGGGTTTTTTGCCTAGGTTCAGGCTTCCTAACCCCTGGTTCATCAAGATTTTTCAATCTAAGACTAGCAGAACGTAACAAAACATCAACTGTGCCTTTTTTCCTTTTTGTTTGAGCAAACACATCCTCTTCATTATCCAGATCAACAACAGGAGCACGTTGATTGCGACCTAGTCCAGTCCCACTGCCTCCTCCGATTCCTGATGGTCCATACCTCTGTAGTATGCGTGCAGCTTCCTCCCTTTCCCACTCACTTCTTCTTGATTCTCTATATGCCCGCCTATACATATGCCGACCGTAAGCAGTATCACCACAACCTGGAGGATGCACCATGTCATCATCAGACTCGGCAGATGAACCTGTGGCTTGTACATTGAAGAGAGTATCAATGTAAGATTTGTTGGCCTCAATACATTTGTCTTTCTTCTCCCTTTTGGATGCTATGATCTTTCTGAAATCATCCCTAACAGATTGCGGACACTTCTGGCATAGAGCAACATTCTTGTCTCCCCCAGTAATATGACGCTTAAACCTGGTGATGCCCCCTCCACCAATTGTCTTTTTGCAGAAGTTACAAACCACCTTTCCCTTGACCCCGAGAACAGGAGCACAATAATTCCAAGCAAAATCTACTTCCTTGGGTTTGGGTGCATTCTGCCTAGCACCCTCATTCTCAAACGAATTTCCATCAGAAGACATTGTCAACACTGAAATAAATCAAAAACAACATAGAAAATGCAATGCATTAGCAATCAAAACAATTACGACATAAGCAAAAATTTATAGAGATATGTAACTGATTAGGCACACTACTGAAATAGGATATTAACAAGGAAGAAAAAAGGTTTACAATTATTTTTTTTGTATTTTTAGGTCTGAATTATTTTTAATTTGTATTTTTAGGTCTGAAAATATTTTTTTAATTGATAAATGCACAAACTTATCAATAATTTATACATATATGTAAGTGATTAGGTACACTACTGTAATAGGATATTAATCAATACGAAAAAAGGTTTAGAATTATTTTTTATTTGTATTTTTAGGTCTGAAAATATATTTTTAAATTGATAAATGCATATTTAACAAAAAATGTATACATATATGTAAGTGATTAGGAGTACTACTGTAATAGGATATTAAACAATACAAAATATCTTATTTCTAAAAGAAAGAATATTTTATGATTTTTTTTTAATTTTCGGATTTTTAAATAGTGTATATATAAAAAATATCTTATTTTTTACAAAAATTATTTTCCTTGTGTTCATATTAGTGTTTGTAACAACTTCTTCTACTAAACCTAAGTAAAATAACTAGTTATGATGAATATATATTATTTATACTATTATTAGTATTTATAATCTAAAAAAGATATAAAAAGTAGTTATTGGTGTAGATTTATTGAATATATATATAGATCCATGGCTTAGATGTGTAGATCTATGTTTAGAACACACAAATGGGATGAATAATGGAGTAGATCTAAGATTTTAGTGTATATTACGAAATTAGATGAAATGGAGAAATAGGTGTTCAAAATATATGAGAATAAGAGAAATAGAGATTGGAAATGAATGAAAATGGAAGAAAAGAAGTTTATTTACCTTAATGTAGTCGATCTTTGGCTCCAAATGGCAAATCCCCCTCAAAATCACCCTTTTCTCCACAAAGAAGAGCAGCAGCAAAAACCGGCAGGTTTCGCCGGTTTCGACTGCGTACCGATAGATAAGTTAGAAAAACTGCACTGGACCCCTTGAAATTTGGCGAAATTAGCGAAACCATCGAAACTTTGGCGAAATTGCATTTTTATTTCACGAAATGCGACGGTATCGACACAGTTGCATGGTTTCATATCAGGTGTTATCGAAATCGGTATTTTGGGGCGAAATTTTGCCGGTTTCGGCGAAACCTTATTCCTTGATTAGGGCATCTTACAGTATATCATAGCAGTCAACGGGCAATTTTAGGACATGTACACTACATTTTACATTATATAACTATCAAAATTACATAATAATACACACATATACTATGTTTATACATTTACATAGTACTTTTACAAATTTGCAACACGCATATAGCACTCTTACGATACTTATACAATTTTTTGTAATGTTAACGTAGAACGCTTATATGGTAGAATCGATATATAGATCCTATATGATGTCATTAATCAACTATAAAGCTAGGAAGGACAGACACAGACACGGACACGGATATGGATACGGACACGGACACGGGACACGGTGTGATAACCCATAATTTTGTTTTTTATACTAATATAGTATTTGTGGTCCACCGATATTCTTGGGTAGTGGATCCCAAGTTAGGGTGAATTTTATTCAACAATGTATTATCTTGACCCACAACATGACTACAAAGCCATATTTGTATATGGAGATGATTAATACAATTTATTGGTCTGTTTTGAGGACATGTAGTTAAATATCAAATGAGGTATATGTGGATTCATATGATCGAGTAATGAAACCTAGATTGCATCATGGTCATGCTAAGTTGAATTTCTATTGTTGATGTTAGAGTTCAATTGATGTATAGTGTAAGTTTAGTATACTTATAAATGTACCTCCTTTTGGAATTCCTTAGTTGAAGAATCTGTTTGCATGACTAGATAATGTAGTTTGGTATCAAACTTGTTTGAGAGCTATATAATATGATGAGGAAATAATGTTTAGAATCCTATGGCTGTTCTCTTCCCTTCAACCTCCATCTAAAGCGGGGAGAAGAACAGATAGACCATGTTTTCTTGACCTCATTTGCCCAGTTATCTGTAGAGCTCCACGTACGTGTTTTGAGTTGGAGGTTTAGATCCTGTAAGCTCGGAACTGTGGAACGACCCTTAGGTAAACCTGCATAGTGATATAAACAGAGAGATGTACCTTCCACTCGCTTTCCCCTCCTCTACCTACAGATACAATAGACGATAAGATGAGGAATGAAGGAAGCTAGATCTGCGATGGAAGCATCTAGGACTAGAGGAGTGCAGGTAGCAGTAGAGGAGGTGGCCAGACCCTGCGGTTGATGAGAGCAAGGTCAAGGTTGAAGAAGGAGCCGCCATGGTTAGGCAGCATGGAAAGGATCAAGGAGATGGATACAGCGACCAAGTCTCGTAGAGAAGCATTGGGTCCGGGCTCACAATGGCGGCCAGGCAGGAGGCATTCAAATTGAGAAAGAGGAGGGACAACAAAGAGAAGAGGAACAAGAGGGCGAGAAGGAAAAGTATATGAGGGAGAAGCAGACATAAAAGAACAGGAAAAAGAGGAGGTGAAGGAACATTTTTTGCATATACTGCAACTTTAGAGTAGAAAAAGAAGAGGGGGACAAGCAAAAGTAGGAAAAGGAGGCGGAGGAGCAAAGGAGGAAGAGTTACATGGAACTGGAAGAGAAGGCAGTGAATCCAACTACTTTTTTCGTCGTGGTTGATGTGGTAGTCCTAAATATTGCAACAGTTTTGATGGTTGTTATAGTTGCTAAAGAAAGGCATTGACGGCTTTCTTGTAGCAGCCGACTCTAAACCACCTCATGTTAGTAGGGCAAGGAGTAGTGGAAGACATGAGGTGGGATTTGGACAGGATTTGGGGTTTTTGTCATACACTCAGGCTTAAGTGGGTTGAGATGGCGTGTCTTAGATGTGTTTACGAAGTGTCCAAACCGTGTCCAACACTGCAATAAATAAAATTCAAACTGGACACTCCGGAGGTGTGTCTGTCGCGTGTCCAAGATGTGTCCATGTTGAACACGTGTTGGACACGGACACAACAGCCTATGGGAACTGTTTGTGCTTCATAGCTAAAAAGTAATACATTCATAAGTGGTGAGTGATAGAAACACGTACAACACCGGTACACAAGTTTAGTATAGATAGGAGAAGAATACTATACTATATTACTATGGTTTGTTTCTTCTACCTTTATAGCCTGTAAAGCATAAAAGACACTGAAGGAATTGAGTTTTCTTTTTAGTTGTTACACAATGCCAAGCCTTGTAATTAAGCAGTGCTAAGCGGGTTAAGAGAATGAAGTGTGAAAATGTGACCACTTAACAACAAACTGGTTCGTCTTAAGATTCATCAGGGTGGGCCATCGTCACTTAAGTGAGAAAATGGACTCTTTTTAAATCATTGGCCCACATCTTATAACTTTTTTATGTACATAAATTAAACATCTTCAGTAGCTACGGGAAAAGTGTGTACATAAACTTAGCATATAATAACATTTACTTAACTAGCAGTTGCATATAGCTTAATGTATAAAAATACAGTGTGTCAAATATAAAAGTGAGAAAAAAATATAAAAAAAGAGCCTAGGAATACCTAGGCATGCCTGGGTCACACTTGCTGCCTAGCCTCTTAGACAAGAATGACAATGACAAACATGGCATCTAGGCAGTGAGAGGAGATCTGCTGAACATACGCCCTGGAGTTATAACCCTAGAGCCGAAGGAAACCCAGTGCACCAATGAAATGCATCTTCTCATGATGTCATGCATGAGGAACATAATTTGAAAGAAGTCTGTGTTTAAGTATTGTGCGAGAGGGGAGAGAGAAGAGATAAAGGATATGATGTCATGTGTGAAACAGTAACTGGATATAAAATATTTGATGCCTAGCTCTATATACATTAAGGCACAGCAAGTACAGAACTGGCATAAATAGGAGACCATTTGACATAAGAAAATAGAAGATAAGCTGACTTCTTTTTATAAAAAAGCAGGAAATATCAAAAGTCTCCATCTTTTTCAACAATTTTATTCTGAAGTCCAGAAAAGTGTATGTGTTTCCAAATTGTTAAAAGGATTGTGTTTTCACAATAAATAGTCGAACCCACGGAACATAGATTGTGTCTGCAATTTGTACTCTTAAGTCTTTTCCCCAGTTATGTTTGCCCTTCCCTACAATGTCGACATCTTACACCTTTACTGATTGGTGGCATCCAGAAAAGTGTGTAGTGTTTCCAAACTGTTAAAAGGATTGTGTTTTCACAGTATAGCCAAACCATCAGAACAGAGTTACAGAGATTATATTTGCAATTTCTACTCTTTCTTTTTCCCCGGTTATGTTGCCCTTATCAACAATGCCCTCATCTTACAACTTTTTCTGATTGGTAGATATGGGAAAAGTGTATACATAAATTAAACATTTCCAGTAGCTACAGAAGTGTCCATAAATTTCGCTTACAACAGCATTTACTTAACAAACAGTACAAATAATTTAATGTATAGAAATATAGCTTGCCAAATTTGAAAGTAAGCAAAAAGGTAAAAACGAGCCTAGGAGTACCAAGGCAATCTTGGTCAAACCCTGCTGCCCAGCCGCCTAGACAAGAAAGAAAATGACATACAAGGGCATCTAGGCAGTGAGAGAGGATCTATTGAACTATATGCCCTGGAGGTAGCACAGATCTAAAGTTATGCCTAGGATTTTCTATGGTCTCCTAGAGCCAAAGGAAACCCAGGCCACAATTAAAATGCATTTTCTCATGCATGAAGTAGATTATGTGAAAGAAGTCAGTGTTCAACTATTGTGTGGGAGGGGAGAGACAAAAGATCAAGGACAAGATGTCATTAGTGATTCAATAATAGGATAAAACATTATGTCAAGCTCTATCTACATTAAGGAATAGCAAGTACAGAACCGGCATAAATAGGAGACCATTTGACACAAAAAAAAAAGATTAGCTGACTTCTTTGAACAGAAAAGTGGGAAATATCAAAAGTGTCCATCTTTCTCAACGATCTTATTATGAAGTCCAAAAAACTGTATAGCATTTCCTAATTGTTAACAGGATTGTGTTTTCATAGTATATAGACACAGCGATGTGAACAGAAATTATGTTTATTTTTGTACTGTCTTTTTCCGTGGTTATGTTGCCCATTCCTACAATGTCCACATCTTACGACTTTTTCTGATAGGTACCAGTTGGCATTACAGCTTAATTCATCGTTTACCTCTCTTTCCACCATCCGGCATGACGGACAATTACTTGTTCTCCTCAGTTTCTCTTTAGAAGAACCCTAAATCCATTTCTGCAAACTTTCCTGCACCACTCTTTTATATATTGTGTATGACGCCTTCTAGGAAAACACCAGCATGTCATCCAGCTCTAGGATTGCTATCGGATACACTGTGTGCCCAACAGCTAGGGTCTGGGCAGAAGCTAGTTACCTTCTACACTTCTGGACTTACCATTCAATTCAATATATAAGAGGATGTGGATCACCGTAGGTTATATGCATATCAGATGTAGGGCAATTCGTTTTAAATCAGGAGTGTTAAAGAATAGGTGTTCAAAATATAGCCTATTCAGTTTGTTTTAATAATTGAATGGGTGGCATGTTTATGAATTGCGGCATGAATTGAGTTCCAAAGAATCACTGGCCCTCCTCCTGAAACCCATGTAGCACTAAACTGTAGTGTGTCCTGCAACATGCACATCCGCTAATAGTTTACAACTTGCAAATCGCACTATACTGTAGCCTTTTAATAGCATCGGAAAAATAATTTACAAAGAAAGGCAAGTATCGCCAAAAGCACTGAGTTAATCAGTTACATTTCCTCATATGCTGCATTAGTCATGACAGCAGACAATTACTCATAACATCTACACTTTAAGTAATGGATTTCATCCTATGGTCACCATTTCACAAGAAGGCACTAATATCTTACACATTGCATAACTATCAAAGATAAGAAAATCTAAAGTCAGCAAAGGTCAAATCAATATATTAAAAATTGTGAACTGCGAGCATTGCCATAATTATTGACACACAGACACTAACTTTGAGTTTAAAACTTACCTGAAACTTCTGCATTTGCTCACTCCCTGCTCTGGAGAAATCCTGCATATCAGCAAGCAAATTACAGAAGCAGGAAGGTTTAACTACATCTATGGTGTAATTTTGCAAGATAAGAAAGACTATTGCCCCAAAAGACTAGGTAGAATAGGTTTTCACTTGCCTCCATGTCATCCACGTACCCTTCAAGTGATCGGTAGGGTGTGTAAACAATAAGGTCAAACCCAAGGCTCTGCAATCACACTACCATTAGAAAAAGTAGGAAACAACTGGACAAAATCCCATATCTAGAAGAAGATACCATGCCTGAAGAACAATCATTTCATTGTTGAGAATCACTTGATGATCCTGTTGAATCCCTTTACCAAGTTCCTCAGCAGAAACGTGGTTTTCTTCCACCTTACAGGATGCATATATGCAAGTTAACCTGCAAAAGAAACAATCAACTCAAAATGTGTTAACTAACAGGACAATGTATAGCAATGTAAAGCACTTCCACAAGGACAGAGTAGAAGTTCATGTATGTATCCTATTAGTTTATACACTTTACTGCTTTTCTATACTTAGTGTATTTTGCTTTATGCTTTTTCTCTTTTTCTATTGTGTACTCTTTATCCCACATGGGTTATCTCTATACCATGTGTACTCTCTTGTCTTATAAAAGAGAGCCCCATGTACTCTGTTTAATCATCCAATAATAAGCAATCTCGTTGTCGACTTCTAGATGGTATCAGAGCGGGCCGATCCACCTTAAACCTAATCCCTCTCTCACCCCAACCCTAGCCACCATCTTCTCCACCGACACCTCTCTTTTTTTTCCACCGCCGCTACAGTACCGCTGCTACAATACCGCCGCCGCTACAGTACCGCTGCTACAATACCGCCGCCGCTAAAGTACTGCTGCTACGGTACTGCCATCCACCAACCTCCTATCTCCTAGCTACACCCGCTTTTGTGGCCTAATCTATCGCAGGCCCCTCCGTCTAGCTCCGTTTCTATTTCCGAAATCTCCAGACAGCCCCGACATTTTCCAATTCTGGCACGTTGACGTCGTAAACGGAGTTTCTCTCTCTTTCTGCCTGCGCCTCATGGTGGAGTGACTGATCCTCCATGTTGGCGTAGGTTTTTTTATCTCTATCTACTGCCCTACGTGGGTTTTCTAAGATCCATGCGTGGATCTTCTATCTGCTACTACTAGTCCATGAGTTGGACTTCTGCTGCTGCTGACTTCTGTTGCTCTCTGCGCCCGTGTTTCTGCCCCTTCCAATGGCGACACTTGACCTTCCACGCAACTTGTGTGTCACTATTGTGAAGTTGGATAACTCCAACTATCACCTCTGGGCGGCTTCCTTCGAGCTATATGTTAAAGCACAAGGGCGCTATTCTCATCTGACTACCAAAGGACCGGCGGTCCCCACTATTGATGTTGATGAAAAGACGAAGCAGGCCTACGATCGTTGGTCCAAGGAGGACTACGGCGTTATGACATGGATGGTCAACAGCGTCGAGCCCAAGATCAGCCAGTCACTTCTTCGCCTCCAGACTGCGAAGGAAATGTGGGAGCAGCTCTCTCATGTATACTCTCATCAGCAAAATCCTAAGAAGGTTTTTGAGATCTTCAAGCAACTTGCCAAACAGGAATTTTCTGCCACTGATTCTATTGAGGACTACTACACCACCTGTTGTGCTCTCTGGGATGAATTTCAGGTGTATCATCCGCTTTCTGCCGACATCACAGAAGTTCAGCGTCAACGGAACGAACTTATCCTTGTTCAGTTCCTCGTTGGTTTGCCATCTTCCTTCGCTGGAGTTGTGGATCAGATCCTATCCAATGATCCTCTACCTACCCTTCGGGATGTTCTCAAAAGGGTTCAGCGTCTGCCATCAGTTTCACAGCACCTTTCTGATACTTCTGATGGAGCAGCCCTCGTTGTTCGCACTGGAGATTCCTTCCGTGGTCGTGGTCGTGGTCGTGGTCGTGGTCGTGGTCGGGGCCGTGGACGCGGACGTTCTACTGCACCTGGACGTGGCTCATACTCTGGCGCTGACTCTAATGAGCCTCGTTACTGCACTTTCTGCAAACGGACAAACCATAATGAAGATCGTAGCTGGATCAAGCATGGCAAGCCAGCCTGGGCGAATCAGGTCACGACAGATCAGACTGAGACTGCTACTACCTCTGCTCCGCCCTCTGCTGACTGGATACAGTCTGAATTCGAAAAGCTACTCCAGGCTCGTCTTGCTTCCTCTGTTGAAGCTTCTACTGATGGTAGCACCGCCCTCCTGACACAGTCTGGTAAAACTTATGGGTAATTGATTCTAGTGCGACATCTCATATTAGCAGGAAATCCTGCTTTATTTTCTAAATTGCACAATACTTCTATTATACCTCCTGTTATACTGGTTGATGGCTCTAAGACACCTGTTACTGAGATTGGTGATATATGTACTACTGGTTGTCTGCCTCTGCGGTCTACACTTTATGTTCCTAACTTTCCTATTAATCTGCTATCTGTAAATAGAACTGTGCAGATCCTTCGTTGCTCGATTACGTTTGACCCGGATGGTGTTATTTTTCAGGATATGCGCATGAGGACAACCATTGGTTCAGGCCATGGGGGACCAGACGGACTATACTACCTGGACGTTCCGAAGACCGCAGCATACTTGACATCTTCTGTGACAGGCATCCAGTGGCACTATCGCTTAGGACATCCTTCTGCAGCAAAGCTGAAACAATTATTACCTGATGTATTAGACTCTGTTTTTCATTGTGAGACTTGCCAACTGGGCAAACAGACCCGAGCATCTTTTTCAAAAAAATCATGTATTAGTTCTAAACAGCCATTTGACATTATTCATGCTGATGTTTGGGGACCCTGTTCTGTGCCGAGTACTTCTGGATTTAGATATTTCTTGAGTCTTATTGATGATTTTTCTAGAACCACCTGGTTGTTTTTGCTTAAAGACAGGTCTACCATTCTTAACAGTATCACGGCTTTCTTTGCCGAGATTTGGACCCAGTTTGCTAAACCCATTAAAATTTTTCGCACTGATAATGCCTTAGAATTTGTGCAAGCCTCTGTCAGCAACTTTTGTCGAAAACAAGGCACCATACACCAAACTTCATGTGCTTACATACCACAACAAAATGGAGTCGCTAAACGCAAAAATCGCCATCTTCTTGAAGTTGCCCGCACTTTACTTTTTCATTATCATGTTCCCCAGTGTTTTTGGCCTGAGGCTATTTCTACTACTTGTTACCTAATTAATCGAATGCCCTCTTCTGTGCTTGGGAATCAAGTTCCATATCAGAATCTGTTTCCGGATGCGCCCCTTTTTACTGTGCCTCCTCGTATCTTTGGGAGCACCTGCTTTGTCAAAAACCTTCGTCCCGGTCTCACCAAACTTGATCCCAGAACGACTAAGTGTGTCTTCCTAGGGTACTCGCGCACTCAGAAAGGGTACCGTAGCTATGATCATGTGTCAAAGAAATGGTTTGTATCTGCTGATGTTGTTTTCTTTGAGCACATGCCCTTTTATTCTTCTGTCGGGTCGACTCTTACATCGAATTTATTACTGGATACACATTTACCTGTCATGGATGATACCGCTAATATTATTGATATTGCTGATACTACTTCTCCTACTGAAAAGTCGCCTCTAAAAATATATCAAAGAAGACAAAAGACAGCAACTCCCTCTATGGCCCCTCCAATGTCTTCATCCTCTGTGCCAGATCAAACACCGCAGGTATTCTCTGATCTTAATGTTCCTATCAGCTTGAGGAAAGGAACTAGAACTTGCACTAAACATCCTATTGGAAATTTCTGTAATACTGATCATCTGGGGACTAATTTTGCTAACTTTACTGCTGCTCTTTCTGCTATATCTATTCCTAAAAATGCTTCTCAGGCTCTTAACATCCTGCTTGGCGTCAAGCTATGGAAGCTGAAATGCAGGCTCTTACTGAACACAACACATGGCAGCTAGTTGATCCTCCTGCAGATTGTTCCCCCGTTAGTTGTCGTTGGGTGTTTACTGTCAAATATCAACTGGATGGCACGGTTGAACGGCTAAAGGCGAGACTCGTTGCTAAAGGCTATACACAAACTTGTGGGGTCGATTATTTTGAGACTTTCTCTCCTGTGGCTCGGGTGAACTCTGTACGGATTCTTATTTCTGTTGCTATTAATTCTGATTGGCCCTTGTATCAACTTGATGTGAAGAATGTTTTTCTGTATGGGGATCTACATGAGGAGGTCTACATGGAACAACCCCTGGGATTTGTGCTTCAGGGGGAGTCCTCTAAAGTCTGCAGGCTAAGGAAGGCGATTTATGGTTTAAAATAGAGTCCCCGTGCTTGGTTTGATAAACTAAGTACTATTCTTTAGAAATTTTCTTTTAGACGCTCCCAGTCAGATCACTCTGTTTTTGTCAAAAATACTATTGTTGGCATTGTTATCCTTATTGTATATGTTGATGATATCATTCTCTCAGGGAGTGATCCTGCAGGCATTCAGGCTACCAAGTGCTATCTGGAGAAACACTTTGTTACCAAAGATCTTGGCTCTCTGCGGTACTTTCTTGGGATTGAAGTTTCTCGGTCCTCTTCTGGTCTTTGTTTGTCTCAACACAAATATGTTCTGGATCTGCTTTCTGAAACTGGACTTCTAGGTGTTAAGCCTGCTAGCACACCTCTATATCCAAATACTGACTGGGATGATGAGAACTCTCCTGCCTATCCTGACCATCATCAGTACCGACGCATGGTTGGTAAGCTTATTTATCTGACCGTCACACGAGCTGATATTACTTCTGTTGTCGGGCTTGTTAGTAGATACATGGATAAACCCTGGCAATGTCACTAGGATGTTGTTTGCCACATTCTTAAATATTTGATGAGCTCTCCTGGGAAAGGCCTGCTATATAAGAAACATGGTCACTATAAACTCCTTGACTATTCTGATTCTGACTATGCTGGGAGCAAGCTCGACCGACGCTCCACTTTTGGCTACTGTACATTTGTGGGAGGAAACCTTGTTACTTGGCGAAGCAAGAAACAGACTATGGTTGCTCGCTCAAGTGTTGAAGCTGAATATCGCGTCATGGCGCATACTACTTGTAAGCTTTTCTGGATTCGAAGCCTACTGAAGGATTTTGGTATTTCTGACTCCTCTCTTATTCCGATGTATTGTGATAACAAAGCTGCTACGTTTACCGCCAGTAATCCCACTTTTCATGAGCGGACTAAACACATTGAGGTGGACTGCCATTTTGTTCGCGAAGTTGTATTATCTGGCCAGATATCCACTCCCTACATCCATACTTCCGATCAGGTGGCTGACATCTTCACAAAGATTCTTCCAAAGACGAGATTTGCTGCTATGACATCCAAGCTGGGCATGATTGACATCTACGCTCCAGCTTGAGGGGGAGTATTAGGATATACACTTTACTGCTTTTCTATACTTAGTGTATTTTGCTTTATGCTTTTTCTCTTTTTCTATTGTGCACTCTTTATCCCACATGGGTTATCTCTATACCATGCGTACTCTCTTGTCTTATAAAAGAGAGCCCCATGTACTCTGTTTAATCATCCAATAATACGCAATCTCGTTGCCGACTTCTAGATATCCCTAGTGAAATTGTGGTTCATTTAAAAGAGAATAGCTCCAGAATTGACAGAAACTGGAAATATATTCTATTTCCTGGCATTATATAAAATGATAATAATACTGACATTAGGAGCTCGGTCTCAGAGGTGTCCTATTCTGAGGAAGTTAGAAAGGCTATCTTTACTTTGCAAAACTATTCTTAACTGCAAGTTATTTATTAAATAATTAGCATGATAAAAAATAGATAAGTAAAGCCTACCTTCGCGTCTTCCCTACTTCCCCACTATCCCGCCCAAATGGCAATTAAGTTATCATCAACCCTATTACTGATGTATAGACACCCAAATTTGTGTACTAATTAATGCAGACGTCGTTGATCTGATATTTTCATTAGTCTACTTATACTAGTTCTACTCATTTTTTGGCTTTCGTTTGCTTTATTTAAGTTGTGTTTTATTTCCCTTTTAGTTGAGCTTTTGTAAAGCCATGTGGTTTAGTCCCACATTGGCAACCGCCTAACTTATCTTGTTCCATATGCCTATATAAAGACTATATGTGTCAGTAGAAGACACGCTTGAAGACTGAGCAACTTGCTTTTGGCATTAGTTGAGTTCAAATTATTTCTCCAATAGAGTTTAATTAGTTGGCATAAGAGCATAACCCTAACTTCTCTTAGGATTTGGCTCATGCCTTCCCCCATAACCGCCACCATTCAACATATCAGTTGCCATTCTCATGTAGCCACCACAACCTAACTGGAGCCCTACTTCCTCTCCTTTTAGCCATGCAACTACCAGCAACCTACAACTGATGTTAGACACTAGTAACTGGCACTAACTGCAACAGATGTTGACATTGATGTCATGAAGGGCACCTGATGTAGGATAGGCCCCACCTTTACGCACTTATGAGCTTAGGCGGCGGCGTGTCATTAGTTAGGCTTTATTGGCATGTTTTATTTTATTATGACTTTTCTCTTCTTATGGGTTTTTGTAAAGTCATGTAGTTTTAGTCCCACATTGGCTATCGTGTGTTAAGTCTTTCTTTTAGAAGCTTATATAAAGGCTCTATGGGCATCCATGTAGAGACACAGTTGATGAATGAGAATTATCTTTTTTTAGTCAAGCCTAGATTATTTTAAGTTAGCCATAGTTTTACATTAAGTGGTATCAGAGCCTAACCCTAAAAGCATTAGGGTTAGATCCTGCCCAGCCGTCACCCTCCATCCTCCAGTCGTCATCCTCCACCTTCACCAAACCCGTCGCCACCGCCGCTGCTACCAAACCCTGCCTGCTACCCTCTCTGCTTGTTGTCGCCGCCCCCCATTGCCAATGTCCCTTTCTGTCTGTTGCCGCCGTCCGTTGCTGCTACGGCCCGCAGTTGTCGTCGATGTTGTCCGTCGTTGCTACAGCCGCCACCCCCTGCTGCCGCCGCCACCGTCCACCGCTGTTGCGGCCGCCGGCCCCTGCCGTTGTTGCCTCCACCGCCCTCTTCCATCGCCACTGCACGTCGTTGTTGTTGTCGCTGCCCCCTGTTGCTGCTACCGTCGGCCGGTAGTTGGATCGGCGTAGGGTCAGGGCATACCGGATCATCCTTCCTTCTACATCGACTTTAAGGAAGCTTTCTTCAACATCTTCTACAGAAAGTAAAGGGTATTCGATATCTACAATTCGGGTAAGGTCTTTCCATTGTTATTGTACCTTGTTCTTCTTCTGCATTTCTAGTACATTTGTAAAAGGGTCCATAGGGAGTTTTGATTCCCCCACTGCAAAATTGCCAAGTCTTATTTTTGTGAGAGGTTTTTCTTTGTTCGGCGCACTATTTACTTTCATATATTTGTCCGCATTTTTTTCTTTAAGTTTTTCGCGTTGTTCATCTCAGAAACTAAGTTTTCCTTTGGCACAATAATTTTTTGTTGTTTCGCTGCAATTCGTTATGTCGGATCATAGGTCTAATAGCCCTGTGTTGGAACCCACTCTGGAAGAAGCCACTACCTCTTCCCAAACCCCTTTTAACCTGGATACTCTTGGTCAAACACTCAATTCCATCATGACTGAGCTTCGCACAATCCGCCAAACACATACTCTCCAGGCCGGTCAGAATTTCGCACCTTATTTGGGATATGGCATGCCATCAAATATTGGGAATACACCTCGATCCCCATTAGCTCTTACTCCCCTACAAATCTGTGCACCACAACCCCAAGAGATCCCCGACTACCAAAACTTAGGGGCCACTGACCCTTTCGTTGAACATGACCCTTACTCCCTACAGGCCTATGAGGAAACCCACCACTACTACCCACTGTATTATCAGCCTCCCAATTTTACGCCTCAAACCGCTGCTCCACACACAAACCTTGCACGGCGATGCCCCCTCAACGCAATGCCCCTGACCCCCAATTCGTTCCTGCAAATCACTATCTACATCCTCAACGACCAATGGCTCCGTCGTATCATCCCATCCAACCTCTTGCGCCACGTCCTCGTCCCCTAGACATGATGCTTTCACGCCTCCCCACGTGGCCCAGGCTTTTCCCAAAATCCTTACGGTCAATACCACCCAGGACACCCACCTTAGGATGATATCACCCGACGAGTTAAGGTAGATGCCCCTACTTTTGATGGAAAACTTGACCCTAAGGCTTTTCTCGATTGGATTGCCAGTTTGGAGGATTATTTCGAATGGTATAACATGACAGATGCCCAACGGATTAGGTTTGCGAAAATGAAACTCGAAGGGTCTGCCAAGATATACTGGCAAGGCGTCCAACGTGACATGGAGCGTAGTGGTCAGCCTCCTATTCTATTTTGGGATGAGATGAAAACCAAGCTACGTGAACGCTATGTACCCTCCCAAAACCAAAGACAACTTCTTTCCCACTGGATGGCCCTTAGCCAAGGTACATCTTCTGTTCAGGAGTACATGGAACGATTTAAAGAGGCTAAAAACCGTTGTGCTCACAATGACTCAGATTGGCAATTAGCCGCTCGCTTGTGCACCGTCTTCACCCAGATATTAAGTGAGAAATGCAATTGCAACAATATGACTCCTTAGACGATGCTTTTCACCGCGCCCAAAAGGTCAAGAGTTACCTACAACCTGCTTCTCGTGGGCCTTCCTTTTCTCGTTTCGGCCAACGTACTAGATCACCTAGTAATCCTGTCACCACCTCATCTCGTTCGACCTATCCTCTGCCCCAACCATCTCCCCACCCTTCAGCTAGTAAAGGCAAGGAGATAATGTCCACCCCAATCCGACCTCCTCCAAGAGGTCGTGAATGCTTTCAATGTCATAGCACGACTCACTTAGCTGCCCAATGCCCTCGTCGTGCTCTTTTTGTGTCCTCTGATTCTCCCGATACCACCCCAGATGATGACGTTGATTATGACGATGATCCTTCTTATCCTCAAGTCATGTGTGTTCTTACTGCTCCTTCAGAAGGGGATGAATGGAAACATACCACCCCCTTCCAAACCCTTTTCAAACACGCCGGTAAAAGTTGTAAACTCCTCATTGATGGGGGTAGTTCTCAAAATATCATTTCACACCATGGATTGAAGCGCATGGAGTTGCGCCCTGAACCACATCCACAACCACACAAAGTTCGTTGGGTGAACCAGATTAGCTTGCCCATCACCCAACGTTGTCTTGTACCCATCACTCTAGGTGCGTATTCGGACCACATTTGGTGCGACATGTTGCCCATGGATGTTGGCCATGTCATTTTGGGACGTCCTTGGACATATGACTTAGATACCCACAATGAGGGATGCTCCAACGTTTATACTTTTAAGCACAAAGGCAAACACATCCGATTAGCACCTACTCGTTTCATTTCCCCTATCAAAAAGAGTCCACCACCCAATCCCCAATCCTCCAAATCTCAACGCTCTACACCATAGTTTCAAGGTAGCCATAGTTTTACATTAGCACCTAGGTGAGCTAGGCGGCCCATGAGACTGCAAAAGTTGGGGCGTCAATGAACTTATATCAATGGGATTGGGCGTGTTGCAGGTGTTGAGCCCACTAGAGCAAGCCCATCAAAAACAAATTAATAATTAGCCCAAATTAAAGACCAGTTTACCCTATTTGATAAACCTAATAAATCCAAGTCTTCTATATAGTAATTCCCTAATCCAAGAATCTAAGTTTAACCCACCCCTCAACGGAAAAAAGTCAGTTAGCAAATTAGCATTAAGGGGTAGCATGACTTCCGTGACACATATAATACACCAAGAGGAGCAACAAGCCAGCAAGGGCAGTCGCCGCCTCCAACATTATACTTCCTAGTTTCTTCCTTAGATTCCTCCTTCCCCACTCTTCCTCATCTCCTTTCGTAACCTTCTTTTTGTTCGGTTTGCAGTTTGCATCAACCTTACACCCATGGACAAGTTGTTATTGTCGGGTTTTCTTTGGCACAAGGGAACAACCGCAACCTCTAACGCGTATCTTTCCTTCTTTACATCTTCCTTCCCCTCCACTTCATCCCCCTTTTCCATATGTCCTTATCTGATCCAGATCTATGTTAATGCGCAAGGACATCAAAATCTGAATTTGTCATTTATACTTTTCTTAGTCTGGTTTGCCCTTTGTTCTCATGTTCCGTCCGCAACTTCAGCAGGTCATCAAAACGGGGATTGAGAGGCGGCTTTTTTACAGTGACACAAGGGGGTCTCCTTCATGAACATTTTTTATACAGCCCCTCCACTTCCTCCTTGAGGTTTCTCTCCAAAGGCCCACGATCACATGATTCCTTCCAACTCTTCTTTCTATCACCCTCTGGGCTTTTTACATGCAGCAGTCATGCACTACAGTCTGCAGACACATGGGAGATCGTAACATCCCAGGACTTGAGGCCTCAAATAAAATGATTTTATAAGGTATGATTGGACTACACATATCACCAAGGTGCACCTTCTTTTCAGGGAATTCATCACTAAGAACTTCAAAGTTACGCGTGCTTAGCTTGGAATAGTATTAGGACGGGAGACTTGTCGGGAAGTTGATCTTGGTTTGTGCGTGAGTGAGGACAAAGCGTGCGGTTAAGGCTAGTGGTGGTCTGCGGAGCCAATCGTCATTCCTAAAACTCTACTAGAGCCTTGGGCTGTGGACCTAGGTGTTACACATGGTACCAGAGCCACAATCCCTCCAGTAGTTGGGGCCCACATAGGCATGTGGCATGCTAGTCTTGAGTCGTGCAGTTCAGGCATGTTGGAAAGGGCTTCCATGGTGATGTAGCCACCCTTGTGTTGGTAGTCGTGATCGGGAGTTGGGTGTCCATGGGCCATTTTGAGTTTGCACTGAAATGGGGAGATATTACGAGGCCATATAGTTGAGCTTTGACGGGGACGTCAAGAGTCTAAGTGGGGAGATTGTAATGTCCCAAGATTTGAGACCTGGCATAAAATGACCTAAAAAGGAATGATTGGACTACATATGTCACCAAGGTGCACCTCTTTTTCAGGGAGCTCATCATTAAGAACTCTAAAGTTAAGTATGCTAAGCTTGGAATAGTATTAGGATGGGTGACCAGTCGGGAAGTTGATCTCGACTTGGGTGTGAGTGAGGACGAATCGCGCATTTAAGGCCAGTAGTTGTATGAGTGGTCAGTCGTCATTCTTGAAACTCTACTAGGGTCTTACGCAATGGACCTAGGCGTTATACAGATACAGCTTTTAGCCAGAGAAGTGTGTTTCCTCCTTTGCTTCTCCCTTCCCCTCTTCCTCCCCCTCCTCTCCTCTTCATCTCATCCTCTAGACCTCTACTTTCTTTTTTTTGGCATGCAGCATCTAGGGACAGCACCTGCGGATTAACATAGTGATACGATTGAGCAGCAGCAGCACTACACCAAGTACAGGTGTAACATACACCAACACCCCCTCCCGCCCTCCTTCACCCATCGTCATCCCATGTAATCCAACTTTTTTTTGTTTATTTTTTACAACCATGACATGTAAAACATTGATTGCCTCATTTCAGTTAGCCTACTTGTTTGACTTCTGCGAACTTCGACACCATGAAACTAATAACAGGTCAGTAGTAGTATTCAATAATTTGATGTAACAGCTTAATGAATGAACTCAATTCAATATTCTAATACATTGCAAGTAGTAACCAATAAACTGATCTGCGAGAAGCAATGTTTTTTATAAGCGGTAAGCATGCGGACAGCACCTTGTAACTGGTTAAGCGGTAAGCGGGTGATTTTTGAAAAAAAAACAAGTTATAGTTTTCTATATAATTTGTACAAAATTACACATATATGTATATATATACTATATTTTTGCAACTTTGTATATATTTAAACACACTACTCAACAATATAAAACACCCAACTAGTTTACAATATGATTGTAGCTATAATATAGTAAACAATAGACTTGTCATGGATAAAACATCCTACATACATGATACATCAAAAATTTGCATCGCATGTTGATATAGCTAAACAGTAAACGATATACTTATCATTGATACCTTACTAACTTATTTTTATATTTGCATATCATCAGTTAGTCATACATTACAGAAGTATATTTAACCAAATACATTCTAAATTTGATGATAGTTACATGTAATTTACTTGTATACATTACAGCAGTACCTATTATCACGACTTACATACAAATTATGCATTTTAAATTAGAAGTATGGCTTATTATGGAACATTTAATGTATATAAACTTTAATATATTATAGTCAATACTACTTGCACAATATAATTTACTTCATGTTAGAGGTTTACAACAGTATTTTACAAAAAAGGGGGAAAACGGGCAAAAAGCGGGAAAAAACGGGTTAAGCGGCCAAAAAATGGCCCTTTTTTGTAAATCTGCTCAGCAGCAATATTAAACGGCTGGAGCTCTTGACCGCTCAGAACATTTTTCAATACAGTGGCGAGAAGTAATTCGGATTCCCAAATTTCACTTACACTGATTTTAGTGGATATAGTGAATGAACTTAATTTAATACAGTGCAATTACTAGCCAATAAACTTATCTCCGAGATATAAGTCAGATAGCCAAATTTCATTAACATTGATTCTACAAAATACAGTGAATAAAATCAATTTAATAGAGTGCAATTTCTTTTGTATTCTATAAGCCAGATTGTCATGCTAGTCATGTACATGGAAAAAGGTGTGCCTCGAGACGGCCCCGTGCACCCCAAGGTGTGTGCCTCAGGTTGCTTGGCTGAGGTTGACGCCTTAGATTTGCAAGGCGGTAGTAAAGGCAGTGACGAGACATAAACCTCTCTATGAGGAGGAGAACTACGAAGAATGGAGAAAGAGGGGGAGGAAAAGGAGGAAAAGGAGTAGAAACTATACCTCTGTGGGTAATGTAGAACCCTCCAGCTACAATTGTGGGTGTTTCTACTGCTCCATGCCCACTAAGGGTGTTGTTGTTACTCTGCATCTACCATTTGCAGCTTCTGCAACAGTCGTCTCTGCCTCTATGGCAACTACCTCCATCATTGCAGTAGCTGCCTCCGATTGCGGGGTCGTTGATGAGGTCCATGGGCCTCGGCATCTACTGATGATTGTCGTAATCACCGCTTCTAATGGTTGCTACCATTGTGATTGCTTGTGCGGGCGTAGGCTAGGGTTGAGGCTAGCAGTGTGGATGTCGAGGGACTTAGGGAGGGCTCAAGTTAGGGAGGGATCTGATGGATGGAGTGAAGAGTTAGTATATTTAGGTCAGAAAAACAAGTATCATGAGCTAGGTTGTTTAGTAGCACGAGCTGCAAGTTGTGGTCGTTTGACCAATGAATATGGGCCAAGCCCATGTGTATAAAATTGCTTAAATAATATGTGAATATACACATATAATTTTACATGAACGTCTCATTCTTTTTTACCCCAAGACTGCCTATACTCCGTTTTTTTCAAAAAAAGTGTTTAAATCGCGTATTATTCACCTGTGGTATATGACAGCCGTTTTAAACTCCAAACCGAATAATACGTTTTAAATGTGTTTAATTCGCGTTTATTCGCGTATTGCCTTTTAAACGTGTTCAATATTTTGCCGTTTTATACAGTTCTGTACTTTTGCTTCACATTTGTTTTTTCCACATCCTTCTTTACTTGCAACAGGGTTCTACTAAACCCTCCAACCTTCCTCTATCCCCCCACACACCCTGAGCCAAGAGGAGTAACCCTCAACATTCTACATGTATGCTCCATCTTCCTCCTCCATTCTCCCCCCTTCTTCCATGATTTGTGCCTGATGCTTGTTGATCCCACTTCTTTCCCTTCTTCCTCCACCATCCCCTCTTCATGTCTGATTTCTCCCTGTTGCTTGTTGCTTCCACTTCTTCCCCTTCTTCCTCCCCCGCCGTCCCCTCTTCCTCCCCAATTTCATCATGCCGCACCAATTTATATGTCTTCCCATTCGTTCTCCTCCATCGTCCCCTCTTACTCCCATTTTCTTCCTCTTCCTGTTGCTTCCAACTTCCATGTTCCACCTCTTTTTTGTCCTCTCTTCTTTATTTTTCTCCTACTTCCTGATTGTCCCTTTCTCCTTCCTCCTCTCATTTCACCCATTTTTTCATTTTCTTCTACTTCTTCCCTGTTAGACACTTAGACAATTTGTTTCCTCTTTATACTATACCATCCTCCTATTATCCACCTTTGGCTATATTCTCCTTCCTCCTTGATTTCCCCCTTTCTTTTGCTTCCACATATCCTCCAACATCCTCATTCTCGTTCCTCCCGTTCCCAGCCTTCAATTAATTCTCCTTCATCCACCATCCAACATCCTCATCCCATGTTTCACCCTAGTTTTGTTTTTTTATTTTCATTCTTTTTTTAGCTCAAGGGAGTTGGGATCATTGGATGTGTGAATTTGACACAAGTCAAACAACATTCAAGCTCAAGATGAGTAATAAGCTTGTCAGCCCTCTACAACATCCATTGACCATGTAACCCTTCTTCCTTTTTCGTTCACTTCTTATTTGCAATATCAATTTGCAATCAGTTATCAGTCCATCGTGTGATTATTATGAAATTTATGATACCTATGTATTAGTCGATCTTTCAATATTAGGGTAATCAGTTTGATGTTTAGTCATTTTAATTCATTATATATGTGTGTGTATATGTTTATATGTGTTTATATGTATATATATATATAATCTGTTTTTGCCGACTTTTTTTCGAATAGTTGATCGAACTTTTACTGTACGTTGACCGATTTTTATCCGAATTTTCCGCATAGTTCCCGAATTCTGAATTTTTCAACTTGGTCGTACTATCCCGAATACCGAATTTGTGACTATGCTCGAGGCTTACGCCTTGCCTAGCCGAGACAAAAATGCCTTGATAGGCCTCATGCATGTTAAAGCCTAGTTCATGTATTAAAGTTTAACTTAGTCCATTAATTATTATTAATGGTGGGTTCCAAACAAAATCAAAGTAATATATACAACCATACATGCTTTAATTATATACAATAGTTTGTACCATGGAACTGAACTTCCCGAAGGCCGAAGTTTGGCAAAGCTTTCCTGAAGTTTGGCGAAACATTCCCGAAGTTTCCAACTTCCACCCCGGGCAATGCCGAAACACCAAGGTGAAAGTACAACCATGTCCTATACATAGGAGCAAGGGAGAAACCCTGAGACTTGGGACTTAAGTAATCTAAACGGGCCGAAACACTAAAGGCCCACTAACTAATTAACCTATTAACTAAATAGGCTAATATATACTCTTTAACACTCCCCCTCAAGCTAGATCATGGGTGAAACACATGTCCAAGCTTGGAGTTACAGGACTCGATAAAAGAAAAGATAGAAATGATAAAAAATAAATATCACTCCCCATACAAAATATTGATACTCCCCCTTCAACAATACTCCCCCTGAATCATACGATGACGCCTCTTTCCTTTGAAATTGTATTCTGCAGACTGGAGATCCTCGAGCTTTGATGAAGGTCTTTTGGAGTGCATCTGGAATGAAGAACATCTGAAATGGAACATGAATACTGCAGCAGTAATTCGCCACTTGGAGCGGACGATCCTCAATACCATGACTACGTCATCTTCACTGGAATACGTACTTAACGCGATACTAACGCGGATCTCCAATGATGATGTAGCAGTAGTGATGTCTGGGAAGACGTGCATAACGTGGCACGAACACGAACGGACGATATACTGGTGATACGATGCAGGTACCATAAGGAATGACGACTGGCCCCACAGACCACCACTAGCCTTAACTGCACGCTTTGTCTTCACACACGCGCAAGCCAGGATAGACTTCCCGACGGGACACCCATCCTAGTACTACTCCAAGTTGAGCACACATAACTATGCAGTTCTTTAGTAATGGGCTCCCTGCATTGAACAAAGTTTCAATCGAAATTGCAAAATTTTGCTTGAAATTTCGCTTTTTTTTGCAACCGGACATCGAAACGTCAGTACGTAGGAACTGGTCCGCAATTTCGCGAAAATTTCGCAGCTGCAGTCGAAATTTTGCAAAACATGGGGTATTTTAGTGCAAAAAAGTCCAGTTTGGGCCTTAATATTGCGAAATCAGTGCGAAATGCAATACCTATTTCGCGAAATTGTGTTCCATCGACTGGATTTGCTTGGACTTTGATCTTTTCACGATTTTTTTGTGATATCTTGCTCTTTAAGGCTGCTTTACTTGATTTTAAGGTATGTAAACCCTCTCCCTAGCCCATCTACTACTCCTAGTTCTACTCCCTTTTCGACATCTTAATAAATACTCCGAAAATCCTAAATTTCTAACTGACATTTCTCTTCAAATTCTCAAGGTCTTGAAGTGGACTTGTAAATCTAAGAAACAATAGTGTGAAATACGTATATCTATACTTATTTTGAAAATCTAACCAATACATTTCATATTATACACAAAATGGCTACAAAAGCTTTTTTAGTGGAAGTTCTTATATTTTTGTATTTTCACTTATGTAACCCTATACAT
This sequence comes from Alisma plantago-aquatica, assembly GCA_963693085.1. Lineage (NCBI taxonomy): Eukaryota > Viridiplantae > Streptophyta > Magnoliopsida > Alismatales > Alismataceae > Alisma > Alisma plantago-aquatica. Next base: position 753,125,401 of record OY856410.1, read on the forward strand.
ATAATAAAAGTAGCCTTGTACAAAATGTTGTGTAAGTTGCAACTTGTAACCCTAATTTTTTTTTATTCATTTATGTAACTCTAAATATATTATAATAGTAGACTTATACAATAAATATACTAAACTATAATATTGTAACTTGTAAGTTGTAACTCTAAGTCTAGTACTCTAGTTGTTTTAACTTGAGGTTTGCAAGTTAGTAACAGTCTAACTGTCTAATAGACTTGACAGTTCTGTTCATTTGTGCACTCACTCATCAAGACATGGATCCCACCCTAACCTCTAAACATATAAATTTATTATATAATCTAGTGTGTCTATGTTTAAACATTGTGTTTGCAAAATTCCATAACTTAATGCCTTCATTTTGTCATCGAAATTGTCATCGAAATTCTATCGAAACTGTTCAGCTTCCTTCACTTACAAATGTGGGAGACCCCACCCCCACATATCCAATATGAAATATTATTGCATATTTGCGTAGATCTTGGCGATTAGATCGTCCTGGTAAATTTTCATGATTTAATTCGCTTATTTGGTCGTCGAAATCGTTAGGGTCGTATCAAAATTTTGACCAAAATTTCACAAATTTCTGTTTCTAGGCCATCGGACACGACATCGAAATCGGACATTTAATTCTATGGCTCCCTGAAAAGGAACTGCACCTTAGTGATATGAGTAGTTCAATCATTCCTTATAAGATCATTTTATCCGAGGCCTCAAATCATGGGTTGTTACACTCCCCACTTGGACTCTTGACGTCTTCGTTAAGGCTCAACTATATGGCCTCATAATATTTCATCATTTCAGTGCAGACCCAACATGGCCCATGTACACCCAGATCCCGATCACAGAATACCAGCGCAAGGGTGGCTACATCACCATGGATAGCCCTTTCCTACATGCTCGGACCGTACGGCTCAAGACTAGCATGCCACATGCCCATGTGGGCCTCACCTAACCTTGGGGCTTGACAGGAAAGGAGATATCATCCATCAAGGAAAGTCCTAAGAAGATCAGCGGAAGGCGATGCTAATACAACAGATGCAGCTCGAAGAAGACGTGCTAAAAATAGCTCGGTGATGATAAAACTGGATGAATCAACCTTGCAGATGTAGACTTAGCAAGCTTGAAATTGTTGAGCTTCGGAGAAATCTGAAGAAGCACCCATATGTCTCTCAAGAATGCAACAAGAGTGATCAACTGAACCACCATTAACATCGAAGGAAGAAGAACCAAGAGGGCTGAAATATGCGTAGTAAACTCTTGTCCTGACGTATATAATGCGGTACGAATGCGAGAACCTCAGTTTCAACATTGTAGTGGAGATCCTTCAATGTCGTCTGGAAGTGGAGAACAAATGTGCTGAATAATACAAAGCTCCATAGTAGCCTGGAATAAGTAGCCTGAATACATATATCATCTCTTCTCATACTCTCTCTCATACATATTCTCTCACACATTATCTCCTCATCTCTTCCTCTCCTCTCTATCCCCCCGCACACTAAATACGACGAGAGTGAGTGTTTGGTGTAGAGAAAAGGATATGTGACCCCACCGCACGTGGAAAAAGGGATACACACATTATGGGTGGGAAAGGAATTGGTGGATTTGAGAGGAATTTGTGATATGGAGATGGGTAGTATGTAGAGAATGGAAACCGATAATCGGAGACAATATGTTAAATGGGTCAATGTAAGATCCGGGTAGAAAATTAAATGGATCTAATCTCGAAAAATCTGATTAGGCTAAAAATGGATCTGATTAACCAAATATAGATCTGAGTAAGAATTTGAATATCAATAGAGATAGAGAACTTGTTGGGGTAGTAAAAAAAATAAATATTGGGGTTGAACACTTTGGGGTGATATAGCGGATTGAATAGCAGTAGGACAGCAGGTTGAATGGACAGAGATAATGGGTGGCGATTGCGTGATGAATAGCAGCAGGACAGCAACGTGGAGCAGTGACCTATGGGCATGGATGATGATGACGGCGGCGGCTGAAGAGTGTGATCGTTTGTTGGGGATACGGTTGTTGGATAATGAGGCAACAACTCAGCAACGGACGGACACAAAAGATGGCGATAATTGTGTCGCTCGGCTGATGTAGCACTTGGTCGCAACGAAGGAGATGATATCGGTCTCCTGCATGGCTACAGAGATATTGCATGCCATGAGGCTGCATGCAGAATCAAGTGTGAAGCCTCTCCATGTGAGGCGGTAAAGGCTGGTGTTGAGGACGTCAGGGCGATGCAGCGGCAGAGGCGATGGTTGTGATTGCGATGGCGCTGATTGTTGCTCCTGGGATTGGTGGCAGACGCGGCCGGCGGCTGCTTGCTGTTGGATACACGTGGTGGTGGCGTTGATGGTCGTGTGCTGACGGCACAGGGTGTAGGGCCCGCGGTCATCAGCGACGCATGGGCAGGCAGCGGCAGCTGCCAGCCGTGCTGATTGATGCGACTGGCGGCAGCGGCGCTACTGCTTGTGGCTTACAGTTGCGTGATGCGGAGGCAGATGTATGGATAGACAGGAAATAGCCAGAAAGGATGACGTCGATGTACGTAAAGAAGATAAAATCAACTTAAGAAAGAGGAGGATGAGCCATGGAGGTTAGGATCTGCCTGGCGGGCGGCCGACCTAAGCCATGGATATGGCAACAGCCGCCCGCAGGCGGAGGCGCCCCCTCTTTTGTTCTATATAGGAGTTATTTTTTACGTCGCATTGTTCACACCGGAGTTACTGCTCACGCCGGAATTACTGTTCACCGCTCTGATACCATGTGAAAGAATATTGTATTGAACTGATTCGATTAGATTAGATAAAAGAGGTACAGCCATGTCCTATATATAAGAGCAAGGGAGAAACCCTGAGACTTGGAACTTAAGTAATCTAAACGAGCCGAGACACTAAAGGCCCACTAACCAATTAACCTATTAACTAAATAGACTAATATATACTCGTTCACAACCACTATGTCGACTTGGTCTCAACTTTGGACCTAAGTCCCCCCTTGTCGAGGAAGTTGGATTTTTATAGTGTATTTTTGTCCCAACATCCTCAAAGTTGTCAATGTTTCCCTGAAGTTGGCGATGTTGGGGCAAAGTTGATACGGCCCAGAACATTTGTCCTAACTAATACCCTAAAGGCCATATAAGGCATAAGTGGCACCTCCAACCATCTTAACAACTTCTAATATCAATTCCTACGTTTGTTAACTACCACTATTTGCTGGAGAAGATGTTCTAACTACTATTTGACTATGTTGTATGGAGAACATATGGTGGGATGTATTTCTATATTTGTATTACACATTTAAGCCTTGCAACTATAAGTGCACATTGCATTATCGGCCTACGTAGGGTTATAGAGTCATGAATCATATTTTTGTGTAAAATTAACATATGTAAGATAGAGTATAGCATAATTAAAAGTTTTTAATCGAAGTTTTCTTCAAATTCACATCATTATCTTTAAAAAACGGCATCAAAGTTTATCGAAGTTTGTGTCTAAACTTCCTCGAAACTTCCTCAATGTTTCCACAAACATTCACTTCCACACCTAGCGAAGTTGACACGAGGTTGAAGTCCTGCACCATGGTTTGTACTAATTACCAAACAATAGCAAATTAGCAATATGACTTATAGGATTTATAATTATTATACCCTAATTCATTTTTTAATGATTTTTTAACCTTCGGAAACCCTAATTCATATTTGTTAAGAGTTGATTTTACTTCTAGGATAGACTCTAGAAATGATGTTAAGACTGCAGCTCTTGGTGTCCCAGATATTTATAATGGAATAGGCAACAGTCATTACTTTATCATGGTTAATGATCTTAGCAGAAAGGCTAGGTCCACCAATCCTAAGTGGGAATACGGCTTCTGGCCCGTCCTTCTGACAAGAATATAGTTCATTGTGGTTAGTGTGAAGCAATGCAAGGATCAAGAGGGTGTTAGAGTGCATGACTAGGATAGGACAAAACGTTGTCAAATGCAACAATACAACAATTGAGATTAGGCAAGAGATCACTATCAAAAACAAAAAGATTAGGCAAGAGATTTTGGATCACATGCAAAAGAACAAAAGGAAATTGCCTAGTCTGAGTGACGATCTACACTTGTTTCCTACTGCAACTAAGGATAATGACACTGAAGACACATACACACAGCCTGATAGGCGACTCACAAGGTCAAGAATATTGAAAGACCTATAGTTTACCCTGGAGGGACGACAAGAAAGAAGGGGGTTACTAAGTGGGGCCTCATGGATGCACACATGGCTCTACAGCCTCTGCTACCAAGTGGAGTGGTAGCACTTACAAACAAAGGTAGAAACAGTCCCAAGTTAAATTGAACTTTTCTTCAAGGATGTTGCAGCCATAGCAGATAACGAGATAGATAAATGATTTTATCAAGTAGGCATATCCTAGGAAGCACGGATACGGATACGTTTCGGATACGGGTACGAGTACGGGGATACGGCAATTTTGGAAAATATAGGATACGGGTACGGCATGTATACGACAATTTTTTTAATATTTATTTAAATATTTTCAAAAAATAAATAGTATATTTATTTTAAAATAGATTAAGGTAGTCAAATTTATAAATCATAATATATAAAGAAAATGGAAACCAATTCCATAGTATCGAACAATGATATAAAAAGGGGTATTTCATTCATATTAATGTCAGATAGAAGTTACAAAAAGACGTCATAAAATCATATTCTATCCCATTCACATTTCATGTATCATTTAATTTTGTGTTGCAAAGTGTGTCATGTCATCTGTGACACCAAACCATCTTCTTTCGTCTATAAGAAGTAATTAAATATTTATGTATACAAGAATTATATCCAAATTCTAAAATTAAAAAAATGAACTTAAATATGAAATAACAGAGGCAATTAAAGACAAGTAGGTATGTTAACAGCAAGACACAGTGAGAAAATCAAAACTACTAAACAGAAAAATTAGAGAAAGCTAGAGAGGCTTACGTTCAAAAGGATGAACAAAGACAATGCCAAAATAGAATTCCAAAAAGAGTTAAGGTAGAAATTCAAAGGCTAGAGGCTGTAACCACCTATAGAAAATAGAATCCCTTTGGAGAAGATGAGGCACAATGGTTGTACGTTAACCACCAATAGCCCATTGGAGAAGATGAGGCACAAGCCGCACAACAATAGAAATATGACGTGGACTGAAGCAAAACCAAGCTTCAAAATGTATCGCACAACCCAAAGGAACCGTTTTACTGATTTGCACAGAGAAGCAGTAAAAACGCAGGTCAATCCGTTAAAAGGTCTTAAAAATGAAAAAAAAGGCTTGAATGGGCCGGGCCGTACTGAAAACGTATCCAGGCCGTATCCAGGCAAAAAAAAAGCAGCAAAAAAGGGGATACGGCTAGAGAGGTATCCGATACATATTTAGGTGTATCCATGGAGTATTGGTATTCGATATGTATCGAATACGGGTACGGCACCTATTTTGGAGAATTCATGCTTCTTAGGGCATATCATTTAATGCAATAAACAACACACATCATGAGGTAATGGCGGAGGCAATTGCTCGAGCTGGCAAAGGGTATGTGCCACCCAAATATCATGCGTCAAGGACCAGGTTGTTCGATGAGGAATACATGCTTACAGGTGACTTGCGACAGGATCATCTTTTCACATGGAAGAAATATGGATGCATGTTAATGCTCGATGGTTGGTTCGATAGGTGAGGAAGAAGTCTTATCAACTTCCATGTCGACTCGCCACATGGGACTTTCTTTCTATATTCTATTGATATATATATGTACACAAGCACACAAATGATTTTCTATATTCTATTTCTTTCTATATGTACGCAGCCATCAATAGGTATTCCAAAGTTTAAGTGTGCTTGTCCTGGAGTACTACTAGGATGGGTGACCGCTCGGGAAGCTAAAACTGGGTTGTGCATGAGTGAGGACAAAGCGCATAGTTGAGGCTATTGTTGGTCTGCGCGACCGGTCATCATTCCAAAAACTAGACTAGAGCCTTGGTTGTGGGCTCGGCCATCACATTTATGGACTCCTTGTGTAACGCACTACATTGATCTCATGCTTGAGGACATTGCAAACTTACGACCTTATGCTAGTGTGACTAAAAAGGCAAGGACGTTGACGTCATTTATCCACTCACATACACCAATTGCACCACCATTTTCTGTAGTTAACTTATTGGAAGGAGCTATAGAAATGAGTTGCTACATGGTTTTCCACAACATTTATGGCACTTCAAGGGTCTATACAAATCAAGGAACCCATTGATTAAGTATTTGTTTCTGAGTCATGGAAAACTAGCAGTTGGGATAAATCAAAGGCGGGTGAGAGGAACATACGGATTGCTTTGTCACACAAGTTCTATGAGATTGTCGATTTGGTGAACCTATGCTTGCACAACCACTTGTACAGCTTTTCAAGCTAGTTGATTCTGACAAGAAGTTGGTATCGGATATGTGCTTATGGTGTTTCAACATGCAAAATGCAAACTCAAAGATAACTATAGAAGAAATGGGAGAGAATATGGTCGGATTATGGACATTGTTAGGAGTAGCTAGAGGGGCAAACGTTCACAAATTTACATAGTGTTGCTTTTAACCTGAACCCTAATGGCTTTTTTTCTTCTAGAGAAGAGAGGAGTTCTGAGAACAGTGTCATAATGTAGAGTTCGTGTTCATGCATTTCTTTCTGAAGATAGTAAGTGATCCAAAGGAGTCCGACAAGGTTGTTGTAGATATGGAGATGTAAATTATGTATGTTTGCTGAAGATGTTGCTATTCATTGTATATCACATAAGCAAGCATGTAACTGGCCCATCAGTTTTTTGGATTTCTTTATACAAGTCTAGCTAATTATGTGCTTTCTTATCATTCTTGTGCAGTGGGCCAATGGGAGATATATAGTGTTGGGAAGAGGATAGTCGTATGTATCCTTAGTCTTTACTGTACTATCTCTAGTTGCGAACAAAATTGAAATACTTTTGTATGTGTATGTACAACATATCTCAATACACATTTTTTAGTTAAAAATCCAAAAGGTTTTAGTTTATCTTATATGTATAGGTACATTCACAGAAACAGAAGGAATAGGTTGCTCGAAAAGAGATTAGATAAATTGGCAAGGACCCATATTTCAATCGACAGTCAAACTCGAAATCGACAAGGACCCATATTTCAATCACTCTATTCAAGCCAAAACTGACTAAGATTGTAGAATTCATAAAAAAACCAACTCGTATTTTGATCGACCCGAAACTGACTCAAAGTTGTCAAAATCAGTCGATATAAGCTAGATGTGTCAAAATTCTAATGCCACAACTTAGATTTCTTTATTAGTCTAACCCGGAACTGGCCCAGACCTGAATTATTCCAAACCCAAATCGACCTCAATTGTGAAAACTACAATGAAACCCTGCCCAAACTTGAAATCAGGTATGTTTCTAAACCCAAAACCGACCAAGTAGTCAAAACTAGAACCCTAACTCACTTTTTTTGAGTCCAGACGAGATCAAGTTCACAGGTTCGGACGCATCATTGACAACTCTACCCTTCAAGTTATGCGTATTCTAGTTGGTTCCGTGTTAGAAAAGGCTAGCTGGGTTTTGCTATAGTCACATCTGAAATTTATCAAAACCCAAATGTTGCTCACTCTTTGATTGTTAAATTTAACCTAACGCCATCCCATCCGTGATTTCAGATCGGCATATTTAACTCAAAACCGACTCGGATACGTCATTCAAACCTGTAAGCCGGGTATGCTCACTCTTTTAGTCAGGATTTGTCCAACCCAAAACTGACCCGGACTTTGAAAATTAAATTGGGAATCGGCCTTAAATCTGGAGTTGGCCTGAACTCGAAGTTTGACACGTAGTTTCAACCCATAAACGATCCAAATTGTCAACTACTCAAAACTTTTATTGGGAATGGATGAGAGAGGTCAGCCCTAACCAGACGGATGGTCTTTGGCCGGTCACCTCAACTTGTTCAGTTTCTTTAGGGTTGGTTGATTTCTTTCCTAGGTGGTAGAGATGTTTGGGACCTGCGAATAATTTTTCTGAAAACAAAATCCAACCAGAGAAAATCTAAATAAATTAAGACATCTGCAATTAAGTTTTCCAGAAGCCAAGTAGTTGTTTGCTGTCAACAGGTCGATTCTGCTCAATTGCACCGTTTGGACTGTCCAACCACGCAGCAGCAGTGTGGCAGCAAATGTGCACATTGGATTAGCGAATCTGCATCCCCACATTACCAAACCAGGCAACAGTACATATTGCTCTACCTCAAAGCCATGTGGGTCCACCTGGATCTAGCCCTAGTCTCAATGGCCACAATGTTTATCGTAGCCCCCTTTGTGAATCTACTTTTCCCAACAGCCCTTATGGTCAATATAACCCTAGGTCATATCCACCGCCTCAGGACACATCTCCTGACCAATTAAGGTAGATGCCGACTTTTGATGGTAAGCTTGATCCAAACGCGTTTCTCGATTTTGATTGTCCAGTTAGAAGACTGTTTTGACAGGTACAACATGATAGACGCTCAACGGACTAGGTTCGCTAAGATGAAACTAAAGGATTAGCCATGCAATATTAGCAAAGTGTCCAGCATGACATGGAGTGTCTTGGTCAACCTCCCATCCTCTTTTGGGATGAAATGAAGGCTAAGCTACGTGAGTGCCTCGTGCAAGCTTTTTGAAGGCCATGTGTCTTACCTGCAGATGATGCGTGTTCTTATCTTGCTATCTAATGGCGATGAATGGAAATAAATTGCATCTTTCAAGACAATTTTCAAACAGACTGGAAAAGCTACAAAATCTTGATTGACAATGGCTATCAAAAAACATCATCCCTCGCTAAGGCCACAAATGTGACTTTCAATCAATTTGCTTCGTGTTTCTTGCCAAATGCCGCAATATTCTTTTGGCTTCCCCCCACCCTCGCAATAGAAAATTGCCAACCTACAGCCCTTTTTCTTCTTCTGTATACCTTCTTTCTGACCCCACCATCAACCTCACAACATGCACTGGGCAAATCACATACTCTTTATTATGTGTGGTGTGATGTTCTACCCATGCTAGTTGGTAATGTAATTCTTAATCAAGCTTAGATTTTTGGCATGAATACTCACGAGGGCCAACTGAACATTTACATCGTCTAGCACAAGGGGAAACTCTTGACTTTCCCCTACTTGTTTCTTCTCCGCTCCTCGGAATGAAAAGTCTCCTGGCCCTACAACATAGAATTAGATGCCCAGTTTCGATGTTGTATCAAATGGCCCAAAAATAGACATTTCGACAAAGATTTTAATATTTACGGCACTAACGATTTCAACGCCCAAATAAGCAAACTAAATGATGAAAATTTACCAGGACCATCTAAATGCCAAGATATTTCACATTGAGTATGAGGGAAGGGTCTCCCACATTTGTAAGTGGAGGGGTTGAACAATTTTGACAATCTAATGGAAACTTTGATGGTGAAATGAAGGAATTAAGTTACGAAATTTTACAAACACAATGTTGAGACGTAAACACACTAGACTATATAATAAATTTATATGTTTAGAGGTCAAGGAGAAATTCATGTCTTGATGAGTGAGTGCATAAACGAACTGAAATGTCAAGTCTGTTAGACAGTTATATACTTACAAACTTCAAGTTACAACTTAGAATATAAAACTTACAGTTACGAGTTACAAAGTTACGAACTATAACTTGTATAAGTCTAGTGTCAGCATTTAACTAGGTTACATTCTACACAGATCCAAGAAAGAACTTTGTTATTTTTGGAGATTTCTCTAGAGATTTGTAGAAGAGTGTATAAATTGAAGGTTATGTATAGGTGGTCTAGGGATAGGGGAAACATACCTTAGAATTAAGAAAAATAGCCTTTAGAAGCAAGTGATTCAAAAAAAATTGCCAAAATAGGCAAAATGTAGTAGTAGCAACCCTAGGAACAAATTTCACGAAATCGAAGTTTGGTTTTTGTGCCATTTCACAAAATTACGGTCCAAACTAGGCTTTTTGTTGCAAAATTTTCCCTTGTTTGACAAAATTGTGCACGTAAGGGCAAAAAAAATTTGTGTAATTACAGCCCATTCCCTGCATTTGTGCCTTTCAATGTCCGGTTGTACGTTTTGAAGTCTGATGGCCAAACAATGAAATTTCAACCAAAATTTCACAACTTTGATCGATATTTTGTTCCACGTCTTCCACCATCAACACCTCATTCCATACATCTTGTGATCCACAGAGAAGTGGAGGATGACATACATTAAATTGAAAGTTTGCACATTTCATACATCAAGGAGGTTATCACTTTCGACGATCTTTTCCCTTTACACGAACTTGTTCGCCTTTTGAATGAGTTCAAGGAAATGTCACCCCAAAAGAACCTGATAAGCTCCCACCTTCTTGTGAAATCTAGTAGCCAGTAGGAGATGGATTTCATTCTAGATTCATCCCTTCCCAGACTTCACGTTATTGCATGAACCGATAGAACATGTTGATTTGAAATGCCAGGTTGATGCCCTCCTACTCGAGGGTTTCATTTGTGAGAACAAGAGCCCACGTGCGGTCCCGCTCACCTAGCTATCGAAAAGGATGGTAATTGGAGATATGCCTCGGTTGTTGACATATCAACAAAATCATTGTCATGTACTATTTTCCCATTCCCAGGCTTGGCAACATATTAGATTTGTTGATTGGATTCCCAATGGTTCTCCAAAATATACTTGCCAACGGCCACCACCATAGTTCTAGCAAAGATGCATGAATGAAAGACAGCTATAAACACTTTTGAGAGATTATATGAATGGTTGGTCCATTCGTCCGGTCCAATATCTTGAGCACATTCATGCAAGTATTGAACCATGTTCTTACACCATTTACTGGAAAATTTTAGGTGGTTTTACATTGATGAGATTCTACTCTTTAGCAAAACCAAAGGAAAACCATATTGCACATCTTTGTCTTGTTTTTAAAACACTTAATTTGGACAAATTATACATCAATTTGAAGAATTAATCATTCATTAAAACAACGTTGTGTTCTTAGAGTTTCATCATTTCTGCTGCTTGTGTTGCGGTCGACCTAGAGAAAGAGCCATCACAAAGTGTTTAGCTTCGCAGTTTCCATAGGTTAACCACTTTTACTGTAACTTTATTCGGGGTTTCACACAATCATGACTCCACTCACTAGAATTCTCAAACATGACAGAATGACTTGGACCGCATTTGTTGCCCGAGCATTTGCAAAAATCAAAAGAAACTGATTAAAGACCCAATTCGCATTCATGATTTTCTCTTCCTTTCGAGGTGTCGTGTGATGGTTCAGGTGTGAGAAACGGTGGTGTCTTGAATCGAGAAGGTCATCCCATTACCTTCATTAGTGAGAAACTCAATGATGTGTTTCCACTTGATCTAAGAGGTTCTACGTTGTCGTTCAATCCTTACTTCATTCGTGGCATTAGCTATTGCACCATGAATTTATCATGTGTCATGATCATCATGCTCTACGTCACCTGAGCTCCAAAAAGAGATTTTGTTAGTCACACCAAGTGGGCCAAGTTTCTTCAGCGATACACAAACATGTTTGGGTGTTGGAACAAGTTGGCCGATACTTTGAGTTGTTGCATGACCACTCTTTACTCTATGTTGTTGAAGTTGTCAGATTTGATTGTCTGAAGGATCGGTATCCCTCTTGTCCTACCTATGGAGTGAACTACTCAGAGCTTCTTGAGAATCCTTCTACCAGTTCTACTAATTTTATGCTCCAAGAAGATTCCACTTCTATGCTACCGCACTATTTATTTCTAAAACTTCTTTTTGTGATTTTCTTATCAAAAATTACATGCATTTGGTCTATCTGGTCAATTTTTAGAGATAAGACCATTTCCCTTGTCATTGATAGATTTTATTAGTCCTCCCTACGTCATGATGTTGTGTGTCATTTCTTAGAGTCTTACATGGCAATCGGAAATAGTCAAAAGGCGATATATTGGATTGAATACTCCCCTACCCATTCCCCTTGAGCCTTGGACAAATTTGATATCTTGGCATTCCCCCAACTTCTTGTCGCAACTACTTTGTTTTAGTGGTTTTCTATCGCTTTTCCATGATGGCTCATATCATCCCGTGTAACAAGAACTTTTGATGCCTCGCATATTACCCATCTTTTCTTCAATGAGGTAGTCAAGCTACACGGTCTGCCTACCACTATAGTGTCTGATCGTGATGTGTTTTCAGCTATCTTTGGGAGACATTGTGGAAATTTTTTTGATACCCAACTCAAGTTTTCGTCGACCTTCCATCCTCATACTATTAGTCAAATTGAGGCGTTCAATAGTGTGCAAGTGACCTTCTATGATGCCTTGTAGGCGATCATTTTGGAAATTAGAAATTGTTTTTTTTCGATTGTTGAATTTGCCTACAATAATTCTACTTTTATGAATATGTTAATTGGGGAGAGCCCTTTTGCAGTTGTCTATGGTTACAAACCTCGTTAGCCTATTAAGCCCATCCCCTGACTATCGATGCTCAGTCTTCCCATACATCTGAAACTTTTGCACAGTACATTCATGATTAACATGCCAAGTGTTAACAGGAAGAATGTTGTTTATTGGATGATTAAAAACTGAATACATAGGAGTCTCTTATATAGCAAACATAACAAGAGACTAAACTAAGCGCTACCCATATGGGACTAAACAACATAAGAAAAGGAGTAAGTGAGGCACATGCCAAGCACATGACACTGAAAGTAAAGGAACAGAAAAACACATGAAACTACATATCTCTATACTCCCCCTCAAGCTGGAGCGAAGATATCGACGAAGCCCAGCTTGGAACTCAGATTCTGAAAGCGAGTCTTGGGTAGCACTTTGGTGAAGATATCCGCAAGCTGTTGTTCTGTACTGATATATGGAGTGTAGATCTGACCTGAAAGAACCTTTTCCCGTACAAAGTGGCAGTCGACCTCAATGTGCTTGGTTCTTTCATGGAAGGTTGGGTTGCTCGCAATGAAAATGGCCGCTTTATTGTCACAGAACATGGGCATAGGGCTAGGCGGAGATATGTCAAACTCCTTCAGAAGATTATGAACCCATAGCAGCTCGCAAGTAGTATGAGCCATCGCTCTATATTCTGCCTCAGCGCTTGATCTTGCCACAACAGTTTGTTTTTTACTGCGCCAGGTAACTAGATTGCCGCCCACAAATGTGCAGTATCCAGAAGTGGATTTCCTGTCAGACCGACTCCCTGCATAATCTGAATCAGAAAACCCAGATAGGTCACAGTGGCCATGTTTCTTATACAGAAGGCCTTTTCCAGGAGCACTTTTAAGATACCGAAGAATATGAATAATAGCATCCCAGTGGCATTGCCTTGGTTTATCAAGATAGCGGCTAACAAATCCCACAGCAGCAGCTAAATCAGCTCTGGTGACAGTCAGATAAATGAGTTTGCCCACTATTCTTCGGAACTGATGGCGGTCAGCATATGCAGGAGATGAATCACTGTCCCAATTCATATTGGGGTCCAGAGGAGTGGTGGCTGGCTTGCATCCCAACATTCATGTTTCTTGTAATAAGTCAAGAACATATTTGCGCTGAGAAAGAGAAACACCTGCAGAGGATCGAGCAACCTCAATTCCCAGAAAATAACGCAATTTGCCCAGGTCTTTTGTAATGAAGTGTTGTGTGAGATATTGCTTGGTTGCGTGTATCCCTGCGGGGTCACTGCCAGATAAGATGATGTCATCAACATACACAATAAGAATAACCAGCCCTGCTGTGGTTTTGCGTATGAAAACAGAGTGATCAGCCTGCGACCGTCGAAATCCAAAGGACATTAAGATTTTGCTAAGTTTGTCGTCGAACCATGCACGTGGACTTTGTTTTAACCCATAAATCGCCTTGCGCAGCTTGCAGATTTGAGAAGCAGACTCCCCCTGAGCAACAAATCCTGGGGGTTGCTCCATATAGACATCCTCCTGAAGGTCGCCATATAAGAAAGCATTTTTCACATCCAGTTGATAAAGAGGCCAATCTTTATTGACAGCAACAGAAACCAAAATACGAACAGAATTAAGACGGGCGACTGGAGAAAACGTCTCAAAGTAATCAACTCCATAAGTTTGCGTATATCCTTTCGCCACTAATCGAGCTTTCAAGCGTGCAATGGTGCCATCTGGTTCATATTTAACAGTAAAGATCCATCGACAGCCAACTGGATGACAAGAAGAAGGTTTATCAACCAGATCCCAGGTGTGTTGTTCATATAGGGCTTGCATTTCTTGTTCCATGGCATGTCTCCAGGCAGGGTGGCGAAGAGCTTCATCAGCAGTTTTAGGAATGTGCACAGCAGATAATGCAGATGTAAAGTATGCAAGACTGTCACTCAGATGATCAGTAGAACAAAAGTGACTAATAGGATGCTGAGTACATGAACGAACCCCTTTTCGTAAACTAATAGGAAGATGCAAATCAGAAAATACCTCAGCCTGTGGTGGATCCTCCGCTGACGCAGGATTTGGTTCGGCCGGGGCAGTAAGGGGCTTTGGTCTTCGCTTGTATACCTGTAGAGGTTTCTCTTGTGAAGTAGGAACAGAAGGTATTTCTTCAACCACTGGAAGAGGAGTGCTATTCAAAATATCAGTAGTCAGGCGGTCCCCAGCAGCAGAGTAGAACGGCATGTGTTCAAAGAATATCACATCCGCACTTACAAACCATTGTTTCTTATCAGGGTCAAAACAGCGATAGCCTTTCTGAGTCCGGGAATATCCCAAAAATACACATTTCACAGACCGGGCATCCAACTTTGTGAGACCAGGGCGAAGGTTTTTAACAAAACATGTACAACCAAAGATGAGAGGCGGCACAGAGAATAAGGGTTTATCAAGAAATAACAGAGTGTAGGGAACTTTGTTTTGCAAAACAGAAGAAGGCATGCGATTAATAAGATAGCATGCTGTCGAAACTGCATCAGGCCAAAAACAGTGAGGCACCTTGTAATGAAACAGGAGAGTGCGAGCAACCTCAAGAAGATGGCGATTTTTCCGTTCTGCTACACCATTCTGTTGTGGAGTGCATGGGCAAGTGGTTTGGTGAAGTGTGCCATGGGAGATGCAAAACTGAGTCACAGATTGTTGCATAAATTCTAGTGCATTGTCAGTCCGGAAGGTTTTAATAGGCCGATCAAATTGAGTTTTAATTTCAGCAAAAAAGGTACGAATGCACTCTAAAACAGTGTTTCGACCTTTGAGTAAAAACAGCCAAGTAAGACGAGAGTAATCATCAATAAAAGTCAGAAAATATTTTACTCCAGAATGACTGGGCACAGAACATGGCCCCCAAATATCCGCATGCACAAGTTCAAAAGGAGCTGAAGAAGAAATAGATTTTTTTGCAGGAAAAACAGATCTTGTATGCTTGCCCATTACACAAGATTCACAAGTAAAGCTATTGCCAGAGATGCCAGGAAAAAGATGTTTTAGTTTCGCCGCAGATGGATGACCAAGTCTAACATGCAGTTGAAGTTCTGTCACCGAGGTAGAGAGCATCGCTTTTGGAGTAGGTGGTCCATCCAGGTAGTACAGCCCATCTGGTCCCTCACGGCCCGAACCAATCCCCGTCTTCGTGCGGAGGTCCTTCATAATACAACCAGACGGGTCAAATTTAACAGAGCAGTTTAATTGTTTAACCATTTTGCTGACCGAAAGTAAATTGACAGGAAAGTTTGGGATATATAAAACAGAACGAAGAAATAATTCCTTTGATAGAGGAACAGTGCCAGTGCCACTAACAGTAGTTCTTGAACCATTTGCCACAGTGACAGAAGAAATAGGAGTACGGTTGGTAAGGTGTGAAAATAAATGACGAGTACCAGTCATATGAGTGGAAGCACCAGAGTCGATGCACCACTTTGTGTTACCGGACGAGGACGAGGCAAGCATGGTTGATGAGTCTGAGGTAGATGGTAGTTGTGCCAGACGTTCTTGAAACATTCTGTCAAACTCCGAGCGCAACCATTCAGTGTTAGGTGGTGCAGCAGATTGATCCACAGAAGAAGCAGCAGGAGTAGTATCATCAGCCGCTTGGTTGGCCCAAGCAGGTTTGCCATGCTTTATCCAGCAGTGGTCCTCAGTATGGTTATCACGGCCACACCAGCCGCAGTGGCGTGGATGAGGTGAAGTGCTCCGTCCAGGTGCAGGAGTGCCCCGTCCGCTAGAAGTAGGAGGTCCTCCACCCCTCTTCCTTCCTCTCCCTCACCTCTTCCCCCCCCCTCCTCACAGCCGCCGCCCCCCCCCCTACCAAGATTCGTCAAAAAGTTACATTGTCTCATGAAAGCTACAAGCAAGGAAGAAAATGTCCGATTTCAATGATGTTTCAGTGGCCACAGAAACAGAATTTTTGAAAAATGCGTTCGTGTCGTTTCGACGGCAAAATAAACTAATTAATTTATGAAATTTTACCAGAATGATCTACTAATGTAGATCTACTCAAATATGTAATAAAATTTCATATTGGATACGTGGGGGTGGGGTCTTGTCATTTTTGAGTGAATGACACTGAACTGTTTCGATGGCCATTTCGATGGGGATTTTTTATGTCAATTTTTATTGGTGAAATCAATGAATTAAGTCATTATAGTTTGCTAGCACAATATATAGACTTAAAGACACAAACTGTGCAAAAAAAACATGCTCTAGGTAGTACATAGTATATGAAAAAGTAGAAAAAAAATCGATAATCTGCCTGTTTCTAGAGTTTCATCGGTCAATTTCGATGTCCGATTGCCATGGAAATAGAAATTTCGGTCAAAATTTCGAACATTGGCTACAAGACTGTTGCAGGTGCACACCCTTTTCTTTGTTTCGTTTACATCCTTGCGGTGCAAGGGGAAACATCGAGCTCCTCATTAACTCACCATTTTCTCTACATGGACAAGGCATCATTGGCGCATCTAAGAAGTTTCATCAATCATTTGGTTAAAAGGCTAAGCAAGATTATATGAATCTCGATATCCATTGTTCCTTCATATCATAGTTCATTGTTCTAGCATGCACCTTCTCTCGTGTCTGTCAAACAATTATATATAAGAAGATATTCATTATAAGAACTATTCCCAATTTTGCTCTAGGTTGATGTATGTTTCACATGTGTTTCCTAATTCCCACCCAAGTTCCTAACTCTTAATTTTCTATATCAACTAGACATAGAATTGAAAATGGTGACGTTGGCATGCTTCTATCCATAACTCCATATACAAGGCTCTCTTGACTTTACAACTTCTTCCCAATTAATCTTCCACTTGAGTTCAGGTTTTAAGAACTATCTTAAATTGAAGTTATCATATGTAGCATCCTTGAAAGAATCACATGTTATGATTTAAACACTAGTAAGTAGTAATAATAGTTGCCCCACACTCCCATGTCTGAGTTGTTACACGTAATTTGTCTTTGAAGCACAATCTGCCACGCCAACTCTACCAACTCCTTAATTGACCCAATCAAATCTTGAACATAGTGACCTCTGTTGTATACAGAATCCCTATTGGTAACATGTTGACCTAGAAATAAACGTGAAGGTGGTAAAGAAACCACCTAGAAATGCTCCTACGACATTTATGCAGATTTTACTTGGATTTTTATATCTCTAATTTATTTTTTAATATTACGAAACATGAACATTGAAAACGAAAATGTTGATACATAATTTGATGTTTTTAATGTCACCAGTGGTTGGTGCTTATAGACTAGTTTTCACCCAACCAAGTCTCAATGCCTTCATTTGAACTAATAGAAATTGTCTACCGAACCACTAAGAGATTCGAAGATTACATGAGAGCATCTGAGCATGCCCATCACCCTTTTCTCCTTCATGTAATTATTGTTGCATATTGTTTTTGAGTTGCATGATATAGCAGGGTAAGAAGAGAAATAGCATGGTAACATGCAATATATATGACATGGGGATAGGAGTTGGTGATGTGAAGCATGAGAATGGTAAATACATCAAAGCATGGAGAGATTGCTAGCAAAGACATGAAGCTCGAAATGTTGCATGATGACAACAATGGTGAGTCATTGTGGTGGGACTCATGGGAGGATACTTTCTGGAGCAGCAATAAAGGAAGAGGAGCTCTTTTGAAGCATACGATTCGCAGAGAGCACCCCTGCGTATTGTGTGCCTAGGAAGGGGGTAGGTCATGCATCGTGGAGGCATTGTATAGGGCTTAATGGCATGTGATCTGATTTCAAGCTTGTCTTTTAGAGCAGAAGTGTGCAATTTTAGAGGTCCATGATCAAGGATATCATTGAGATTTTTGTCCCTTTATAGAACAAGAAATGGACGAGTGGGAAGAGGAAGATAGCACGAGCAGATAGTAAGTCCATAACCAATTTAGGACAACATAATGGGGGGCGAAAAGAAAATAGTTCCCTTATGAATCTTTTTTCTTCACAAAGCCCTGAACACCCAAATCCATAATTATCAAAGTTGCATGGGCAAAACCCAATTGTTCAATATCTATAGAAGACTTGCTTAACCACAAAGGAACGTCATAACTTAAAAATAAATCTTACTCAAGGTAATTGCAAAAATAAAGCTAACTTACTATCTGTTGAAAATAATGGATGGATGATATATTGACAATGTGTTGTGTTACAATGTTATGTTACAAGAGAGACCCCTCTCCTTTATATAGAAGGTGGACATGACTCTAGAGACTTCCAAACCTGAGTAGACTCTATATGGAATAGATTGTATATGGGCCTACAGACTCCGACCCATATATGATATGACTTGTATTTCTAACATTCCCCCGCAAGTTAGAGCATGGGAGAATCACATGCCTAGATTGGATGACAGACAGAGACAATACAGAAAAAAAAGTTTGATTAAATCGTGATAATTCCCCTTGACTTAGCACGACATATGCACTCCCCCACACTTTAATATCTTTGGCATCTTTGACTTTGAAGCTTCCCTTGAGATTGATAAACATTGAATCTTTGAAACATCCAGATCTTTGACTAGGTTGGAGGTTGTAACTTGGAGTGTGCTAAAGGAAGATGTGAAGATCATATGAGTCAAGAACTCAGTTGCTACAGTCAATGAAGTAGTTTCCAAAAGAAGACCATCATGTGGTAATCTAGATGGACAACATGCTTAATGGAACATGGACAAACATCAACCTGATGGCACAAACGAACACCAACATGCTTGACATGGTAGGGAAAACAGCAACGTGTTTTACAGGACATGGACGAGCATCAACGTATTTTGCACGGACGAACGCCAATGTAGGCACGAACGGACGTCAACATGTTGGACATGGCATAGATGAATATCAATGTGGGTACGGACGAACATCAACGTGCTTGAGGGGGCATGAACGAACAAGGAGGAAACATTATTGATGTAGCCAACTGAATGATCTTCTGCAAAAGACAAGTGTGTCGGAACGACACACAACGAAATGTGCATACAATCCAAGATGATCCAATATTAGAAGACTAAAGTGTTGCCAGAGTAGAATAACCAAGATGGCTGATGAAGAAACACATTTGGTTGATGTAGAGCATCAATGACATCTAATTGATCTGAGGAATTACGTTCTTCAGTTGATGATGCGAGAAGATGAATTTTGATTGACATATCAATGTTGGGCAGCTCAACTTTTTAATGGTGAGGATGGACATTGGCTTTGAATTGGAGAGTGAGATCTGGACAACACATTAAGTACACAAAACTCCATATGTAGACAATGTTCTTCTCTTTCCTCTTCTGAGCACCTCAATTCTTCTTCTCACCCTTCTCTTCTCATCTCTATCTCTCTCCCGCACACCATCCATGAAGAGACGGCAAAAGTGGTTGGGGTGGACAAAGACAGAGAAACTCCCCCATTACATTAGAGGACATGGGGTGTTGCGGAAATGACTTCCACCACTATGAGGATGACGGACCGAATGGTGAAGACGACTTCCAAATTGGAGAAGAAGACGGCACGGATGGTGGAGATCACTTCAACCATAGAAAAGACCACCCTGGGGGTGTTGATCTTGGTGATGCAAGAAAGATGATGGCTTGAATCTAGACTTTGTCTTGATTGGGGGAGCGGTTGCGGGGGAGCGATTGAACCTTGTACTTGGGGAAGGAGAAAGACGAAAGACGGACACACGGGGATGCCAGATTCGGATCTATAATGACCATGAAGGCGCTAGTCAGATCTGGATCTACGATGTAGACATATGGATAATGAAGTCCCTTCAGAGAGAGAGGGCAACAAAGATCACCCTGCAGAGAGGGTGATGGAGATTGCCCTGTGTCAGCTGGCCATGATGGCCACCGCCGCCCGCGAATAGAGACTTGTTGCTTTCTCTCTAGGATTAGAGGCCCTGGAAAGAAGGCTTTGATACCATGTTGAAAATAATGGATGGACGATATATTGACAGCATGTTGTGTTACAATGTTCTGTTATAAGAGACTCTTCTCCTTTATATAGGAGGTGGACATGATTTTAGAGACTTCCAAACCTGATTAGAGATAGACTCTATATGGACCTACAAACTCCGGCCCAAACATGAAATGACTTGTATTTTTGTCACTATCATTGGAAAAATGAATCCTAATTGCAAAATGTATCTAACCTTACTAAAATAAAAAAAAATGTAACATGTTATAACTGCAAATAAAAACTTAATCAATTATCTTAAGAATTGAAGATATAATAGAGCCCAGATTGTTGGTTCAGTCCTTGGGGTTGTGAAGTTTAGACCCCCAATTGGGCATTAGATAGCATGGAACCCTGCTTCTCAATATCCCTTGGCTTGCCAATTCCATGGGGTGTCTGTTAAAATGTAACTACATGGGACTCAGGGTTTGGGACTCGATAAGTTTGTGTTGGTTCCTGGATGCTCTATGGCTGCATTCCGCTACAAGGGAGTCAGTCGATCCGGTGGTCGCACGGTTGAGAAAGTTCGTCCTTATTGCCAAGAAAAAAGGATACAATGGATCCTCAAATTTATATATAATCTAGCCGGCATTAAAATCTTTTATTCATTTTGTCTTGTCTCTCAACAAAATTATGAACCATCGTAGTGTGAATGAATAATTGATTCAAGTTAACACACAGCTTCAAAATATAAGTGTGGTTTATGTACTGGAAAGATGTATTTGATAAAACGAATCCCCCTCCTATATATAGGAGATTGGGGAAGCGTATAGACTTAAGACTACACCCTAATGGGCCAAGACACACTTGGGCCCATATACAAATAGACTCAAGTAACTTAATTAACTAAATTAACCAGACTCCCTAAAACAAACAACCATTCAATGATGTAGTGTGGAAATTTTTAAAACTCACATGATATGTTTCGGATGATGCTCCATCACTGACCATTGCAAGTAAAACCTTTTAAAGTATAAGATTGCTGTTCCCTGCATCGTGTAAATGCATTGCCTAAAAGATATATGAGGAATTTTCCAAACTTAGAATGTGGTTAATAGAAAATTAACCTGTATTTTATGTGGAAACCTGAAAGCCATACAGACTTCTTGGATTTTATGTTCATAAAAAGTCCGCATTAGATGCTCCTCCTCACAGCTAAGAGGTTTAGGAAGAGAATGATCAATAGCTGAAAGAAATGATGAAATTAGTTTAGTAAAACAAATATACTTTGAGCAGAGATCAGAATACAACCTCAACGTTACATCCATTTAAAAGAAATGTCTTGATGGACCAAACGAACAAACATATGGTCAATGAAAAATCACACTAAGAAGCTGACTATCAAGTTACAAAAGCAAAAAATTGGAAGTAGCAATCTTTCCCCCTGTTAAAGCAACAGCCAGGATTTAGATGACTGCAGCTGCCGGGACCACATCTTGAATAGGGAAAAGCTCTGCGGCATCTTGTATGATGGTTTCCCTTCTAATTTGCTAAACAAGATGTAACAGCAGCACACAGACATTCTCTTTAGTCGCTCACAGAATGCAGTGCACCACCACATACCAGTATTGGTGATAATAATAATTGAAAATAGTAAAATTGCTTTACTCTAAGAAGATAGCCCCCAATGGGAGCCCCGTAAGTTCAACATTGATGGTTAGAAACTTCCACTGTAAATAGAATTGCAGCAACTTCTCCACATCCAAAGTCAGAACTTAGTCGCGAAAAAGTTGAGTTCAGGAACAGGCAGATTGAATGCTGGCTAATTTGTTTAGGTTTCTTTAAATACAAACTATTTCTGGGTTAAAGAAGTGGGGGTGTGATAAGAGGATGTAACTAGAGCCCCAGATGCATAAGGATAATGAGCAAATGGATAGAAATGTCATTATAAATTCTTGAAAGCTGGCAATAAAGCTTAGAACGAATCAGTTAAGTCAGTGAATTTTAGGTGTTTATATGTCGGGAAAAAATCAGATCAAATGCAGTTGTTTGTTAAAAAAATGAAAGAATTGACATATTTATCATGACTGTAACACTTAACCTGCCTGATAATACACTGTAGAAGAACAGCCTTAGCAAGCAAAGTCCAACATGAAATTCTCAGCCTCAAAGAATAGGACTTTCACATGAATGCAACAATTGTAGACCTTAGCAACTGGAAGACACGTAGACACATTTTTGAGCTAAGAGAAACGATTGCAGCTTCGGAAACGATTAAAATCCCAGCTTCTCAAGAGCTATAGTTAGAAGACATCAATATTCATCTATGATGCACTCAGCTACCAGAGGAAGGATTCACACATTTAACCGAAAAATGGCCAGCCATCTTCTAGAGTAGAGCCATCAAAACCAGATGCAATCTCTCCTTGCGTTTATAATCTTCAGGAATGTTGTCGGATAAAATATACCATTCTGCTAGAGGAGCATGGAACATCATATAACAAAATGGTGCTGCCTCCAACGTTGATTGTGGGAAACCAATTCCCACAAACTCAAATTCCAATAATCAAACTCTGCCTGGGCAAATACCACAAGGCTGGAATTCGTAACAAAACGACTAAAACCTGGATGACCGACTGACTGAGACTGAGTGCTTAAATAATGACCTAATCAAAAAATAAAGGTAAAATAAAACATAAAACTTGGATCTTAAAGAAAATCCTTGAGTAAAAACTTAAGTCACAAATAACGAATGTCGCTGCAGTTGATTAAATGCCAAAATAGCCTAAATAGCTAGAACATTAAGTAATCCTAATAGGGCTCTCACAGGGTACTCTATCCTACAACAACTCCCATCGTCCTCAAAAGACAAGCCTCCAATGAGTCGTGGGCAATCCTAGACCTGATCCCATATTGATATAGTGAATTGCACATGTAGTATACAAATTGGGGGCTAGAACAACTGGTCAATGTGACCACAGGATTAAACTAGGGCTTGTAGTATATCGGTGTATTCATCATGCTCTCGTGCTTGTTGGATGGGAAAAGTGGTTTAGAACTACCATGTCATTATTTGCATCAGCAATTATGGTCGACATGTGACGGGGGTTCTGCAATATGTTGTAATTTGGTTGTCTCCATCATAGGCAAGTGTGAAAGGATTGACCCAGAACAATACCCTGCTGGAGCGGGTTATCCTTTACTATATAAGATGTGAACATTTACATAATAGACCCAACAGATAAAGAAAATAGGAAAGGATTACATAAATAGAAAGCCCTCCCCCTTAAGTTGGAGCATACACATCATGCATGCCTAGTTTCGAACTCATATGGCTAGAAATTGAAGATATAAATGGCTTGGTGAAGATATTTGCCACTTGTTGTCTAGTGCGAACGTGAGGAGTCTGAATCTTCTTAGAGAGCAGATCACGAACAAAGTGACTGTCCACCTCAATGTGCTTGGTTCACTCATGGAAGACAGGATTGCTAGCAATTTGAATGGTTTCTTGATTATCACACATGAGAGAGATAAATGTCTCAACACACACACCCATTTCAAACAGTATTATCATAACCCACTGTAGCTCAAAGCATGTGTCATTGCTCGATATTCAGCCTCTGTGCTGGATCATGCTTCCAAATTTTGTTTCTTGCTCCTACAAGTCAACAAATGTGACCCAAGGAACACAATATCTAGAGGTAGATCATCTATCTCCAAAATCACTTGCCCAATCAGCATTAGTATATCCAGTAAGCTTCAAGGAGGTGTGTGCGAGATCTTTCCTTGTGAAGTAAGTGAGACCTTTTCCTGGTGATCCTTTAATATAACATAGGATCCTGGTGATTGCCATCCAGTACGACATCTTGGATGCACTCATGAATTGACTAACAACTCCCACTGCATATGAGATGTCGGGACGAGTGAATCAATGTCAAATAAATAAGCTTCCCCACAATCAGAAATAGATGCCTTGGAATGAGAATCCATAGGTGTGAAGACTAGTTTGCAATGTGTCATGCATGTCTCTGTAACCGCAAGAAGGCCTAGGACATACTTTAGCTGAGAAAGATTTCTGCCCTTCTTAGAATGTAGGACTTCTATTCCAAGGATATAACGGAGATTATCCACATCTTTTGTCTGGAATTGCATCTGGAGCCACTCCTTGAGTTGTGAGATGCCAATAGGATCATCACCTGTGATGACCATATCATCCACATAGACAACTAGAATAATACTGCCATTTGATCAATAGAAGATAGAGTGAACCTAAACTGTGTAAGTGCAACACTAAATTTATCAAACCATGCACGTGGTGATTGCTTCAGGCCATATAAGGATTTCTTCAATTTGCATACTTTTTGACAGTCCCCTAGCAACATACCTAGAGGTTGCTCCATGTATACTTCTTCAAGCAGGTCACCATGAAGAAAGGTGTTCTTGACATCCAGCTATAGAAGAGGCCAATCCTAATGAGTAGCCACAGAAATAAGGATGTACATAATTGAGCCAAGCAACAAGAGAAAAAGTCTCAAAGAAGTCCACGGCATGTGTTTGAGTGTACTCTTTTGCCACCAAATGGGCCTTCAAGCGGTCAATAGAACCATCCAATTTTTGTTTCATAGTATAGACCCTCGACAGCCTACCATCGGCTTCCAAGGAGGAAGACCCACCAAGTCCCAAGTAGAGTCCTCATAAAGGGTTGTCATCACACTGCCCATGGCTTGTACCCATCCATCATGTCGGGCTGCTTCCGTATAAGAATGAAAAATAGCTATAGAATCTAACTGAAGAGCAAACGTGCGCACTGTTAGTGATAGATGAGATAAGCAACAAACACTAGAAAGTGGATGGCGTATTGTGTAAGACCAAACACCATTATGAGATGCAACTAAATGGTGTAAGTCTAAAACAGAAGCATCAAGAGAACTCTAGGCGTGAATGGGAACTTCAGGAGTATCTAACGATGATGAGGCAATCTTCGAGGCTGATGTTGCTACATCATGTGGATAATGCCCTACTCGCCTAGTGTGAAACAGTGGAAAAGGTTGAATAGGTGGAGGAGTAAGAGGTGGTGGTGGTAGTAGGGGTGGTATCTGGTACACTCTCCTCACATGGCACAGGAAGTGGTGGCTCTCTATCATGCTCAAAGGTATGTTCAGTGTAAGGTTGTGCTCCCCCTCATGTTGGACAGAGTCAATAAAGAAGTAGACCCATGAAAAGTAACTTCAGCCGACACAAACATACGACGAAGACGAGGAGAGTAGCATCCCTATCCCCTTTGTGTGGGAGAATATCCAAGAAGACGATGCGAACTACATGAGGAGACAACTTGTTAGCGTGTGGATCAAACACATGATCAAGCACAATGCAATCAAAGACCCGAAGGGGAATAGGAAAAGCTTGCTCGTCCGGTCTGGTCGTAAAATAGAAAAAGGGGTGCCTCCATGTAAGATAGAAGATGACTGACGATTAATCAAGAAGCACACGGTGAGAAGAGCATTAGAGCAATACTTCTTTGGCATAGACATTTGAAATAGTAGTGTGTGTGATGCATCAAGCAAATGGCGATTTTTGCGCTCAGCAAGCCCATTTTGTTGAGTTGTGTGAGGACAAGTAGTTTGGTGAGTCATGCCAACTGAATTACAGAAATTAAGTACACCTTTTGAACATATTCTAAGGCATTACCAGTATGAACAATCTTTATACGAGCATCAAATTGAACTTTTATTAATTGATAAAAAGTTTGAATGACCGACAAAACATCATCTCGAGACTTAAGTATACCCAAGTCATGCAAAAAAATCATCATGAAAGTAAGAAAATATCAGAAGCCATTATAACTTGACTCCTCAAGAGAACCCCAGACATCACTATGAATAAAAACAAAAAGAGCTTAGAGTGTTTCACAACACGACTAGGAAACAAGACATGATGATATTTGCTCAGTTGATACGACTGATACTAGAGATTTTAGATATGCTAAGTTGGGAGCAAATGATTGAAGACTATGCAAAGACAGATGTCCATAGCGACAATGCCATTGTAAGGGAGCAGTTGAGAATGGTAGATGCCCCACCTTCGAAGAAGTAGAGATCACCTTCGAAGAAGTAGAGATCACCCTTTCCTAGATCCCCAACCAATTGTCTTTCAGTTCCTGGGATCTTGTAACACAAAAAAAGAGTCTCCAAATATTACCAAGCAGTTCAGGGAATCAGCTAACTTAGCAACAGACATTAAGTTAAACAGAAAGTCTAGTACATGATGTATGTACTGTAAAGTCAAAGAAGATGACAGTTGCACAAGCCTATACTCGCCTGACAGATCCATCAGCTAATGTCATAGAAGAATGCAGGATATATGAACCAGAGGAGAGAAGCACAGATCGGATACCCGTCATATGTGGAGAGGCCCCGGAATCCACCACCCACGTAGAAGACAGATGAGAGGCAACAAGCAAAGTCCCTTGATTACCTATTATCTGAAACAAGGTTGATAGAGGAACCAAGAGAAGCTTGTTGGGTAGCCTGAAGAAGGTCATACTCCTCCTTGAAGATAGTAACATCTGATTGCATTTGTATAGAGCCTCCAGATGCAGATGCTCCCGAGGTAGTAGTCGTATAATGTGCAGCACCAATAGGGGGTCGCCTATGCTCAGACTAGCTCTTGTCCTTTGTATGACCAAGTATCCCATAGAATGTACACTTGTCCACAGGACGATTGCCTCATCCTCGACCAGCACCTCCTTCAGTTCCTTTAACGGCGGCAGCAAGTGAGGCATGATTTGAGTGTTTTCCCCCTAAAGTGGCAGAAACATACTCGAAGGAAGACTGTTGAATCCTCACAAATGCTTCTTTAAGACTTAGTAGTTTATCTGTGGCAAGAATAACACTCCTAGCTGAAGCATAGATAGGATTTAACCCGGATAGGAATCTTATTGTTACCAGGTCGTCTTTGTCTTTTATTTCATCAGTAGTCTTTAGCAATTGGTAGAAATTGAGTTCCTAAGAGATGGACTGTATAGCACTAAAATAATCCTTTAGAGAGCGACTATCTTGTCTTTTTGCAAAGACATTGTCATAAACAATATAGAGACTGAGAGCAGTCTTCTCGTGGGAGAAGTGCTTCTTTGTAGCTTCCCATATTTGTTTGGTTGTGGAGTACAACATAAAACTGGAAGCAATCTAGGGCTCCATCCTATTCCATAACCAGGATTTTACCAATCCACTGGGTTTCTACCATGTGGAGTAGCCCTTGCTACTTTCATCAAGACGCTTTGCCTCAATAATATCCACCTGCATCGAGATTCAAGGACGGTATATATAGCATTCATCCAAAGGAGATAGTTCTGTGAGTTATCTTCACAGAAGTAGCCAGAGATTGATCATTGTATACGATTGTAGCGGAAGCAGTTGGTTTTCGTCTCCCATAGTGACATTGGATCAAGATAATAGCAGCAGTTAAGACAAGTCGTCGGCAATACGCCGTGTAGAGGACTTGACACACTGTGTATGGCAATGACACGCCATGTAGCGGACCTACACACCATGTGGATTGTTGAAGGTGAATCACAGGATCCGGTCAACATGTCGTATTAAGATGTCAGCACACCATATTAGTTGGCAAAGGCAGGAGAAATTGACGGGAATTAGTTCCGTCAAAGAGGTAGAAAGCCCCGAGAAAACACAACCGGGGTGACGGGAATCAAAGATGTCACCTATGAAAATAGAGGATCCAGATCATCAACAACCCCTACAGAACTTAGGCATTCATCCACGTACGGGAAATATGTGGAGAGGAACGAAGAATGAGAAGGGAGTTGTTCCTCCTCTTTACAGGATAGAATGAGCGGTCCTTCTTCCCTCAAACAACCACCGTGCTTTGGTGGAGACGGAGGGACATCGACGAGTCGTGTCCAACAGGAACTGAAGCCGACGGTGCCTGACGGTGGTGGTGATGATGACGAAGCGGAGAGGAGACGGGGAGAGAGAGGGGAGTGATTGAGGCTAGCAACTAGGGTTCTAGCCCTAGGGCTTGCTCTAAAGGATTGGGTCAGTATGATACCCTACTGGAGCGGGTTATCCTTTATTACATAAGGTGTGAACATTTACATAATAGACCTAATAGATAAAGAAAATAAGAAAGGAGTACACAAATAGAAATTCTTTTCTAACAGCGAGGTTGAGAGACTTGATGGAGCACGGAGTGGTCAGTGCAAAGTGTTTGAGGCAAAAACTATGCTCCATAAGTGATCTCAAATGATGGAGCAACAAATGTCGCAGGGCAAAGATGCAGGTTTGCGGCACTGATATGGAAGGTTCCATTTAACTAGGTGGTTGTGAAGTTGGTTTGGATCTCTCACAATATAGACTAAAACTCAGTTTGTCTTCATCTCCAATTGCGCTCAGTCATCCATGTTGCTAATTATGAAAGAGTATTGGTCAACAATGATACCCTACTGTAGCAGGTCAGCCTTTATTATATAGGAAGAAACCATTTACATAATAGACCTAGTAAGGAAAGAAAATAAGAAAAGACTACATGAATAGCTTCTATTTCTAACACTCCCCCTCAAGCTAGAGTGTACACATTATGCATCCCAGCTTGGAACTCATATGACTAAAAGCTAGAGGTATAGGGGGCTTGGTGAAGATATCTGCAACTTGTAGTCCCATGTGAACATGAGGAGTCCAAATCTTCTTCGAGAGCACTAGATCACAAACAAAGTGGCAGTCCACCTTGATGTGCTTCATTGCACTCATGGAATACATGATTGCTAGCGATGTGAATGGTTGCATGATATAAGAGAGATTGGAGTTTTAACAGATGTTCCCATTTCAGTTAATATGAACATAACTCACTTTAGTTGACAACAAAGCATGTGCCATTGCTCGATATTCAGTCTTTCTGCTAGATGGTGCTACCATATTTTGTTTCTTATTCCTCCATGTCACTAAATGTGACCCAAGGAACACAATATCATGAGGTAGATTGTCTATCCTTAACAACCCTACACCATCAATATCATTATATCTAGTTACTTCAAGGAAGGAGAGAAGGGATCTGTCCTTTTGAAATAAGTGAGACCTTTCTGTGGCGATCCTTTATTGTAGCCAGTGTTTTAAAAAGCATTTCAGGCACTCGCCTGAGTGGCCAAGAAGGCCATCCTCTTAGTTAAGGCCTTGAGTTGCCTCTCAGGCGCCAGCCCATTGAGCGGCCGCATAAGGGCCGCTTAGCCCACCTGTGTGCCCGCCTGAATCCCTTCTTTGGGCGCCCGCATTTGGCCGCCTAATTTTTCGGCGTTGCATTTTTGCACTTGTGCTTTTTTTTTCTAGTCAAATGTTGTTGTTGCTACTTCCTACAAACTCTGTATGTATATATTGTTGCACCTATATTACATCTTTATGTGAGTACTGCTACACCTACATTACATATTTATGTATGCATAGTTGATGTACTACGTACTAAACTACTAATTATATACTAATATATTGTACTCATATCTATGCAACTTATACATTCATATGTTTGTTTCTCTTGCATTGTTATGTGTAAAACTAATTTACTCCCTATGTAGGTGCACTTTGTAGTATAATATGTACCACTGTATAATGTATATATCATGTACTTCTTACTACTGTATAATGTATATTCTATCATTCTGAAATATGTATTATCTACCATTAAAGTATAATGTATATATCATGTACAGCATACTACTATGTCCATATCATGGAACATAACTTCGACGATTTTTGGCAAAATTTCGCCGAAACTTCGAACTTCAACTATAGGCGAAGTCGAATCCCAAATACTTCGGTCTCGTCCAAACTTCGGGGCGAAGTTTCAGTGATGTCGGCGAAGTTGACTTTTTTGTGTGTATTTTCGTCTCAACTTCTCCGAAGTTGTCGAAGTTTCCTCGAAGTTGGCGAAGTTGGGCGAAGTTTGGTCGAAGTTGAGACGATCCAGAGCATTAATCCTAACTAGTGTCCCAAAGGCCATATAAGGCATAAGTGTTGCCTCCAACCCTCTTCACAACTTCTAATATCAACTTCTATGTTGTTTGTTGCCACTCTTTCCTAGATAGGGTGTTTTAACTACTATTTGACTGTATATTGTATAGAATACATATGGTGAACTATATTTGTATATGTGTATTGCACATTTGACCCTTGAAACTAGGGCTAGAGAGTTGTGAATTGTGTTTTGTGTTAAATTAACATATATAAGATAGATGTATAACATATATAGTTTTCAATTAAAGTTTCCTTCAAATTCACATCATTTTCTTCAAAAAATGGCATCGAAGTTTGTCGAAGTTAGCGTCTAAACTTCCTCGAAACTTACTCGAAGTTTCCACAAACTTCCACTTCCACACCTGGCGAAGTCGACACGAAGTCGAAGTTCTGCACCATGGTCCATATACTATGCATGTAATATGTGCCAGTAGTCTATATGTTTCATGTACTAGCAACTTCTGTATATGATTAATTTAGTATATTATTGTATTAGTATGTGATAATTAAGTTAATTAGGGTATTTTACACTTACCTTATCATTTATACATGTATAAAAGTTCCTAACTGATAATTATTTATATTCAAATGTGTGTAATTTTGTATAAAAATATATAGCAAAAGCGCTCGCCTGGCGCTCAAGCGGCCACAAGGTCTTGTTTGCTCACCTCCCACTTCCTGCTTTCTAAAACATTGAATATAGCGTAGGATCCAGGTGACCGCCATCCAGTGTGACATCTTAGGTGCACTCATGAACTTACTAACAACTCCTACTACATAGGAGATATCATGATGAGTAACCGTCAAATAGATCAGCTTACCCACAACCCACAATTGCTTTGTACTTTATTGGATCCAAAAAATCATTGTCATCAAGAATAGCCGCCTTGGTATGATAGTCCATAAGCGTAGAGATTTGTTAACAATGTGAATGTGCCATGCTTGTCTGTGCAAGAAGATATAGAACATATTTTTGTTGAGAAAGATTTGTGGCATTCTTGGAAGTTGGATTGTAGAACTTCTATTCAAGGATATGACGATGATTGCCCAAGTATTTTTCCTAAAATTTTGTTGTAGTCACTCCTTGAGCTGTGAAATGTCAGTAGGATCGTTACATGTGATGACAATACCATCCACGTATATAGCCAGAACACGAGAAGATTTGCACACAAATAAAGAACAATCAGCAGAAGACTAACTAAACCTAAAGTGTATAAGAGCAGCACTAAACTTTTCAAAACCATGCATGTGGTGATTGCTTCAGGTCATATAAGGATTTCTTCAGTTTGCACACTTTTCGACACTCCCCCTGAGCAACATATCCAGGAGGTTGCTCCATGTACACCTCTTCAAGAAGATCACCATGAAGAAATGTATTCTTAACATTTAGTTGGAGAAGAGGCCAACCATAATGAGTAGCAATAGAAATAAGGATCCGTACAAAATTTAGCCGAGCACGGGAGAATAAGTCTCAAAGAAATCTACTCCATGTGTCGGAGTGTATCCTTAGGCCACCAACCAAGCCTTCAAAAGGTCAACAGGTCCATCTGATTTCCGTTTAACAGTATATACCTAACTACAGCCCACAACAGGCTTCCCAGAAGAAAGATCCACCAAGTCCCAAGTAGAGCTCTCAAAGAGCTTCCATCTCACTATTTGTGGTGTGTACCCAACAGTCATGTTAAGCTGCTTTTGCATATATGCGAGGAACAATTATAGAATCTAACTAAAGAGAAAATGTGTGTGTTGCTGGTGACAGATTAGATAAGCAATAGACACTAGAGATTGAATGTCGTATTGTACAAGACCAAACACCTTTACGAGTTGCAAGTGAAAGGTGTAAGTCTAAAACAGAACTATCAAGAGAACTCTCAGAATGAGCATGTACCTCATGAGTATTTGACGATGATGAGTCAATCTATTGGACTGATGTTGCTACATCTTTTGGGTGATGCCCTTGTCGCCTGGTGTAAACCAGTCAAAAGGTTGAATAGGTGGAGGTGTAGGTGGTGGTGGTGGTGGTGGTGGTGGTGATATCATAGTAGTAGTATCTAGCACATTCGCATCACTCATTATAGGGAGTGGTGACTCTCGCTCGCTCACTCTATCATTCTCAAAGGTAACTTCACTCTCATGGTTGTGCTTCCCCTCAGACAGGAAAGACTCACAAAAGAACGGAGTGGACTCATGAAACGTAATGTCAGCCGACACAAACAAACGACGAAGACGAGGACAATAGCATATGTAACCCTTTTGTGTGGGAGAAATATCTCAAAAGACATTGGAGAGAGTGAGGAGACAACTTGTCGGTGTGTGGATCAAATACGGAAACAAACACAGTACAACCAAAGACACGAAGGGGATCAAAAAAAACTTGCTCGTCTAATCGTAAAAGAGAAAAGAGGTAGCCCCATGCAAAACAGAGGATGGTTGACGATTAATTAAAAGAAAGCAATGAGAAGAGCATTAAACCAAAACTTCTTTGGCATGGACATATGAAAAAGTAGCGTACGAGCTACATAAGTAAACGAAAATTTTTGTGTTTAGCAACCCGGTTTTGTTGAGGTGTATGAGGACAAGTCGTCTGGTGAATCATGCCAACAGAATCACAAAAACTAGAGGCAGCCTTTTCACCATACTCTTAAGGCATTATTCGTATGAAGAATTTTTTTATGAGTATCAAACTAAACTTTTATTAATTCATGAAAAGTTTAGAAGACCGACAAAACTTCATCTCGAGACTTAAGTATACCCAAGTCATTCAGGAGAAATCATCAAGGAAAGAACGAAGTAACAAAAGCCACTGTAACTCCATTCTTTAACAGGACCCCAGACATCACTATGAATAAGATCAAAAGGACGCTTAGAGCAGTTTCTAATACAATAAGATAAAGAAACATGACGATGCTTGCCCAGTTGACAAGACTAACACTTGACAGACTTAACGGACGACAAGCTAAGAACACGCTTCTAAACACTCTACAAGAAGGGATGCCCACAACGACAATATCATTGTAAGGGAGAACAATTGAGGATGGTCGATCCAGTGGAAGAGATCTGACAAGCTGAGGGATCACCCTCAAAGAAG
The DNA here is from genome assembly GCA_963693085.1 of Alisma plantago-aquatica. NCBI lineage: Eukaryota > Viridiplantae > Streptophyta > Magnoliopsida > Alismatales > Alismataceae > Alisma > Alisma plantago-aquatica. Next base: position 753,158,931 of record OY856410.1, read on the forward strand.
TAGAGATCACCTTTCCTAGATCCCCCACCAATCGTCTTCTAGCTCCTGGGATCTTGTAACACGAAAAATGAAGACCCGAATATCACCAATCAGTTTTAGGAATCAACCAACATAGCTACAGACATTAGATTATAAGAAAAGTCTGGTACATAATGTACAGACTCTAGTTAAAGAAGATGATGCCTGCACAGACCCACAAGCATGTACTCGCCTGACCGATCAATAGCTAGTCACAGTATAATGTGAGATATACAAATTCGAGGAAAGAAGCATGGATCGTATACCTGTCATATGCTAGGAGGCCCCTGAATCCACCACCAATGTAGAAGATGGGTTGGAAACAATAAGTAATGTCCCTTGGTTACCTGCATCAAAGACAAGATTGTCAGAGGAACTAAGAGAAACTTGTTGAGTGGCCTGAAGAAGAGTCATACTCCTAGGAGATAGTAATATCCTTGCTCCTGTCAGATTCAAGAACATTATAGATTGCATTCATCAAAAAATTATGTAAGGTGAACTTCACAGAGGTTATTTTTGATTGATCATTGTGGACTATTGTAGCAGAAATCACTAGCTTTTTGACCCCATAATGAGATCGTATCACAATGATCACAATAGCAGAAGTTCTAGGCAGCGCGACACGTGAAGACAGACTTCTTTGGACTCGCCATGTGGAGTTCTGGCACGGCGTGTACTCTATTGGTTGAAGACAACAGGCTCTCGATGACACGGCGTGTGGTAATTTGACACAGTGTGTCAAGTGTCAAAGACGAGAAGCAATCTTCCGTCAACATGTCATGTGGAGATTCAACACGCCGTGTAAGATGTCAAAGACGTAAAACAAATTTCCATCAACACGTCATGAGGAAACTTGACACACCATGTAAGGCGTTGAAGACGTGAAATAGAATTTTGTCAGCATGTCGTGTAGAAATCTGACACGCCATGTACCTTTGGTGTTTGAATGAAACCCTACGCTCTAAGGACAATATCTGGACTACGACACTCTACAAGACAATGTGTCAAACGTCGTTGATGCACGATTTGGACATAAATTGGCACCGTTAAGGAGAAAGCAACCCCAGTAAGACGCACTGGGTGGTGTGGGATTTAGCATTGTCGCTTATGTCAATAGATGATGAGAAAGCAAACCCAATACTAGAAAAGGGTAAAAATGTTATTGTCCCAGTCTATGTCGTGTGTTTGGGTCTAGGGATGTAAGTTTTCATGAGTCTACTTCATATTTCTCTAGTGTTCCCAGTAAGGGGAAGCAATTGTGTGAGAGTGAGAGAGTGTCACCATCAGTTATCAGTGAGAGAGTGCCACCACTACATTAGAGTGAGAGGGTGCCACTCATCATCCCTGACTATAATATAGTTCAAGAAGAGCAGTCAGCAGATGATAATATGATTCAGCAATTTCCACATGTTTACAACAAACGAACCAGACAGGATCCAGAGGAGGTAACGTCCCTAGTCTCTGAGCCTTCCCCAGCTTCCTCTACACGAGAATCCTGAAGAACCATCTGATCTTGATGTTCCCATTCCTGTCCACAAAGGTACTCGTTCTTGTGTTGTTCGACATCCTATTACAGGAGTGTGTTGTTTGTCCAGGCTATCTAAGCAGGCATGTTCCTTTGCTCTTGGGATTGACTATGTGGTCATTCGAAGAAATCATCTTGATGCTATGAAGTATAATGGTTGGAAGCAGGCCATGCAAATGGAAATGTCTGCTCTTTTACAAAACAACACCTGGAACTTATTGACTTGCCTTCCAATAAAAATGTTGTAGGATACAGATGGGTGTTTACAGTAAAACATAATCCAGATGGATCAGTTGAGAGAATAAAGGCTCGATTGGTAGCAAAAGCCTATACTCAGACATATGGGGTTGATTCTTTTGAGACCTTTTCTCCTGTGGCTCGCTTGAATTCAGTGCAGATAATCATCTCTCCAGCTACTACCTTTGATTGGCCTCTGTTTCAACTTGATGTCAAGAATGTCTTTCTTCCATGGTGATCTACAGGAAGAGGTATATATGGAGCAACCTCCTGGTTTTTTTGCTCAGGGGGAGTATCAGAAGGTGTGTAGATTGAAGAAAGCCATCTATGGATTGAAACAATCTCCTAGAGCGTGGTTTGACAAATTCAGTGAGGTTGTATTACAGCTAGGCCTTTCTCGTTCTGTGACTGTTCTATTCTAGTTCTTCTGTTGGATCTGTTATTGTTGCAGCATATGTTGATGATATAGTTAATCACTAGGAGTGATGTTGCATGCATATGTCGTGTGAAAGAAGGCTTGCAGAGGCAATTTCACACAAAGGATCTGGGCAAACTGAGGTAATTTTTGGGTATTGAAGTACTTAGATCTCATACAGGTACTAATTTATCATAAAGGAGATATGTGTTGGATATACTTCATGACACAGGTATGAATGAGTCCAAGCCCATGTCTAATCCTATGGATTATCATGTAAAGGAGATGATTGATGATATTGATTATCCAAATCCAGGATATTATAGGAAAATTGTTGGTAAACTAATATATCTAACAGTTACTCGTCCTGACGTTTCTTTTGTTGTAGGAGTGGTGAGTCAGCATATGAGCTCACCACGACAGTCACATTAGACAACACTTTGTCGTATTCTCAGATATCTGAAAGGTGCACCTGGGAAGGGAATAACCTACTACAGACCTAGGACTCATGTTTCTACTCTGACCCTTATTGGCTATGCATATGCATATTGGGCTAGTAATTTGAATGACAGGAGGTCTACTTCTGGATATTGTACTTTTCTAGGAAATCATCTTATTACCTGGAAAAGCAAAAAACAGAATGTTGTGGCAAGATCTAGCACTGAGGTGGAATACAGGGCAATGGCTCATGCTTGTTGTGAGTAGCAGTGGGTTCAATCTGTACTTTCTCAATTAAAGATTCGTGTGTTGTCTCCCATAGAGCTCAGGTGTGATAATCACGTTGCGATTTATATTGCCAAGAATTCAGTCTTTCATGAACGCACCAAGCGTATAGAAGTTGACTTCATCAGAGATCTGATCAAAAATGGGAAGATTGTGACTCCTCACGTCAAATCTGGAGATCGGCTTGTTGATGTTCTCACAAAGCCAATGTATCCAGCTATCTTCCAAAAAATTTGCAACAAGTTGGGCATACACGATGTGTACACTCCAGCTTGAGGGGGAGTGTTAATATACTGAAGATTACATATCTCAATACTATCGACCTTTATGTCGATAGTACCGACATATCAACAGTATCGAAGACTGCATTTCTCGGTACTACCGACATGTCTATCGGTAGTACCGACATGTCAGCAGACCGGCGGTTTTGAAGTTTCTTTTTCTCTTGTTTTATTATTCTACATGTATTTTGTTCTTTCTATAAATTTATGCTAGGGCACACATTATACCCTAAGAACTTGTAACACAACTTTTCACAATGTGGACAATACCAATTAGCATACAAATTAGTATGTGTGCAATAATCTCCAGAATGTCATATAGTTTAGCGCGGCTAAACAACAATTAGCCAGCTGCAAATCAAAATAAAAAGAATCAAATTAGTACTTTAGCGGCTTCATTCATATCAGAAATTGATCACGGTTGCTCCAAATAATGCTTATCCGTCGTGAGTTTGCTTGAATAGAAATGAATCTTTTGGCAGATCAAGATCCTTGGAACCTTGCTTGGTGATCGACGTGAGGACGATGACAGTGCCCTGGCTATCGTCGACAGAGTATAGCGTGCCCATGGACACTTCACTAGAGTACACCACAAAACCAGCATGCTCCCAGTCCCAGTTCCACCAACTTTTTCTACGCTGCCCGCAGACCTCATCGCTCGTCGGTGCCTTGGTTGGCTCCTTTCCCATCGGCCGCCCCCACCTCAGCCTTCATGCCCCCATCATCACCGTCCTTGATGTAGGAGTTGGTCATCATCAAGTACAAGGAGCGGGAAAGGAACAACCAATCTTCAATGAGTGAGGTAGTCATTTGATGACCTGGCATCAGTGCTTTGCCGCCTTGACAAGAAAATGAATGTCGTCACACTGGCAGAAGCCGACATTAACGTCGGGGCTTTCAGGCGAGGAGGACCTCAAGTTGTTCCTAGCATAGATGTCGAGGAGGAGCTCTTGGTGGCGTTCCACAAATACGACGCCAACGTGACAGGAAGATCATTCCAACGTGATGGGAAGATCACTACCGAGGAGCTGAGCTAACACTGGCGATGCTCGGTGACTAGGGGTGCTCCGTTGAGGACTGCAAGAGGATGGTCCCGGAGACCGATTCCATTGGTGAGGGGGCCATGTGCTCCTAGACTGTGAAGACGTTGTTGAAGTTTGTTCACGTAAAGTGTGGATAAAGTGGTTGAAGCCTTGAGGGAGCAGGTTTCACAACCGTAACGTAGGGAGGTGGACGCAAACATGATAATCTTCTTCGTCCTCATTATTTCCTTTCTTCTATGATCAAGTTTGTGTTGTTGTCAGCTCGCTATCCTATCTCGGCTGCATTCCAGCCAAGTGTGGCAACACTTCCATCACGTACCCCTTCTGGCTGCGCACCCTACCACCACCACTAATGGGTTGCGGTGGGGCCTGCCGGAGATAAAGGAATGCAGTGACTATGAGGCTCACAACGGGCATTGCGACTTGCGGGTATAACGATATGAACAAAGGCGTTGCGGGTACATTTGATTGTCGTCGGTGAGAGCGAGGATCGGGGGGGGCATTGATGCCCGCGTGTCTACTGATTATAAAAAAAAAACTCGACTACTCTAGACACACTCTTAAGGTGTTAGCCTGCAACACCCTAAAACCCAAAAAAAAAAGATAATTGAGGGTCGGTTCGGGTTTTTTTTGCCATGCCTAGAATTAGCCATGATACTCATAAATAATAACTGAAGTAAAGATGCCTAGGCGGACATGGTTGGTACCTTAGCCCATTGTCACCTTGCCATGTATGTTTCGACATTTGAAAATAATGGCAACAAAGAACTAACAGATGGTCAAACCCTTCTTAAACTTCAGGGAATGATATTTTCTAATTGGATTTAGAATTATGTATCTATACTATCCAGTCAACATTCTTTTGACGACATCACCTGAGCATAAATATTTTATAGTGTATCACAAGCCATAGCCATAATAGATAGCCGCATTAGCACTTTTGAACATTAATTCAAATATTGTTCAAATGAAGTCTAGTAATAATTATTAAAAGACAATGATTTAACAGACTGACATGAGCTTTTACCAATATAAATAAATTACAATTTGGGTAATCAATACTATTACCTTTATCAATTACAGGTTCTGGGTATGAAAGAGACCCATCAATATCCACTTCCAATCGTGTTGAGCCATACTGAGAGTATAACAAACATGTTAAAAAGGGTATTTCTTAAGTGTAAACATTGCAAAAACATAATGAAAAGTTCAAACTAGAATTTTAAGGCTTGTTTGGTTGAGGTAATGCAACCAAGGCTTGGAAGCACAAAATGGAAATTGATGCAAATGCGGAAGCATTAAAAGTATCAATTTTGATACTGACATATAAAAGGCACTTGGATACGAATGCGGGAAGAATTCAATGTGTCAATTTTGACACCCATAAAAAATGAAACTATTGAAATTTTGGGGAAATCATGGTTATTTGATAGGAATATTTAGAAACTGCGAGATAATGGAAGTTCAACATGAAACTTCATAATATTGTTTTTCACATATGAGCACACGTCTACAATCATCATTAGTCATGAAACAATCAGACATATTAATGTTGATAATAATTAAAGTGCTTTTTGAAGCCTAAAAGCTTGTAAAAGCCGTCGTGGGTACACTATATATAGGTAGCTACTTAATGTGACAAAAAGACTATCAATTGAAAAGTAATTGCCATACTGGAAATGACAGAATATAGAGGAGAATTCATTTTGGTCATAAAGAAGCTAAGTAGGTACAGATCAAAGTGGATCTAGGTTATATATGACATAGTTGAAATCAAGTTATTATCCCCGAAGAATCCTAAATCAAAATTTTATTACTAGATATCATCGTAAGTGGGTTTGAATTCAATTTGGTCATGAATGAGTTCACTATACATAGATCTGGGTAGCTTTTAAGTGTTCTTATATCAAAAATATGGTTGGTCCAAAAATTACGAACAAATCATGTTTACGAATAACAGTTGAAAATATGGAGAAAATAAGGGTAAATCATTTTGGCCATAATTGCCATTAGGTATAAATGTAGGTAGATTTCGATAGGATTTCGTATTACTATATTTAAAACCATGGAGCAAAATTTCGATCGAAATTGCATTTGGTAGAATTTTCCAATTTTTTTCTAATCGAGACATACAATCGGACATTGAAACACAAATGTGGGGAATGGGACATAATTTCACAAAAATTTGCCTCTAGGTGCAAAATTTAGCCAAACAATGGGACATTTCACAGCAAAAAGTTCAGTTTGGGCCCTAATTTTACAAAATGGCACAGGAAAAAAAACTAAGTTTTAATATTCGTTCCTAGGGCTGCTATTACAACATCTTGGGTATTTTGGCAAAAAACATTAACCTCTTGCTTCTAGAGGCTTTTTTTCTTAATTCTAAGGTATGTTTCCCCAATCCCTAGCCACCTATACACTACTTTCTTCAATATCTACACTCTTCTATACAGATCTAGAGAAATATTCCAAAAATAACAAAGTTCTTTCATGGATCTGTGCATAAATATCTCATGTAACCTAGTTAATGCTAAGTTGCTAACACTAGACTACAAGTTGAAGTTCGTAAGTTTGTAACTTGTAACTGTAAGTTTTAAATTCTAAGCTGCAACTTGAAGTTTGTATCTAACAGACTTGACATTTCTGTTCATTTGTGCACTCACTCATCAAGACATGGATCCCTGGCCTCTAAACATATAAATTTGTAATATAATCTAGTGTCTATGTCTAAACATTGTGTTTGCAAAATTTCAAACTTAATTCCTTCATTTTACCATCAAAATCGTCATTGAAATTCTATTGAAACAACTCTGCTTCCTTCACTTACAAATGTGGGAGACCCTCCCCCCACATCCAATATAGAATGTTATTGCATATTTGAGTAGATCTTGACGTTTAAATTTTCCTGGAAAATTTTTATGATTTAATTCGCTCATTTTGGCGTCGAAATTTTCAGGGTTAAAAATATCAAAATTTATGTAAAATTCCATTTCCCTCTGATGCGGTATCAAAATTGGACATTTAATTCTATGTTTAAACATGCTTGTATTCCACAAAATAATCAAATCTTTGTGAAAATGCCCAAAGTTTGAGCTGATATTAACTAATATCTATATCAAAAGGGCTTCAATATTGTATTTCAAATTTTTGGATGACTTGGGGGGTCGGTTTGATAGCTTTTAACTGAACAGAAAAAAAATGGATATTGCATCCTTCTCCACCGATACCAAAACCTTTTACTATAATTGAATAAAATCCAATGAACAAAGAAAGCATTTTTGACATCGAGTTGAAAAAGAGGCCAACTCTTGCTGACAACAACAAAAACAAGAATACGAACAGAGTCAAAACGGGCGACAGGCGAAAAAGTCTCAAAGTAATCTACGCCATAAGTATGTATATAGCCCTTAGCAACAAGACGGGCCTTAGGCATTCAATCATGCCATCGGGATGATATTTAACAGTAAAGATCCGACGACGGGCCTATAGGAAAAACATGAGTAGGGGCATCTACCAGGTGCCACGTATGTTGTATATGAAGAGTTTCCATTTCCACTTCCATGGCACAACGCCAGGAAGAATGTGTCAAGGCTTGAGCCGCACACAGTTTTTGGAATAGCAATAGTAGAAAGAGCAATAGTAAAATTGGCAAAATTTGAACTAAGATTAGCATTAGAATAAAGTATGTTGATAGGGTGTAAAGTACAAGAGTGCACTCCGTTTTATAAGCTCATCAAAGTCTCCAAGTTAGAATATACTTGATTGGTGTCCTGATGTGCAGACAAAGATGGAGGATTAGTTGAGGGAGGGGGCCATGGTGGGAGTTGCAGTCTTAAGGCACTCTTTGGTAAACCTTGAGAGGAACAAGAGCAGTAGGTTTAGGTGGTATTGGTTCAACAGGAACAGGAAGAGGGATATCAACTAACAAATCTAGAGATAGAGTTGAGCCCAGATCAGAATAGTACGGTGTTTCCTCAGAAAACACGACATTTACACTAATAAACCATTTCTTAGTAACTGAGTCATAACATTTGCACCCTTTCTGAGTTCTAAAGTACCCCAAGAAATTGCACCTTGTAAATCTCAGATCAAGTTTGGTTAAATCAGTCTGAAGATTTTGTATAAAACAGGTACCGCCGAAAATCCCAAGTGGCACAAAAAATAGGAGAGCTCCGAGGTACAAAATATTATATGGGACTTCGTTGTTCAAGATAAAAGAGGGCATTCCATTTATCAGAAAGCAGGCAGTAGAGACAACATCAGCCTAGAAAGGTTTAGGGACATGATAACGAAACACAATTGTCCTAGCAACGCTCGGTGACACCATTTTGTTTAGGGGTATAGGAACATGAGGTTTGATGAATGGTGCCAAGGTTTTTACAAAAACGGCTAACAGATTATTGCATAAATTCAAGGGCATTATCTTTCGGAAAAAAAAATTATAGGCTTATTAAATAGTCTTAATTTCAGCAAAGGCAGTAACAGTGTCAAGAACATGTCTCATGTCTTTAAGTAAAAACAACCAAGTAGCCCGCAAGTAATCATCAATAAAGGTCATAAAGTAACGGAATCTAGTTACACTTGTGACTGAACAAGTGTCCCTCTATATCAGCATGGACAATATCAAAAATTAGATTTTGGAGACTGAGTTACTTCTAGAAAAACATATCGAGTTTGTTTTCCCAATTGGCATGCTTCACGTGTAGATAGAGTTTCAGATACAATAGGAAATAAATGCTTGAGCTTGGATGTTGATGGATGTCCCAATTTGTAGTACCACTAAAAACCTGAAACAACCAAAGATAGAAGTGTATCAGTCTATGGAGCATCAACATAGTATAAGTTGTTTGGTCCCTCACGAACCAATCCTCATCCTCATGCAGAGATCCTAAAAGACACATCCATCAAGGTCAAGGATAATAGAACACTGAAGTTCTTTGATTGTTTTACTAATAGATAGAAGATTCAGAGGAAAGCGAGGAACATATAAGGCAGATCGAGCAAAAAGTTGTTTGTCGTTCTAATATACCAACTCATGTAGTGGGGCTTGAGTGTCATCAGCAACAGTCACAAGTAGAGTGGGAGTACCGGTCATCCTAAAAAAGTTTAGAAAAAATGAGTAGAAACAAGAGTCAATGACCCATTTGTTTTTACCATAAGGAGTTGAGGATGCTAAAAAAGCTTAACCGCCATTTGGGCGTGCAGTCGTAGTCGGAGCCAGGAGCCATTCTTAGTTAAGTTTTTCAAATTCAGCTTAGATTCAATCCATAGAAGCAATATAGGTTTAGGTCGGTTCTTCCGTTGTGTAGTCAATAGACGGATGATTAGCCCATGTGTTGGGGTAACCATTTTCACCAGCAACGATCTTCATTGTAATTATTTCGTCCACAGAAGTTACAATGACGAGATCCAAGAGGGGCACTGTTGGTAGGTCTAGTGGAGGGCTGACCAAGTCCATGTCCAGAAGGGGGTTGACCACGACCAAGTCCACATGGTCCAAAACGAACACGACCTCTTCCACGGCCAGAGTCACCATTCGTACTGTAAGAGTTGATGCCTCAAAGGGACCAGCAGGAGAAGAAATAAACGGGAGAAGTTGGATCCATTTTAGAATGTCTCACAGTTTAGGTATAGGATCACAAGACAAGATTTGATCTACGACTCCTGCAAAGGAAGCAGGTAGTCTAGCTAGGAATTGTACCGGTTGCAGTTCATTTTGTTGTCTCTGGATTTCTGTAATGTCAGAAGTTAGGGGATAGTACACTTCAAATTCATCCCAAAGAGCACAACAGTGATATAATACTCCACAACTATGGTATCATTAGAGAATTCTTCTTTAACCAGGTTTTTAAAGTTTCAAACACCTTTTTAGGGTTTTATTAATGTAAGTAAAAGAGATAATTGACCAGGCATCGCCTTAACAGTTCAAAGTTGTAGAAGGGATTGACTAATTTTAGGTTATGCTCTGTTAACCATCCAGGTCATTACTCCAAAGTCATCCTTGACCCACAAGTCATAGGACTGCTTAGTTTTTTTTCATTAGCAGTCTCGACTGGAGTAACATGTGCATTAGTAACAAGGTGAGAGTACCGGCTTTGGGCCTTGACGTACAACTCAAAAGAAGCTAACCATGTATGGTAGTTAGATCCATCCAATTTCACTATGGTCACAAAGAGTTTTCTTAAGTTATCATTAGAGGCCATGATGGAATCCAGTTCTTGCTCAGTCCACAAGTCATCAAAAAGATTTGAAGAACAATAGTTATGTTCAGAGGGGCATGAAGCATCACCCCAAATAATAGCAGCAAGTTCAGAAACCCAAGCAATGCGCATTAAGAATTTTAGTTAAGAAACCGATGCCACATCGTCAATTTAAACAGACGTGTAATGAAGGTAAAGAAGGGAGGGAACAAGTCCCTCTATGAGAATTAAGTCAAACTGAGAAGAGGTTGTTTTTATACCAAGAACAGTCTAGGTGGTAGCAATAATAGATCTAACTATGAAACTCAAGGATGGACGAAGGTGGTGGACAGTGGATGATGGGGGGTTGTGGGCTGGGAGTTTCATGGGAAGCTATTGGCTAGGAGGGAGAGGGGTAGCGACGGTGGGGGTGGTGGGAGATTTGGCGACGACTGGGAGAATGGGTGGTTGGTCGGCAAGGTGGTTGGCGGTGGTTAGCAAAAAGGTTGTTGGGGGCGGGTGGATGCAGCGAAAAGGTGGCTGACAAAGGGAAGATCTATGGTGGAGATGGAGGTTAAGCGGCGATAGGGGTGCTTGGAGGTGGTGGCTTGGCGGCGGCGGGTCGATGGCGGGGGGAACATGGTCGGATAGCAACAGAGGGTATGGTGGCAGGAGAGATGGATGGTAGTAAACAGCGGCAGCGACGGGGGGGACAGGGTTGGATAGCGGCAGAAGAGACGGATGGCAGTGTACGACGGCAGGCTAACGACGTGTTGATGAAGAGTAGGAAGGGGGAAGTAGTGGGTGCAGAGGGGAAGGTGGCAACTAGGGCAAATGGGAGAGAGGCATCAGGGTTGGATGATTGGGGCAGATCAAAAAGCTCTGATACCATGTGAAATAATAGGAGAATTCTAATACTGAGATGATAGAATACAAGCACAAACCCTCTCCTTATATAGGATAGGAGTCAGTACAAAACAGAGTTCACCAATATAGGATTAAAGACAAGATACTAAAGAGCACAAAATAAATACAATAAACTAAATATGTTAACACAATCATTGTTCCAAAAATTGGTTCATACGACCGCATATACTCCTAGGTATGACTAAGAGTTCACTTGGTCGATTAAGCAGAGTAGATTACACTCCGCTTTTTGCAAAAATCCCACTACTTATGCATGCACATACATACATACATACATATATGGTCGACAATTGAGGAGTGGCTCAAGTGGTCAAACACGGTATCCCCTAACAAAGGGACGGGTTTGAATCCCAGTTGTCGTCTTGATTTACCACCCTCCCGGGCGTTCGGCCTCCGCCACGGGCATGGGAGAGGGGGGGAGAAATTTTTCTCTCTTGATCCCATATATGGTCGGCAAAGGTGTAGTTGATTAGTGATTGGACCGTGGCCACAAACAGAGGTCTCAGTCGCAAATCCGAATGAAGACGAATAAAACTAGAATTTATGTCTGGCATGATCTGCGCCAAAACTAATGGGTTGCACACTTGGATTTACCAAACTCCTCTTGTGTAGGGCCTCCACAAGTTATGAGGGGTCAGCGGGGGAAGTTTCGTTGATGACACATATATATGGTCGGCAAGGATGGTGCTGGTGGTTACGACCGAGGCTCCCCAATGAAGGGACCCAGGTTTAATCATTGGACAAGTGTCCTTAATTTTCCTCCTCGCTGGATGTCCGACCTCCATGTGACTTGTGGGGCAGCAGGGGGCAACCCCTTCTACTAGTCCATACATATATGGATGTGTCTCATTTTATAATTATATATATAGTTGTATATTCACATATATACATTTATATATATAACAATTTTAACAGACATTTGTACATGTATATGTATACCTTTTGATATATTCATATCTAAATATTTATATTATATATATATATATTTATTTATATATAGAGTAAAGTTGGAATACACTTGAGTGTACCAAAGACGCCATACACCTCAATCATTTTCCATCATGAAACAATTATTTTGGAAATCTAAACTGTTGATCTTCTTAAATATCATACGAACATACTATACAATAAATTTCAGCTCCTTCGGATACTTATAGGTCTTGCATCTAAAGGAGGCAAAAATCATGCATTTAAAATTAGTTTTGTGGGTCAATTTTTTTGTCCTTGGATGAGTGACTTATACTCATCCAAATGGGCTCAGATTTTGTATGTAGCCTATTATTATTGTAACCAAGAAGATCAATGGGTTAGATTTTGCAAAAACAAGGTCTAGATATGCAAACACCATTGGGGTGTACGGCGACATCTGTACACTCGAGTGTATTTTAGTCTATATATATATATATATATAGAGAGAGAGAGAGAGTCAAGCTAGAATACACTCGAGTGTACAGATCACGCCGTACACCCCAATGGTGTTTGCCTATCTAGAAAGAGAGAGAGAGAGAGGCTAGTGTACACAGAATGTACGTGTGGCACTGTACACCTCAGTCTTGTTAAAGATCCAGTAACTTTTTGAAAAATTTAAATCGTTGATCTTCTTAAATATCTTAAGAACATACTATATAATAAATTTCAGCTCATTCGGACACTTATAGGCCGTGCATTTAAAGGAGGCAAAAATCATGCATTTTAAATTAGTTTTGTGCGTCGATTTTATTGTCCTTGGATGAGTGACTCACACTTGTCCAAATAAGCTCAAATTTTGTATGTGACCTATTATTATTGTAACCATGAAGATCAACGGGTTAGATTTTAGAAAAACATGGTCTAGATAGGCAAACACTGTTGGGGTGTACAACGTGATCTGTACACTCGAGTGTATTCTAGCCTGACTCTCTCTCTCTCTCTCTCTCTCTCTCTCTCTCTCTATATATATATATATATATATATATAGTGTAAAGCTGGAATACACTCGAGTGTACTGGAGATGTTGTACACCTCAGTCATTTTCCATCATTAAGAAACTATTTTGGAAATCTAAACCGTTGATTTTCTTAAATATCTTAAGAACATACTATATAATAAATTCCAGCTCATTTGGACACTTATAGGTTATGCATCTACAGGAGGCAAAAATCATACATTTCAAATTAGTTTTGTGCGTCGATTTTGTTGTCCTTGGATGAGTGACTTACATTCATCCAAATGGGCTCAAATTTTGTATGTGGCCTAGTATTATTGTAACGATGAGCATCAATGGATTAGATTTTGCAAAAACATAGTCTAGATATGCAAACACCATTGGGTTGTACGATGTGATCTGCACACTCAGAGTGTATTCTAGTATGACTCTCTCTGTATATTATATATTATATATAGATATATATATGATACACCGTCATACTTTATATATTATATATATATAAAATACACAGTTAGACTCTCTCTATATATTATATATATTACATATATTATATTATATATATATATAGAGAGAGAGAGAGAGTCAGGCTAGAATACACTCGATTGGTCAGTCGAGTTTATTCTAGCCTGACTCTCTCTCTCTCTCTTATATATATATATATATACACATATATATATAGAGTCAGGCTAGTGTCCACTCGAGTGTACCGGAGGCACCGTACACCTCAGTCATTTTTGAAGATGCAATAAATTTTTGAAAAATCTAAACCATTGATCTTCTTAATTATAATAAGAACATACTATATAATAAATTTTAGCTCATTTGGACACTTATAGGTCGTGCATTTAAAGGATGCAAAAATCATGTATTTCAAATTAGTTTTGTGCATCGATTTTGTTGTCCTTGGATGAGTGACTTACACTCATCCAAATGAGTTCAAATTTTGTATGTGGCCTATTATTATTGTAACCATGAAGATCAATGGATTAGATTTTGAAAAAACATGGTCTAGATAGACAAACACCATTGGGGTGTACGGCGTGATCTGTACACTCGAGTGTATTATTATTGTAACCATGAAGATCAATGGATTAGATTTTGAAAAAACATGGTCTAGATAGGCAAACACCATTGGGGTGTACGGCGTGATATGTACACTCGAGTGTATTCTAGCCTGACTCTATATATATATATATATATATATATATATATATATGTATGTATATATATATATATATATATATATATATATGTATGTATATATATATACACACACACACACACAATACCTACATAAACACGCATTCCACACACATACTTGTACATTTAAGCACATATATTGTGATTGGTGATTTATTCGCACCATACACACTCTACACAAATATTAGTACATTTATATGTATATATCTCAATATTTATTCATATATTACACACACATTTCTTATTTATATACTTTATAGATATATAATCATATCCTGCATATATATTAATATATTTACATCAAGATATATATGGCTGCAAATTCTACATTTTAAATTGATATTTTATAAACTCAATAAGTCATATTATGATTATATATAAATAATTTATTGAAAAACCAAACTGCATATATGAATATACTCCGGCATACCCACTTATACTCTATGTGGTACACTTGTACACTCTTCGCCCGTATGCATACCACTTTTCTAAACAATAGATTCAATTTCTAATATGTCAAAGTGGTAGTTTGTGCATGTTCATCCTGCCTGCCCACTCTCTTGGTTCTATTTCTAGTGTTGCGAGGGGGAGAAATAGATGAGGAGAATGAGCAGAGTGGAATAGGAATATGTAATTTGTCAAAAGAGTAATGGATGTCTTCTTTGTGTCTATGTGCAATTTGAACATGGGATTCTCTCGTGCTCAAACTAGGGGGGAGGGGGCTAGATACTCGTTTAATAATTAATTATTTGGTGGCTCTTTGTATTGTCCTGTCTCCCTGATCTGGAAGCATCTTTTCTTTTCCTTGGGAAGACTGGCCATGCGATCTGAGAGTGGATCCAGGAATCCCCTGGTAAGAAGTACTTTTAAGCCCCGGGGGATGAGGATGATGGGGGCAAAGACTTTCGTCTGCAGCACATACCTCCCAACAAGATTGATCTGTTTGGATTTTGGGGCTTTCAAATGGGAGGACAAAAGAGTCATGCCCCACCTCCAATCAAATTCCTTTCCAAAACTAATCCTATATCTAGGGATATATAGTAACTTTATAGTTACTGCTTCATTTTCCAACCTATGTTTTCATTGCGAGTTGTACGGATTTCTAATACTACTGTGTTACTCTACAATGACATGGGTTGTAGACAGAAGGGCAACAGCAGTCTATGATATTTCAACTACCTCTGTCATATAAACAAAAAAGTTTCCCTCAAAAAAAACAAGCTCTTTGATAGTTTTTACAGTCAATTACAGAAATATTAAAATGATGATTTGGTAGACAACCTTATCTAGCATCATGTACAACTGAGGGGCCACACCTATACAATTTACCTTGCCTTACAACAATATTCGAGTAGATCACATACTTCCACCACATACGCTCAATTATACTCGGTTATTATTTATCACCTATCTCACACGTTCAATCCAGCTTTTCTTTTACTCTGCTTCGTTCAACGTACATAGAAGCTCAAGAGCGTTTAAGCATTGGATGTGACACTACAATTCAACCTCCTATACGACACATGGGGGGCACTCAAACACATGAGTCTGCCTAGAAACTCAAGAGCATTCAAATAGTGGATGTGTTTTGGATCTTCTATATGTCAGATAGAAGCTAGTTTCTAGAAATTTTTGCTAGAATTCTTGTCATTAATTTATCTCAAAATCAAATATCAAGTTTGGGGGGTTGACGCCCACTTGAAAGGAAGACAGGCAAAACGTCACATCTCATACTTGTCAATCACCATGCTTGTTACAAACTGATCATTCTGTTATACTATGATATAAACAACAACTTTACAGTTTCAATAAAATATACAAAGAAGAAATCTTAAAGAGGAGATATATATTGTAAGGCACCTGTTCCAAAGACTGTCTTGCTCTTTTGTTCGATACTGAATACTTTTGAGTCTGTAAATGGAAAGATTGATCGTTCATTAAATACACCAATGAAATACAAGTACATGCTCAAGGAAGGAGTTCCTCCTTGAGGCAATGAACTAGCAATACACCCCAGATCCCTAACCAATAAAAGGGAAAGAAAACTCGGCCATGGCATGCTTATGATACCTAACAATGCAACCCTAGAAAATCTCACTA